>CM060461.1:3275448-4475448 GCA_030544235.1 Lepturacanthus savala
CAAGTTCCTGGGTGGATTAATCAAAGGCAAGTCAGACCCGTATGGAGTCATCCAGGTGGGAACGCAGCTCTTCCAGAGCAAAGTCATCCATGACACCGTCAGGCCCAAATGGAACGAGGTCTATGAGGTGAGCAGGCATTTACACTGGATCCATGTTTGAAGTTACAACCAAGTCTTATTTTATACATAAATATACAAACTCTACATTTCCTCCAAAATTCAATGTGTATGAAGGTTGTTTATTTTTATTTTCAGGCTCTGGTCTACGATCACTCAGCACAGAATCTGGAGATTGAGCTGTTTGATGAAGACACAGATAAAGATGACTTCCTGGGAAGGTAAATCTGCTTGTTATTGTCATTATACTTACGGCTCTATTTCAGATTTAACACAAAATTAAAAAAAAAAAAAAAAAAACATTCATCTCAGCCTCTCCTGTACCTGCCACCTTACAGCAGTGGAGGGGTTTGTGTGTCCCAATAATCCCAGGAGCTATGTTGTCAGGGGCTTTATGGCCCTGGTAAGGTCACCCATGGTAATTAGATCCTAGGTCGGGGACCAGAACCTGGGAACCAAGTGCTAGAATTGGGTCAACGTTAATCCTGCCCAGGTGTGGGTCACCAGGGCCCCACAGAGCTAGGCCTGGGGGAGGGGCTCAACGATGAGCACCTGGTGGCTGAGCCTATGCCCATGGGGCCCGGCTGGGGCCTGGGCGACGTGGGCCCCCCTCCCCATTAGCTCCCCACCTGAGGGAGGGGCCACAGGCGATGGGTGTGGAGATAATTTGGTACTGACGAGATATAGACGGGCTGGCCTTGACACACTGTGTGGGCTCTGGGACTTTACTCGAGAGAGGCTGGACTCTCTATCATTGGGGGATTGCCTCCAGTGATAGGCCCGGAGCAGGGGTAGAAATGTTTGTTTCCACCCCAGTTTGGTTCCCTGGTGGATGAGAAGGTAGCCTCCCTCCACCTTTGGGTTGGGGGCCGGGTCCTGATTGTCTTCTCCTCTTCTGGGGACTCCCTCATTCTCCTGGGGGACTTCAATGCTCACTTAGGCAATGACAGTGAGACCTGGAGAGGCATGACCGGCCCCCCTGATCTGAACCTGAGTGGTGTTTTGTTATTGGACTTCTGTGCTCATCATGGATTGTCCATAATGAACACCATCTTCAGGCATAAGGGTGTCCATATGTGGCACCAGGATGCCCTTGGCCAGTTCGATGATGGACTTCGTTGTTGTCAGACTTGCGACCTCATGTCTTAGACACTCGGGTGAAGAGAGGGGCGGAGCTGTCAACAGATCACCACCTGGCAGTGAGTTGGCTCCAATGGTGGGGGAGGAGGCTGGTCAGACCCAAACGTTCTTTTAGGGTTTGCTGGGAATGTCTGGCTGAATCTCCTGTCAGAAAGTCAGAGAACTCAGAGTGAACCTTGTTTCGTGCTCCCATTGTCCAGGCAGCCAACCGGAGCTGTGGCCATAAGGTCGTCGGTGCCTGTCGTGGCTACAGGTTCTGTACACTCTGTGACAGAGCTTGATCTGCATTGCCGGTAATAAGCCAGACTTGTTAAGGGCTGCCCTTTGTCTCTGATTCTGTTCATAACTTTTATGGACAGAATTTCTAGGCGCAGCCAGGGCCTCTGGACTCACAGATTGAGGTGGTGGTTTCCCTCTTCAAATAGGAGGACCACAGGGTGTGCTCCAACTACAGGAGGATCACACTCCTCAGCCTCCCTGGGAAGGTCTTTTTGGGGTTCCTGGAGAGGAGGGTCCATTATATAGTGGATCTTCAGGTTCAGGAGAAGCAGTGTGGTTTTTGTCCTGGTCATGGAAATGTGGACCAGCTCTATAGTGCAGTCCTGGAGGGTGCATGGGAGTTCACCCAACCAGTCTCCATGTGTTTTGTGGACTTGGAGAAGGCGTTCGTCTGTGTCGCTCGGGGAATCCTGTGGGGTGCTCCGGGAGTATGAGATCCTACCTCAAGTGGAGGAGTTCAAGTATCTTGGGGTCTTGTTCATGAGTGAGGGGAGGATGAAGCGGGAGAATGACAGGCGCATCGGTGCGGCATCTGCAGTGATTCAGCCCCTGCATCAGTCCATCGTGGTGAAGAAGGAGCTCTTGATTTTCCAGCAAATCTATGTTCCTAGCCTCAAAGAACGAGATCGAAATAACAAGATCGTGAATAAAAGCGGCCGAAATGAGTTTCCTTTGTAGGGTGGCTGGGCTGTCCCTTATTGCCATACTTTTTACAAATCATACGAAACAATTTGTACTGAAGTGTTTCTTCTGTATGAAATCTGTCAGCGTTCTCTCAAACAGATGTGTGTTTTAAAGAGTAAGACGTTATTCGCCTGACTCTAATTTCCACCAGAGCCCATTAACAGTCTGTTGTGAAGCTGGAGCCAAATGAAGCGTGATGAGTCAGTGAAAAGCTCTCAATGAAGTTCTCTTTGTGTTTGTGATTGTTTCTCAGCCTGATGTTCAACATGGCCGAGCTACAGAAGGAGCAGAAGGTGGACGAGGTAATCTGCAGCCTTTCCCTTTGAATTCCTGCTTTGAATTTAGTTGATTGAACACATTCAGAGAAATTCTCCTCTGGACCAGTAAAATAAACATGTATAGGAATACTTTATAAATATTCACATAATTATTTAACCTTTAATTTACAAAACAGGGGAGATGACACAAGAAAAAAGTATAATTTCAAAAATACGATGTCTCCCTTATTCCATATTGAATGAGTGAATAAATGAATGAATGTGAATGAAGTTTATTCAGTCATAAAAACACAAAACAGCACAACACAAGAAAAAATGTGCACAGCATTGGTATTTCACACAAAACTAATACTCATGTGTTGAACAATGACTGAAAAGGCAGAAGCAAACTGCTTATAAAAGCCTATTCTACATTATTAACTCTTTCAACTTTTATGGCTACCAACAATAAAAAAGCAATGATAGACAATAGAACAACAATAGAAAAGCACAGTTAACAGGTGAACTTATCTTATATCTGATGTGCCTTACAAACCATTTGCAAGCCCTGAAAGATTCTCACTTTGTTCACATTTTTGTGAAGAAACAGGAACTGGTACATTTTACTATATTTATAGTCATCCAGTGGGCCAAAGTGGACCCTTTAGTGGGCTATTTCTAGCCCCTGTATCATTTGTTTGACACCCCATATCATAACCATAGCTATTTAAATTACTCCTGAAGCACTTCTGGTTTGATGCTATCTGCATTTCATTGCTTTCTTCTTGTGACATATGCAGTGACAATAAAGTTGAATTTAATTAAATCTAGGATATATGTAGATGTATATTATAAAACATATTAAAAGTGGTGTGTCTTCAGTGGTTTGTGATGGACGACGTGGCTACGGGGAAGCTGCACCTCAGACTGGAGTGGTTGTCTCTGCTGCCGACGCCTGAGAAGCTGGACCAGGTCAGTACGGCTGATTCACTATGGCACACAACGTCAACTAAACACTATATTTTTGAACAAATGAACTGTGTAGCTGACCCCTGACCTCTGAATATTAATAACCCTTTTTGATAATCTTTTTTATCCCTCACTCAGGCACTGACGAGCATCAAAGCTGATCGTGGCCACGCCAATGACGGCCTGTCGTCTGCTGTGCTCGTCGTCTTCCTGGATTCAGCCAGACACCTGCCGGTGAGTGAAGCCAACAAACTATAGAGATATCTCATTTACACACACTCCATGAATGATATTAACGAGTGTTGCAGAATTTTATTCTGCAACACTAAAACTGGACCCTTTTCCTTTTTAATCACCTCGTTTACGTTTGTTGTTAAAGAAACCACTTGCCAGGAACACAGAAGTAGCATTTAAGAGCAATATATAAACATTTAGTCTCTAACACACTAGTATGGGTTTTATTAGCTGCATTATGAAAAGATAATAAATGACAATTAAATAAAGCACAGCTATAAAAATAATAATATAATATGTTTTCATAGAAGAGTTCTGTACATTAATAATATTTAACATCTTGCAGTTGTATTATAAACTCTAGAAATAAGCTCATGTCTCATGTTTTATAAGTTTATTTTAAATCTTAGTTGTGTTGTTGTTAGAGAAACCACATTCCAGGGATATATAAGTAGCATTTAACACCAAAAAAAACAAAAAAAAATATTTAGTCTCTAACCCACGACGATGAAGAGATTCATGAAGAGATAATTAATAACAATTTTATGAGCTATAATAATAACACAATATGTCTTCATAGAAGAGTTCCATATATTAATAACATTTAACATTTTGCAGTTGTGCTATAAACAGTTTTTTTACAAGGTCAGTTATAGCTTATGTCCTATTTTACCATGTTTTATGAGTTATTATATCATATTTGCTGGATTATTTAGGTTTGGAGAGTTTTCTGATATAAATGACTTTGTGACTTTGTTTTAAAATGTCTAAAGTGTTTGTGGTTACATTGACTGTGGCTGTTGTGTACTGAGGAAGATGAACTTGTTGCACTTCTCCTTTTTTGAGCAGAGCCGAGTCTCATTTGATTGTGGCAACCATTGCCACTGCTGCACCTTCACCTTCAGACATGGACAATTCTCTTGTCTTGTTCCTTATTACACAGATTTAAGAGCTTGCACTCTGTAGAGCTTCACCTTCCTCTTTTCAGCCTCCTCTTCTTCTCTGCTTCTCTCTCCACTTCCTCCTCACCTCCACCCTCTGAAGAGCGTATTCGAGGGGAACTTGGGCTCTGGCTACTTAAAAGAGAGACGGGCGGCTGGCCTCGTGTTTTGCGAGAACACCGCCTCTCTCTATAGGACCTTATTTGTGAGTCGCTGGCTGTTTTCTGCATCCTTGAGTAGTTTGGCCGATGCCACGGTTTGACAACCTCTGCATAACAGTCGTCTGTGTCTAAAACTTCTAAAATGTTAATTGTTTGCCTTATAAGCATGAATGCATGTGTTGAATTCCCTAATGTTATAATTTGTCATGATTGTTGTTTTGTTTGAGTTTGACTAATTTCAAAGATGAACTGGGCAGAATAAAAATGAACAAACAGCATTGAGGGTTAGTTATAATTTAGGACATCAAAAGCATCCTTCCTCCTCTCTAAAGGAGTAATTCTCGCAACTATAAAATCTTTATGTTCTGTATCAAACAGTATCAGAGATATTGGAGTCATTTTGATTCACTGATTTTATTTGACTTACTCATGTGATCAAAACTTCACATGAGTTTCACTCGTATATGTCGACTTTTAAGTGCAGATGTTTTAGATTCAGTTATCAAAAAATGAATTGGAGAAAATTAATGAAATTTCAAAGTTCTAGTTTGAGTTAGTTAAAAATCTCCTCCACAGAAATGTGTTTATGTTGAAGTTTTTTAAAGGTTTTATTTCCAAATTCCATGTCTGTGAGTGCAATGACCTTCATTCATTTATTCATTCAATCATTCATTCACTGAAACTCCTGGGAAAGGAAGGGATGAATTTTGATCATTGAGAGATTTCTGAGAGCAGGGAGGGTGAATTCTGTGGATTGCTTCCCTTCCATCCTCCATCCTCCCTCTTCGATTACATTACATTATATTGTGTCTGTGTCTGTGTATGTGTGTGTGTGTGTCATAGTTTCTCTACCATTTTAATTTTTTAAAGTAATGTACCAACATTTTGCCAAACAAGCTTCTGCAGGTTAGAGGAAAACACTGGGAGCAGATGGTTTTCAAATAAATGATTATTGGCTGACAGGAACACGAAAGTTGTTCTAATCAATATTTATATTATTAATGATAATGTATAAAATAAATAATTGATGAGTGACTCTGCATCTCCTCTTAGCTTCACAGCGAGTTACAGCTCATTGATATTTTGGTTCAAGCTACACTGTTAATTTTGACAAGGTGTGTAATTTAGATTTAATCGCTTACATGGACACTATATTCAGTTAAAGTCACATTTTAGTCAATTAGTTTGGTTATTTTCATAATTACAATCAGTCATATGTCATAGTCTTAGTGCAGCATGTAGCAGCTAAATGGAAGAGAGCAGAAACAGAGAGTAGAGAGACAAACATGGCTCCTAATGAATGATTATGTTGCTCTGTTAGTCTTGGATATCAACTGAAAGGATGAGATGATGAGCCATTTTATTAAATAAATATTGCAACTCTTTTCCAGCAGGTGTCACTGATGAGTCAAGGCCGCCGCATGCAACTTTAAGCTTGTTGAATGTGTGTGTTTTTGTTTTTAATGTATCCATCGATGTCATGTGACGTCAGAAAGGACAAAATTACAGATTTTAATCTTACTCCACCCGATATCCCATCATCCACATTCTACAAGTCAGATGCATCATGTTGCAGTTTCACCAGAAGCCTGCAAATGTTTTTTTTTCATTCTATAAACAACTTTTCCCAGTTACCACGACAACATGACATCATCTCACCTTCCTCTTGCTACCTCCACTATGTACTCATTACTCAACATTCCCATCTCATGTTGCAGTATTTGAATTAGAGCCTGACCTACTTTTATCTTCTCATCTTATAGTGTTTGTTATGTCACAGTTCTCTAAGAGACTAATTATTTAATTAATTATTTTAATTATGAAAAAAGAACATAATAAATGCTGCAATATATTAATATTGATTTCAGGCTCTAGTTTTGACCTAGTGTCCAGGTTTAATTGGGGAATGGCATTAACCATGTGATCATCCATGTTGTCTCCTTCTGTCTCTGTGTTGGTGTGGTGTCATCAATCTGTCCTCCTCATCCTCCTCATCACCGCACGCTCCTCCTCTTCCGTAATAACCTGCCGCTGTGTCTGTGTGTTGTTTGATCTCTCCTGCCTTTGTCCCTGGGGGAAAAATCAAAGCGCAATCCGTTAGAGTTCAACCAAGCGGGGCTGAAGAAGGCCTCGGTCAGTAAGGCCATCAAGGTAAACGAAGCTCACCCATACAGCTCAGACACCGAGGAGGGAAACAGAGGGCACACAGTGACATCACTTAGACTGTACAGTATGTACAGTAAAGTAAAGAGGCCTCCAAAAACACGGTGAAGCCTGTTGGTGTTCTGGTTCACCCCAAAGCTGTTAGATGTGGTTGAAATCAGATCTTTAGGGCGGATTATTTTCAGGGTCAAAGATGAACAGATGTATCAAAAAATCTGTTAATTTCAGTGAAGAATGAGTTTGAGACAGGAGCTGACATTCTAATTTCATGGCACTGAAGAACTGTTTTGATGTCTTCCAGTCAGGTTTCCGACTGCATCACAGCAATGAGACGGCTCTTGTTAAGGTCTTCAATCACATCCATGTGGGGTCCCCCAAGGTTCAATTCTGGGGCCTCTACTATTCAACATTAACATGCTTCGACTAGCTAAGACTATGGAATAAAACACAATAACTTATTATGATAATTATGCAGATGAGACACACATTTACAACAGCATATCACCAGGAGATTATAATCCTATACTAAGTAAATGTATTGAGCAAATAATTTGATGTGCCAGAACTTTCTCCAATTAAACAGAGTTCAAAACTGAAGTAATTATTTTTGGAGACAAAAACAATTAAAAGTCAGCGCTGGGGTGTCCACATGTCTTTGGCCTTATTGTGTTTACTGTTGTTTGAAGGAAGCTGACAATGAACAAAACTTTAGTAGAGAATCAAGTTCGGTAGTGTGATGTTAATTAGTTTCTCAATTTCCTGTTGCTGCTGTGACGAGAAACACTGTTTTGTGACATTGTATCTGAGCGGTTTTAAGGCTCAACATCAAAACAGATCACAGCAAGAAGTTCAAATGGTACACAACAGTTTTATTGTGACAAATGATAGAGGGATAAGAGCAGCACAGCAGTTCCTTTTACAAACTTGACTGCGTTTTTCTTGGGTTTATAGAGTTGATTGATCATTATATGAAATATGTGTTAAAGCACATGAAGTGATTTTCAAATAGGAGGTGCTGCTGATGCATTCAAAACACTCCCATAACATTTCCCAGTAACAAACTAATCATGTCTGTCGACTAAAGCTGTGATTAACAAAGTCTGTTGTAAATAACATTTTTGTCCAAAAGTAACTTTACAATTGATCTTTTCTTTTATCCTCATCCAACATGTTTTGCAGATTTCCTGGTTTGGGTTTTCACCTGATGTACTTTCCTTTTTAGTTCCTCACGTTTTACCATCACATTCTCAAAATGTGATAAGTAGCAATGGAATTAAAAAGACAAAGAAAAAACAATAAAGGCTGTTTTGAAAACCTAAAACACACAAGATATTAAGATATCAAGATATTTAATGTTATCCCAGTTACATAAAGAAGATTCCTGTGTTTTTTTTTATTTTAAAATAATTTTTAAGTTAAAGAAATTTATTTTACAGTTAGTAAAACTCTGCATGCAGATGATAGAAAGTTTAAAGCTTCTTTGTTTTTAAAATTGTTACCTTCTTCTGCAGTCTGGCAAAAAAGTGACCAGCGATCCCAGTCCGTTTGTCCAGTTCAGAGTGGGACACAAGTCCTTTGACAGCAAGGTAAGACCAGAATCCTCATCCATTCATTTATTCATTCATTCATTTCATTCATTCAAGTTACTTTATAAGTCTCTCTTTTTCTGTTCACATGTGAATCTGAATCTTTCCTTGTTCTTTTTTGATATTTGCAGAACATAGAACACATTTTTTGTCAATTATCATTTGTATTAGTGGTTATCAGAAGCTATTACCTTATAATTTGAAAATGAAAGTTTTAGATATTATTTCTGTTAATGCAGATCATAAATCAGTGTTTAAAGTTAAAGGTATGCTATTAAATAGTGTTTGAAGTTAAATGTACTTCATTAGTTCTTATTCTACATGAACTATGATTGTACGTTTAAATTATTATCATTATTACAGCTTCAATATTAATACGAAAAAAAGCAACTGAAAAAGATTAATCAATAAATTTCAATTAATTGTGATTAATAATCACAGTAATTTACCTGTCAATTTATTCATCAACAGAGAAAAGAATCTATATTTCAGTGTGATTAGTGTGATTCATAAAGTTAAATGTTTTTTTTTCTGAATGGCCATAGTCACAGAGACAACAAATCTGTCTTCATTCAGTTTTAAGACTTTGTCCCTTAATTTTTTAAAATAAAAAATCTAAAGTCGTTGTTGGATTATTTGTACATTTAGATTTTCTGTCCTTAAAATATCTTCCTGTTACCTGAGTTTGCCTGTTTCTTTTTATCCTTGGACATCTGAGCTTTGTCCCTTTTTAATTGTCTCCATCTTGTCTTATGTCCAGACCAGATATAAAACCAATGAACCGGTTTGGGAGGAAGCCTTTACCTTTCTCATCCACAACCCAAAAAGCCAAGAGTTGGAGGTGGAGGTATGGAGGTTTCTATAGTTACATTATTGATTTTTGATCACCTGACATCTCTTTACAAGCTGTTGAATATTAGAAGTTGCTGTTAAGTGCATTTAACAGTGCATTTGTTCAGGTGAAGGATGAGAAACACGAGTGTTCATTGGGAACGTTGACGCTGCCGCTGAGTCGCCTGCTGGAGGCCACGGACATGACGCTGAGTCAGCGTTTTCCCCTCAAGAACTCTGGACCCAGCTGCACTCTGAAGATGAAGATGGCTCTGCGGGTACAAATTTAACAACATATACTTCCATAATCTTTATTTAGGCAAAAAAATGTTCAACCTCACTTTCACTTCATGCTGTTATGAGCTTTTTAAAACCCAATCCAGGCAGGAAATTATCCTGCAGTTGAAGAAACTTGGCTGTGAAACCTTCTGTCGGTAGCATCAGGAAGTAGAGCAGAGACACAGTAAACCCTGCACCATTAAGTTGAAGATTTATTAATGAATTATTTTGTGCTGACAGCCTAGAACACCAACCATCCTCTCAAAGACACTAAACCCTCCCATTAGTCATCTGGTGAGGCTGCCACATGCTAACGCTATAACCACCGTTGCTAATCAATTAGAGAAGGAGGAACAGGATTACAGCTCAGAGAGGTGGACAGCTGACTTTAATTGAGGTAATAAGACCAAAAACTAACACGATTTAGAATTTAAATTCAATGACGGATGGGATGTCCTGAATGAAAGCGACAGTGAGGTTGAAGCTATGTTTTTCTTTCGTGATGTTATTCAACCTCTAACTAAAGCTGTCCAGAAGCACTGGTGATATCAGATTATCCAATTTTGGTTGCAGAAACGAGCAAAAGAAGATTTAAAGAAAAGGCCTTTATCCCATATTTTCTTGTCTACAATCCCACAAAAAGATAAGAACAATTATGTAGGTATGTCATATCATACCTTGACGGACGGTTTATAGATTTTGCACAGCAGGTGTGCAGAAGAGTATTGGTGATGTATTTTAATATTGCATTTTTAACATAAACTATATCCACTGTTTTTCACTTGAAAACATGAAAAAAGGTCCTGATAGTGACCTTTTTCGAGTCTTGAAATGCAAATAAATGAAAAAATTTTGTATACCAGAGTTTTAGGACACAGGAATCAGACGCATCAGGATTTGTTAAAACTTTTTAAAGATCCAAATGCCAGCTCTATCTTTCCTTTTATTAAACCATCATCAGCTCCCTTGTTTATTTCTCTACACATTGTTAAACTACAGGTGCTGTGCCTGGAGAAGGACTCGTCCTCAGACTCCACCCCTTCCTCGGCTCAGGTCCGTAAGTCCAGCAGCGCCAGCTCCTCCCACCCAACCCCCCGGCCTTCCGTCTCCTCCGACTCCTCCAAGCCGGCCGCCCCCACCCCCGACATCTCCCGCTCCGCCTCCGTGTCGCCACAGGAGCTGCTGAACCGGCGGAGAGAGACCGAGGAGATAGTCAGATCTCCAGGGAGCACAGACTTGGGGCAAGGTGGTCGAGGAGGAGGAGGTAGCGAAGGAGGAGGTGGAGGTGAAGATGCAGATAGGGGCCTGGCGGAGACTGGGAGGAGCAACTCCAACCTGGCCATCTCTGGCTCCCTGCAGCACCTGGCTGGAGCCAAGGAGCCGACGCCCAGTATCGCCTCAGACATTTCCAACCCCTACGCTGCTCAGGAGCTGCAGCAGAGACTCCACCAGCTGCAGAAGTAACTACCAATCTATCTCATCCAATCAGCAATATTCATCAAACACTTTATGTTCACATTCATCCAGGCACACAAGGCTTATCAGGCTTCTGATTCACTCACAAGTAATTTGTTGTTGATTCTATTTTTTTTTATGGGATTTGTTGACTATACAGCTCTGGAAAAAAAAATAAGAGACCACTGCAAAATTATTAGTTTATCTGATTTTACTATGTGAAGGTATGTGTTTGGGCAAAAGAAACATTTTTGTTTGAGTCGATAAACTACAAACTACATTTTCCCCAAATTCCAAAAACGGAGATTATTGTTTAGAGCGTTTATTTGCAGTAAATGCCAAATGGTCAAAATAACATAAAAGATACAATGTTTTCAGACCACAAACAATGCAAAGAAACAAGATCAAATTCATTTTAAACCAACATAATACTAATGATAACATGCGAGAAGAGTTCAGAAATCAATATTTGGTGCAATAACCCTTATCTTTAATCACAGCTTTCATACAGTGCAACTGGAAAGTATTCACATGTTGTTATGTTATAGCCTTATTCCCCATGATGACAACATGGAAAAAGTTTTGAGATTTTTTCAAATCTATTAAAAATAAAAGACTAATAAACCACATGTACATAAGTATTCACAGCCTTTGCTCAATACTTGTTGATGCACCTTTGGCAACAATTACAGCCTCAGGTCTTTTTGAATATGATGCCACAAGCTTGGTACACCTATCTTTGGACAGTTTTGTCTATTCCTCTTTGCAGCACCTCTCAAGCTCCATCAGGTTGGATGGGAAGCGTATCTTGTCATGTTCTCCACAGTCTTTAACATTATTCTTGGGTGACTTTATTCCACTCCTGGTGCCTCTTCAGGCAGAATGAGGTATTGGAATTAAACAGACACTGGAATAGAATGGCTGGAATATATGTAAAGATGTTGATTTCAGAAAAAAAAAATGCAGTGATCTCTTATTTTATTTTTCAGAGCTGTATATCAGATGTCTATAGAACTAAAACTCTGGGAATGTTTAATTGTTCTTAAAAGCAACTTCTTCTTAACCATCATCCTGTGTTCCCAGTCAAATCTGACTGTTTCAGAGTTTTTGTCTCTGAAAATGTGGTTAATTCAATCAGATTCACCTAAAATTCCATGACTTTGTCCTCGAAGAGGATTTCAGCACACAAAATAAATGACAATAATTGACATTCATCAGTGTGAATATAATCTGCTTCTGACATGTTTCTGCTGCTGTGTGTGTTTAGTGGTTCTGGCCCAAGTCATTTCCCACTCGGTGAGATCCAGCTGACAGTAAGACACAGCTCCCAGAGGAACAAGCTCATCGTAGTCGTCCACGCCTGCAGGTAGAAGTCGATGAGAAAGAGACGCTTTCTCCAAAAATCCACTTTATTTAAAAAGTCCTGCTGATGTTTTCTTGTTTACCTGCACAGGAACCTGATAGCGTTCACTGAACACGGATCAGATCCCTACGTCCGCCTCTACCTGCTTCCTGACAAACGGCGGTCGGGCCGGAGGAAAACTCACACATACAAGAAGGCTCTGAACCCGGTTTATGACCAGACGTGAGTCACGCTGATGAGTTTATTACTCCTGTCAAAAAAAAATGGTTTTATTAGCTGCTGGAAGTTGAACTTAGCTCTCGTCCTCTTGTGGTGTGGTCAGGTTTGAGTTCAGCGTTTCCCTGGTGGAGCTCCACAGGAGAACTCTAGATGTAGCAGTGAAGAACGGTGGCGGTCTGCTCTCCAAACACAAAGGCCTTCTGGGAAAGGTATTGACTCACTGGCAGAAAACTGCAACGTTACTTCTTACTAGATGTTTGTTTAGACCAGCACAAATCATCCTCAAGTCAATATACTTCCAGTTTGAAGCCATGACTAACCCTTATGGACTTGAGAAGTTTGATGAGTATTATTATAATAATTATTTGTTTGTTTTTCACTATGAAGCATATAAATATTTGTGTGATAATGCTATAAATTCTTAAAAGCCTACAATAAAGCATTATAAAACTGTCTAATGTATAATCATTTTTAATTATTTCTGTCAGTTGAGTAAACTCTGTTTTCTGCTTTTCTTCATCAGGTACTGGTGGATCTGACCCACGATGACATCACTAAGGGTTGGACGCAATGGTTAGTGTTTGATCTCCTTCTTTTAATGTTGATGATGAACACAGTCAAGTAAAACATCCAACAGAGAACATCGAAGCGTAGGAGAACTAACCGTGAAATAGAATGTAGTTCATCTCTAGAGTTGTTATTTGATTTGTCTGGTCTGGGCGTCACAGCAGGAGATAAAAAGGACCTAAGGTAAAAAAAAAAAAAAAAAAAAAACAGTGATTCTTATTTGAATTAAATGATACACCAACTAAAACATGCTTGTGAATATAATATTTCTGCCATCAAATCTTACATACTGTACCTTTAAATGTAGAGATTGCTTTTATTTTATTAAAAGATGCATTTTAGGTAGAATTCTTTCTGCACAAATTCTGCACCGAATTAGTGTTTAAAAGGCTGAAAATCTCTCTACTTAACCTCATCATGATAGAGCTGCTACTAGGGATCATTTTCATTTATGTCTGCAGGTCAAAGAGGTTTAGTACTTTGGTTTGGAGATAATTAAAAAATTCTCACTGCAGCACGTAAGTCCCTAGTTCTTTTTTGTTGTTTGTAGTGGTGCTAAGCAGCTTTTCAACAGGTAAAAAAAATACATGAAACTGTGCGTAAATGTGCACAATATACAATTGTTTTAAAATAAATAAATGATTATTGATTTTACTAAAGGCAATATGTGAAGCAGGGTTGCCACCTTGTGGTTGCACATTAAAATAAATCAAATAATAATAGTGTATTACTGATCTGACTGATTTGAAAATCCATATGAAAATAAACACAGTAAACATGGAGATGAGTCTTATAGTGTAAGTACTTTAACTTATTACTTAAAATGATTTTGAAAATCTCAGCAGAAAACAGAGCTGCACGCAGCAACAATTACAGAGCAATTTAAACTATAAAGCTCCAATACCCCCAAAATATTCAGATTATTATCACAAATCATCATAATTGAGCCTCGGAATCACCAAAACAAATATTTATACAAATAATCAATTATTAAAATCACTCTCGATCATATTTAGTTATTTCTCCTTCAAAAACACATATTCCTACATTATTGTCATGTCTGGATTTATATCAAAGATATTGATTATTTATTTATTGTTTTTTTTTGTTTTGGGGAGTATAGCCACATAAAAATATATAAATGTGGCAGGATGAATAATATACAGGTGTGTTCAATATAATAGCAGTGTGTTTTTTCATTTTTCTTCATTTTCTGTAAAGTAATTAAAAATTTGATGTGTTTTTCTTCACGTTTTGATTTAGGAGATAAAATGCAGTGTTCCCAATGCATTGAAATAAAAATTATAAGGATTTTGGCTTCACTCATATTTTTAAACACACTGCTATTATGTTGAACACAACTGTAACTAAGGAAAACTGAAATAAAGTAATAGAAAATATGTAAAAGCTCAATAAAACAGAGATTTAGATGTGAGTTGCTGCACTGTAAAAAGTAAGTTGTCCTGGTCGTCCTGCAGGTATGAGCTGAGCGACGACGGCCTGACGAAGCCTCACCAACTATAGACGACATCACTACCATCATCATAACGCCACACTTCCACATCAAACACTTCCACTTCATTCTACAGTAACATGTTTTTTTCCTTTGTTTTTAATCATTTAAAAATCAAAAAAAGGAATCCGCAAAGCAGCTTTGACATTCATTTAATCACATCAGTCGCAAGGCGAACCTCCCCTTTACGAAATGACAGGCTGATCAACTAAAGGGAGTATATACACCATTTAAAGTACAGTATATCGCACAACGTACTGCAAAGGAAGTAAATATTCCATATTTATAGAAAATATTAACGGTTGTAGAGGAAAACTACTTTTTTTTTGCTGATGCAGCAGTTTCCTGCCTTGAGTAAAGAACGATGGTGTTGTAAATATGTAAAATGACGGTGAACAAGATGGACCGTGTATTCTAGAAACATGAGAAAGTAGTTTTATTTGATTGAATGTGTTCATGAGAAACATTCTGGATAAAGTTTCTGATGCGGAGCAGGCAGCAGCAGGTAATCTGTCGCCACCAAAGAAGCGAGAAGTGTTTTATTCTTTACCCTGTGGGGTTTTTTAGTAACACAAACACATGCCGGCTTTACTTCACTGCATCAAAATGTGCAATAACAAACTGAACGAGACTAGAAACACACACAAATGTCAAATGTGATGTGACCAAGTTTGTTTAGTTTGCTATAATCCACCTGTTGTTGCTACGCTGATGTAATGTCCACACTGAGTGTTACAGGTTTGTTTTTTTAAAACTGAATATTTGCACATCTCTGTGTGTTTTTAATCTTTTGGGGATCATTTTACTTCTAGTTTAGATTCATATCGGAGAAAGAAATGTCTGTTTTAGTGGTTAATTTTATGTACAATTCTAAAAAAAGAATCTGTTACAGCCTTAAATATTAAAGATGAAAATGTCTTGATATAATACACATCATCTTTAATTTTAACATTATTTTTCATCAAATTCAACTATTAAAAATATGTTATTTAACTATCAAGCACCTTTTCATTGATCTGCAGTAAGACAACTACTCTCTGGCTCTACTTTGGCACCTTCCAGTGGCTGCATCAAGCCACGAGAAAAAACAATAAAATAAATCTTAATGCAATCAGAATAATCTGGATTATAATCACATTAAAAAGTCTATGCATTGTTGTTTCAAGAAAATTACACAACTTGGAGTTTTCCTTTGTAAATGCACATGTCTTCATGGCAGGTTTTTCACCAATATCAAGATAAACGGTGCAGTCACTCTTGAGTTGGTCACCTTGTTTTTTTTCTTTGTATGATTCATCATTAGTCTTAACTGAAATGTTTTGTTTTTGTGTAAATACACGTTTGTTTTTTTTTCATATTACACACTGCTTTGACCTTACAGCATCACTCAGAAGGGATTAATAATGGGATTTATATCTTTAACAAACACATAATGTATCCTGCACACTTGTTGGTATTAAACTTATTAAATGCTTACAGTTATTATGTATGCGGCAATACACAGCCAAAGAGCAGCAGTTCCGTATTGATAAAGGAGTAGCGGCGTGACCTTTGACCTTTACAACACAATACAGAACTTTGCCTTGTTCTGTACTTGTCAAGAAATTATTTTATATCATCTATATATAGATCGTGATGTTTAGCATTTAATGTCTTTGAATGTTTTTTATTTGTGTTTTATTTTGTAAGAAACAATATGTTTGTCTGTAAGCCATCGGATTTGAGAGCGGATCCTCTGAGGGCGGTTTGTCTTCTCCGTCTACTTTATTTATCTTGTGCCTTAAAAATTCACACGACCCAGAGACATTCACGTATAAGAAGAACCAAGAAAATGCTATAATATGTTTCCTGTGTTTCAGAACCATAAATGTCTTTTAAATGAATAAAGAGCTTTGGCGAGCTAAGCAGCATGAAGCTGTGCAGCACCATGTGTTTTCTCTCTGTTTCTGTCTTCATCTGCTTCCTGTTGAAGCTGCAGAACAACAGAATGAATAAGTTTGTCTCTAATAGTGTTTATCTATATACAACCTGTTTATTTAATGTGTCAGTAATTTCTGAATAAGAGTTTCAAGAAGCTTGGAAAGAGAGACCGCCTTTAAAAAGAGGAAACAAGTAGAGTAAAAACCAAGATTAGATAACCCTAAAGAGAGAACATAATTTATAGTAATATTATAATATTACGATCAGCTATAGCAGTTAACACTTTTTTGTTTAATGGATCTATCAGCTGAAGCCAATAAGGCTTCGAACAAGAAAACACAGCAACACTGCAGTGTTGGGAATCATTTTTTTTTTCTAACTAGCAAAGTTGCTCGATTTTTAGAAAGTAATTTGGTTTGCAAATTGCAAACTGTTTTGAGCTGTGTGTGTGTGTGTGTGTGTGTGCGTGTGTGTGTGTGTGGCTGCAGCAGCAGCTTGCAGCTCTTTCATCAGCTAGAATATTTAGATGAATCATATTTTGACCCACTTTGATTGCTTCTGGATATTAGTGTCAAGAGGTCACACACACACAGTAATTGTATACACAGTACTCATCGCGGGCTGTTTGTTATAAATGAATGCCCACAGGTGCAAAATAGAAAGTGTGATTATGCCCTGATCGCTGCCTGTGGGTGCTTGAAGTTTATAGAATTTATACA
Organism: Lepturacanthus savala; assembly: GCA_030544235.1. Classification (NCBI taxonomy): domain Eukaryota; kingdom Metazoa; phylum Chordata; class Actinopteri; order Scombriformes; family Trichiuridae; genus Lepturacanthus; species Lepturacanthus savala. The sequence continues at coordinate 3,292,846 of CM060461.1, forward strand.
TAATTGTATAATTATGAAAGTGCAAATATCTCAGATCTAACTAAAATGCTCATGAAGAAGTTTCCTTATCTCGGGGTGAACAATTGATCCAACAACATACGATGCAATTTCTTCCATTTTTAGTTACATTTTACTTTATATTATTATTTTTTTTTATTTTGACGGGACAGATGCACATTAATGACAGAGAAAAAAAAAACTCCATACAAGAAATACACACAATTGTTAGTAAGTTATCTTAATGCCAATTTCAGGCCATAGTCCTCAATGAATAATAATACATAATATACATGGTTGTCATTAAGTTTCTCATCATTAGACATGTACATGTATGTAAAATATACCACATATTACAGTTTACACACAAGTACTATTCATACAACAATAGATGATACTCATTTCATTCCGTTATCACACTACACATATTGTCAGTTATCACACTTCCTCTTCCATATACCTTTTTAGAATTATTTGAACATCTTGATTCATGAGGATTTTTTCAAACCTTTATTTTGATTTATTTTTTCAAAAATTCTTTCTTTTTTTGTTTTTAATTCATAATTTTCCCTCTGGGACGGTGTTTCATGACCGTGGAAACCTTTAATACTAGACTAGAAACATTCCAAGACGTTTATTTTGAAAGTCCAGGCCGGAAACAGCGTGTTTGAGAGCGTGTGACTTGACCGTGGCTCCTCCAGCCTCTGGCAGCAGCAGAAACGCCCTGACTGGTGGCCGCATCCTCTCCTCCAACATCCACCATCCACCGCCGGAGCTTTTCCTCCGCTCCAGCCGCGGAGGGGCCGCTCTGACTGGGAAGGAAACACCAAGCAACCCGCCCCTCCCCTCTCGAAGAAATGGCCTTTAAACAGTAGAGAGGGAATAAGCTAACATGGATCCTTTGGCTGCCTCCTTCCTCTACCTCCTTCTCCTCCTCTCCCTCCTCGCTCCCCACAGCTGCTTTCCTTCGTCCGCTGACAGGAGATTTGGTGAGTAAATTACCGGTTAATTTCCCCGGTCTCCGGTGGCTGCTCGGGGCCGTTTTGCAGACAACCTGTACCGGGGACAGCTTGCGGGATTTGCAGGGTTGCTTGGAACCGGCGGACTGCTTCACCGCAGTTTCACCTGAGCCGGAGAAAACAAACACAAATAACCCTCCGCTAATCAGAATAACCCTCCGCCAATCTACTGATTTTCATATAATCCTCCCGAAGCTAATGATAGCTAATAACACACACAAGTTAAATCAGACAGCATTTTACATTTTTAAATTAAATAAAACATATGAACACATTTAATGACATTTTTTTTAAATTATAACAATGCAGCAACACAAAAATATACACAATTTAATTAAATACATTAATTTGGAACAATACAATTCAATATATATATGAATATTTGCAATATTATTACATATACAACACATGTCTATATATATATATATATATATATATATAGTAATTTTATAATATTTATACAAAAAAAAATACGTTATTGGTAATACCTTCACATTGAGGTAAAACATTGTTTAAACATCTAGACAAAAATGAGTTAAAATGGCTAAAACAAGCCTTGTTTACAAACAACAAAATATGCAACATAAAATATTGTAATAAATACATAACTAAATATTAACAAAACATATTTATTATTTAAAAAATAAATACATTTACTATATATATATACAATTTAAAAGAAATGATGTGAATAAAATAAATAAATAAATATAATATTATAAAGTTATTATATTAATTATAATAATATAATTGATAACAGAATACTGAATTATGTTGAATCATGTTTTCCAATTGTATTATAAAACAGTAAAACAGATTAAATATTATTTGTAGACGGCAGTTCTGAGTCAGTCAACACTGGCCTGTAAACAAGAGGAGGCGACAGCCGTCAGTGAAACATCAATGCAAAGCAATGAAAGATGAGCTCATACATGCACTTTCCAGCTCTCAGAGGCAGATATTGATCTGAAAATAAGAACGTCTGTGTGTGTTGACTAGAAAGATTCATTTCCCTCATGCAGTGCCTATAAATAGCTGATGTCTAATATGCCCTCACTGATTTGATATTGGGAGTCTGCAGGATGACTGATGCAGAGATTGTGTTGTTGAAGATTGTGAGAGGAGAAGGCGGAGGAGGAGGAAGTAGCATGAAGACCCTGCTGTTGAGAGGTGTGTGTGTGTGTGTGTGTGTGTGGTGGGTTTCCAGACCCTCCTCCCTTCCTTCAAATTACATAACCAGCATACAGAGAGTATGGCAGCCACACGACACACTCAGCAGCAAAACAACAGAGCTCTGGGCTGCCTCTCTCAGTCTTCATTGAGACATTTCAAATCATCATCATCATCATCATCATCATCATCATCATCATCATCATCATCATCATCATCATCATCACACTAGTGCAAACCCTTCCTCTTCCCATCAACTGCAGAGACATTTAGATAATGACAGCTCCTTCTCTAAATGTGTGTGTCCTGGAGGGAAATGCACATGAATACTTTATACTATATTTTATACTAAGACTTTATATTAACATGAACAAGTAGACAAACACAGGTGCCATGGATGATACTAATTAAGGTTCCGTTCAGGTCAAACAGAGGCAGGCTGCTGCTATTCTGCATGTTGGCTGCAATAAATCTTATTTACCTAAAACAATCGTATTTATTCAGTAGTTATTTGTACTCAGACGTCAATATGATCTGAAAATTCAGAAAAGTCTGGATATTTGAGATGGATGATGTGGGAAACCTGAGAAGTCATTTACTGTGGTGAGGCAGACTGAGCTGCTGCTACAGGTTAGTGGTGCTTTATTATTTATGATCATTTTTCTGAGCGACTGTGTAAAGGCTGTTGATTTTCTATAAATTTCTTACTGTCAACAAATGTCAAGAAAATAGAAAATGAAGTCATGAAATAAATAATTTATACTTTTGATTAAAGTGCAGCAGCAGAAGGAAACAGAGGCGGAAGGAAGGAAACAGGAAGAAAAACTCATAGGAGAAAAATATCACATATGTACCACAGGTGGTTCTTCATCATTTAAAACTTTTTAGAGTTCATCACAAGCTCTGTTTCAGTTTCCCTGGCAACACCTGAGGACCTGATTAATATCTGGAACAATTATTACCACCTTAGATAGAATTTTGGCAACAGAAGATAAGCCAACCCGCCACGCAGGGTGAAATAAATGGTTATAGCTCAAAATTTAAATGAAGTTTGATTTCAGTGCTGTTTCATAGACTTTCAGGTTAAATTAGAAACGTAACTGTTAAAGGTGCTCATTCATTTCAAATATTCCATTTCTTTTTTCCTCTGCTGAATCCTGTTTTTTCTAATTTGTCTTACTCACCAAATAGATTGAAAGAAAAGTTCAGATCTTCATTGGTGTTTTGCTTTCCGTCCGCTCGTTAGTTTATTAATTTGATAACTCAGCTGCAGCAGATAACGGGTAAAACTCTAGTGCATGAATTTAGAACAGAAGAGCTAAACTACATGTGTGTTTGAAGAGTTTGATGCAAACCCACTAGCCAATCAGAGCACCTGAACTATGGCATAAATATCAATAACAGCCATCTGACTGCATAAAAAACACGTATTTGACATAAATCTCCTGTCAGACAAACCAACAACAAACTGACCCAGAAATATTGTGTGTGTTGTGTTTGAATTTGTTAGTGAGGCAGATGCCACTGAGCATGTGCAGGAGCACTTTACTTGTAAGTAGATTGGTTAATTATTGGTTAACAAGAAAAATCTAGAAAATCACCAAAATAACAGTTTTGAATTAGATTATTTATTATTATTATTATGATTTTTTATATTTTTTATTTAGATTATTTTTGCAAAAACATTTACTATAAGAAAAAGGCATGTGGATGTGGATCTCAGTCACACATAACAACAAGGGCATGTTACTGTTATATGTATTTATACATAAATGAGTTTAGGATCAGATTCTGTTCTGTTAGGCAATAGCACTGGGATTTTCTGAGGGTCTTTGAACACGTCTTGGAGTAAAGCCTAGTTTATACTTCTGCGTACATAGCTGTGGTGTCGACGCAGACCCTTACGCTATAGGCTGACATACACCTTCAAAAAATCTTGACTACATGTTGTGTCGATGCGAAGCACAAGGGCTGTGATTGGAAAAAGGTTCAGTTCATACATCCAGAATATGGGTTATTTAAGGGGACTTGGGCTTTTTGACTGTTTTTTTTTTTGCCTGAGCTTCAACATTTGCAATAAAAGCATTTGCTCTTTGATTTTGAGGAGCTCCAAATACGCACACTACATCCTGGTACAAGAACAAAAGAAAGAAACAGGCAAAAAAGAAACAACAATCAGGTACATACAGTCCGGAATATGTATTATTTAAGGGGTTTAATGTTTTTTTTCTGCCTTTTTTGCCTGGTACTGCCACTGATGAGGAAGCAAGGAACGCATTACCTCAACGCAGAACTTCAAATGCACATGGTCTGTGTCGCGTCAACGGCGTAGTTACATACACAGAAGTATAAACTAGGCTTACGAGGGCTTTAACCCACAATAGCCTATGTTGGCTTGTGGAATAATGTAGCAGCTAAACCGGCTAACATCCAAACCACAGTGCTAATGAAAGTGCTGCTGCAGGATAGCGCTGTGATCAGATTTTAACTTTGAATGATAATGATGGTTTGGAAACCACCGTGCCATGTGCAGCCATATTTGAAAGCTGAAGTTGATCTGACAAACAGTCAGAGAGATATGTGAGGCACAGACACTCCTTGCTTTTCTAGATAGATCGGACAGTAGATAGACAGGAAGGGGGAGAGTAGGGAATGAGCTGCAGGGACATCCATCCAGCAGGGAGTCCACCTGAGGACTGGCTGCCCTGGATGTGTTTGCACCATAACCACTCAGCTACCACGGCGCTGCTTTTAAAGCATTTTAAATGACATGTAGTTTGACTCAAGCACATCGAGTGAAAACTTTCAACTTAAAAAAAATGACTGTACACAAAAAAAAATTTGCAAGGTGGAAGTTTCCTTAAATGCCTGGTTTGAATGCTCAGATTTTTTAATCAAAATTGACTTTATAGTGACCTTGTGCACATAATACTCTTATATTATATAAGCAGTTCCTATAATAATCCTCTAGGGAGCCATTGTGACACTTTGTAATGAGAATATTCTGACCTGGTTGTGCTTTTTTCATTTTTCATCGTTTCAGTTCAATAGCATTTAAATATATGATATTGTAGAATTTGATAAGACATTTATCAGGTCGATACTGATACAGAGGCCTGGACTAACTACAGAATGAGGAGCAGCAATTAGCATATTTGATGTTAAATTATTGTCATAACGATCCATGATGATTCTGTTCGGCCTCGTGTCTCTTTTTTCTGAAAATATTATGGTTGTTTTCTGATCCCAGATCTTATCACTCAATGAAACAATGAAAATTGTAAAATATTTTGAAAAATTGTTTTTCAGAGGCTAAACTCAACTTCTATTGACAAAAAGGCCTTAGCAGATGATTTTGTCACGTGACTTGACTTGTTTCTATGTGTCTCTGTATGCCTGTGTATCTCTGTGTATCTGTGTATCTCTATGTGTCTATATGTCTCTATGTGTCTGTATGTCTCTATGTGTCTGTCTCTATGTGTCTGTATGTCTCTATGTGTCTGTCTCTGTGTCTGTATGTCTCTGTGTCTGTATGTCTCTATGTGTCTGTATGTCTCTGTGTCTGTAAGTCTCTATGTGTCTGTATGTCTCTGTGTCTGTCTCTATGTGTCTGTATGTCTCTGTGTCTGTATGTCTCTATGTGTCTGTATGTCTCTATGTGTCTGTATGTCTCTATGTGTCTGTATGTCTCTATGTGTCTGTATGTCTCTGTGTCTGTATGTCTCTATGTGTCTGTATGTCTCTATGTGTCTGTATGTCTCTATGTGTCTGTCTCTATGTGTCTGTATGTCTCTGTCTGTATGTCTCTATGTGTCTGTATGTCTCTGTGTCTGTATGTCTCTATGTGTCTGTATGTGTCTATGTGTCTGTATGTCTCTATGTGTCTGTATGTGTCTATGTGTCTGTATGTCTCTATGTGTCTGTGTCTGTATGTCTCTCTGTGTCTGTATGTCTCTGTGTCTGTATGTCTCTATGTGTCTGTATGTGTCTATGTGTCTGTATGTCTCTGTGTCTCTATGTCTCTGTGTCTGTATGTCTCTGTGTCTGTATGTCTCTGTGTCTGTATGTCTCTATGTGTATCTCTATGTCTCTATGTGTCTCTATGTCTGTATTTCTCTATGTCTGTGTGTGTGTCTATGTGTCTCTCTATGTTTCTATGTCTCTATGTGTCTCTGAGCCACATTTCTCTCCTCGGATTTCTCTTCAGCTTCAGGACTTCTAATCATTAACCTGGACCTGGAGAAGGTCACTGCTGGCTTGCTTTTTGCAACTGTAGCCATGGAAACACTCAACATGTATTAGCATTTTATTCCCGCTGATTGTTTGGACGGGTCGGGGCCAGGCTGCAGGCTGCTGAGCTGGTTAACTGTGACTGTGCTGTAATGTGAGTGGACTCTGGGAAATGGATGGAGACAGGTGGACTGATGCTGTTCTGGCACAAATCTGATTGGTCAGAAACACTTTCTGTAGGAACATAATGTGATTCTGGTGCTTTCCCACTAAATAAAATTAAACCAAAAATAAAATCTAAAATTAACTTTTAAATTCTAGCAAAAATAGTTAAATAAATTCAAGATTAAATTAGACTATAAATTGTTTTATACTGTTTGTTTTGATAATTGATTAATCTGTTTTGATAATTGATTAATCATTTGAGTCATTATATAACACAAATATCAAACATCTGATGGTTATAGCTTCTCAAAAAAAATCCTGTTACTGTGACAGTAAATTAAATATTGCAGCTGTTTAAATTCAAGTTTTGCAAATTGACGGATCAGTCAACCCCTCTCCTGAGCACCTATTGTCCAATCATAGCTTAGCAACTGTAACTAGGTACAGCAGGCCTGTCACATAAGAGACATACTGCAACAGTCTGGTTAATTAGCTTATTATACGGTAATATAGATATACGCAACACAGGGTTAATTCCAAGGCCACAAAGCATATGATGTCTTCAGTGAGAATCTACAATGTAAATAGTGATGAAAATAAATAAAACACATTGAATGAGAAGGCCTGTACTGTATATATAAAGGGAAGGTTGTGTTGCACCTTTGCTAAATTTGCCTCTTTTAATTCTGGATTTAGGAAGGCACTTTACTTTCTGTATTTTGCATTTTTATTTAATTTCCTGCATAATTCTCATTATTTTTAGACATATTATGCTAGTATTAGCATGTGGCTATGATGCTATATTGTACTTTTGAGACTGTAACAGTGACTATGAGGCATTTACTGACTCTGATCTCTGACAATACGTAGAGTTACACACACCACATTTGTATAAAACCCTTGCTTGTGTTTTGCTGTGATGATGGAAATCAGAAAGTTGACTATATGAGTGATTTGACTGGATTGACTTGTTATTAATCAATAAATTGTTCAATCTGGATCAGATTTGAAAGAATACAGAAAATGAAAGTGTTGATTAACGTCTCTGCTGCTGTTTCTGTTTGGTCCTGCAGAGTTTGTTGTTATTGAGAAACTGTGCTAAAATGAATTGCCACATACAGTAGGTGAAAATCCTTAAAATTCATGAATCACAGGATTCACTTCCAAAAGAAAAAAAAACAGCATCCCAGGAGATGATCTGGTCTCTGGGAGACTGTAATCCACAGAACACACATAACACAAGGCAGGAAGCAATGTCTACTGTAGAGAGCTCTGAAAACAAAAGCTGCTGCCTCATTGGACCAGATGGATGGATCAATGCTGCTGCTTTGAACATCAGTTCAAATTAGTGGAGGAGAAGCAGAGAAGGAGGATGAGAGAAAACAGATAAAAGGATGAGAGGGGAGGTGATGGAGGCACTGCAGGAGGCAGAGGAGGCACAAGACAAAGAGAGATTACTGCCAATTTAAGCAGGACTGTTTGAGAAAGGATTTCCCCCGCTCTGCTGAGACAGAATAAAATGATCAAAATGCTGCCTTCACTTCCAGATCCTTCTCTTTGTGTTCTTCTAAACTGTCAGGTAGCATGTTGTCATGATTGATCATTTATCTGAGCAGAGGCCCAAACAAATTGGATTGTAGTCATCTCAAAATAAACAGAGGAAACCATGGCATGCTACAGAAAACGCTCCTACACACACAGACTACACAAAGACAACCAATTAACAAGTCTCTTTCTGATCAGCCACAGTAAAAAGCCTGAGAAGTGCGTCCGCCTGCAGACGATCTAAAAATAAATCTACAAAGAGAGATAGAGCATTTAAAAGGCCTGGTCCTTTTCTTTCAGTCTGACCCCAACTTGTTATCGACTGTCCTGAGACGTTAACATGCACAGATGACATTGTGTTATGGAAAGTGAAGAAGGATAAAGGAGAATGTTGGTGAAAAATACAGCAAGACCTTAGTTGTAATGGAGATAGAAATCCACTTTTCGTCAGGGTTGTCATCAGTGGTGGATGAAGTACAGAGATCTTTTACTTGAGTAAAAGTAGAAATACACAATAACAAATAAAGTACATACATGAAAAAAGTGAAAATACTCATTATACAGACTGTGTTATATATTTATAGTATACTGTTTGTAATCACTGAAACCATATGGAATCATTTAATGTTGTAGTTTAATTTGGTGGAGCCAATTTGTGATAGTTGTTCATGTTGTGATATTTGATTATTTTTGTGACATTCCTGATACTAATGTAGAATAATGGTAATATAGTAAAATAAATTTAATAAAAATATAGATTAATTACTAATCATTAATATTAACATATATCATTTTATGTACATTATTCAAATCTTCATCTAAGAAGTAACTAAAAATTATTAATTGTACATTATTAACCTCTAAAAGTGGTAAAAAGTAGCATCCCATAAAATAAGTACCTTAATATTGCACTGAAGGTAGGTAGGTACTTGTACTTTAATCCTTTCTACTACTAGTTGTCATATAATGACAGCAAGAGGCTGAGTATATAAACACATTGATCCACTGAGGAATTATTAAGGTTCTTAGTTGATTTAAATGGGAAACTGTCATTACAGTGTGAAAAAAAACTGGGTAGCAGGAGTAAAGTGGCCTGTATTTGTATAGTAAATCACAGCATAATGAACATACTTTAACCTGAATTCTAGTTTAGCTGGAACTGTCATGATGACTGATTGAAGCTCAGTGAAAAGAGAACATAAATATCTATAAAGGAGCCAACTTCACCACTGAGAACTGATCATGTTGCAGCGACTTCAGTCAGAATTCATTCCTATATTAAAACAATATTAATTACATCAACTCAATGTTTATATGTGGAGGAGCCAGGCATACCGTTTTATTTATCATGATGATGTCACTGACAGAGATGGTCATGTGACCTGTCATACGTGTGCTTTAGTTACAATGAAGTAATCATTAATTACATGATTTATCCTGGTGACTTGTCTGTGTGTTTTTATGAATGAAGAGAGGCTGTGAGGCAGAGTCTCACTTTACTAGTGTTTGTATTTTGATTACATTAATATTTTTGACCCGGTTCATTAGTTGATTGTGGACAGATTACTCACATGTTTTATCTGTATTACACAAGTAAAAGATAGTTTGGATCTTCTCAGTTACCATGGAAACCAGTGGGCTAGTCCTCGTTAGTTCCTTATTAGCCTCTCAACAATTTATTATGTTTTTTGAGAGTCATCTGCACCATGTTAACTGAGTTACAATAACAAACAACACTATCTCCATGGAAACAAAAACAATAACTATCCAGTGGCCTTGCATTAATTATCTTAGGTCCACGAGATAGTATCAGCGTTATTTATTTGTTAACCTCCAGCACTCTGTAGAAAAATGAAGCCGTAAAAATAGCCATAAAAGTGAATTAAACCTGCATTTTCTCTGACGACCAGCAGGGGGCGACGTCATCGGCTCCAAAAAGAATCAGATGGAAATCAATGATAAAATGACCCTACGTCAGTCAGTCAGTCAGTCATTTTCTATACCTGCCTATTCCTCATTAGGGTCACAGGGGTCTGCTGGAGCCAATCCCAGCGCGTTACGGCGAGAGGCAGGGATACACCCCAGATGGTCGCCAGCCAATCGTGGGGCACACACACCATTCACTCACACACTCACACCTACGGGCAATTTAGGGTCGCCAATTAACCTGAGCATGTTTTTGGACTGTGGGAGGAAGCCGGAGTACCTGGTGAAAAGCCACGCAGACATGGGGAGAACATGCAAACTCCACACAGAAAGGTCCCAGACCCAGGACCAAGGAGGTCTTGAACCTGCGACCTTCTTGCTGACCCCTGCGCCACAGTGTAGCCCCAATGACCCTACGTATTAATCGATTTATTAATTGAGTGAAGACTGTCCTAATGTGTTTGTTTATATCAATCAATCAATCAAACTTTATTTATAAAGCACTTTTCTTACATATGAAATGTAGCACAAAGTGCTATACCAGTTAAATAGTTAAATTATAATCTCAATCCATAGTTTTAAATTTTCTTTAATACAGCGTGGTGTTCGTTTAGAAAATAAAAACATAGGCAGCACCCTTATGAAATCAAAGAGTTAAACATTTTAAATAAAATAAATAATAAAATAATAATACTTATTACAGTATGTATGTAAAAATCCTAACTTTTCGTTTCAAAGTTTGGTTTAAAGCATGTGAATAATGGAATAATCCATTTGTTGAAGCTACACTATGTCTAGACACAGATATAAAACAGTGTTTTTATTCTTTAAGGATGACTGAATATGAGGTTAAACTTCAGCTTCAAGTTCATATCCACATGGAATACGAATATTCCCAAAACTTTATATGGTCAATTAAGTCATTGGCTTTATCTTTCAAGGTGACCGCTCCCAGTTTGATCATTGGCTTGCTCCCTCGGGAGCAGCAGGTGTCTGATGCAAACAGACAGATGGCATCGTGGGAAATGTAGTGCCTCTTTTGTCATGGAGCACAGCTTGTAATGGCCCTGCCAGGAGGCATTAAAGGCCGCAGCCTGGACGCTGCTCTTTGCTCACAGGGTGAAGCTGATTGAAATTCCGTTCCTCCCGCATTGCTGGCTTGGCGTCGCTCCACAGTGCAACACTGCAACCTATTTCACACTCTGCTGTCATGGAGTGATGAAACCAGACAGCAAAACTCAGGGTGGCAGCAAAAGTCCAAAAGCAGCATGCAGAGCCATCCTCCATATCCTCCTCCTCTAAGTGGCAGGAGAATGCTTTCATCTGGAAGTCAAATGGAGGGGAAAAAAAGAAATCTGGCATTGTGAGGTCTCAGGAAACCTGAATTTAGTTTGTTTATGAACTTAAGTCATCATCGTTTATAGTAAGAAGCAGCCTGAGGTTTGGATATTTTAACTCAAATCTGGTCAAATCCTTTCTCGATTTTGTAAAATTGTACAAAAAGTTTCACAACTCTACATGTGTCGACCTAACATCCCATTACTGCGACAGGTTTTTGTAGCACCAGAGTGCACACGGTGATTTTTAAAGAATAAAACAAACAAAAAAAAAGAGTACCAGTTACACTAATTCTTACAAATAACTCCAAATCATTTCCCTCTGATTATGTCACTTTTGGATTTGTGCACAGAGGTTGTCAAAGGTTTAACGTTCAGATGTCAATGCTCTGAAACCAGTTAACTTATTGTTTTCTGGCTGTTTTTCTGCTTCAGACAGTAACATATTGATTCTTCTGTCCTTCCTGCACAAGGAGCTGCAGAGTCAGTAACTTTACATCTCAACAGCACAAATGCTTCAGTCTACCACTGGCACGCCGTCAACAAACAAACATGGCGTCAACGTTGTTGTGTGGACTGAGGAGGAAGTCATGCAGCAAGTCAACACTTTGTTGAAGGAGCCTGAATAAACTCAGAATAAAGTCATCCAGGATGTTAGTCCTGTAGGATGTGTCAGTGTCATCAGCGTTCCCACTAGAATCCTGTCCTGCTGCTACATGTGGATTTCACTCTGAGCCTGGTTGATAAAAGTGGTTGTTGACATGTAAACAAAAGACCCAAATGCTTCAAAAGCTTCCAATTTTGAGTCAAAATCTCCACTGAATAAATTAGGCCTGAAATGACATGTTACCATTACAGAAAACTATAGAACATAAAAAGAAAAAAAAAAACACATAAAACTTTGTGGAACCATTCAATATGTTTTAGAACTAATAGGAATAATGAAAAACAACCTTGAAATATTCAAATTAAAATCCATAAATTATTAAATACCTGTTTTTACTTACATAAAATATATGGTGTGTGTGTGTGCATGTGCGTGTGTGTGTGGGTGCGTGTGCATGTGTGTGTGTAACTAATTAAATTGCCCCTCTGCCTTCAGTCTTTGCTTAGACAGCAATGTGATGTTAATGGATGGAATTCTTAGTTTTCCTAAAATTTTCGATCTTTATTCTGAGGTATTATCTGCATCATCTGAATGTTGTTGATGTTGTCTACATGATGCTCCTTGTTGTGTAGTTTTGTTTTTTTTTTTGCTCTTGTTATGCTGTTGTAGAGAAATTTAGCCAAACTCTGCTTCAACACCTGAAGCTGCTGTGATGACAAGTCAACTTGCTGTAAACAGCGTTTGTATGTTTCGTGTTTCAACTTTTAACGAGGCACAGTGATTATTGCTTCTTTTCCCTTTACAGTGATGTATACAAATACAACCTCAGGCGATTATCTCTTTTAATTGCTCCAAAACAGAAACATAATGAATATCTAGCAAAGATGGCACAAGCTTCTGGCAAATGATTTCACAAATACAGTCTGTCGCGTTTGGAGACAAGATTGCATTCTGGAGAAAAGAAGAAAAATAGTTTGCTGTGGTAAAAGATGAAGCTGTGGAAGCTTGATGGCAGATATAAATCTCAAAGGGGAAAGTGTTTTCTGTTGGAGGCAAATAAAGAATAAATGAAAATAATATTTAAAAAAAAATTATTGCTGTGTAATTTGACATTTGTTTCCCCCAGGAGAACATGGATCATTTTGGTGATCCCTGACCTTTCCTCCTCAGCCATCAGGACGTGACCTTTTTGTATCGTAGGGACAATGCTCAGCATCTATGGAACAGATTGATATGGTTGCCTGGTATTTAGTAGCACTAGAGAGCTTTGATTTTGTGGCACTGGAGAGCTTTTACTTTGTATCACTGGAGAACTTTTATCGTGTTGTACTGGAGGCTTTTATTGTGTAGTATCTACATTGGAGGGCTCTTATTTTGTAGCACTGGTAGACTTTTATGATGTAGTACTGGAGGGCTTTTATTGTGTTGTACCGGAGGGCTTATATTGTGTAAAAATGGATGACTTTTTTGTGTAGTATATAGACTGGAGGACATTAATTGTGTAGTATCTACACTGGAGGGCTTTTATTTTGTAACAATAAATGACTTTTATTATGTAGTATGAGAGGGATTTTATTGTCTAGCACTGGATGACTTTTATTGTGTAGCACTGGAGGGCTTTTATTGTGTAGTTATGGGTGACTTTTATTGTGTAGTATCTACACTGTAGGGCTTTTTATGTTAGTATTTACACTGTAGGGCTTATATTGTGTAACAGCTGCAGAAAGCACCTTGACTGCACCTGCTTTCCAGTAACTGTTGTTTGCTTTTCTCGTTCTACAGCAGCATGCGGCTCCTGTGATTCATTGTTCTCACTTTCACTGCTTCAGGTGGTTAGTAACAGCTTATGTGGCCTAAATAAGTTACATTGCATTCATAAATCACATATATTGTGTATTTGTGTCAATTTTTAGTTTATTGGCCCCACACCTCATTTGGATGTTTTTTGTTGTTTGTTGAGATTTTAAAAGTTGGCTTTAAAATTGCACAGGTGGACACAATTATCTTGTTTCATGTGTGTTACCTCCACAAATGAAATGTCATTGCTGTAGCTTTTGAAGTAGAGGCGGATAAATATAAGGTCAGTTTTTACTGTGCAATATAAATGTCAAGCTCCCAGTTTGTTTCAGGTTGCATCTGTACATATAGTTTTGTTCCATGACAGAAATCAGAATGTGATTCAGCTTCAGAAACTGGTCCGTGTCATTCTAACTGTTTGTTTTGTCTCTCCACACACAGGATGCCTGTTTGAGAAGGAGCTGTGTTCACCGTATGAGATCTGTGTCAATGGTAAGAAAACTGACACACACAATGCAGCTTGACTTACATTCACCAATTACATTTACTAGTATACAGGTACATTCAAAAGTACAGGATTAAAATGTGTCTTCAGCCATCAACAAGAACAAGAAATCACTGTCTCCAGAATGAAGTGAGGCTTAAATTCAGTGTTTGATCGACATCTGACAAACCGTCTGTGGCCCTTGGACGTTTTACTTTGATCAGTCCTCAAAACATTTCTCCATTTCTCTTTAGGCCAGTTGATAGTTTTTTGGTCAGTTGTATCCTCTTTAGCACAAAGACAAAGCAAAAAGGATTTTGACTTTACTCATGTTTTAAAACTATTGTTTTGAACACAACTGTGAGAGTGGTGGTGGAAGAAGAACTAGTAAAACTATCAATACCACAATCAAAGTATACATTCATTCAAAATCATACATAAGTACATGAGTGTTGGCAGCAAAATGTACTTAAAAGTCCAATTTTGTAAAAAAAAAAAAAAAAAAAATAGATGTTATGCTTTATGTATTTTTTTTACAGTTTACAGACAAAATAACTGAAACATTACATTTAAAAAAAAAATGTTATTTCACCTTTATTTAACCAGGCATGTTGCTTGAGATCTCTTTTTCGAGCAAGGCCTGACCAATCTGGCAGTGTTAAAACAAACAAAAACATGCAGAAAGCACAGAAACACACATGAGAACAGTGGATACGAGTCAGAGTCCTAGAAAAAGTGAAAAAAAAACAGAGCACCATAATACACACTAAAAAACATTACTTAACTGATGATGAAAAATATCACACAGTGAAACAATTACTTGTTCCAAAATTTGACAATAAAAAGTCTGTGAGTTGATCTTTAAAATTAGTAAAAGAGATTAGTTCCTGTAGTTGGAGTGATTTTCTGTGTCTTTTTTGTATACAGTGATATTTGAGCAGGACATTGCCCAAACCTATTCAGTCCTATAAATACTGTTGTGTGTTTCACAGAGAGAAACACACTGCCTGTATTCAGAAACTGAGCCTTTAAATCATCAGATTTTCTGTGATGTTTTGATGTAACCAAACATCCCCCATTCACAACCATTCAAATGAATGATTAATAATAATGAAAAAGACACAAAATGCCTTGTTAGGCATGCCTTGTTGTTCTAGAGCGGAGAGAAGCTCAAAAGAGATGCGAAACTATACTGAGATGATTTTTGCTTCTTAAAATGGCAAATATTTCTCATTACTGATATGAA
The DNA here is from genome assembly GCA_030544235.1 of Lepturacanthus savala. Classification (NCBI taxonomy): domain Eukaryota; kingdom Metazoa; phylum Chordata; class Actinopteri; order Scombriformes; family Trichiuridae; genus Lepturacanthus; species Lepturacanthus savala. Next base: position 3,308,369 of record CM060461.1, read on the forward strand.
CACTTAAAACAAATAAAGCAGTTAGAGATGCAGACATCTCCATATTTGAATTGCTGAGTTGTTTGTACATTCTAACCTCTTTTGAATGAACTGCTGTGTAATTACATGATATTACACCCACATCCACATCTAAATATAATTATAAACCCTCAATCTGTTGCCTCATGGGCTCGAGACCCTGCTGAGAATCAACCTGGAATAATAAGCTGTTCTCGGAAAATGATTTGCATATAATTTAGACTCCTGGAAAGACTTTTATCTCCACCGTCGAGCATATGTTGCTCCTCTGAGGTAACCTTTTCTTTTCTGTATCTTCCTATCGCTGGTTTACAGGGAAGCTCTCAGCTGTGCAAAGCAGACGTCTTTTATCAGCATCTCTGCAGCGTACAGATATAACAGGACTCTATCTTCTGCTGGATCATCTCATTAGGCTTGTGAATGGTCTGGGAGAAGGTGCTGCAGGCACTTCCTGGGTTTCTGACGCCTGTTTGTTTTAGGAAGGGCACGATTGTTCTTGATTCATGAGCTTAGTCACTTCCTGTCTGAAATATGCCCTGTAATGGATGTAAAAAAAAAAAATAATAATCTAGTGCTGTGATACAATCATTGTGACCGCAGCAAATTTTATTTTTAGCTTAGCTTCGTTTGTGTCGTGACTGCCTCAGGTGACCTTGTTTCACGTTGACGGGACAAAGGTGTGAAGTGTCGACTGTTCACCTTTTATCTCCGCACCGCTGGCTCCACCTGTGTACCTCTGCCTTCACCGTGAAATTCTAACAGCAGTGTTTGTACAAAAAAAAAAGAGAAGGAATGAGACATCGCACTTTTAGAAAACAGTGCTGTCAGGGCAGTAGCCACCACTGAGGAAACTTATGATGCTTTGAGGTGTTGAAACCTTAAACAACCTTCAACAAAACACTAATTTATATTAATTTCTTAATATTAATTTATATTTAAAGGGTGATTCTGATGTACTTCAATTCAATTACAATAAACATGTTTGGAATTGTTGACAGTATATGATAAAAGGACAAAAAACTTTTGTGAAAAGTTGAAATTCCAGCCAGTTTTATGTGTTGATTTGCGTCACTGCCTTCAGGTTGTAAATATAATTCCCTGCTTGGTCTCTGCTCGTCTGTAGATCATTAAAAAAGCTCTCAGCTCGCTGTGGGACGCTGTTTAGTAATTGCTGTGCTGTGTTTTCTCAGCAGATGTTCCAGCTGTGATGGAGGATGCTGTCCAGACTTTCTGCAATAAACCTAAATGTTCCCAATGCCTATGCATCACAGAACCAATGTTTGGTCTATGCTTGGGAAATAAAAAAAAAAATCACTATATGTCATCAATATCCATGCTATCAATACAATAAGGAAATAGTTAGAAATCAATCATTGAGTCAAACAGCATGTTATTTAACAGACAAACAACAAATCAACTTTAACATATAGTGGTCACATTCAGCCGTTTTTCCCCCTTAGTAAAATAATTATAATTATCAATAATCGTCTGAAGTGTGCCAGACCTGGCAGGATATATATATATATATATATATATATATATATATATATATATATATATATATATATATATATATATATATATATATATATATATATATATAGTGACACAGTAGCACAGGGGTTAGCGCCGTTGCCTCACAGCCAGAAGGTTGCACGTTGGTCTGGGACCTTTCTGTGTGGAGTTTCATGTTCTCCCCGTGTCTGCTTGGGTTCATTCTGGAGTACCCGGAATGAACCCATATATATATATATATATATATATATATATATATATATAAAATACTACTTGTCGACGGGGAAAAAAGAAAAAACTGTCTCTGCTAAATACTTTTTAAGCCTCACAGCCTGAAATGACTCATTTCACTTTGAGAATTGAATCTGTACAGTCTGATAACATCTGGACCAAAGTCTAGAAGAATCAGAGTGACTTCCAGGATCAATGGAATAGTCCAGGGTTCAGTGGAGATAAGGGCGTCCACCCACCCCCCATGGACTTTTTGCTATTTTTAAGCATATCACGTTGGCATCATATCTGAGTACAAAAGGAGAAAGGGCAAGAACAGCTGTGATGTTAAATCAGCTACTTGACATTTTCATTACGACTGTCTTCGATCAGCAGACGGAGTGAATGCCGACCAGGCTCCACTGCATTACACTACAAAAAGGATCCATCACAATAATAAATTCCTGTAGCAGTGAGTTTTTTTTTTTTTTTAATCCAAATGACTGATGAAAAGTTACAAGATCAGGTTTGTCTTGCAGTTGCTACAGGAATTTAAGCCAAATCCTGATGTATAGCAGGTCTCTTCACATTCTGTACGGATTAAATCATTCAGTAAATAAATGACTATTCAAACATTTTTTGCAGTGTAGGGAACTTTTCTGACTTCCATTTCCTTTTGGCCCAGCAGGCTTCACAGATAAGGACGGCTGCCTGTCGCTTATCCTTAAGGGCACATACCTGCCTTTTAAATGGTTTCACTTTTTAATATTGACATAGTAAATTATTTTACTATGATCTAAGTTTACTATCATTTCAGTATTTTTTGAGATTCACCTGAAATCCGCATATTTAGTTCATCAAAACAATATTCCACCTTGGTAGATTTTGGTCAGTTTTCTTGATACGGTGCAATCATGTAGGTGGGAAACTCTGACTCCTTTTAGTCAATCACAGCTCAAATTATTGTTTTATTGCAAACCTTTAATCTCAGATTAAAGGTTTGCAATAACACACACACATTTCACCGTATACAGTACACAGCACTCGTTTACTGAAGCCTGGATTGAACAGATTTTATTTTTTTTTTTTAATAAAATGCATGATCATGATTCTTCTGCTGTAGCAGTGCAGTCAAGGAATCAAAATATGTGATCCTATTTAGGAGTGGTTAAGAAATTGATTAGATTTAACAGCCACTTTATTCCTCAGGCTAACACAGGCTACAGTGGCTGTAGCCAACGCCAAAACAACAAACTTAGTAAAAGTTCAGGAGAACCAATCTACACACTAGCTGCAGCGTATTACACCGAGATGCGTTCACAGACCCTCGGGAAATCCTTGCACCATCAATTTTGGCATAAACTCATTTATTTTAAAAACAGTGTTCTTGTTTTTAATTTGTAAGCAAATCAAATTTTCTGTGGGAGACCCTGAATGACCATATCTTATATTATTGACGCCATTTAGTAATAGATAGGGTATAGAAAATGAGTGAATATAGACAAATATATATTATTTGTCTGTACTTTCTGGCGTTGTTCAGCCTCAAAATGAATTGATCACACAGTTTGAGCCTGATGACGTGACCTGTGCCAGGATGTGATGAATACTATTTGCACAATGGTGCTGCATCATCAGGTTATCACAGCTCTGCTAATATTTTCAGATGGAGACGACCTGTGATGTAGAGAAAAGCTCCATCAATCTTTCTCTTTGCTTCTGTCTGTGTCCACAGTCTTTTGGAGTCGGGTGAATTTGTCCTAATCAGCCTGTCTCACCACTGCCGGGAGGGTTAGATGTGATTTGTGAAACCTTGTGTACGTCTTTTCAGTTTTTCTAAGGGATTAGAAAAGAGTTTTTAAATGACTGTTGAAGCATAAAATCAAAAGCAACATCTGATTTTCTTTTGTTAATTTTCAGTAGATTTTTATTTGTAATAACTTTTGCCAGTATCATGTTATTTCAGTGACCATTGTTTATTTTTGTTTCTACTAACAATGCTGAAATAGAGGAGCCATTAAACGCCTTAATCCGTTTCATTAAGCACTGATGACTGATGTTGCTGCTGGAGCCAGAAAGTCCCAACAAATCAGTCAAGCAATTCAGGAAAACATTTCTTTTTTTTTTTTTAATTTACAGTATTTTTTGATTGCAACTTTTATCATCTTAAACTCATTTAAAGTGAAAGCAGTATTAAAACTAATTAATACTACTACTACTAATAATAATAATAATAACTACGAATAATAATTTTAAACTGAAACTTTAAAAGTTAGATTATTTCTGAAACTTTTGGAAAAAAAATTAGTCAATTTTGAAGTAGATTAAAACAACTGACTGATGAAAGAACTAAACCAAAATATATTGTCAGAGTTAGATTTCCTGCCACAGTAATACCAAAAATTAAACCAGACACCAGACAGCTCCTAAGTTTTACTTGCTGCAGGGAAACTCAGAGACTGAGACACTGCTGCTGCAGTGTTAGTTCACCAGAGATCTCAGAGTGCGAAGCATGGAACAAGCTTTTTATTAGCGGGGTAACATATTACATCATATCAATACATGACAAGCAGAGGTCAGACTCTTTGCTCTCATAAGATAACAGTAAAACACATGAGTCTTTTCCATAATCTCACAGGACTATAGTTTCCCTCTGAATGTGAACGCAGCATATTTTTAATCAGTTTCACAACACATATCTTGTAATAGAATGTATTCTTAGCGACTTGAGTCTGTTCTTATGATAGAGCATAACACACAAACAACACTCATTTTGATCATTAACTTGCTGACACAATTCTTTTCACATAAATCTAAACAGAAGTACTAAACTAAGTACTAACTAAGTAAAACTGAAGTTTCAGATGTGATTCTTTATTGCTTTGAATGACAGTTATATTGCAGTTGTGGTGATAAGGAACAACATGTGGTCAGTATTGATGCTGCTCTCCTCCATCTCAATCCATGTGTCAGGCCAGTTCAACCTCATTCTCCTCTAATCTGGACAGTAAATCACAAGAGGACACGCCAGGCTGTGAGTTACAACCCCAGGTGTGAACAGGGATAAATAAATGGTGGAGACTTGGACATGCATGAGTGTAAATATTATGAAGGATAATTCAAGAGGTTCCTTCTGGGAGATGCAAATGTGTTAAAAGACCAGGACTGGAGGGGGAAAAAGGTGTAATTTAGTGGTGAGTTAACAGACTGGTCGACTATAGAGTCACTGTTTGGTTTTTCTCTTCTGGGCTACTGTACTGAAACAACACAGCAGCTTCATGGGGGAGACCTGCTCCCCATGGAGAGAAAAAACACTCAGTCTAAGATAATAAAACCAAAACAATTCTTATTTAGACTGAATTATACAGGAATTAAACATTGAATATTATATTCTATTTCTGCTAGGTCTGTTCCTCTAAACGCTGCTAAATTGAACACACGGTACCTTTATGAAACCAAATCCCACTTAGATTTGTTATATTTTATCTCGAGTGTATAATATGAAGGAACAGGGCCTGAGTTTGTTGTTGAACTGTTATATGTTACCTTCTAATTTACTTGTTTTGAGTTTTAACACAACTTTGATCCATAATCTTATTCAAGCCAATCAATCAGGACATCATACAACTGTACTTAAAATGCAATAATCATTTTACAAATATTTATTTTTCACAACAAAAAAATTAAACAAAACCTATGAAACAATATAAAAATTACTGAAACTATTACAAGAAGTGTATCAAATATCGGGTTTCTTTAATATGTGTAACCTTTCCCTTTAAGTTTCAAAAGTCAAGCTGGTACATTTAAATGTAAAAATACCCAAATATATTTTTATTCAAAATGGATACCTCTTACCTGTCTGTTAAAGTACTAAAACCAAAATAATAATCAAAGTAGATATCAGTTCTATTTTTAAATGAATAAGTGTTCTTTTTAAATATCTTTTATATCCAATAAACTACCTTATCAAATATCTTAAATCAACTAGTGGTTCATTTGAAAAAACAGCGGTAACCTCTGTGCCACTGTGTCGCCCCACACTCAAATGTACCTACATTTTCAACCAATTCAAGCCTATCAGGCACAGACTCAGCACAACTGAAATAGTTCTCGGTCCAGAATTTATTAAACACAAAACAGAGAAACAGAGCGGACTTGCAACTTTAAAACTGTAACACTCAGAAGGTAAAAGGGGAACAAAAAAGCCTCAACGCCGTGGCACCTAGGCACACGGTGGAGGTAAACCAAAACTCAAAGTAAAGCGGTAAGATAAACGTAAAGTCGAGCAGTCAGCAAAATTTGCATGAAATAAGTATAATAAACTAGGAGCATGGAGAGTCAACAATACTAGAATCCAACAAACACAGAGCAGGGAGCAGGCAGGGGAGAACTGGCATGAAGCGTGTCCAAGCTAAGTATGACGAGGCCAGATGACGGGGAACCAAAGAGGGCAACTTAAATACTGAGGGATCCAGGTGAAACTAATTAGTACTCAGGTGAATGTGAGCGAGGGAACGAGCCAATTAGGGAGCTGTGAGAGTGTGCAGAGTGAGGGGCTGTGGTCGTGGCCAGGTCTGGTGCAGACCTGACAAAGCCATTTGGTTATTATAATGTCAGAAATATAATTTTGATACAACATAGAATGATTAAATTAAAGATGTTTTTCATAACAAAATACAATATGGGACAGTGTGGAAGAACAATGAAAACCTGCTACATATTTGTTTGAGTATCAAAGCATAATAATAATAATAATAATAACTAATATATTTATATATATTAATATATATTTAATATAACAGTACATTTATTAATACATTATTATACAGGAATAAAAATATATAAAACAAGAACCGTAAAGGAAGAATATGTGGGAAATAACATATGATAATAGTATTAGAATTTATATAGAAAGCATTTCTAAGAGCTAAATATAATAAAAATGTGAACTAAGAGAATGACAACACTCAGTTCTCTCATGTAAGTCAGCTACAATTAAGCTATATAACTTATATCAGCAGTAATGTTAATGTTATGTAAGTGTCATAAAACTGATTTAATAAATAATTTAGGAATATCATGGCCTACAATAACCTACAGTGGCTGGTTGACATGTCACTTTCATTATCTTACTGATTTCTTACTATTAACTGTTAATAAGCTAATGTAACATTAATTTCATTTATGTTAGTGTAAGAGATAATTTTTTTATCAAATTGATCACATTCATTACAGTTAAATAATCTAAAATAACTTCTCACTTGTGAAATGTTATCCCTTTTTTCTTGGTTTCTGCGTTTCTTTCTTTGAAACATCCATAAGCAGCATCTTCCCACTCTAGAACACCTGATTCTAATTATCAACAAGCCCTTGATACACTTCAGCCTCTTGATAACGATATGATAATTAGAATCAGGTGTATTGGAGATAGGGTGGTGCAGGGGTTAGCACTGTTGCTCACAGCAAGAAGGTCACAGGTTCAACACCTCCTTGGTCCTGGGTCTGGGACCTTTCTGTGTGGAGTTTGCATGTTCTCCCCGTGTCTGCGTGGGTTTTCACCGGGTACTCCAGCTTCCTCCCACAGTCCAAAAACATGCTGAGGTTAATTGGTGACTCTAAATTGTCTGTAGGTGTGAATGTGTGATTGAGTGTGTGTGTGTCCCATGATAAACTGGCGACCATCTGGGGTGTATCCCTGCCTCTTGACTGTAATATGCTGGGATTGGCTCCAGCAGACCCCTGCGACCCTTATGAGGAATAAAGAAGGTATAGAAAATGAATGAATGAATGTATTCATTCAGATTTCTAAAACATACAGGATAGCAGCTCTCCAGCCACAGGATTGGGCAGTCCTGGTCTGACCGGATATGACCAACCCCTGACCAGATGGTGGCCGTGTTGAAGTTTCTGACAAGCCTGAAGGCGCCTATTTGTATTTATGGCCACAAACACACTGCCCTGGCCTTTGCAACTCGTTCCACCATTCTTTTAATGGAATGACTTGGAAACAGATTGACTAACATCAAAATGATAATAGGTTAGGTGCACGGCTAATTTTAGATTAAATACAGTAGTTTTCTCCGCAATGGATTTTAAAGAAACAGAACTATTTTTACTAATATTTAACATTTTAAACTGTACCATTTAAACCAGTTTTAAAGTGTTTTGTGTGTATACTATATACATACCGTGCTATTTATTTTATGTACTCTATGGTTTCATTTATATTATTTTTTAATCATTTATATATCTTGTTAGTAACAACACAACTTTGAATACAACCCAGTAAAAATGTATAATATAGTATATATAGGTCTGGGAATAAAAATAAGAGACCACTGCAAAAATATGTTTTTTTATTTTTATTTTACTACTTATACTACTTATAGGTATGTGTGTGTGTTCTAAAATGAACATTTTTGTTTGAGTCTACAAACTATTGACAACATTTACCCCAAATTCCAAATAAAAATATTATTGTTTAGAGCATTTATATGCAGAAAATGATAAGTGATTCAATGTTTTCAGACCTCAAACGATGAAAAGAAAAAAAAATAAAATAACTAAATCTTTTTAAAACAACATAATACAAATGTTTACACTTAAGACAAGTGCAGAAATCAATATTTGGTGCCATAACCCTTATTTTTAATCATAGCTTTCATGCATCTTGGCATGCTCTCCACTAGTCCATTGTTATTGGTTCAGGTTTCACATAATCAGTTCCTCTTTAAGCAGAATGAGGTGCTCATGTGTTGGAATTCAACAGACACTGGAATAGAATGGCTGGAATACATGTAGAGATGCTGATTTCAGAAAAGAATTGCAGTGGTCTCTTATTTTTTTTTTCCAGAGCTGTATAGTCTAGTCAAGTCTAGTGTAGAAAATGAAGTGACCAGCTGCAGCAGAGATATAATAAACCGAGACATGATATTAGTCATTTCTGAGCAGATAACGTTTGATGACATTTCAGGTCCATACACAGTCTGCTGTTTCAAGGTTTCATGGCAGAGCTACATCATTTTGCTAATATTTATCTTTTCTTTCACAAATAATTTATCCATCGACAGAAAATTAGCTTCAAGCTTTTGCAATATTGAGGAAAAATGAGCAACTGTGACTATTTCCATATGTAATTTACTGCTGCAGGAGTGCAGCTGTTTGCTCTTTTTGTCTTTTCCCTCCTCCCTCGCTTCTCTCTTTCTTTGTCTGGGTCTTTTGTCTCATTCGTAAACAATGAGGCGCGTGGTGAAATCTTCGAGAGTAATTGCAGCAGTGCAGAGCTGCCGCTGGTCATCCTCAGCTGCCCGTTAAACGGAGCCTGCAGTTTGATTGAGACGAGCAGCGAGGAGGATATTTATAGAACGGAGGCTCCAGCCTTCATGGATGAGTCTGTTACACAACGCCTTCCTGTATTTTAAACAATAGGAGACTGTCAATCTACATCACAGTGTTTTATGTTCATGTTTTACATTGTTTTTAATGATATACATTGTCCTCACAAAATAATCAAAGATATAAACGTTTATAATGAAAAATAACAAAAATGTGACACTTAATATGATTTTGAATTATGTAAATTGATGCAATTATAAACCTGTATTTAGATCCTTCTTAAAAGGTAAAGGTTTTATTGGTGGTATAATTTTATTACATTAAATATAGATTCATATACAGTAGACTTTATATACAATTGTGATTACTCAAATTATAAATTCTGCAATTTTAAGAGTAATTAAAACATGTGGATTATAGCAGTGTCAATATATTTTTATAGGACATTTATTTGTGAATTTATAGGTGTAAATAAGATTATTATTCATTTAAAAACAAACAAATCTACTTATATTTCATATAAAATTAAAGACATAAACTTTATTTTATTTACAGAAATTCTTACAATATGTTTTTGTAAGAAGGTTATTTAACAGTATTTTACAGCATTTATTGGCACCCTGCTGCTAGAAGGTAGATTTGTTACAGTTTAAATCACAAACACACTTTTCCACACTTTCTAATAACTAATGGTTAATAGATACTTAAATAATGCAATAATCCAATAAATTAATGACACGGGAAGAGCTGACAGGCATCATCATCGACAGACAAAAATCACAGAAATAGTTGTTTGAGTGTGAATAAAATGTATTTTAAAATGTTGCTGGTTTATACAGTAGCTGCAGCTTTGTAAATCGATCAGTGTGCTTTCAGTTTCATTGTCTGCTGCTGCTGCTGCAGGTCAATAAATGAAATGCCACTAAATGCCAATAAATAAATGCCACTGCTGCTCAAACAACAACAGCTATTGATTGAAGTAAGACCAAAAATAAAAATAAATCCAAAACACAATCCAAACACAAACTTGTTTAGATTTGATAGAGATGGAATTATCTAGATCAGGGGAATCAAACTTAATTTCATCCCGGGCCACATCGAATTAAAAAAATATATACACGGATTTAGACATTAATGTTATATTGTTTTTTAACATGTAATTAGAAATGAAGGCACCTTAAAGTTGCTTTGCCATACAACGTTTTCATAGTGCCCCTGAATGCATCATGCAAATTTTTAGCAGTTTATGGTTGACGGCCACAGTCCAAAAACATGCTGAGGTTAATTGGAGACTCTAAAATTGCCCGTAGGTGTGAGTGTGTGAGTGAATGGTGTGTGTGCCCCACGATTGGCTGGCGACCATCTGGGGTGTATCCCTGCCTCTCGCCGTAACGCGCTGGGATTGGCTCCAGCAGACCCCTGCCACCCTAATGAGGAATAAGCAGGTATAGAAAATGACTGATGACTGATGGTTGACGCTTTGGAAAACGATGTTGTACAATATGTCTTTAATTATAAATTTAGGCATTCAAGTTTCTAACCCAAAATAAATCAATGATTGGTAAACACTGGCTCCATGTTGGGTGTCATATTGTATTCCTCTGGTGCTGCTTCTTCATTATAAAGTAGACATGACCAGTATATATGTATTTTGTATATATATATATATATATATATATATATATATATATATATATATATATATATATATATATATATATATATATACATTGTAGATTCTCACTGAAGGCATCAAAACTATGAATGAACACATTAATTTACATTTACACATTTATGATATGTACTTAACAAAAAAGGTGAAATAACTGAAAACAAGTTTTATGTTCTAGTTTCTTCTAAATAGCCACCCTTTGATCTGATTACTGCTTGGTACACTCTTGTCACTCTCTTGATGAACTACCATTTCACCTGAAATGGTTTTCACTTTATAGTTGTGCCTTATCAGGGTTAATTAGTGTTAGTGAATTATTATTATTTGCTTTATCAATCAGATCAAAGGGTGGCTATTTAGAAGAAACTAGAATATAAAACATGTTTTCGGTTATTTCACTTTCTTAGTACATAACACCATAAACATGTTCATTCATAGTTTTGATGCCTTCAGTGAGAATCTACAATGTAAATAGTCATGAAAATAAAGGAAACACATTGAATGAGAAGGTGAGTTTTGAAACATTGTACAGGTATTTATAGGTTTTCTTATAATCACAAAGTTATTAAAATCTCATTTGTGTGTAAGATGTGGAGCTTTTAGGTCAAGAAATCATCAGGACAATTTAGATGTTTTAAAATGTCAAAAGTGTCTCAAGTGTCTCTTCAAATCACTTGTACCTTCAGGCAACTTGACGGATCATTATTCTAACAGAGTTGTTAATCTACAGACGACTGAAGTTGATATAAGTAGATACAAGAAGTATCTGTGAGGGCAGAGTGACTCAGAGTAGATTAAAATCTTAGCCAGCTGTTACTTTTGACCTTGTATACACCACCACATAACATTCTGATTCATATCTGTCCTTTTATATGCATCACTTCCTCCACCTACTGTTTTATTTGTCAAAGTGAGACATCTCACATTAACGCCTCCTCTGTGGCTGTTTAGGAGGATGAGTGAGTGAAAAGTGTGAGGGTTTCACTAATGAAACATAACGACAGGAGAGTTTTCTGTTTGTCATCAGCTCAGCCTCACAGCTGCTTATTGGTTAAGAAGAACAGGTTCATGTTTAGCCAGTGAGGTTTTTAGTGTGATTGAGTAAAGAAGGAGAATCAAACTCAATTTAGTTAATGGACCACATACAGAGCAAATTTATATCAGGAAAACATTACAAATAAATAACACTCCTATACATTTCTCTTCCTTTTCATGCAGAGAAATACATTATAAATATTTACACTATTAATCAAACTTCAATTTACATAATAGGAGAAAAAATGCAATTTTAACGAAGTGATGTCTCAGTTGTTCTATATTGAAATGAATTTAATCTTGTTTTGGTACAATTAGTCCAATTAAAATTAGTAGAAGATTGGCAGATAAATTTGCTTATTTCCATTTTTTTTCTCTTTGATCCTTGGCTAAGAAAAAAAATAAATAAATTGAGTGGTGAATTTAGTCTGTTTTCTTAAAATACGATTGTTTGACCTTTTATCTTAATGTTGTCTCTTTATCTCATATTTTGGTCTTTTTATCTAATATTTCTGACTTTATTATTTCTGAAAAAAAAAACTTGAAATAAACAAATTTTCTGCCAAATGAAGATAATTCTACTTAATATTGGACTAATTGTATTAAATACAATATATTTATATACTTAAGACTACATTATTTGCAGTCCACTGATTAATATTTAGTTTTTTCAGCAGCAGGTGAGTTTATCTCCTTCTTGTAAACATTTTATTCCTTGAGCCCTGAATGATTTTCACTGACTTCACATTTCTGTGAAGAAACAGGAACTGGAACCTTTTTGTCACATTTTGTCCAGTCATCCAGTGACCAGATTGGACTCTTTAGTGGGCCGGTTCTAGTCCCTGGGCCACATGTTTGACACCCCCTGTGTCAACCCTCAAAGAGCAGTTAACCAGCCAAATCTTTGGAATTTACTGTGTGCTGGCAAAATGTCATATTCCTATATTCATTGGTTCATTTAGAACAGGGGTGGGCAATCCTGGTCCTGGAGGGCTGGGGTGGGTGCAGGATTTTGTTCCAACTAAGAAGTTACACCCCTGATTCTACTAATGAAGGTCTTAGCAAAGGCTTGAGAGATAATTAATAATCAGGTGTGTTGCTGCTTGGTTGGAACAAAAGCCTGCAACCACACCGGCTCTCCAGGACCTGGATTCCTTACCTCGCTTTAGAATGAAGAGTGAAGCTAAAGCTACGTAAGCATGATGCTAGCTGCAGCCTCAAAGCAAAGCACACAGTCACAGTTCAACATCTACTCATAACCACAGATTTAGGCGTTTTGCATTGCACTTTCAATTTCATGAGAAAAAAAAATATATACCATCTCAGATCCTTTGATTATAGCCATTTGAATATGTTTTATTTAAATTATTTTCATTATTGATTAATCTGATGAAATCGTTTATATACCCAACACATGAAATACATACAAAATACAAACATTTTTACAATTATCCAGTAAATATTAGTGGATTTGTTGCTGATTAATTGTCTATAGATTGGTCCACTGATAGCTGCAGCTGTAAATAACTGAAATACTGTTTATTAAATGCAGCAGAGATGCTGTAGTGCTGTTTTCTCTATCATTTTATTATAATGACCATCTTTTTCTGTTAAGGTATCCTGTGGTGATGCCGACACTGTAAACTTTGCTGTGTCAAAACAAAAATCCAGATTTCTTTAATGTTTATAAAACAAAAACTCAACCTGAGAGGTGAATAATATTCACATCTTTAAGCAGACTGTTTTGTATAAAAGTGATTGAGATTTTCTGTTGCTGTGTGTGTGTGTGTGTGTGGGTTGACAGATGGAATGTTTGGGAGGTGTCACTCTGTTCCAGTGAAGGAGTTTTACACCTATGACGTCTCCCTGCCTGTAGTGCAACGCTTCAGGATGCTGCTGGAGAAACTGGCCAATAGAGGTATACACACACATACACACACACACACACACAACAAAAAATATAGTGTGTATAGTGTGTGTATCAGTAGTGTATCACGGGAAAAATATCACCATATATCACAATATCAATATTTCATGACAAGTAAGTATGATGAATCCTTGTATTAGTATTTTGTAAAGTGATCTCAACTTTTATTTATTGTATAAATGCTGTTTTAAATAGTGCTGGATATGACTGTACCAAATATACTGCAGGATATTCCAAAAAAAGAAGTAAAGAAGCTTAATAGCTTTTAATTGGCGTTATTTTCGACCAGTTATTTAGTTCTTTGGTTGAATATTATTGTATTTTAGTGTGGTTATGATTTGACAGATTGTGATTAAGAACTTTGTTGTTTTGTGTTTGAATGAGAAAAAAATATTCAGGAAATTGAAAGGCTGTAAAAAGAAAATAAAAGTAACAGACACAATAATGGAAACTCTTGTTATATCGTCGAGGCATCATCACCCTGAAACTGTATTTAAATAGAGATTTTATTAATGGCATCACATATGAAAACAGTTTCTTTCTGACTTAACTGCTGCTTACTGGTTTCATACTTTGTGTTTTCTCATGTTTTAAAGGTCAGTGAGAGAATCCTGAAGCACCTGCTGATTTCACAGTGGTAAAACACGCTCAGGGCTGTAAGGAAACACTTGGGAACTGTCCTTCACTCTTCAGTAACACTGTCACTTTAAGAGCTCCCTTTTCTCTTCCTGAAATAGTCACAGCCTGATAACTCCGCCCCCATTGTCCTGCTCAGTTGTGCTTCCTTCTTCTCTCGCCTTCTCAGATCTGAGCGTTTTTCACCAACAGCTGTTGGTGTGTTTCTGATCTGATGAGTGTCATTCACTGAGTTTTGGTTTGAATCTGAGCAGTGATGTGTTGCTGCTGTTATAGAAGTGAAATTTGAGACATGGCACAGGGCGGAGTTCAACTAGACGAAGCCAAATTCTGCTGTTCAGTGTGTCTGGATCTACTGAAGGATCCTGTGACTATTCCATGTGGACACAGCTACTGCAGGAACTGTATTAACGTCCACTGGGATGGAGAGGATGAGAAGAACATGTTCAGCTGCCCTCAGTGCAGACAGAGCTTCACACCAAGGCCTGTCCTGGTGAAAAACACCATGTTAGCAGATCTAGTGGAGGAGCTGGAGAAGACTGGACTCCAAGCTGCTGCTGATGATGATCACTGTTATGCTGCAGCTGAAGATGTGTCCTGTGATGTCTGCACTGGTAGGAAGAAAAAAGCTGTAAAAACATGTCTGCAGTGTCTGATCTCTTACTGTGAGCAACATGTCCAGCCTCATTATGAATCTGCCGCATTTAAGAAACACAAGCTGGTGGACCCCTCCAAGAAGCTGCAGGAGAACATCTGCTCTCGTCATGATGAGGTGATGAAGATGTTCTGTCGTACCGATCAGCAGATTATCTGTTATCTCTGCTCTGTGGATGAACATAAAGGCCACGATACAGTCTCAGCTGCAGCAGAAAGGACTGAGAGGCAGAAGGAGCTCGGAGGGGGTCGACAGAAGATCCAGCAGAGGATCCATGAATATAAGAAAGTAATGAAGCTGCTTCAACAGGAGCTGGAGGACATCAGTCTCTCTGCTGATAAAGCAGTGGAGGACAGTGAGAAGATCTTCTCTGAGCTGATCTGTCTCCTCCAGAAAAGAAGCTGTGAGGTGAAGAAGCAGATCAGATCCCAGCAGGAAACGGAAGTTGGTCGAGTCAAAGATGTTCAGGAGAAGCTGCAGCAGGAGATCAGAGAGCTGAGGAGGAAAGATGCTGAACTGGAGCTGCTCTCACACACAGAGGATCACAACCAGTTTCTACACAACTATTCGTCGCTCTTAAATCTCAGCGGGTGTGTGGAGTTCCCCAGCATTAAAACACGGCCTCTGCAGCACTTTGAGGACGTGTCGACGGGTCTGTCACAGCTGAGAGAGAAACTCCAAGACGTTCTGAGTGAGAAGTGGCCGAGTATCATACAAACCGTGGCTGAAGTCGATGCTTTCCTGTCCCAACACCTGAAGACCAGAGAGGAATTCCTACAGTATGCATGTAAACTCACACTGGACCCCAACACAGCTCACCCCTTCATGATGTTATCTGAGGAGAACCGTAAAGTAACAACCGAGGAAAACTTTGACATACACTTTAAGTTTCATCCCTCAACTAAATTCCTTTGCAATTATCAAGTCCTGAGCAGAGAGAGTCTGACTGGACGTTGTTACTTTGAGGTGGAGTGGGATGCGCTGGTTACAATCGCTGTTTCATACAAGAACATTGGGCGATCAGGGGACTATGATGAATGCACATTCGGACAAAACGACAAGTCTTGGGCTTTATATTCAGTGTTAGATCTGAGAACATGTGCATTCATACATAATAAAATCCAAACTCCAATCACAGCAGCTTTTTCCTACAAGGTGGGAGTGTTCCTGGATCACAGAGCAGGTCTTCTGTCCTTCTACAGCGTCACTGACACCATGACTCTGCTCCACAGAGTCCAGACCACATTCACTCAACCGCTCTACGCTGGACTGGCACTTCATTTTTCTCGAGGAGACAACGCTGAGATTTGTGAACTGAAGTAGAAAGATCCTCTAGAGAGACTGTGGGCTCTGAAATCTTCTCTCTGTGACAGTGAATCAACATGAAACATCTAATTTAACATGTGTTGCGTCGTGTCTCTGATGTGACCATTTTCAGATTGTGCTAGAACAGAGAGGAAGCTGGACTCTGAAGTCGTTTGACCATTTTACAGTATGATTAACTTGTGATGATGTGGAAGATAATATAAACAACCAATCATAGTCAGAGTTGTGTGTGTGTTTTGCAACTGTAAAACACCACAGAACCTCAGTTTGTTTCTACAAAATAAAACCTACATTATGTTTTAATTACATACTTCAAACTGTCAGATGCACTTTTCAACTACAACTAACTGGTTCAGAACAAACGAGTATAATAACATAACCGTCTGCATAATGAATATTTATACTGTTATACGCTTAAATAACATTTTCAGGACTTTTACTTGTTATTGAGTACTCTTTCAATGACAGTATTTTTACTTTTACACAAATATAGGATCTTAGTACTTAGTATTTCCCACAGTACTCAGTGTGATCATATTCCCCACAGTACTCAGTGCAGTAGTATTTCCCACAGTACTTGTGCAGTAGCCTTTCCACAGTACTTTGTACGGTAGTATTTCCACAGTTCTGTGTACAGTAGTATTTCTACAGTACTGGCTATAGTACTACTTCCTGCTGGGTCAGCTGCTGTGACTGCTGTTCACCACCAGGTGGCAGCAGAGTTCTGTGTAGCAGTTCTGAACATTTCCTCCACTTTCATCATCCTCAACTTTGCTTCCAGTGACATCAGGACCTCGACTATGCAGTAAAAAAAAAACCAAAAAACAAAACTCTTGTTCCTCTCTGTAGTTTAAAGTCTCAGACTGAAGGGATGATATAAAGGAACACTAAAAACACAGGCTTTCACACACCCAAAATGTCTTATCCTCCCTCGTTCCTCCCTCCTCTGCAGAAAAAAAACTGCTCGTCCGGTTTAATTCACCGAATCGGTACTCAGCGGGAGAGGCAGAGAAATATTCTGATTTCACAGAGAGCCGGCGAGTTTTGGAGGCATTTGTCAGCCGCTCTAAAGTGAAATGAATTATGCAAATGATATGTTTGGCCCCCCGGCTGTCTGCAGAAACCATTAGAGAGGACAAAACTCTAAAGACACTGAAGCATCTGCATTTCAGGCCCTGCCAGTCCACTGAAAAGATAACAGTTTTCTCTCTGCTTTTCTTTCCCCATTATAAACACAAAGATATTCTAATCACTCCTCTCCTTCTCTTAGGACTCACAACATGTACATGAATAAAATCACATTTGATGCAATGGTTAATTAAACTATTAAAGGATTATTCCAGTTTATTACGACTTGGGTCTAATCTACATTTTTCATATCTATAACAATTACATACTGTACTTTAGGGGAAGTAACTGAAGTACAATTTTGAAGTACGTTATACTTCACTCTACTATATATTAGAGGGAAATACTTTCTACTCCATTCATCTCAAGCTTTAGATTTAGATTTTTCAGATGCAGATTAAACTCAATAAACAGATTAGTAAATCAGAACATTAATCATCTCAGGATCCCTCGCATTTACCTGCTGACCCTTTAGAGGAACGTGACCCCTTGGTTGGAAACCATTGGACTAAACCAGCTAACTGTATATAAAGTAGTTAAACTAGCTATAGATAAAGTAGTTAAATTAGCTGTATATAAAATAAACTATCTGTAGATAAAGTAGTTAAACTAGTTAATTATATATAAAGTAGTTAAACTAGCAGTACGCTGGGATTGCTTCCAGCAGACACCCCTTACCCTAGTGGGGAATAAGGGGGTATAGAATATGAATGAATTAACTCAGAATTCTGGAATACTTTAATTACATCAACTCATATTACTGCAATACTTTTACTATACTTTGTGTGCTAATACTTACATATTTGAATTGAGTAGGATGTTTCATGCAGGACTTGTCCATATCTACTGCAGGTAATAGACTAACTTCAAACTATCCCTTTAATTTTAATTTTATAAATGTCTACAGTATTTTGTCCTCCATCATAATAACATTACATTATTATTATATTTTTGTTTTTGTTCTAAGGGTCAGTTCACCCATTTTTACCTCAAGGTGGTAAATAGAATTTTGTTTATGGTGCTAAAAACAACAAAAAATCAACAGCAACGATGTTCCAGAAACAATATATTAGTTCATCCACAGATCTTGCCCTCAAAATCTTAAACAGACATTTAGAGAAAATATTCAGAACATTTCTGGAGTCTTCTTATTATATTTAAAGCTACAGTGTGTAGTTTCTGGAGCCTTCGAGATTGAAACTGCGGACATGTAGGAGAAAACGTGCTGTTCTACTGGATGCTGCTAAATGACACTAAATCCTACACACTTTACCTTTAGTGGTCCTCTTCAGTGAATGGAACTCCTTGAGTGACCAAAGTATGGTACTTTGGTCATTTAATAACCAAACCAATGAGTTATATTTCATGAAGGGGGTAGAAACCTGATGAATAAATAAATAAATAAATGTATGTGGCACATCGAACCTGAAGCAGTGGTTCTAACTGGTCTTCATACATCTAGCTCTGAACTGGCTTGTCTTCTAGGTTTTTGGACACATGGAATTGCAACAACTGAGAAGTGCACCAGAGCTTTTCCAAAAATCACTTTTATTTTCCAGGTACAATGGCTCTGGCTTCTGTCCTCCTGACTGCTGCCTGCTTGGATCTCTTGACATCTACGAAGAGACTTTCCCTCGCTTTTGCCGCTTCTAGACAAAATGGCAGCTGCAGCTTTGGATCAACCCTGCTTCTGTCCGCCTTTTGGGGCCGCAGAGTCTCATTTAGCCGTCGTTCCTATTCAGATGTGGAAGCATCTCATTCAAAGCTCGCTTTGCCTTCTACTTCATGGTGCCAGTTTGTGTCGGCACTTGTGTGGTGAGAAGTGTGGAGTCACTCTGAATATCCTGGCAGGGGCTCCGGCGTTTATTAACCTGTTGTGTCAGATGCCGTCTGTTCACCCGCTGCTAACCCCCATTTTCTCAGCCACAAGGGCTGCCATTAAAAGCTCTGGTTTATGGCTCTTTGATAGCGAAGCTGGCCTGACATGCATTGCAGCTGTTAAAGAGAAGCTTGTGTCTGATTCGTGGCCGTTGGGTTAGTAATTCATTCTGTAAGGCTCTAAAGAAGGAGTCTAAAGAAACCAGTAGAGTGACAATTGATCCAGTCACATTCAGAGCAGCAGATTTGATTGTTGTTGACCTTCTACACTAGAAAGGGAAGAGACCGTAGCAGTGGCTCATTGTGCCAACTGTGCTCTGCAGGGAGGTCTCACTCCGTTTATTTTTACAGGACTAAATTGCTGCATAAAAAGAAGCATAATACATGGGATTTCGTCCTGTCCCATGTTAGAAATAATCTCACTGTTCTTCCCAATTATGCTGATGACACATGAGATAGACTACCTCCCCCCTTTTTTCCTCTTATTTTAATTTATTTTTGTTTTAATTTTATTATTGTCTGATTTCATTTATTTACCTTGTCTTTATTATATTTTTGGACATAATTTTGAACTACTTGGTTGTCAAAGTGGCCACAACTGATTTGGGCTGTTGAGAGATACATTAATGCAATGTGGAGAAATCGTCTGCTGAAAATGAATACGAATCATACATGTACATATGTATACACGTGTGTTAGGGTTGCAAAGGGGAAAAACACTTTTGGTAATTTTTCCAGAAACTTTCCATGGAAAGTTAAACTGTGGAATTTTGGAAATATTCCAAATTGGAAACTCTTGTGAAACTCATACCTGCTGAATGTTTTGAGCCTTGGGGAAATTTTTGTCACTTTTTGTAGCTTTCCACAATATTTCCACACATACAAAGACCTTTCCTTCAACAAACTTACTTATCATATATAGTCTGTGGGCTCAAATGTGTGATTTCAATAGTCTTGTGCTTTGGGTTCAAACGTGTGGCCTCTGGGGATCTGGGAATCATCTGTGGATGTAATGGAGAAATGGACAGTGCATGAAGGGGGTGCAGCTTGAGTTACATTTTTGGATTTATTCCATTTTATTCCAATATATTCTCATTAACCCTTATATGAGTTTCCAACTTACAATGCTAATGTGTGTGTGCATACAGTATATATATATATATATTAGGTTTTGTAATTATTTAATCACAATATTGAACAATATTCGCCCACAAAGCAGAATTATTTATTATATGTAAATGAATTTTAATCGCTCTTTATAGCACATTTTCTAAACTCTTATCTTTAACCACTGATAGTTGTCTACAATCTGATAGTTGTCTACAATCAGACATTCAGTTTCTGATGTTGACTAACCATAAAACACCAAACAAATACAGGGTTTCAATTAACCACGTACCAAATGTATGCAGAGTGTAATTTATTACAAAAAATAAAAATAATAATAATAAGATGTGACCACTGATGCTGCACTGCTGCTTACAGCTGTGAGTGTGCGATGCGGCACAGTTTAGGTCCGTTTTCGTTTAGAATGTATGTGTTCTATACGGCATGGGGCGGGGCCACACCAACCCTGCACTGCAACTAAAGAATAGAATTTTCTCTTTTTTAATTGTATATTGGAACCTAGATTTCTTTATTTCTCTGGACACTGCTCTTGAGGTAAATTAAAAGTGTCTATAATTAATTTTTTTTTTACACGACAGCCAAGACCATTTTAAACTACAGACCAGGATTAAAAATATCATATGGTAATTAAAAAATGTTAATAAAAACATTTCCTAGTCAAAATAAGTGAAATACAGGAAAAGTGTCATTGAATGAAATATGTAGCACCCAGTTCTATGTATGGCACTCCACCACAGGCCAGTGCTCCATTCTGCTGCTACTGTCGAGATTCCTCACAAAGAGCCGAATTTGATTTTAATCATTGAGAAAACTCAACAATATCTGCATAGTTAGTTTGTCTTATCTTGACAAAATTCAGCATCATATTAAGGCTCACAAAAAAGCCTCTTAACTTCATGGTAAAATCCCAACAGGAAATCGGCTATCTTGAATTTAATTTTTGGGAAAAGTGTGATTTTGGCCATTTCCACACCACATCTGTACAAACTCATCCTAGGTTGTTTCACCCAATCGACTTCTGATTTTGTATTCATTTGCAATTGCATTTGCACGGCATGGCTGCTCGGACTCCAAACTTTGCTGACTGTTTCGTAGCTCGCCGTTTAACTTCAAACAGCTCTCATGCCCACATACTCCACCCGAGTGTCCCGATATATTGATTTCCCACTTTACTCATGGTACCGCCCTGTGGTAACATGTACCGGTGACACATCGTTGACCTCATCAACTTAAGTCCACTTCTTAAACATACAGAGCAAGTTGCTGAAACAATGTCATGAACGCTGTAAGTCTACGATCTATGGAGTCTGTGTGACAAGGCGGTGACAATTGATCATTGCCATGAAATAACATTTGGCTTTTTCATGGCTTTACAATTGATTGTCACAATTGACATATTTTTTTTCTATCTGGAAATATTGTAGGTGTTCTCCAGGTACTTTGGCTTCCTCCGACAGTCCAAAAACATGTTGAGGTTAATTAGAGACTCTAAATTGTACATAGGTATGAGTGTGTGAATAAATGGTGTGTGTGCGGCACCCAATAGGCTCGTATCCCTGCCTCTATCTGCACTACACTGGCTCCAGCAGACCCCGTGAACCTAGTGAGGAATGAGCTGCTATAGAAAATGTAATGGAATATCATAACTGACCAGCTTATCCTGTTTGAAAGACTCAGCCGCCACTGGGAGACCCACTCCCTGTGCAGATGAAACCAGTTCAATCTAAGTTCATAAAAACACAACAATTCTTATTTTGATTGAATTATTCACTAATTAAAACATATTTATGAGTATTATATTCCATTTCTGCCAAGTCTGTTACACACTGGACCTTTAAATGTACTTGACGGCTATATATGAATCAGTGGTTACAGATATTGTAGCTTCAGGCCACATTATTTATTTACTTTTAATGCTACATATTGAATATTAAATCTTTGTCACAACTCAGTCTTTTGGCTTTGGGGCTTTTCGTGGCTTAAAAACTTGAGGGTTTTCACTTCCTGTTGTAGTCCTGTGAGTGCGTGTCCTCTCTGTCGCACCACATCTGGACCTGCAACCTGTATAGCTGGAATCTTTCAGGAACGTCATCGCTCATCTGCCAAATGCCTCAGTTCATGTTGTGCTTTTGCGCGGCACGGCCATATTTCTGGTAACATTTCGTTCCGCTACCCCATCTGCTGCTGGCGCCTGCCCCTCTGTTCAGTTGCCAAAAAGCTGTGTTTGGATGCGTGTTAAGCATAAGAAACAGACGTGAATCCCGAAGCAGCTCATCAAGCTTGTCCTTTTGCACACTTTTTTCTTTTTTTATTCCTATTTTTTTATTCGCATTGATTTAGCATTTATGTGTAATTGTACAGAGAAAGTTATTTCTACACTCTGCAAATGACAATAAACACTTTGAATTTTTTTTTTTTTTTTGCTTTGTCACTGATGATGATACTCTTCACTTGCCAAGTCCAGTGCATGCACAGGAATGTCTGGCTGACATTGGTACTATGACATTTAGCTAATAAAAATGTTACCCAGAAGAAGAGAAGAGGCACAGATGTCCACACTGTTCATCAATTTGTCCTCATGTGCAGTTGTTTTGAGCGAAGGCAAATAGTTTTTGCTCAGTCACTGGTACAGAATCGTTCATTGGGTAAATGTCCCTCAGCTTCACGTATCGACAGCTGATACTCAGACATGATCGGTCAGCTCAGGAAGCAGATGTCATGTCAACTGTGCTTCATTATTTACAGAAATGTACTGCTGCCCTTTTGCAGACAATAGGATTCTTGTCTTCATGGAGGACTAAACTATTTGTCTGACATGGGAATGTTTTCCTGCTTCCTGCAAATGAACATTGTGGTTTTTTGTTAGTTCATCTCAGATTTGTACTCTTGTACACTCAGAGTGTACCTTTACCAGGACAGGACGCGTTTGAATTATATACATAGTGGCTTTAAATGACAATAGTCAGACAAGTCTGGACCTGCTTCATACATTTAAATGCTGCTGAGCCAATAGTTACATAAATGAAACCTAGACACCTAAAAACATTTTTTTACAGAAGCCTTATAATTGTTCATACTAGCATTGACAACACATTTATTATTTACGAGTTTTTCTTTTATTTACGAGTGAGTGTGTGAGAAGTCAGACTGCATTGCTGATACAGGATGGACAAGGTGGTTTTGGACCATAAAAACATGCTAATTGTTATGAATAGACCACAAAAATGTTAATGTTAACTGGAGTAATGGCAAAAGAGCCAGTTTAGTGTAAAATGTCTACGTACAGACTGATTGAAAAGATGTAGGCTGAAGTCTAGAATTATTAACACTCCTTATCTAACTCACAATTGACATTATGTGGATTCGTACAAGATTCACATCTTTTATTCTCATTGTTCAGCATATGACAGTGTACAGAACTGCAGTATAATAGTAGTAAAGTATGTAAAGATATAGAACATGAAGACCAACTAGCTTAGCGAGCCTTTACTAACAGTTCAGTGAGGGGAGCACAAACGGTTTCTGCTTAGTCACCGAGACAGTCACTCGCTCACCAGAGTCTCCAAGGACACTGCTGTTCACCTCATCTCCTCCGCTAATGAGTGACCTAATGAGTTTAGAAAAACTGCTACAAGCTCAGCACTTTCTTGCCTTTCTATCTAGAGCATTTTTTTTTTTTAACCTGGTCCTGGGGCGTTGGTGCTGTGTGTGTTGTAGACACATCCCTGCTCCAGTACGCCTGATTCAAATGGGCCTTTTTCAGTTTGGACTTTTTTTTCCATGCATGACACTCGTTAAGTATGAGCTGCTCACGATGTGATTTAGATGTGGCTTCTCTCCACAGGTGTATAGACCAATCCCCAAAAAGCAGGGACATGGTTCCTATATGTTCTTCTTCTAAAGGTCCCTGTGTTTGTGGCTGCAGGTTTGACCTGGGAAGACGACACCACCCAGCAGGTTCTGTCTAAGGAACTGTCCAAACTGAGACGGATTCCCTACAGGCTGCAGCAAAACGGACCCGTCTACAGCGCTGACCGGTAACATGTTTCCACACTTTACCGTTAGCTCTGAATTAGGATTATTATCTGTGGTGATGTTGGTGGCACCTCACTTGATTTTACACTTGATTTTAAAGAATTGAAACACACATTTATTTATTATAGAATACAATTTCTGCCACTGTAAAATAAAAATAAACTGCACGTGCACACACATATACACAGACACATACATAAAGAAGCTTTTCCCAGTAGAATTTCCTCTACTATATTTACTCCTATGGTTTACACCTTAGACTTTTGACTTGTAGTCAAGTCAAGTCAGTTTAATTGCATAGCCCAAAATTAGAAATCACAGATTTGCCTCAATGGTTTTTTGTTTTACAGTTTTCTCAACAGCAGCACATCATCCCCTGTCTTTAGACCCTCACACACACTCACATAAGGGAAGGATTCTCTAATCAATCAAAAAAAATGCAGTTTTATGTGTTTTAGTGTTTTGTTTTTCATTTTTTGTTGCCAATCCAGAGTTCTGATCCAAGATGTTCCTCTAATTATTTGATCTGATTATGTCAAGCTGATGCTGAGGAAACTTTGCTGAGCTGTAACATGTCAGTTTGTGGTTCAATATCCCGCCTCCTTTCCGTCTTTACCACTGTCTCTATCTGTGGTCCAGACCTCTCGCTGAGGCCATGGACCCGGTGGAGCAGAAGGTGAAGCCAGTGGAGGTGGAGCTGAGCAGGAACCTGCAGACGTACCTCCAACGCCTCGGCCTCCTCCCTAAAACCTCCTCCAGCAAGGTAAGGAGCATTCTCAGCTTTTACTCCAATTTTCAGCATATGTCAATACACTTTTACAAATCAACTTGATTGCTCAAATTGCCAAATAAAAACATGCTCCTTTATCTTTTTTAAACACTAAAAAACATGAACTGTTCAACTACCCTTTTCTTCAGACTCCTATAAAACAGCTCTTTTTTCTGAATAGTTGGTCTTATTTTTTTTTATTATTTTTTTGCATTCATCAATTCATCAACAGACCCATGAAATAAAAAGAATAAATGTTAAACATAAATTGTACTTAAATCTAATAAAGGTCGAGGTTTTGAATCTGTATGTCAAATAAAAATAAAAAGCAGTATTATGTATTTACTTATTATTTACTTCATTTTTTTGTGATTTCAGTCAAATCAAAGTTGTGACTAAGGAGATATACAAAATAGAGGTAGCTCAAAAATTATTTTTAATATTGAATATTGAAAATTACAAGCTCATTCTTTTCCTAAATGGTGTTCATCTGTTTTTACAAATGATTTCTTCATTTGTTTATTGGATTATAAATGACATTTTCAGACAGTTTCATAGCACATGAAACTTCAGGATATATCAGTGATGCAGTGACGTCTTCATGACTCATGAGTATAATTCAGTTATTTCTTCCACACCGTTGGGAGCTGCTCTACATATTTGACCTTTCTATTAAAAGTCTTAACTATTGATAAATGAGTGTCAGACCAGAACAAAATAAACTTCATATGAATGAATGTCATTGAACTTCAGCTGTTGTTGCTCTTCCCTTAGATGTGAAAGGGGGATGAGCAGGTGGAGCATTTGTTTCAACCCCAACGTCTCACCCTCCTTTCATAGCCAGATGCCTCAATTACAAAAAAAGTACACACACACACACACACACACACACACACACACACACACACACACACACACACACACACACACACACACACACACACACACACACATACACACACACAATTGAACAAGAAAACACACACAGTTCCTGACGGTGACGGGGAGTCCGGTGTCATCCTTCCTTGTCAGTGGCTCCATCCTAAATGATGGCCCTGCTCAGCACGACCGTTATGAGTGGAATAAAACCAGCAGCGGGTTCAGGAGTTCACTGCTCTAATTAATGAGCCCAGCTCTGCCTTTTCTCCTGCTGGAGGGGGGCAACTGTACCAAAGACTCACCGAGTAGGATGATGTGGAGCCTGCGGGCATCTCTCTGGGCTTGTGGCTTTTTTCCATTGGGGTTACCGTGTTTGCTGGAAAGTAGCAGGAGGCCTGAAGGTGGCTGGAGAGGCTGCTGCAGGGCACAGTGTTATAACGTGCAGCAGCTACTGCTGCTCATACTAATCATCACGCAGGAAGCTAACCGCTCACGTTGCTATTGTGATGATAATGTTACCGTTGCTCTCTGTGCTGCCAGGTGGGCGCTGACGGAGCCGCCAGCGACAATGTGCTATTGTTGCAGCTGATGGATATGTTAATATGTTAACCCGTTTAAGCCGATGAGCCTTTAATTCTATGACTCATTTTATACTTAAAACAAAATTTTAAAAAATGTTACTAAAATGTTACTTATACAGCTTTTTTGCCATTTCTATTGACATGATAGTAGACAACTTAGACAAAAGGGTTTAAGAAAAAAAAAAGTTTCCAAGTCATATTCCTGTCATATATATTACCTCTTCCTTCCAAGAGGGCATATGAAGACTGACATGTATATATCTATTTAATGTTTAATGTTATCTATTTAAAGTCTTTAGAATAATCCCCGAAAAAAGAATTTTGTACCTGGGATAGATATGTTTTTGTTTATGGCTATTATAACTGCAACTATAATATCTATTAAAATGCTATTTTCTGCAAAGAAAAGAGTACAAAATAATAAAAAATAATACATAACATGATTGTTATCATCTCAACTGATATAATTATATGCATGACGTCTTTGAAAAAAAATCATGGGTTAGGGTTAGGCTAAATGGGTCAATATTTCCTAACTTGTCTTTTTTTCTATCTTTTTTAAAGAAACAAGTTTGGAATCATTTCCATGTCAATAAAAATTTTGTTCAAATATTGGATTAGAAGTTGTTTTTTCAATATTTTACATTTTCCAGGTTTTATTTAAACATTTGACGTATCACGATTTTTTCAGTGTGTTTTCACATCTGCAGCTTTGGAAACAACAGATTAATATTAACAAACCACTCCTATGATGCGGGGCGGGCAGTGACTGTACAGTTGTGACATCACAACATCACAGCAGTCATGATGGCTGGTTTTATGGCTCAGGTTCTGAATACAGGTTGTGTGAATTTGTCTGTGGAGAGTTTTGAAACATGCAGCAGTCTTCATAAAACAGTAAGACCTTCTTATAACCAAAAATTAATTAAATATACCTGTCTATGATATAGGACCTTTAAAGTTATCTTTTACCATATGTAAAAATGGTCTTTGCTTTAAGTTATATAGATATTTTATTTCAATGTATGACTTAATATATACAAGTAAAACTTATTTTTTTTTACAAGTCTGTGTTTGACAATAGGAAAACTGTTTTAAATGCCGATCAAAAGTTTAAACTGATCAAATTTCCATTTTTCCTGCACTGAATCAAGGAAGCTCTTATATAATATAACAGCAGAGTGAGTGAGCAATGAGTGTGAGCAGCTCATGCTCTTTTGAAATCACTCCACGTTCATACAGTGGCACATTCACCCCGAGGTGTTTCTGACTAAATTTACATCTCTTCATTATTTTCAGGACAGTATTTTAGACTTGGAAGGACACAAAGCAGGCTGGGACATTTGTCTTGATCCCAGAATCTGCATAAATCCAATTTGTGTTGCACCCTGAAACCTAATTATTTTTATTTTTTGGTAAAAATGGAAAAGATTCTTTCATGTAGAAGTGTTTGAGTTTTGCTTTTGAACTTTCTTTTCGTGTCATTAATTTTGAATTCATTTGTCTACTCGCTTTTGCCCAAATACGTCTTAATCAAGGACAGACTGACCTGTGGATCCAACCGCCAACCATCTAAACACTTATACAATAACAAAAAATGTAAAAAAAGAAAGTCCATTCCTTTTAATAATAAAAACAGAATATTAAACATTTAATAATAAAGAAGTTATAAGTAGGAAAGTAGCAGATAAATTCAGTTTTTTTATCACTTTCCCCTGAAACATATTTGTTTTCAGATGCACTAGTGATGCACCGATCCAGGTTTTTTGATACCTGGGCTGAGCGTATCAGCCGATACCCGATACCAATCAATACTACTGTTGAATGAATGAGCTGTATACCTTGCTATTTGAATGAAGGCATCAGGCCTGATCGCCAGCTTGCAATAACATCACTCTCTCTCCACTATGACAACAGTGCCTCATTGACAGGGCTGCTGTTAAGGTTTTGGAGGCCCTAAGCTCAGCTTGTAGGGAGATTTTATTCTGTCCAATCCTGTTTACAGTTGGGCTAACCTAGCCTATCTTGTCGAGTTTATCACGTAACGCTGTGTTAGCAAAACAAACAAACACGGTTTAACACGGACTTACCAGAAAGGGATGCAAGTGAGTCATCTTTCTCTTTTTTCCTCTTTCGCTTTTCAGCTCCAGATTCATGGTGTTTCTTGGATGATATTCTCTCATTTCAATTGTTGAAGTTTTTAACTGATGAAAACTGCTCATTAAAGCCGTTTCAGAGCGTAGTAAGAAAAGTGGCTCCGAAGATTTGTGCCGGTCGTGAACGATCCGACTCTTTGAAGTTGAACGATAGGAGCCGACTCCTCATTGAGAGCAACAGAGGAGCCGAACGAGCCGATTCGTATTAGTGAGCTGAGCCAAAAGATCCGACTCTCCAAATAGAGCCGGAATTCCCATCACTCGCTGTACCATTTCCAAAGGATTTGCGGGGGTCTGAGTCTTTTTATTACGCAATAAATAACAATTCATTTTCCCGATTTCAGTGATGGTATACAAAACTCCCGGAGAACTAATTAATATTTTTGCTATTTATTAGTGTAATAATTATTATCTTTTTTTTCCCCAATCTTAATTTTGGAGGCCCCCTTCACTAGTTGGGGCCCTACGCTGGCTGCGTGTACGGAGCGGCGGGCCTGCTCATTGACTATGAGCTGCAGTCTATCAGAAAGCAGGCTGCATTCAGCGTGGGTGTGTGTGCACTGTGGTGTGGGTGCGGTTTTGTTGGATTTTCGTTTAGAATACATTTTCATTTAGTTAACAGATTAGACCATGCTTCATGGGAGGCTGTGCCTCCCTCACACTGCATCATAGAAATTATTTATTTTTTGTTTTGTAATTTTTAAGCGGGATGAGTGTCTTTTTAGCCAAAATTCCATTTAACGCTATAGTAAACTTTATTTTCCATGTCTAGATGCAAAATATGTATTTGCTTATTAAAATAAGAAAAGTTTAATAGAGAACCGGTGTGTTTATTAAAGTGATATAAACAAAAAACTCATGCACATTTAAAGCCTCGCCACAGATGAACCTGTTGTGATACGCCATGGATGTATTATGGAACTTCGACTCAGATATTGACCAATTAGATGGATCAGATATTGGATGAAAGAGGTACCGCGTTTCTGATCCAATCCTGTTTTTTTTTTCTTAATATCATTACAGCATCTAGTCACTTTAACTCTATGTTTGCAAGCTGGTTCCATCAGCACACAGCGCACTCATAGGATCAAGAACACTCCTTTACATGTACGTTAACTCATGACACATGCCCCCTGTGATTTTTTACAGAGTGACCGTTTCCTGTCAGACCTTCCTGCTGACTTCTATAACTCTCAGGCGGTTGCGGTGCAGAAGGCATCTCCTTCCGGCTTCTCTCCTCTTTCATCTCTCCAGCCTCTGCAGCAGCAGCAGCAAAGACCTCCAGCTGACGAGCTCCTCAGCGTGCAGGCAGAGGGTGACCTTCTCCTGGGCGCCCTGAGGCAGTATCTCTCAGGGCGTCTATCCCTGCATGGCGGGGGGGTGAGCCCCGACCAGCAGCCACCGCACTCCAGGCCCCTCTACAGCAATGCCATAGACAACCCTGGGCTCAAAAAAGAGACGTTGAACCCCAGGCTCCAGAAGACGGGAGCAACTCAAGGAGTTGTGGCGAAGGCACCGCTGACGTACGTGGATGGTATGTGTACCAGCGAAATACTTAGCACATGATGTCATCATCTGGTGCTGACATAAAAACACAGACAATTTCATAATGTTTGTCATATTTCATCTTTTAACTTTTCATCTATCCATGCGACAGGTTCTTAAGATATAAAATATTTCCCAGCGATGAAGATTCAACCTAAAAATTTTTTTGTCTAGACCAACAGTCCACAACCCAAAGATCATTAATTTACTATTATAAAAGACTAAAGAAACCAGAAAAAAATTGCAGCTGTAGATCAAAGTCTTTATTACGAATTATAAACTAATCAGATTGTTTCGTAAACTGTTTAGAAAGCTATAAATGTTCAATCTCACCCTTGTTTTAAGACTTCTATCATTCAACACCATATTTCTTTTGTCTTCATGGAGAGAACAACCTGACTCCTTCTTCTCCTTCAGAGAGATTCATCCAGAATGTTCTGAAGAATGTCGGCAGGCAGCACCTGGACGTGGACAACCTGACGCCTCAGGACCTGGACCAACTGTCCAGCCTGATAGCAGATGCCCTGCAGGTAGTGGACCACGACAAGAGCCAGGGACAACCCGGGCCCAGAGACCTGCAGGACGAGTTGAAGGACACAGATGAGGACAGGGAGGAAGCCACCAGAGATGATGAGGAGGAGAGGTCTCTGCAGAACACTCCCACAGCGCCGGCAGCACTTCAAGGTCATTTTACAGCAAATTATTTTGTTGTTTGTGCAATTAAAGTATTGACCAGAAGCTGGAAATGACATGTGTAATTGTGTAGGTAGGATTAAAGCACAACTCGCTGCCAGAATGGAATATAACAATCAATGTGAAAACAAATAGAGAAGCTGTTATTGCAGCGTTCAGGGCCCACTGAGACCAACTGTTTAAACTGCTCAAAAAAGCTTTAAAAGGGGCCATAATGGCAAGGCAAGTTTATTTGTATAGCACATTTCAACAACGAGGTAATTCAAAGTGCTTTACATAAAACATTAAAAGCATCAAGATACAATTTAAGACAGTTGATTAAAATAAAAAATAAACAATACAATTTAAAACAGTTGATTAAAATAAAAAAAAAATAAAAATAAGAATTAAGAAATTAAAACAAAGAACAAGTTACAGTGCAGTGTAGATAATTAAGAATGATATTAGCTGTAGGCAGCATTGAACAGAAAAGTCTTCAACTGTGATTTAAAAGCAGTGAGAGTTGCAGCAGACCTGCAGGTCTCTGGAAGTTTGTTCCAGATCTGTGGGGCATAGAAACTGAACGCTGCTTCTCCATGTTTAGTTCTGACTCTAGGAACAGAGCAGACCTGATCCAGATGATCTAAGAGGTCTGGATGGTTCATAAGGGGTCAGCAGATCTGCAATATACCTAGGCCCTAGACCATTCAGGGCTTTATAAACCAGTAAGAGTATTTTAAAGTGAATTCTTTGGCAGACAGGAAGCCAGTGCAAGGACCTTAGAACTGGTGATATGGTCTTCTTTTTTAGTCCTAGTCAGGACTCGAGCGGCAGCATTTTGAATCAGCTGCAGCTGTCTGATTGACTTTTTAGAGAAGCCTGTAAAGACCCCGTTGCAGTAGTCTAGTCTACTGAAGATAAAAGCATGGACAAGCTTTTCCAAATCTTGCTGAGACATGAGGCCTTTAATCCTTGATATATTCTTCAGGTGGTAGTAGGCTGACTTTGTTACAGTTTTTATGTGACTATTGAAATTCAAGTCTGAGTCCATAACTACACCCAGATTTCTAGCTTGGTTTGTACGCTTTAACATTGCTGATTGAAGATGAGCGCTGACTTTCAATCGTTCTGCCTTGGCTCCAAAAACATTTACCTCAGTTTTATCTTTGTTTAATTGGAGAAAGTTCTGGCACATCCAATCATTAATTTGTTCAATGCATTTACTCAGTGTTTGTATTGGATTATGATCTCCTGGCGATATACTGATGTAAATTTGTGTGTCATCTGCATAATTATGGTAACTTATTTGATTTTCTTTCATAATCTTAGCGAGTGGGAGCATGTAAATGTTGAATAGTAGAGGCCCCAGAATTGAACCTTGGGGGACCCCACAGCTTATGTCTATATGTTCAGATGTGTAGTTGCCTATAGACACAAAGTAGTCTCTGTCCTTTAAGTAGGATTCAACCCATTTTAGTGCTGTGCCAGTAAGTCCCACCCAGTTCTACAGTCGGTGTAATATGTTGTGGTCAACCGTGTCAAATGCGGCACTGAGATCCAGTAATACTAAGACTGAAATATTGCCATTGTCTGTGTTTATGTGGATGTCATTACAGACCTTAACTAGAGCAGTCTCAGTGCTGTGGTGGGGTCGGAAACCTGACTGGAAGTCATCAAAACAGTTGTTCAGTGTCATATAGTTAGTCAGCTGTCTAAAAACTGCTTTTTCAATTATTTTACTTAAGAACGGAAGGTTTGATATGGGCCTGTAGTTATTCATTACTGTATTGTCCAGATTGTTCTTTTTTAGCAGTGGCTTGATGACTGCAGTTTTTAGGGCCTGTGGGAACACACCTGACACAAGTGACGTGTTTACAATGTGCGGGAGATCTAAGGTCATGCAGTTAGAAACTTTTTTAAAAAAGCAGAATATCCAGACAGCAAGAGGAGGATTTCAGATGTTGTATAATATCCTCCAGATTTTTATGGTTGATTGGATTAAATTTTGTCATGCCATCACAATTGATTTTAACGATGAAGATCAGCTGCAGACTTCTTTAATGTTCAGAGTTTAGTAACCGATCAGTGGACACTTAAATAAACACTGCAGTCAAATATTTCTATTATAGATATTGTGATATCTTGAGATCTTGGCTCTGTGCACATTTCACATCAGTGAATACATTTACAATTTACTCTCTTTCTCTCAACAGAGCAACACATAGAAGAGCAGAGTGTGAACAGCAAGGTAAGGACTCAATTTACCTTGAGAAAAGAAAAAAAATAATAATGTCAGACGTAAGGCTGAAATCATGAACGTATGTGATGAAGAAAATGAACCAAGCTTCAGTCTCATTGAAAAGAACTTGTTTTATGAGCCTGAGCATAAAGGTGAAGGATGTGTCCTTGTGATTTAGCAGGAGCTGGATTTATTAACAATATCTGCTCTGCAGTTGTGAGTCTGTGAGACTGTGTTCACATCACTGGCGACAAAACGCTTTGTTACCAATGCTGAATTTAGGTTTCAATGGTGCTTAACTGCGGATGAGTATATCTTCATCTTTTTCTGTTGCAGCGAGAAAGAAAGAGACGCTAAGTGGTAAAAAAGTGGTGAAACAAAAACAGAATGACTAAGCTACTATATCAGCTTGTAGCTTCATGTCATCAACTTCCATTGGAAATGAATTGAATAGCTGATATATG
Source organism: Lepturacanthus savala (assembly GCA_030544235.1). Taxonomy (NCBI): domain Eukaryota; kingdom Metazoa; phylum Chordata; class Actinopteri; order Scombriformes; family Trichiuridae; genus Lepturacanthus; species Lepturacanthus savala. The sequence continues at coordinate 3,342,175 of CM060461.1, forward strand.
CTAGCCTGGCTATCACCAGACCTCATCAAAATGTAGACTGAAAAGAGGTGTGGGAACCATCTGTTTGAATCGGAGGTGTCGTTTATAAACATCAACACCTAAAAACTCCAAAAAAACACCCACCTGTTCACTTCCAGCCGTTGAACAGATCTGAGACAAATAAGTTAAGAGTGACAAACATTCCTGAAGTGTGGATCATTCATTTTGATATTTCATTATTCAAAGATCTTATAGAACTGATCTTATAATAAGAGTTAAATGTTCCTGTTAATTTTTCAAACTTAACATATACAAGTTTTCATTTGAAAAAGCTTTGTGCTGATGATTAACTAATTGATGATAAACAAATTGACCACATTTTAAGGATTTTTACACGATTGTTATATTCACAAAAGAAAGATGACATATTTACAATAATGATATCAACATTAACATTAAATATCCAATAGTGTACAATAATCCTATGTGTGGTGGTTTGAAAAGGCTTAAAAGGGACATGTTAGGCTGTTTGTGCCCGTTTCTGTTATGTTTGTACCATTATGATGTTGTTAAATAAAACTTGAGGTAAATGATGTAGAAATTCTGCCTGCTAGTCACCATGGGAGCTTTTAAACTGTAAATCAGGCAAAGATATTCTAGCTGAGTGCCATAATATAAATACCAAGTTGGAAATGTGTAAAAATAATGAGGTGTGATGTCTGAAACAATTTTTTTTTTTTACTTTAGCAAGAAGTGATTTTGGGGAAATTAGTTTCCCATTTTTCTCTCTGAGTTGATGCCTCACTTCTATTTCATTGGCTCTTTTTTCAGCCTGACAGCGGAGACCTGTTCACCAAACTCCTGGCCTACCTGGACAAAACTCCCTTCTCTGCCGCTCCGTCAGCCAGGAGCCGCAACGATGTCGCCATGGAGACGGCAAGGGGCCAGCCGGTGGGGCTGGAGAACGTCCGAAGCCGGACCAGCGAGGTGGGGGTGACAGTGCAGAAAAAGGATGGTGCCGCCCAGTCCGTGGAGGAAGTGTCGGAGGTGCAGGGCTGGATCAAGGAGGTGGCTCCGCCCCCTGCCTCGCTGGTCTACGAGGAACCGCACAAGAAGATGATGCACGTCCCCGAGCTGCAGCTGGACGTCAAAGCCAACAGAAAGAAGGCCGATGACGACGTCTTCGGTTATGTCATCACAGATGCAGAGTGAGTACTGATGGACAAGCAGCAATAATTTAATTTGATATGGATTTATTATTTTACCTTTATTTAAGGCAGGTTGCTTGAGATCAAATCATCTCTTCATCTCTCGAGCAAAGCCTGACAAATATGGCAGCGATAAAACAACTAAAACATAACGAGATCACAGAAAGACATTCTGAAAACATGAGAATAGTGGTTCAGTACGGAAGCTCAGAGCTGCCAACCCCTAAAATATTATAACGTGATACTTATAATATATATAAGTATCACGTTATATCGTAACATTGATCTCCATGCGCAGCGGCAGCTGAGCGAGTGAATAAACATCCCTCTCGGTCACGAAGAAAACAACAACCCGCACATGCGTGGAACCTCCAGTCTTCTTCATCAATCATCCTTGCCGGCCATAATGGTCATATAGCGCCACCTAATGGAGAAACACTTATTTGCCCCCTAATTGCTTCTGCTTTACAACACCTCTTCTTCTTCGCTCACATAAAAAACTACAGGTGCACCGCCAATAATAGTCCCCGGTAATTCACTTCCGTTGTGGAGTTTTCTTTTATTTGTTATGAAGCAGAGGTAATTAGGGGGCCATTGATTGTTTATCCAGTGGGTGCCGCTGTGTGATCATTGTGGCAAGAAGGTTTACTGAAGAAGAGTGAAGTTTCCGCGCATGCGCGTGTTGTCGTTCTCCCCGGGACTGGAAGGAATGTATTGATGTTGTCTATCGATAAAAAGTGAAACTCAACATCTGCGTTTGGGACCTTTGTTTTGACAAGTCAGCATGCTACTCTCCGAAGGATTTTCAGCCATGATTCTCAAATAAACACCAGAGATTGAACCATGATGTGAAGTGAAAGGGAAGCGCGCCGGTTTACGGCAGTTTACCTCAGAGCTGTTACATATCATGAAATAACGTGATAGTTGCATATCTCGAAATAACGTGATACTTTCACATCACGTTATAACGTGATAATTTCACATCACGTTATAACGTGATAATTTCACATCACGTTATAACGTGATAATTTCACTTCACGTTATAACGTGATAATTTCACTTCACGTTATAACGTGATAATTTCACATTATAACGTGATAACTTCACGTTATAACGTGATAATTTCACGTTATAACGTGATGTGAAATTATCACGTGATGTGAAATTATCACGTTATAACGTGATATGAAATTATCACGTTATTTCATGATTGTAACGTGATACTGAGCCAAATATATTTTAGGGGTTGGCAGCTCTGAGCTTCCGTAGTTCAGAGTCAGAGTTCTATGAAAAGAAAAGAGGACTGGATGGGGTCAGAGAAGGTGGTGAGTGGAGATCCATCCTGGAACAAAATCAGTCCACAACACACACTAAACTGATGATAAAAATATTATATAGTAAAACATTTACACATTTCAAAATTAGACAATAAAAAGCCTATGAGTTGAGTTTTAAAATCAGTAATGGAGATGAGTTCCTGAAGTTTAGGAGATTTTTGGAGATTGTTCCAGGAAGAGGGAGCAGAGGACATTAATGCCTCTTCCCAAACTCTATGAGTTCTGGGGATAGAGGCAGTTAAAAAGGCCAACAAGTGGAGTCTACGTATATAACGGCAATATTTTTAATGTGAAAGTGAGGTAAGTGTGAAGGTGAAGTCTACAGCAGACAGGGACAGCCAGACTACTTTAACATACAGAGTACAGTGATGAGTGAGTGATTTACAACGGGTGATATATCTTAAAACACAATGATAGGTGGCGTCCAGTATATGCAGTGAGGGTATTAATGTAGCCTTAATAAGCCTACTTTTAGATAAAAATGTAAAACAAGATTTATGTCTGAAAGAGAAGTCCAGTATCACCCTGAAGTTCTGTCTTTAGTCCTCAATATGAGGTTTAATAGACAAATTGTTATCAAGGATGATACCTAGGTATTTAAAAGTGTAAACAATCTTGATAGTGACAAGTATATACAAGGCAAATGCTGAGTAAAACATTTTGTGACAACTGTCAGGCCCGGACTCAAATGAGGACTCAGATGCAGAGATGTCACCAGCAGTAAGGAACTTTAGAGGATCCTCCAATACTGAGGGAAATAAAGGCTATGAAAAATTATTCTAGGTGCAAAATAACAGGCACTGTTCTATAATATAATTAACAAAGGAAAACCACTCCATAGAGGGAAAAAGGCATAACAAAACAAGAGGGGAAAAGGTAACAGAAATTCATTCCACAAGGAGGACAAAAGGCAAAAACCGCTATACTAGAACAGAAAACAATAACCATAAACTATGAAATCTACAACCAAAAATCACTCACTCGGAGGCAAAACGATAACCACACGATACTTGGGGGAAGCAAGGCAAACAAGGACTGTGGAGAAATGGCTGGGGTGAACGAACGAACGAAACACTCTGGCACAAGACAAGGGGAGACGCGGACAATATATACACCAGGTAATAGGGAACAGGTGGAAACAATCAGGGCAGGCAAGACAATCAGACCGGTGACACATGAAAAAGGGCAAGTGACCTGAAACGAAAGGAGAGTTACTTTTCAAAATAAAACAGGAAATGACAAGAAAAAATGACAAGACAAAACCCAACTTGACCTCACCGCGTGACAACAACTTTACTGTGGAATGGATTTTGAATTTTTCATCTTTCTTTTTTTTAACCGAGCTAAAACGCCACTTCATCCACTTCCTGTAGTGACCTGGTCTTGTCACAGAGCCTGCTACAGTAAAACAGTGACTACAACTAGACTACAGAATATCTGGTGTTTGGCAGGGAACATGTTAATGTATCTCCCGTCTCTTCGGCTGTGCAGCTGTCAGTCTTCAGAGTGCTCAGCAGATTCCTCTCTAACCATTTAAGTGACTCTTCAAAGTGTCTCTTGACATTTCTGTGCGATCTCTGAACTTCAAAAGAACACAGAGTCCTGTCCTTGACAGTTTGGATCACGTCAAATCTCTCTCTCTCTCTCTCTCTCTCTTTCTCTCTCTCTCTCTATTGCTCACCAACAACATGGAAAAATACAACTTCCAGTACTTTGCAGTGCAGCAAGAAGAGCATCTCCCCCTTGACCTCATTAAACAATCCTTTCTGTACCTACATCTTTTCACACATATTTTGAATATACAGAAGACAAAACAACGGTAAAAAGAAAAAAAAAATAAAAGTATTTTTTGTGCAGAGCATCACACTGCCAGTAAACTTGTTTTCCCTTCCAGTAGCGGATGGCTGCAGACACTGTTCCTGCTCTTCCTCCCTTCATCCATGGTTTGAGGTTCATCCCTGAATCTCTGTATTAAAGTTTAGAGATATCACAATCTAAATAGATCCCTTGATGGCTTGGAAAGTTTTGACAGCAAGAACATGAACAAGAAAAAAAATAAATATATTCCTCTTCCTCTGCTACTGGAGATGCTGATACAGGACATAACATGTCACAGATCAAAACCTCATTTCCAGAAGGATTTTTTTTGGTCTTTTTGCATTAGAAAAGTAATATTTTCCAATGTGTATTGTTATTTTCCAAATATATATTAACAATATCAATATTATAGTATCGTACGTACATGATAGCGGTGAGCTGAGCAGATACTTTTGCTCGAGCTGCGTGCCACATCATGACAACATCCAGATGCTTTTTGTTATGAATGTAACAGGCTATGTCATTGAAAAACTTTTGGCCACAGTCTTTCAATAAGATGGGAAGAACCAGAGGAAATAAAGACAAGAAAAACATCCCGTCCGAGTCTGGCGACAACACACAAAATGGCAAACGGGCCGAATTTGACACTACAGAGGGGCTTAGTATCGTACTAAGCCCCTCTGTCTTTTAGCAAAGACCCTGCCTTTGCTAAAGCTCTAAGCATAATGACTTCCACTTCTTACAGAGCTCCAAGCCACTAATAAGCGGCTAGATGAACCTGAGGCTAGGGTATTAGCAGTCGAAGGCTCTGCCACAGGACAAGAGCCGAGGATTGTCAAGCTGGAAAAGCAGGTCAGTGCCCTCACAGAGAGTTTGGACATGGCCGAGAACTATAACAGGCACCTAAACATTCGAGTCATCGGCTTGGCGGAGGACACAGAGACCGGGCAGCCGGTGGAGTTTTTTGAGTCATGGTTACCCCACGTCCTAAAGATGACCGCCCATCACACCCTTGCACCAAAACCAGACCCGAACAGGAGACCCAGATTGCTGCTACTACGATTCCACATGTTCAGAGACCAGCAGAAGGTCATGGAAGCAGTGCGCTGGGCAACCAAGGACGGTGATTTAACCTACAATGGATCCAGTATCTCTCTTTACAGCGATTTCTCCTTGATGGTGATGAAGAAATGCAAGGCAAACGACGTGGTGAAACAGTGGCTGCGAGGGATGCCGTATGCTATGCTGTTAGTGGCCACTCTACAGGTGGTACACAGAGGCTGCAAAAAAAGCTTTTCCAGCCAGATGAAGTATGTTTTCACCATCATCATCATCTTCATCCCCATCCCCAAAACCTCCACAATGACAGGCCTGAATGACTATCAGCCAGTAGCCCTCACCCCGAAGTGATGAAGTGCTTTGAGATACTGGTGATGGCCCACATTAAAGACGTCACTGTGGACCCACACCAGTACGCATACAGGAAAAAAAGATTCACAGAGGACACCATCTCTTCTGTGGTCCACACAGCCCTCACCCACCTAGAGGAGAAGGACTCTTATGTTCACCTGCTCTTTGTGGATTTCACATCTGCCTTCAACACAATTAGACCACAGACTCTGATTCAGAAACTCACCACACTTGGACTGAGCCCTACCATCCGCAACTGGGTCCTGGACTTTCTAATGGATAGGCTGCAGCCTGTGAGGATCCATGACATCTCCTCCTCCTCCATCACCCTCAGCACAGGCTCCCCTCAGGGCTGTGTGCTGAGACAACTCCTGTTCACTCTGCTCACACAGGACTGTTCAGGAAGACATCCAAGCAGTCTGATCATGAAGTTCGCAAAGACCAAGCTGTGGTGGGACAAATCACCAACAACAAGTCTGACTACAGGCAGGAGATGGAACATCTGGAGGGTTGGTGCAGAGATAACAACCTCTGCATCAACGTCAAGAAGACCAAAGAGATAGTCATGGACTTCAGAAGGGGCACCTCCTCCCTCCTGTGCACATCGGAGGGACAGCGGTGGAAGTGGTCTCCAGCTTCAGGTACCTGGGGGTACAAATCTCCGATGACCTCACCAACACTTCCTGTCTGGTTAGGAAGGCACACCAGCATCTCTACTTCCTCAGGAGGCTGAGGCGCGCCGGACTTGGGAGGTCAGTCCTGACAGAACAAGCAGAACACCGGCAGAACAAGCATGTAGACGAGCACTCGAATGCCAAGCTCCAGGATTTATTCCATTAATCAAGACCACGCGTTGCCCCCTACTGGGCTCAAAAGGACATAGCTGGGAAGCTATCTCCACATCTCCCTTTCTTTATTTTAGCCAAACACAGCAAGTCTAAATATACAAGGCTACATAGTTGTTAGAGGTCAAATTGCTATCTGTGACAGTACACATGTCTGGACTAGTTATTTGTACCAACTTGTGTAAACAAAGAAAATGTGAATATATCTGACATTGCTCTACTGTCTGCTGAGTCCAGGCCACCAGACGGAAGACTTGGCCCTTTCTCTGCATTTGGTGATGCCTTGATGGCCTGCATGGATTTTGGTAAGTATGTCCCCCTGCATCGAAGCGGGGATGACCAAACGTGTGCCTTTAAGCGGTAGGCCCTGGTCTATGGTGAGGTCAGCTAATACTGCCCAGTATGCTTTCAGTGCACTGCTGTGCTTGACATTGTCTGGCCAGCCATCCTGGCAGTGGTGGGCCACCTATCTGAGGTCTTTCTTTGCCTGTTGAACTTGTTCCAAGAGTCTCCAAGAGTCTCTTTTCAGTGATGGGTAATGATGAGATCACTGAATGTACAAACCCCTCGAAGCCCCGACTCTTTTGCCGGGGCTTCTGTAGCAGAAACGGCCAAATGGGGTTATGAAAATTGTCAATAGCATAGAGTCCTCTGCGAGAGGAATTTGCCAAAATCCTGACTGTGCATCAAGCTTTGTGAAGATTTTCGCATCCTTCAGCTGGTCAAGCATGGATTCGATGCAGGGAAGGATGTGGAGTTCTCGCTGGACATTTTCATTCAGCTCGGTGAGGTCCACGCAGATCCTCACTCTGCCATCTGGTTTGAGCACGACCACCATGCTAATATCATGCTAGATACCTAGCTCTTACATCCGACTGAGTTCATCTTTCACCTTGGACATGAAGGGGAGGGAGACCCGTCTAGGTGTGGAATGAGCAGAGGGTGTTGTATCTGGCTTGAGGGATATGTGATACTGCCCCTCCAGACAGCCAATACCTTCAAAGAGGGTAGGGAAGCACTGTTTCACTCCTTGTTCGAGGTGGTGGGAGGCATTGTCAAGCGAGTCTAATCTTGTCACCAGGCCAAGGGCTGAAATGGCAGGGCGACCTAGTAAGGCCATTCTGGGGCCACGATTGATGTACACGTTCTGCTGTGTGGATTTCTCACCAGACACTAAGGTAGCTGGAAACCTCCCTCGGATGTCAAATGGGATGCAGCTAGGGCCCTGGAGATTCTCCCTGGGCCTCAGCTGTGACTACTGGAGTGGACCGACAAACACCTGAAAAGTGTCCCTGCTTTCCACAGTTCCTGCAGATGGCATCCTTAGCTGGGCACGCCTGTCTACTGTGGGAGCTTTTGACACACCAACCACAGTTTTTGTGTTGTATCTGTGGTCTTACGGCAGTTAGGGTGCGGGACATTGAGGTGGTCGGGAGTCTGCTACTGTATTTTTTTGTTGTGACTGCCTCCAGTGACGGTGCAGAGGGTGTCTCCCCTTTCATCAGGCTTTGCTGTTTCTTTACAGTTTCGTGTGTAAGACACTTTTGTTTTGCTGTGGCTAAAGTGAGTTCCTCATCCATTTGTAGCTTCTCTGACAATGCCTGATCCCTCAGACTGACTACCAATCTGTCTCTGATAAGCTCGCCACGTAAGGGGCCATAATCACAGTGTTGGACTAGGAAGGAACATTTTACTTCTTTGGGCCAAGAATGCTTCTCCAACAAAAAAGTCATGGCACAACATTGTTATGGACTGGCATTCCTAGTGCTGCATGCATGCCTCATTCCAAAATAGATCATTTCTGTAAGGTCTGGGACCCTTACTTGCAGCATATTGGGCTCACACTGTTATCTTCATGGCTTCGTGGATTTCCTAGATCAGCCTAGCCTGTTTTTTTACTTGTTTCTAAGCACTCATTATTTAACAGACACTTTGTAGCCTTGTTATGATTTTATGCTCCATAGTGATTCTCATTTGGATCCTGCCTTGTCTTGTGCCAGGAGGTTGAAGGGGAGGAGGTTGGATGATAAGCTGCCCACTGTCTGTATCTATTTTATTTTAATCATACTTTACAAACAAACATCATAATATTTTCCATATAGATATGATGAAGTTTTACCTTTTGCTAAACAACAAATAGCAGATCTGCAGAATGGAGGAGTACAAGCTAGTCACTAAACTAAGTGATGAAAAAGGAGGCTTATTTGGTGAATTTCTTGCATTTCCTATCAGAACACCTAATTCTTCTTGGCCTCCTGTAAAATAAATCCAGTCCTCTATCCAGGGACCTCCCTGGGTTCTGGCCCATTTATTGGCCTCAAGCATTTCATGTGGACAGGAGGAGCTGGAGAATCAGGCCTCAGTGAGTGTGCATGTGTTAGCGATTCACAGCTTGATTCAAATCAAGCATTTGGGAGTCACCAAAATATTTCAATGATATTGATGTATGACAGCTGCTGATCCCTGTCTCACTCTCGGTGCATGTGAGTGAAAATGACAAAATCATGTTTGGAAAAAAAAAATAATTTGTGGCACTGGAGAAACAGTGTTTGTAGACGTTTGGAGTGAAGCAGCCTCTTTCCTCAACAGTAGGAATAAATGTGCCTGTGACAGCATAAAAACCAAAGACTAGATGCAAACTTCTGACATTTTGGCACCTTACTGGAGGAAGAGGAGGAGGAGGATTCACATACAGAGATGCCCTTTACCCTTTCTCTTCTTCTTTCTTGTCTCTCTCTCCCTCTCTCTCTCTTTCTCTCTCTCTCACACACACACATAGACACACATACATATATATATCCCACATTTCCTGTGGATGTTTCGTCAGAGCTCTATCAGTGGTTAATTAGTTTCACAGGTTTATAGACCTTCCTATGATAAACTGCTCTATTAACACACAGCTCTGAGAGGTTATTATTTTCTTACATGTGGCAACAAAGGTCATTTTTAATGTAACTGTCATTTGTCAAACTAATTGTGAGAAAGTGAAAGTGCTCAAAGGTGGCAACAGCAACAGCTTGGTGATAATTATGATTCTGATATATGAACATTAGTGGTGTTCTCCTCTGTTAACTTGTTGTTAGGTCTGCCAGTCTACTCTCTGTTTACCATATTTTGATTCCTGTGGATTCCTCCAGGAGAGGTGTTAGGTATTTGAAGAAAGGCGGGGGGTTCTGATCTTAACTAGCAGACTGCTAAAAAAGAAGCTGATTTTGGACAACTTTTGAATAAGTGGTGTGATAAATGACTTACTGGCTTCTACATATTAGTTTGATTGGTTTCTTCCATGTAGCTAGCACTAGCTGACTGTCAAAATTAGCTGTTAGCCACCCGCCCAGTGGAAAACACCATCTGAATCAAACACTTTGAGGAATTTTACCAATAAAGAAACATATTGTTTTATACATAGCAACACTTGTGTTATGTGTTTCTTTAATAATTCAATAGTTAACAAAGATATTTTGGTAGGACATCTTTGTGGAAGGGGGGTTCCCCCCCAGGATTTACACCTATGGAAGCAAACCTCTTGTTCAATGAAAGCTGTGTCTTTCCTACAGTCCTCAGGCTCCTTATGACACCAATGAACTTGAATCAGATTTGCTGTATGGAATGATAATTGGCTCAACAGGAGACTGTCCTCAAGATTTTATTTCTGGTGGCAGTGAGTTCCAGAGTTTACAGCTCTTATAGGAGAAGGCCAACTGTCCAAAAGTTGTCCTGAAGAATGGGATTCTACAATTGTGGTTTGTGGAGCCTCTGGTGACTCAGTTGCTGTTTTGTCTCTCAACAAATCACCTGAGTGGCTTGGGTGCTATATTATTTATACAGATGAATATTAGTTTAAGAAAATGAAGATCACTGGCAAGTTTTGAAAGGGAATTATTTTTTTTTGAGGATGTGGACGATGTGCTCACTGTGGCTCCAGTAACACGTGGTAGGTTTTGAACTGTTAGTCAAATGAACAATAATTTGAGAAACACTGGATAATGAAAGTTATGATTTGTTGGTGCCTGATTATTTACATTATGATTGTGCTCCAGTGAACACCAACTATAGAATACAAATAAAGAAATAAGAGGAAATAAGAAAATAGATGATTAATTTTTATAATCTGATGTATTTAAAAAGTGAGTGATTTGCACCTTTTGTAGGACAGCTCTCCTCTTTCTCACCAGCAGTCGTGAGATAATCTGTGCCTCCTGCAGGTGTCTGGAGACACCTCCTCTCTGCATTTGAATTCAGTAGAGGGAGCTGAGGGGTCAAACGAGTCCACGGCAGATAAGAAGCGATTAGCTTAGAATTGTGGTATTGAGCTTTAAACATAGTCTCTCAGCACACACACACACACACACACACACACACACACACACACACACACACACACACACACACACACACACACACACACACACACAAACAAAACACAATTTCTCCTCATCTTATTGGCCCTTTGCACTGATAGAGAATGTTTTAATCGACTATCTAATTTGTAATCCATCAATTGTTAGTTTGTGTGTTTAAACTGTGCTGGCTGCTGTATGGGAACATTCACTGAAGGATCCTGATGAAGGGAGTTTGAAAATCAGAGTGAAACTGCAAAAACAGAGACATAGGGCTGCAACTAATGATTATTTTCATTATAAATTTATTTTTTTATGTACCATATTTAGTTTTTATTGTTAAACCAACTATCGGATTCTTATGATATTCAGTTGACAGCAAATTTTCCCATTCAAGAAGCTGGAGCTAGTGAATTTCTAGAATTTTTTTTTTTTTGAAAAATGACTAAAACTTTTGGTAAGTTAACAAAATTGTTGCTTTTTAATTTCCTTTTGTCTGATTTTGTTATTAATTTACCAATCATTGAAGCCCTGGAATGAACAGTTCAATAAAGGGACAGAAATGGTAAGACACAAAAACGAAGAAACTGCAAGGAAGGAAATTTAAAAAGTATGATAAAAAAAATAATGAGAAATAAAGCGTTCCAATCACACAGTAATTGGAAGTTATTTGGTTGTCAAAAACTTATCTTTAGTATCTAAAAGTTGACAACGTTTTTAACAACAAAAAATATATATTTCACAAAGTAACCTAAAAACTGAAACTAGTGGAAGAAAAGTGGACATAATAAATTAAATCTTTACTGTTAATTGAGTGTATACTAGTTTCTCATTTTGAAGGGACATAGTAAAGTATGTGCCTTTTATTTCTTTATCTTATCACACAAGCCAAGTTTCAGTCAGAAAAAGTGTAGTTAGAGGAAGTCTACATGTTTGAACACACACACACACACACACACACACACACACACACACACACACGCACAGAGGTCGTTCTCATTGTGGAATTGTGCCAAAGCCATTCCGTTTGTTAAATGACTGTACAGAGTTGGTGTTTAAGCTGTGACCTTGTCACTTCCTGTCAGAATACAATGAGAAGGAGGGAGTGATGATAATGAGACTTTTCTGTCCATGACCTTCCTCCTTCTTCAGTATTCTCCTCCTCACCATCCTCACCACCATCATGCTGCACTTCCACCTCTCTACCTCACACCTGTCTGACCTGAGCTGCAGCTTTTGTATGAAACTTGTTTTCTGGTCTTATTTCTTTCAGACAAATCTTCTTGTCACATGAAATGAAAGCAGGATTGGATTCTAAAGAAAAATTGATTTTTTTTTTGCACAAACTTCAGATTTTGTTGTGACACAACCTTTTATAAAGCATCAAAAGATTTAATTTGATCTTGTCTCCACATAATACAAGTCCAATCCTGACTTTTGGTTCCATGAGTGGAGGAAAAAACATTTCAGTGCTCTGTGTGAAGGTCACTTCAAACTTTTAAAGAGAGAAATAATCTCCCTTATTTACATATATTGTAGATATGGAAATAAAAAAAAAACTGAACTTTTAAAGTGTTTAAGAAAAACACATTTTGTGAAACTCAACTTCTGACCCCCAGCATAGTTGGTCCTTTCTGCTGAAATAAAAGCTGTTTAATTTCAAGCACTGATTTATCTGAATTTTTAGCTTCTGAACTAAAATTTTCATTTTTCACTTTTATTTAGTCAATGTCTACAAATTCAAGATCAAAACTTCAAGTTTAAAAAAATCAAGTATATTTTCAAGCTGCTGAATTTCAAAAGGCCAATTTCAGATTTAAAATATTTAAACTAAACATACAGACTATATATACACATTTTAGGATGTGAATTTAACATTGAATCGGTTTATTCTGAAACTATGAACATTAAAAATAAATGTGAAAACAAGTTATTGAAAATGTATAGTTCATTCAGAGACTAACAATTCAATCGATAGTTTTTGAAATCCTTATTCTAGAACAAAATATATGTCCTCTGGACTTTTTCATCAAATATATAAATACATAAACAAATAATAAATAAAATACTATAATAAAAAACAAAACAAAAAAGGGAAAAAACCCTGTAGAATTACTTGTTTGCATCTGTGCTCCAGGACCCTCATTGGTCCTTTAAGGTCTACAAGTACAATGACAGGATGTTCTTTGTTAACGTGTCCTCAGAAAAACTGTCAAATGTTGGTGATGTGAGACATTAATGCAGAATATCTTTTTTATTTACTATGGGATCGTTTTAATTTATATTCTTTCTGTCTTTCTCCCTTTTCTGTCCTTCGGCCTCCTTCTTCTCCACCATCACCAGGGGTCTGGAGACAGACGCAGGCCTCCACCTGATGGAGATCCTGGCTCGCAGGGCCAAAATCCAGATGACAGACTTCTCTGAGCTCTCGTACGTATGACGGCTTTTCACCTGTCAGTTACACTCTCATTAAAACTTTTAACACAGCAGCAGTCGGGCTTCTTAAGATAAACTGTTAATTTGTACAACTGTGTGCTAGAGTATTGTAAAAGAAACAAAAACTAGTACATTGACTCTTCTTTCTGCCACTCTGAGTAATCTACTGCTAATGAGAAAATGAATTGATTTGGGGGCACCTGGTCTGATTAAAAACACTAATAAATAGTAAGTAAATAATTCAGAAGTGACACATTTCACATTGTTTCACCAGTGTGATTCCACCAGCGTCATCTGATCTCCATGCGTAAACCCCAAAATAAAATCTGTAGGAAGACAGAAGGAGTCACCATATAGTGTTTGGATGCTGAGAAGTCTGCATCCAAACACTATATGGTCAAGTAAAGCATGAACACACAGTCACAGCTGCAGCGGTCTGCACAGGAAACAACAAATGAAAGTGTTTTAATGCTTATAATGTCCTTCTAAATGTCTCTTTGCCCTGTAATGAAACAACGTCTCTGGGCACGGAGCTCAGCCAGCTGTCACACAGCCAAGCAGTTAGACTAGATAAAATGAACTGTATTGTCATTCAGACTGTACACAGGACAAGTGCACAAGAGAACCAACTTCAGATAAGGCCACAAATGTAATAATAAATGAAAAAATAATAGTAACAATAATGATTGTATAAATGTACTGTAAATACGACACGGTGGGACAGTGTTTAGCGCTGGAGCCTCACAGCAAGAAGAAGGCTCAAGTCCTTGAGCTGTGTCTGCGTGGGATTTCTCCGGCTTCCTTCCACAGTCCAAAAACATATTTAGGGTAATTGAAGACTTTAAATGTGTCTAAATGTGTAAATAAATGATGTACGCCCCATGATAGGATGGTACCTGTCTGGGGTGTATCTGGGTGCCTCTTGCCTGAAGTACGCTGGGATAGGCTTCAGCAAACCTCTAGTTAGGAATAAGCACGTATAGAAAATGACGGACTGACATCATCATCTGAAAACTTTTACGGCGTGGTTCATGCTGAACTTGGCAAACGAGTAATGGGTTGTTACAGTAAACAGCAGTGGACCCAGGTTGCAGCCCTGGGTCCACCAGACTTGAGTCTTAGGGGTAAATCCCAAATCCCTGCTTAACCCTCAGTCTCAATCTTAACCCTCAGACTGAAAAAAAGATGTTTCCTACATTTTTTTTTAACTTCGCAAATTATGCAAATAAGCAAAAGTTTCATGACTGCAGTAATGTCATTGGTGAATGTCTACCTCACCTCTCTACAATAACTAGAAGGAAAGTTATATTTCCTCACTTTTACCTATTTTATTAACATTATTTATGCACATTATGTAAATGAGAAAAAGTTTCATGACTTCATGAATTTCCAGACATCACAAACATGTGTTTAGACTCTTATATCATCTTTTGGAGGTAAGTAGAAGTAAAATTGTAGCCATTTACAGTTTCTGGGGATTAATTAGCTCATTATGCTAATTGCTCAAATTGCTCAACATGCATAAATTACATTTCAAAGTTCAGAGGAAGCACCATTAGTACCGTGTCCTACTGGATTCTAGATTTTCTTATCATAATCTCTATTCACTGCCCTGCAGGTTTGGTTCTGGCAGCCATTTCTCTGGTTTTGAAAGCAGCATTCCGCTCACACCTCTGCAGCTGTGATATGTTGATTGTCAGTGGCAGCAGTTCATCCCTGAACCCCGATTTACTTCACAGGGGGTTTTGTTGGGGTGAGCAGGGGCCTGTTTGCAGAAATTAGCATCACTGTTGAAGTAAATTAAATTTGGAGAAAAAACATCAAATTTCATTGTAAAATCACAGATGACGCCAGTCCAGAGACGCTGCTGCTGCACCAAAAGGTCGTTAGATGACTCATAAGGTCCATAGTGGTCTTTGTGTTGCCGGCAACAACCGTCTTCTACCTGTAGGCTTGAGTGGGCAGCGATTTTCTCAAAGGGCAACGTGTTGCATACCGAAACTCTTTGAATATTCCCCATGAAGAAGGAGCAGTGTTAGCTGCTGTCGGAGCACAGAGGGCAAACGAGTGGGATCAGAAGCGAGAGAGAAGGTTTTCCAGTGGCACACAGCACTGAAAAGCAGAGGTGGAAAAATGGAACAGAGAAAGCGTTGGCCTCACAGAGTACGAATCCAAGGACGATGCCTAATTTTCATTCTGTCAACAATTTGTTGCTCTGAGGGAGAGAGCTGCTCATCCACGTTATTGACATGTTGGAGTCGAGCCGTTGCTGACTGCAATCATTTATTAATGAGAGTGAACTCTGCCTGAACCCTCTCTCTCTCTCTCTCTCTCTCTCTCTCTCTCTCTCTCTCTCTCTGTCAGTTTCTCACTCGTTCTCTCTTATCGCCTTGTTCTCTACTTTCTGCGTTTCACCTGCTACTTTTTCTTAGTTTTTATCAATTTATTTCTGTCTTCTCTCTCTTTTAATCTTGGTTGCTTTCATTCTGTCTGTATAGTTACTATATTTCGCCTGCAGCTGACTTTGCAGATGGTTGTGAAGATTTTCACTGCGGTGAGCTTAGGATTTTAGACTGTATTGTTGACATCACACTACAGTTCAGGGGATTGTTAGAACTGTTGTAGAAAACAACATTGTTAAAGGGGTGAGTTTACAATTTTTCAACTCTGTTTTCAGAAAATAATCAAGGTAAAACCGACTGACTTACAATGCTCCAAACTGAAGCAGATCAAACCCAGGAAATAGAACTTTACAACTTCCTTCCTTTTCCTCCTCCAGCTGTATAAAATATACAAAAATATATTGTCACTCCAAAAAAACATCATAATATACAAAATTGACCAGTGCCTTGTGTAGCAGAGTCCATAGCAACCACCATAGCAACGATAGCAACCTGACATTTTAATTCCTAATAGACGACAAAATAATTGTTGTATACATCCACTCAACAAAGATTCTGAAAATAATATGCATATTTCATTGGAGGAATGTCATCAAAACACATTTTATACGATAAATACCTTAAAATATCACATCTTCCATCGTCCACTTGAACATCCGTGTTGCTTTTTTATATTTTTGTATACACCAAATATTGTGCAGAACTTTTTATAGATTCCATATGACCTGTTTCATGACAGAACATGTTGACAGCTGAAAACTGAAAAAATGTGAAAAATGGTTATCTCCTGAGCCAATGGCTCAAGAAAAGGAGCAAAAATTGTCAGGCCAAGCGGCATCTATGATGACACTATTACTGACACTATTAGACAAGGACCCATTGGTTTTTATTCTAGCAGTGGGGGAACAGTATAGGGCAGGCCTATTCAATTGGCGGCCCGCGGGCCACATGCGGCCCAGATGCAGCAGAGGTGATGTTGCGCTTGAAAAATAAAATACCGTTCACTAGTCTCCAGAACATAATATAGATCTATGCATTTTAGTTTATCAAATATCAATAAATATAATATTAGAATTAGAGCTGTCATTTTAACGCATTAATTCGATTAATTAATTATGCCGCAAATGAACGCGTTAAAAATTTTACGCAATTAATTATGAGCATGTTCCAGTCTGGTGAAATGTTAAATAAACATTGTTTAAATAAAGAAAACGATGTACTAAAGTCACATTAGTTACATTATCCGAGTGCTGGAACAATTCCAGTGGCTTCGTTTCAGTGTAATTAGGCTGTTTCGGTGTCTGTGCCGTTTGGCACGGAGCGACAAGTCTGAGCGCGTCTCTGGTTGCTATGCAACGCGAGGCGAGCTGAACAAATGTGTTTCTGGTTGGCTGATGGTCACATGGTCACGTTGTCAGCAATTGCTATATTGAGCTTAAGTGCCTATTTGAGACAGCCTTATTTTATTTCAGAATTTTATTTATTTAACTGTATTACTGTATTTGTTTTATTCTATAATAATAGATGTATGAATCTATTATTATTATTATTATTATTATTATTAGTAGTAGTAGTAGTAGTAGTAGTAGTAGTATTATATGTAATTACTGAAAAATGACCACTTGTTAGTAAGTGAGGAAAATTTGTGGCCCAACTTAAGGTCTTGGATTCGAAATGTGGCCCAAATGGAAAACTAATTGAATAGCTCTGGTATAGGGAGTTCAGACGTCCAATTATCAGATCGTTAAAGTCAAAATATAATACAAATATTCAATTCGAATGGAATCAAAGTCTTTTTTCGGCATCAAGGTTAAGAGTTATATATTCCTTGTTGCTGCTTCTCATCCAGTTATTGACATGGAGAGCATGTTGCACGTTGTTCTGGGTTTGTCTGTTTCATGAAGCCCGTCTGATCTGGGTCTATCAGGTCTAGGACAATATCCTCCAACCTTTTTTCTAGTATTGATACATAATCTATAATCCGTGTTCAGTACTGATATGAGTCTGTACGAGCTAAATTATGTCTTGTCTTTATTTGGTTTGGGGATCAGTGAAATTATAGCTTGCTTCCAAGAAGATGGTCTTCCCCCTGCCCCGAAGGACATGATTACAATTTTTTTAAATACTGGTGCAAGGATTTTCCAAAAGGTTTTATGTCATGCTGCTGGATAGCCATCAGCTACTGGCATTTTACCCCTTTATTAATTTATTCTGCTCCATTCATATTGAGGGTAAATCTAGAGATGATAACAAGTCTGTTACAGCTGCAGTGTGAAATAAACCGTGCATGGTTGAAAATATCTCTTATCCCTATGTCACATTTGATAATCCTATGTCTATCAGTGTTAAATATTAAAAAAAGAATCAATTCTTGAATACATACAGTGTGCATGGGAGAAAAAAGTAAAACACCTACCGGTTGGAAGTAGTTCTCTCCATATATCCAACATACTTATTTCTTTTACCAATTTTTTTAGCATATGAGGCTTTAGGTTTTCTGTTTTTTGTTCTACTTGTAAAGTCGAGGGTGGGGTGTGAATTTGGTGTTCTATAAAAACTTCCTTATTGTCAATGAAAACTTTAACCAACAAGTAGCACCCTTCTTTATCTGTAATTTGAGGAAAACTGGACATTTACTCTGTTCAAAATGAATACAGCTACACCCTTTACATTTCCCTTCTCAAATGAGGAATGATATGCATTCCTAAACTCCATTTTATTTTGTAGCTTCTCATGTTCAGTATTTGTAAGGTGAGACTCTTGCCAGAAACATCCTATCTTGTTTCTCCCTCTTCATTTTATCCTCGGCTTTACACCTTTTTAGGGATCATTTAGCCCACTGACATTAAGTGTACTCATTTTGTAGTCCTGTTGATGCATTTTAAGAGCTGAAGAAGAACTAAGTTTACCAAAGATCCATAGATGACCAGAACAACAAAACATCTGACTGTGTACCAAAATGAAATAAAATATGTGAACTGAACATACATGGTGAACACTAATCACTTCCATTCTTGAAGTATAACTTACTAATTTGGGGGAGGTGAGATCCCTTAACCTGGAAGGTTAAACCCGATTATGCTTTGTGGTCTGTTGTGACTGACTCAGTGACTCAATTATTCACAATAGCAGAAACTGTCATGAAGCCTCCTCATTTTGTCGGAACCCCTTCACTTTGTCCAGAACATGCTTGCGATGGATCTCCTGCTGCTGCCGTGACTTTGGGCCAGCTGTTTCCCGGGGGATCTATCTTGATCTCACTAAAGGTTTTCTCTGCTCCCAGTAAAATGTGTCACAGCTGAATAACGAAGGGGGTCTCAGTGAGAGACAGTTCACTTTAAAAAAAAAAAATCCTCTAGAAGAAGTTTTCATGTTGTCCCCCTCAGTCTGCTCTGGGATACCAGGAATACAGATGTTCCTGGAGGAAGTGTAAATTTGCATCTCTTTGTGGTTTCGGCATGACTCTCCTCCATGTCAGCCACTCTCTTCTCCATCACCTCAACTCTGTTCATTATTTCTCTGATGAGATGCCATTTTGTTTTGTATTTATTTCTCTGCGGAAGTCCACCAACTCATTCATGAATATTCCTTGTGGAGTTCTTTCTTCACATCTGCACAGATTGCCTGTATCTCAGCAATTATCTTAGTTTGGATAGCTTCCGTAGTGTCTTCCTCAGCTAGGATGCTAGTATTAACTGTAGCCTCACTTTCCATCATGTACATATGTTGCTCTTTGCTCCTACAACATACCTTAAGTCCTCGGAAACAATACATTTAAAACAGAAAGAGTTAAGTATGACATTAATTAGAATAACATAAATAATATTGAAATATTATTATATTATTCAAAATATATTTTCTTGGGTTATATGTTTGTTATTTGAATAGTCTTGCTAGAGCTTTTTACTAACAAAGAAAACGTCAGTCTGTCTGTTTCAGTGTTACTACACAGTACTACACAGGATGGAATTTGGATTTAGTGTGTGTTTTTCAGGCTGTTATATGAGATTGCCTTTGCTGTGCAAAATTATTTTGGATTAATGATCTGTTAGTGCAGCACATTTTACCATGTTATCAGGTATTGATTCTTCAATGTCACAGTGTTGGCCATTGTTGCTTTGAACATGTTTGTCCTCAAAGAGGTGATGGAACTTTCCGAACTTAGAGAGAAACACTGCTATTCTGATGGTTACTACTACATATGGTATATTAGTTAGTTTTATAAACACTAAAAACAATCCCATGTTTCATAACACTCAAACCAGAGAAACACACACAGCCTGGATTCAGAATCTGAGTCTTAAAACCACACATTAGATTATAAAGTTGTGATGTCACAACTATAAATGTCAACCCCCTATTCACAGCCATTCAAATCAGCCAATCAGAGAAAAGGCTTGTTAATATTAATGAGACAGACAACCTTTTTTTTTCGACAGCTGCAGACAAAAGCTTGAGAGAGGAGACAAACTATATTAATTATTACTTCTCTATGTTAGTGTTGGTCTGTATGTGTGTGCATGTGTGTGTGTGTTTGTGTGTATGTTTTTGTGTGGACAGGTGGGGATTGGGCGGCTTGGGTCATGCGATTCTCACACAGACATACATACCTTCACTCACACACACACACACACACACTCTCTCTCCCTCTCTTCGCCCGCCCCCGCCAGCCGGCCTCGTTCTTCCCGCGACACCTCGCCGTGCTGCTGGCTCTTGGGTGGCCTGTGCTGTTCTCCTGTTCTAATGCACCTTTTGTCTTTGTTCTCCTATTCTGGGAATGAAAGGAGGGAGCTACACACTGGGGAGAGTGATGGATTGGAGGCACAGAAAGCGAGAGAGTGACAGAGAGAGCGACATAGATGCAGAGAGAGAGGGAGAAGGCCGGGCTCTCTTTTGTTGCGAGCACAGTGGCAGCCCAGCAGGGGGAGCTGCCTTGACAATTTGTCAGAGGCGCCACGCTTATTTTTTTTTCCCAAGGCCGCCCGGCTCCTCTCCACTGTGGCAACGGCAGTCACCTTCAGCAAAAAATGTGAAGCCCAGAGACAAAAGGCTTCAGACTGACAGAGGCTGCCGATACTCAACCTGCCTGTGGCTTTACCGCCCTGCTCCTCACACACAACCACACTGCTTTTACTCTCCTTTAACCTCTTAAACTCCCCCTTTTATGTCCCATTATATAGCTGTGAGGTTGGAAATATTTATTTTTTCTATAATCTACATGGACTTCATGAAGCTGTGGTGCTTTAGGGAAATGTTTAAAATGAAATTAAACTGCATGACTCGTTTCTCTCGCCCACAAATTTCAACCTGATTTATAAATTTATAACTTGACTAGAGGTTAAAAGTAAATGTGTTTCAAGGAACATTTTCAATTTCTTCTAATATGTGAGATGATTTCTCTCAATCCCAGTGCAGTTTCCCTCAATTATGGATTCGGAAATACATTTGAAACACATAATAAGGCAGATAATTACAATAAAAAAATAATAACAATAATAATATCAATCTGTTAGAATTCTGGAGCTTCAACATGTCAGCAGCCAGGATGAAGTATCACTTGTTAATATAAATCAGCTAATGTGCAGCAGAGTTGCTTCCACCATCAGCTGCAGCCTTGATTAGGCGCTAACTCCAACTGAATTAGAGTCTGAACACAGAGCTGCACCTTCAAATGCTGTTTCAGAGTCTTTTCCACCCTGATAATATTCAGTAATTCAGTGTGAATAATTTGTTAATAGTTTACACTCCTGCATTAACATGTAGAAATGTTCTGAATATGTGATAGAGTATATATTCACTTTTCTTTAGCTGCTATAGAAGTTCAGTTCCCTCATTGGAAATAGTGATGGTTCCCTGAAAGTTTTAATTCAATCACTAAACAAACATATTATTATGTTTATTATTTATTATGAGTATCTGTAGAGATTCTGTCTTCATCTTACATCAATTTAAGAAGCTTACATTTTCACAAAGAAGAGATTTGTGTGAGGCAGATGCAGGACTCTAGCATCAGTACAGTGGTATTTACAGTGCTGTAATGGAGAGAACACACTCTATTAGCTACTTCATTGATTAGCTGATTTGTCTTTATAAATCTGATGGACAGTTGGTAGTTAGGTTTTGTGGCTCTGTCAGCAGATGCCTGGAAAGCTCTGCATCACCTCTAGACTTTTATTATTCAAAATGACATAGTCAGTTATAGTAGATGTCTTGACGTCCATCAGGCCACAACTAAAATGCTCTCCTACTGTTTAATGCATTTATGCCCAAATTATTTTCAAAGATTTCATGCATATAATTATGGGTCAGTGACAAATAATGTTTGGCAAGATATAAAAGTAAAATAAATACAGTTTCAAGAAGCATTCATCAAGTCTCTCTAAATGTACATTGTGTGTTCATGTTGGTTTCTTGTTATTTAAAAGTTAAAAAATTTATTAAATTTATTATTATTTTTATTATTTTTTTTCTTTTCCAAAAATCATGATTTTGTCTTTTTTTGAAAAATGGCAAGAATGGTATATTTTAGATATTTAATCTACCTAGAATATAAAAGTAGTTGATTACTATCATGTCATTAGAAAAGAAAGAAGCTGTATGAGTAACATTTTATTATTATTATTATTTTAAGTACACAATGACAGTCATAGACTTAAAGGCTCATAGGTTTCCATGGGTTAAACAGTATGAAAATAATAATAATGCAGACAGTTTGTTGATGTGCCAGATATGTTTGGAAAACTATGTCTTTACAGAGTAGTTACAATGGAATCTGTCCAAAAGGACTTTGTTTCCAGAGACAGAGAAGAAGCCACTTTTGATTTTTATTTAGATTTTTGTGCTTTGAAATCCATAAAATAAATTGAATTCACCTCCTTTATATTTGGGCACAACAAATGCATCATTTTAGAAAACTCAACATTTTGGAAAATGTGACATTTGCTGTCCTGAATTTTTGTTCTTCATATTTTTGCACCTCAGGGCCACCGTACATCTCAGAGATGGATTTTTCAAAGCCTGAACAAATTAACAAAAACACTAGCAACTAGATGGAAACCTGTATTTTCTGAGAGGTACTGATAACACTTGAACTGAGAGTACAGTTAATGTATAAAGTTAGAGCTGTATATGCATCACTCCCACGTTCTCTCCCATACATCTAACTCCCCTTCCTCCATTAAAGAAGACACCTCAACCTCAAAACTCATGCTATAGCAGTGGATCAGCATATTAAAACAACAAAAACGTCCTCCGCCAAACTACTTAGTGACCCCTGCAGCCTCGAACCGCTGAAAAGACAACAAAAGTTGCTGTTTGTGATGTTCCCTGTGAGGGCCGTGGGGCCAGAGAGCAGCGGCGGTGCAGCAGCCTGCAGCACAACTTCCTGCACGGGCAACATATGAATCATAAAAGCCGAGCCTACACACTGAGCCCGGGCACAAAAAAACAAACCCGGAGAGTGACTCATGTCCTAACATTTCATTTGGAACAATTCAATACTGATTAGATAATACTGACGGTGAGAGCTTTCAGTAAAACAGCCCTGGAAATGGTTTCATCTGCAGCTGTGGCCTAGGTGGAGGGCGGAGGGAAGCGTGGATGTGGGCGGCTTCACGTAGCCTTCCACTGCAGCCCAGTGATGATGCTGTTGCATAACCACCACTGAGTGTAGACTGAGGGGTTTGATTATTGTTTTTTAAGCATGAGGGTTGAGGTGATGTAATGTCTGAGCTGAACGGTCATATAAAAAAAAAAAAAAAGAAAGACGCCACTAGAAGGAGAGAGTGGGCCTGAACTGAATGGATGTGGACTGATGAGGAGGTGTGAACCCAGAAATCAACGTCTTCATATGCAGTGGCAGTTTGATTGATTTGCAGCCTTTAATGGTGCAAACAGACCAATGTTTGGATGCAATTTGTCTTCATCAGGACTCTGACCTGAGGAGCACCAGGTCCACCTTCATTTTACTAGAATATGTTTCATAAGACTTAAATACTAATATAATTAGGACACTGTAGGACAGAGATATTTGCAGTGGTTTTCTATACTGTTGTTTTCAGTTTGTTCTCCTTTTAACAGCTTTCGAAACCTTTTGTCTTTCCATCCGCTTTATTTGAATCAGTGCTTCATTCTACACATTTACAGTATCATTAATAATAATAACAACAATAATCTGGAAATCTCCAAAACATAAATGATGCACTGTACTGTGTTCAACAACAATAGGAACTGACTTACTCATATGCTTAATTATGTTTAATTGTATTTAGAATTACAGCTTTAACTGTATTTGTATTAATTCTGCCACATTTAATGAATGTAAAACTGAATTGGGCCACTTTGATTTTAGAAGTTGTCTCTGGAAACTTTATGAACCCACAATATGAAAAAAAAAAATAGAATTTTACTTCCATCTGCCAACATAAACGAGAAAACATTACTGTATGAAGGTGTTGTTCTCTCTGCTGCAGATCTGCTTCATGTCTTAAACCATGACAGGATTTATCTCATTTCTGTCTGCTGTCAATCATTCTGTCAGAGTAGCTGGCTCTTCTTTTCAGACGGTGGGATGTTGAAGTTCTGTTTTGCACAGCAAACATCAAAAGCATTTTGTTTGTTTCGGTTATCATAATACTGCTGTTAGATAAAAATACAAAATGGTATTAATGTCAGATTTTTTTACTATTATTATTTTTGCAGCTGAATGAAAACACATTTTAACCACAGTAATTGGTTTTGTCAGCCCAAATTCTCACACAGCGACAGTGTATTCATGTTTTTTTCAATACCTTAGGAAACGGTAGATTTTCAGAGATGTTTTTATGGATGATCACCATGTGTGAGCTTCAGTGCCTCAGGCTAGCGGCTGGATTTGGGTGTAATAATATACATCAGCGATGTATATTGCGGCCCGGTGAGTGACGGGGTTATTTACGACATTCACAGTGGACACGGCGTCTTTGTGCAGGAGCTGCCCTGGGTGGCAGAGGCTGACAGATGGATATGTGATCAACTCAACATGAGTGATTTTCCCTCTTCATCACGCTCGGAGACTCCAAACACGCCCGCGCCGGCTGATGAATCACTTCATAGATGTGACAAATATATCGGCTTCGTACCTCTGAGGAGGAAAAAATGGCCAGAAAAATGAGCCGACACGTTCTGTGGAGTTCCTCAGACAGTCTGGCTGAGACACTTTTGTAATTTGTGATACTTGGCTCCTCGGTTGTATATTTGATGTTATGTGTAATGTAGCAGATATAACAGCAGAACAAGTGGAATTTACAACAAAAGAGATATTTTCATTTTTGTTGTTCAGACATTCAGTTTTCATTAACCCATTTAAACCCACCATTTTCAACCTTGATATGTACATATATTTAATCACTTAATTTGTATCATTTATTTTTACAAAACATTTGATTTTGTGCAATTTTTTGACACAAAATGTCAAATGGTGTAACCTGAAAAGAATGATACGTTTTAAATATATAATTCACAGAGAATCATGTGTTTTTAATTTTTTTTTTAAACCTTTTTTTAAGAGAGTTAAACTATCTGGTACCATTTTTTTGTTTATGGACAGTCATTAAAATGCTATTTTCTTCAAAGCAGAGAACTAAATGGAAAAAAGTAGATAAATAACAGGATTGTTAGTGACTCAACTGATATAATTATATGCATGAAATCTTTGAAAATAAAATTGGCTTAAATGGGTTAATTTGGCCAGTCTAATTAGTTTATAACATAGTTTACCTGTTAGAACAGGATGATGTTGCTGCTGATTAAAAACTTGCAGGATGTGAGTTTGCTGCTTGTCGTGTAATTCTTTGATAGGTTGACCTCAGGGCCCGAGAAACCCAATTAATTATCACCAATTAAAATTCCAGTAAAATAGTTTATGGCTGTTTATCCACTGGTTTGAAAAGCAAAGGTTTGTCTAACCTGATTCATAACTTGGTGGCAATTATAAACATCTTGATGAATCAGAGAAATGAAATATTTTTTTCTGAATAGCGAGAACATTGGTATTTTTTAAATTGTTTCCCTTTTTTGTTTGTCATTGGAATGTAATCTACGCAGTTTATTTTAGGATTAATGTATCTATATTTGTATTCTATAGTCATGTTTAAAAGTGACAATATTGAGAAGGAGATTGAGATGGGAATCACAAAGACTCTATCTTGATACTGCGATAATTGATATATAGTATGTGACTAAATAAAAAAATACCCTTGAAAAGACAACGAGAACACCTCGTTGTCTTTTCAAGGGTATCGGTTTTATATATATATATATATATATATATATATATATATATATATATATATATATATATATATATATATATATATATATATATATAGCCTCTGATCTTTGAACTGTACGTGTCAAAAACAAACTGCAGTTTGGTTGAATCCATCCACAGAAGCCATGCCCATTCGTGCCATTTTTAAAAATTATTTTATATATATATTTTATTTCTCTTATTTAGTGGTTTGTTGTTTTATTTCCATCGTTAAAATAAGACTGAAATTCTTAAATTCTTGTTCTTAAATTTTCCTGAAACTGAAGTCAACATTGAGGTGCTCAAAACCAACAATAAAAATGCAATCATTTAAATCCTTCAACTTGAAACGAAAACTCCTTTTCCAAATTGCCAGCAGCATGAGGACAGGATCTGCTCCATTACTGATGTCACTATATTTTATAATGGTGTGGCTGTTACAGCAGCAGTCACTTCCTATAGCAGCACACAATGCGTCCTGGAGGGGGACCTGGTAATATATCTTTCTGCTGGGCCTTTAGTCTGAATTACAACAGGAAAAACAAAAGGTTAATCACATTTGGGAGACTCTGCTCTGCCTCTGACCACCCAGCTTCTCTCCCTCAGTGTTTCCGTTCAAGCTGCTTTATTGGCATGAATGCTGGATTAACAAAAAAAAAACACCTAGAAAAACAACAAGGTCTTTCTGTCCCTTCTCTGCTCCTCTTTGCCTTTTCTTGCTGCCCGAGATTCTGTCTCCCGCCACTTTACATCCATCAGTGTCGTAATCACCATACGTTGAATCAAAATGTAAATGTATCGTAAACGAGACACCGCTGGAAATGTGTTTGCTCATCTAAGAATCACTTATCTGAGAACATCGTCCTGTTGAAGACCAGGACCCCCCCACCCCCCTTCTGTTCATTTCCCAGTGCGATTAAATGCTGGCGGGTGCGTTACATTGAGATTCAAGAGGTTATCGTGCAGTGGTGATGGGGATTGCAGCCGCCTAAAGGATTGCCACAGGTTACCGCTTTTTTTTTTCCTCCTCTCTTGCACCATATATGGCTGAGCTTTAATGAGCAACTCCTTGTCTGCCTCCATCTGAGAAAAACACCTCAGCTCCATGGAGAATAGATTCTGAAGATGTCTTTTGTAAAGCTTCTCACCGTGCTTGTGTGTGTGTGTGTGTGTTTTCCAGGGTGGTGGGTCCTGCTGTGACCTTCAAAGTGAGCCCGAACCCTCACAATGTGAGCACCGCAGATGTGGCCAACGTGGCTGGTAGGTTCCTTCTCCTCCTGGGCTGAGTAATGTCGTCTTTATGCTGACAGACAAACAGACAGGCCATTATCATTGGTTTGCTGCTGCACCTGAGGCCCCACAAGAACATTTTTCAAAACTCATGACACCCTGGTAAAGCATGTTTTTTTTTTTTCCTCCTGCTGTATTTTCTGCCAATACACCAGCACTTTGTGGTGGCAACCTTCTACCTGACTACTTTCTTGCCTCCATTTTTTTTAAATATATAGTGGGTAAGAATCTGTGTTTTCACCAATCTTCAAGCAGCCATTTTTGTCTCCATAGTGAAAATTCATTGGACAGTTGGAGATGTGCCTTAAAAGTCAGGTTCAGAAAACACCAGTTATTTTGTTACGTTTGGTAATGATTCAGTATATTACTGCTGTCACCTTTACAGATAATGTTTAACTTGCTGCAACAGTTTTACATTTTGGCCTGAGACTCAGAAACAGACTCTTCAGTTTGGGTCCTGGATTCTGTGGGTCTAGAAGAATCTTGCCACATCCGCATTGACCAGGAAGCGGTATGGGAATGTACAGACAAGTCATTTATTTATTTGTGATAAGTAGTTGATTCTGAAAGAACTCGTCTTCAAGATGAACATGTTCTAATAGATTTATAGTCAGCTGCACAAATTTGGCCATTTATTTTTTTGACAGGGCAGGGGAAGTTCAGCTTCCCTTGCAGTCTTAAAGAAATCGTCTCTGATATATACTGATAATGTTTAACTTGCACCATGTTGACCTGAAGATAAGAAAAACCTAATTATCAGATTTGATTTCCAACACCTAAAAAGACTTTTTTAAAGATGCAACACATTCTCACTCTCATCCTGTTTGCAAAGTTTCCTCGAGGTCTGTTTGTGCTCCTGTGTGTCGTATATGTTGAGAACCGTTCATCTGATCTACTTCATACCTGGTGGACGTGTTGCTGACAGTGTTGAATTCAGTGCAGTTTGTCTAGATTGGTGCTGTAGTTCAAAGACCAGCCTCTATATATATATATATATATATATATATATATATATATATATATATATATATATATATATATATATATATATATATATATATATATATATATATATATATATATATATATATATATATATATATATATATATATATATATATATATATATATATATATATATATATATATATATATAGTACAGGCCAAAAGTTTGGACACACCTCATCATCATCAAGCATCAAAGCTATGAATGAACACATGTTTATGATGTTATGTACTTAACAAAAAAAGGTAAAATAACTGAAAACATGTTTTATATTCTAGTTTCTTCTAAGTAGCCACCCTTTGCTCTGATTACTGCTTACACACTCTTGGCATTCTCTTGATGAGCTTTAAGAGGTAGTCACCTGAAATGCTTTTTCACTTCATGCCTTATCAGGGTTAATTGGTGGAATTTCTCGCTATATCAATCAGAGCAAAGGGTGGCTATTTTGAAGAAACTAGAATATAAAACTTGTTTTCAGTTATTTCACCTTTTTTGTCAGAGTTTTGATGCCTTCAGTGAGAATCTACACTGTAAATAGTCATGAAAATAAAGAAAACACATTGAATTAGAAGGTGTGTCCAAACCTTTGGCCTGTTTATATATACACTCACCGGCCACTTTATTAGGTCCACCATGCTAGTAACGGGTTGGACCCCCTTTTGCCTTCAGAACTGCCTCAATTCTTCGTGGCATAGATTCAACAAGGTGCTGGAAGCATTCCTCAGAGAGTTTGGTCCATATTGACATGATGGCATCACACAGTTGGTGCAGATTTGTCGGCTGCACATCCATGATGTGAATCTCCCGTTCCACCACATCCCAAAGATGCTCTATTGGATTGAGATCTGGTGACTGTGGAGGCCATTTGAGTACAGTGAACTCATTGTCATGTTCAAGAAACCAGTCTGAGATGATTCCAGCTTTATGACATGGCGCATTATCCTGCTGAAAGTAGCCATCAGAAGTTGGGTACATTGTGGTCATAAAGGGATGGACATGGTCAGCAACAATACTCAGGTAGGCTGTGGCGTTGCAACGATGCTCAATTGGTACCAAGGGGCCCAAAGAGTGCCAAGAAAATATTCCCCACACCATTACACCACCACCACCAGCCTGAACCGTTGATACAAGGCAGGATGGATCCATGCTTTCATGTTGTTGACGCCAAATTCCGACCCTACCATCCGAATGTCGCAGCAGAAATCAAGACTCATCAGACCAGGCAACGTTTTTCCAATCTTCTATTGTCCAATTTCGATGAGCTTGTGCAAATTGTAGCCTCAGTTTCCTGTTCTTAGCTGAAAGGATTGGCACCCGGCGTGGTCTTCTGCTGCTGTAGCCCATCTGCCTCAAAGTTCGACGTACTGTGCGTTCAGAGATGCTCTTCTGCCTACCTTGGTTGTAATGGGTTTTGAGTCACTGTTGCCTTTCTATCAGCTCGAACCAGTCTGGCCGTTCTCCTCTGACCTCTGGCATCAACAAGGCATTTCCGCCCACAGAACTGCCGCTCACTAGATATTTTTTCTTTTTCGGACCATTCTCTGTAAACCCTAGAGATGGTTGTGCGTGAAAATCCCAGTAGATCAGCAGTTTCTGAAATACTCAGACCAGCCCTTCTGGCACCAACAACCATGCCACATTCAAAGTCACTCAAATCACCTTTCTTCCCCATACTGATGCTCGGTTTGAACTGCAGGAGATTCTCTTGACCATGTCTACATGTCTAAATGCACTGAGTTGCCGCCATGTGATTGGCTGATTAGAAATTAAGTGTTAATGAGCAGTTGGACAGGTGTACATATATATATATATATAAAATTTTGTTGAATTTAGAATTTTGTCCAAATTCTTCCAACTCCTACAACCAAACTGGAAAAAAGGTTGTGCTGTGGTCAAAGCTTATATTATTAGACAGGTCATACTTCCTGATCACTTTGTGCTATTCAAACACATTTGGTGAACATGTGTAGACGTGATGTCTCAGTGATCGTAAAACATCATTTTGGTGCCAGTTGGCCAATAGGTGGCACTGTATCAGCATCATATTATCTATAATGGAAGTGATATCTGGTTGTGTGTATATATGTGGGTACGACTGTTTTTCATATGGCTCCAGAATCGTTCATGATGCCTTGACTGCCATTATACACAGTATAACAAGATCTAGTGGCATATATATATATATATATATATATATATATATATATATATATATATATATATATATATATATATATATATATATATATATATATATATATATATATATATATATATATATATATATATATATATATATATATATATATATATATATATTGCACAAAAAGAGCAGTTGACAGGTTTGTAACTTGGCACTCTATTGCTAAAGATCTGATGTGTGTCACTAGCAGGTTAAGATACTTCCACCTTGGCTTCAAGTTGTGGTTTCCTGTGTCTCACTGATCACACTAAAGAAGTAAAAATGCTTCTTTTCACTTTGGCACCAACCTCTACTACAAACACTTCCTAATGGAACAACCAAAGCCTGGTTTCCAGGCTCCAGCCGGACTCGTGTTGGATGAATAATGTATACATGTGGCTCCTGTGGATAGCAGCGATGTCAGGTATTCCTCTGATTTCAATCCGCCGCCACTTTTGTGCATGTGGAGAAAGTGGCCTCGCTTCCACACTGATTGAGTTTCAAGAATCCTCAGAATCAGAGCGACTCAGTTCAGCCTGTTCTGTCACATGGAGAGCGACTGTAAAAACCGCTCAGAGTGCAATCCAGCAGTGAAGACGCTGCAAAGGTGTGTGTGTGTGTGTGTGTGTATGTGTGTCCCAGGATACACTGTGACTCATGGTAATGAGGCGAGGCTGTTGATGAAGTGGGGAATAAAGAGAGGAGGAATATTTGCCATTAGCCAAGCTGTCAGTCCAGAGAGAGAGAGAACATTCCTGATATTCCCTCAGCCCAATCTCTCTCTCTCTCTCTCTCTCTCTCTCTCTCTCTCCAAATCACCTGCTCTGGGAAATTGTCCCTGTCAGAATAACTTACATGAGTAGCTCACTGTCTATTTTTGCCCAACATGTTATCCCTGCTTGATAATTGCAACCCCACCTCCTCTCCCTCGCTCTCCTACTCACCCACACACACACATACACACACGGTTAGTGCTGATTATGCAAAGGCTTCTCTTGTGTTTTTAAGTGCTATTGTTGGCGTTCTCACTCGTTGCCTGCCGCTCCCGCTGGCTCGGCGGGGTCACGGATGAGCCGCGACTGTTATTAATGCAAACATTTGACAGAACGTGCTCAAAATGAAAGATGGCGTCCTCTCAGCGAAAGTGCAATAGCGTGGGCGGGTACATCTTTAAAGTGTCGTTTGTCATATTCAACTAGAATATCAATCCATCCAGAAGCGTACATTATCCCCCATGGCCGAGGGTTTATAGTGCTTTTCTGAAACATTAAGCTTTACACGGCCATTGTAATGGCGGCGTTTTATCATCATTTATAGCCGCTCAGCAGCGGATGGCAGAGATTGGACGTCCATCT
This sequence comes from Lepturacanthus savala, assembly GCA_030544235.1. Classification (NCBI taxonomy): domain Eukaryota; kingdom Metazoa; phylum Chordata; class Actinopteri; order Scombriformes; family Trichiuridae; genus Lepturacanthus; species Lepturacanthus savala. The sequence goes on from CM060461.1 coordinate 3,374,071, forward strand.
CTTCTGTCACAAACTTGTGTGTTTGGGTGGAATGCTTTTGGCAGCTGTGTTAAAAATAACTCAGTTTTATTTGATTTAATCTCGGCGAACACATCAGGGAAACATCAGCGTGTGCCACAGAAATGTTTAAACACAGAACTATTTACAGCGGTGAGGGGAGAGTTCACGTCCTTTTGGCTGTAGTTTGTGACGCTGTTGAACAGTTTTGAGTTTCGCTGAAAGGTTTTTTTGACTATGCAGGGCATTAGTTACAAGAAAAATGTCAATTCACAGCTGAATATGGGAAGAAAGACGAATCATATTGAATGAAAATTGAGATATAAATCTACTAAAAGTGAGTAAAGATGAAAATGGAACGACACAGACTTCTGATGTCGAAAACAGATATTTCAACTTCCAAACCAAGGTTTATATAAAATATTATCTTCTTTTTTTCATTTCGAATAGAATGTTACACAACAGACTCTTGATTTGCATAAACACACTGTTATTGCCCATTCAGTAATATTCAGTATCATCAGACTTCCATTCAATATGCTCAGTTTTATTTATTTTGCAATTATCTATCTATCTATCTATCTATCTATCTATCTATCTATCTATCTATCTATCTATCTATCTATCTATCTATCTATCTATCTATCTATCTATCTAGCAAGTTGAGAAAGTCAAAAACTTTTTTTAAATACTGTTTTAAGAAGCATGAATTTATCAGGTCTATCTAAATCTACATTGGGTTTCCATGTTGGTTTCTTGTTATTATATATATTTAATACATATTTTTCAAACCTTTTTAAAGAGCGTTAAACTATGGTACCAATCTTTTGGGGTTACACCACATGAAATTTTTGTCACTAACCAACTCAAGCAAAAGCACAGTCATTCATGTTGAATGAATATTTTAACTAAAAAATAATCATGATTTCAATATTGACAAAAATAATCAAGGTAATGATTTTTGTCCATAATCGAGCAGCCCTATCATGGATGTAATTTCCCTTTTTGGTGAAACCCAGAGTCCAGCTCTGGCTGAAACCAGATCAAACCTCATCATTTTTCCTCCTCCTGGCATTGGATCGATTCTGACTCTGGACCTCCATGTGCCAAAAGGTCTGATTAACACTGGTCCAGCCAGACCTGATGTTGCATTTTAAGGAGCAGCGTTACCACTTCTGTCGCGAGCGCTCGCCCATTGTTGGAAGCCCCAGGGACCGCCGGGGGCCATTGTCAAACGTGGGGGTTGATGTCAAGATGGTGGGCAGCAAGGTGCTGACCCACATTGTCCGGCTGAGGGTGGGCGGGGCACCCACAGGCTACTTGCAGTGGTGCGTCACGGCCGTGAGAACGGGACCCCATGAATAGGCTGGGGGTCAGGGTCAGGACAGCAAGCAGCTCAATTAGCACATAAAGCAGGAGCAGAGCAGCTGATTTAGGCTTGTTCCACCACCGTCTGTTCATCTGACTTCTACTTCTTTTCTCATCCCACCAGCACTTGTTTTTGCATACATGCTGATCCTGCCTCTCAGAGTGGAGACACTTCTTCACACACGCACAGACGCACACACACACACATGCACACACCTGCACACACACAAAAACTGCTCACTCTGGGGATTACAGACAGCTTGACCACTTTCTGAATCCTCAAGTTAAACTAACCCACAGCTGGAGGCTCAGTGAGTCAGAGCTGAATCTGAGGTTTGATTTGTTTGTTGACATGTAAATAATTTCCTCTCAGAAAGGTCAGTGTCAGTTTAATACGTTAAAAAGACATTGTCCCTCTGGAGAAAAGGAACCACTGAATGTTATAATTGTAAGTATTTTGCAAGCAGAAACGACTTCTAGCAAAATACCAGACTATCTATCTATCTATCTATCTATCTATCTATCTATCTATCTATCTATCTATCTATCTATCTATCTATCTATCTATCTATCTATCTATCTATCTATCTATCTATCTATCTATCTATCTATCTATCTATCTATCTATCTATCTATCTATCTATCTATCTATCTATCTATCTATCTATCTATCTATCTTTGTTCCAGACCAAACAAAATGAAAGTTCTGTGCCGGTTCTGGGCCGCATGTTTGGCCCATCGGCTCTAAAGTAAAATACTGTTCACTAACAACTGCAGCCACATTGTACCATGTTACTGCTGCTGCTGTTTCTACGACAGTTGAATGCCAGACTTTAATGATCACATTTAAGGCTCAAATATGTAGTTTTCTCCTGACTATCAGGGACCTTCTAACCCCATAAAATCTTCAATCAGTCCTGAGAACTTTAAGGTTTAGTTTGTATTTGCAGAGGAAACAATATCAGACAGCCAATGTTTGTTTTTTCTGTCACTGATCTTGAAACTAGATTGTGACACCGGGCATTTGAAGGAGGGTTTCACTTACTTTCACAAAGGCATCAGTTGTGTTTGGATGTTTTTTTTCTTCTCTCCTCCCTTTGACTTCTCATCTCCTCGTTTTCTTTCTTTCTGAGTGGATTAGCATAGATCTTGTATGCTGACAGGACTGACCTTCACTGCAGCTAAACACTTGTCAAAATGCCAAATGTAATTACTGAGCTCTTTAGGTCAAAGTAATGTGTTTCATCTACCTCACATCACTGTGTTATTGATGCTCGGACCCCAGCCTGCAGTCCAGTCCTTCCTGGCCTCGGCAGGCTCCAGCTTCCTGCACGTATCTGTGTGTCGTAACAGTAAATATATGCAGGATTATGCCTGCAGTAAGTGATGTAGTCGACTTGTCATCCATGGAGGAGTTCTGTACGACCCTGCCCTGCTGGAGTCAATGTCTTTGTGTGACTTTGTCAGCCTATATACTGGCAAATCCTGTGATTATGGACAATTTAAAGTTATCTTGCAGAACTGCAGAGAGCTTCCTAACAATGCCTTTCAAAGGTCATCATCATTATCATCATCATCATCACCATTACCTTTCCCTCTGTGAATTGTATGCCTAGAAATTGTCAGCTCTGTGATGCTGTCTGATATCAGCTGTATGTGGTTGGAGTTGCTTGTCTTGTCTCGTATTTACAAAACACAACCATGGTGTTTTCGGAGAGTTTCTGCATAGATGTTGAGTAAATGCAACAACTCTTGACACTTTGAAGTGCTGTTTCCTAGATTATCATTTAAATACAGCTCTGGAAAAAAAAATACTAATAATACTATACTAATAATACTATACTACTCCAAATAAAAATATTAGCGGTTAGATTTATTTGCAGAAATTAACAAATGGTCAAAATAACAAAAATACAATGCAAAGAAACCAGATCAAATTCATTTTAAAACAACCCAATACTAACGTTTACACTTAAGAAGAGTTCAGAAATCAATATTTGGTGCAATAACTCTTATTTTTAATCACAGCTTTCATGCTCTCCACAAGTCTTTACCATTGTTCTTGGTTGAGGTTTCATCTAATCAGTAGCTGTTAAAGCAGAATGAGGTGTTCATGTGTTGGAATTCAACAGAAACTGGAATGTAATGGCTGGAATACATGTAGAGATGCTGATTTCAGGGAAAAAAAGTGCAGTGGTTCCTTATTTTTTTCCAGAGCTGTAAAAAAAAGTTTTTTATTGCACAGATATTACTTGTCGCTTTAGGCGATATCCATGATTGCAGAAAGCAACGTTCTTCGGATATATCTGACATCCCGTCTATACTCTGTCATTAGTAACGCTGCTGACTGATTTTGTGTCATCGCCTTTCGCTGCATGGAACTCCGTTAATTGTCCCCATTGATTAGCGCACTGATTGCATTGGAAAGGGCTCTTTCTCGTGTTGGGCTGCGTCCAGCGGGTCTCTCACTGCCCTTCAGGAGCAGGCAAATCTATTTCATTTAACTTCATTTCAGTTCACCTCCTAATCAGTTCTCATCGCACACCGAAGGCTAATCGATTCTAAGGTTTCTCTCACCTGTTGGTTAAAGAAAAAAAATCTAAATCAGATGAGTGAGAGAAAGATGAGAGCTGTTGTCATAGCAAAGCTGGAGGTGACTGATCCAGAGTCAGCTGTTGTTAATTTTTCTGCCAAACCAGGCTGAAACAAGCTGGAAACTGGCACAAATCACAAATGGAAAAAGTACAATAAGGAATTATACAACAGTGCAGTTTCTGGCGGCATCTAGAGGTGCAGGTTGCAAACAACTGAGAACCCAAAGTGTAGCCAGAATTTACAGTAGTAGAAGAAAAGTGACTGGTTTGTCAGTTTTCTTTTCTTTTTTTTCGTTATGCCCACATAACCCCTGAGGTGATGACATCATCAGTTGCTGGTTTAGAGCAGGGTCATGAGTCTTTGGTGTTTTGTGGGTCAGGGCCTGAAAAAACTCTGATCTAACTAAAACATGCTTATGAATATTATTTTGCATTTCTGTCAGGTCTGTTCCACTAGATGCTGCTAAATCTTAAACACCAGACCTTTTAAAAACAACAAAACCAACCACAAACAAAACTGAAACCATTTAATCTGCCCTTCCAGTAGTCCAATAAAACAATATATATCATTAATATCCACATCATCAATACATTAAGAACATAGTTTAATATGGCACAGGGGTTAGCACTGTTGCCTCACAGCAAGAAGGTCACAGGTTCAAGACCTCCTTGGTCCTGGGTCTGGGACCTTTCTGTGTGGAGTTTCATGTTCTCCCCGTGTCTGTGTGGGTTTTCACCGGGTACTCCGGCTTCCTCCCACAGTCCAAAAACATGCTGAGGTTAATTGACGACTCTAAATTGCCTGTAGGTGTGAGTGTGTGAGTGAATGGTGTGTGTGCCCCACGATTGGCTGGCGACCATCTGGGGTGTATCCCTGCCTCTTGCCATAGCGCGCTGGGATTGGCTCCAGCAGACCATGTGACCCTAATGAGGAATAAGCAGGTATAGAAAATGACTGACTGACATAGTATAATATAATATAGACAGAGGTGTAGGTGAAGTACAAATACTTTGTTACTGTACTTAAGTACACTTTTTAGGTATCTATACTTTACTCCATGACTATTTTTTCTGCCTACTTCTTACTTCTAGTCATTACATTTTCACACAAGTATCTGTACTTTCTATTGCTTACATGTTTAAAACGAACAGTCTCGTTACTCTTGCTTTAACTTGACGTGAACCGTTAACTTTTATAAAACGGGTGAAAACGGTTGCGCTGTGTCGGAATGCGTGGGTCTATCTGTGGGTTACAAATGCGCCTTCAAAAAATAAATATTATACAAACAGTCAGTCAGTCATTTTCTATACCTGCTTATTCCTCATTAGGATCGCAGGGGTCTGCTGGAGCCAATCCCAGCGCATTACGGCGAGAGGCAGGGATACACCCCAGATGGTCGCCAGCCAATCGTGGTAAGTCGACAAACAGGTTAAATAAAGGAGAAAGTGATCACCGCGGTGTTTCTGCAACGAAGTGCGTTCAGTTGTACTCATAAATTTTCCTTTCAGTCCATCAATATCAGTCAGTCAGTCATTTTCTATACCTGCTTATTCCTCATTAGGGTCGCAGGGGTCTGCTGGAGCCTATCCCAGCGTGTTACGGCGAGAGGCAGGGATACACCCCAGATGGTCGCCAGCCAATCATGGGGCACACACACCATTCACTCACACACTCACACCACACGGGCAATTTAGAGTCTCCAATTAACCTCAGCATGTTTTTGGACTGTGGGAGAAAGCCGGAGTACCTGGTGAAAACCCACACAGCCACGGGCAGAACATGCAAACTCCACACAGAAGGGTCCCAGACCCAGGACCAAGGAGGTCTTGAACCTGCGACCTTCTTGCTGTGAGGCAACAGCGCTAACCCCTGCTCCACCATGTCACCCCCATCAATATCATTCCTCTTTTATTCTGTATTCAATGATATCCCAGTTTTTAAGCTGGGAAGTGCTTAGTTCTGATGTTATGTTGTTCAGAGCTCTGAGTTCCGACTTCCAATAACGCATCATCTCGACCCATGTGTGGTCCTAGAGGAGCAGGTTCTTTTGCCTGTGCCTGTCGCAGGAACCTGATTCAAATGGATGAATGATTAACTCAAAGAGTAAGTGATGATTTATCTATTGAGCCAGAGAAGGAAACAAAAAATCTGCATTTTTTTTTCTTTCAAGAACCAAAAGGTATAAATATCCACTGCCTGTTGCCTTTCCAAATAGACCCCCTATGGAAATGTTACCATCATCACCACCATGTACTCCTAGTGTCTCTGTCTCTGGCAGTTTTGCAGACCTGAACCTCTTGAGTGCTACCTCAGTTTGGATGTTGAATTCCAATAAAGTTTGAGAAAGAACATGCTCTTCGAGTTGCTTTGTCTTTGATAGTAATGGGTTTATGATGATGCTGTGTCTTGGGCCACTTGTATAATGAGTTTCAAATTAAGCTTCCAATCTATATATTGGCACCAACTAATTTATTTTATGTATTTTTTAAATAGATAGATTCAAATAGATTTATGAGCACATACTGTTTCATTTTTACTTGAGTAGAGACATCAAGTTGATACTTCAACTTTTACCAGTGTTTTTAAACTGCAGTATCTATACTTTTATTTAAGTAGCAAATGTGTGTACTTTTGACACCACTGAATATAGACCGTTTCACTCAAGGTTTGCATAAAAGAACAAAAAAACAAAACAAAACAAAGCTGCTCCTCCTTGGCTCATGGGCAGGATCATATTTCCCTTGATAATGAATTAATTGAGTCAAAGAGCCAGTCATTTAAGACAAACCACAAATCAACTTTAATATAAAATTCATAGTCATATTCAGCCTCTTTTTTCCTGGTCCTTATTAAAAAATAGATACTTAAAAGTGATCAATAATCATTGTTACTGACTGATTGATTGTGACTGACTGTTACTGACATATTTTATATCAACATATGTCAACATATTTTCTAGCTCAGGGGTGGGCAAAAAAAAACATCCAAAGAACCATATTGGACCAAAAAACAAATCTGTGTGGAGCCGCAAAAAAATTAAATAAAAGCCTTGTATAAACTTTATATGAAGGCAACACATTCTGTAAGGGTATATTATCTACATTAGCTACGATCAAAATGACTAATTAGGCTACAAATATATAATAATGAGCATTTATGATTGAATGTTTGTTTTCCCTGCAGCTCATCCTGGTGAGTCACACCACATGACTACTCTGCTGTATGATATTTGGTGCTTGAAGTATAACTTTCATAATGTATTATGTTTTGTTGCATTGATGAAATTATATAAATACAATGAAGAAATCATATTTTTGGTTGATTCATTTTTATTTCTCTTCACTTTCCCATCTTATCTGGGCAACAGAGTACAATAAAACGCAGCCTGCAGTTAAAATGTAGCCGGCAATTATATATATATAAAAAATAGATAAATAAAACCACAATACAAAATGAAAATAAGCCCATTTAATTTTGATTTCAGTGCATTTCTGTGCATTGTACTTACTTATTACACATCCACCTGGCACCACAGCGCTGAAACGTACATAATCTTCATTGACAGAAATGTTGAAATTTAATATTTATTATAAACATTTTTACAGCATTAGAATATATTAAGAATGTTTGTCATGTTTGTTCTCCTACAGAAACCATATTAAAACAAAAATATATCCTCATCATTTTCCATTTTCATACATTTTATGAAAAAGCTCCAGGGGGCCACTATGGGAGTGCTAAAGAGCCTCATGCGGCTCTAGAGCCACGGGTTGCCGACCCCTGTTCTCACTATATCATTACCTTTACATTTACATATTAAAAGTAGGTCATTAAGCATAAAATTTCCCCAAATATTTAAAAGAAAATCATCAAGCACTAATCCACTAGAAGGGGCAGGACCGCTGACCTGTACTCCAACCAGCCACCAGGGGCAGTGCAGATGTTTTGGCGTCACATTTGTGGTGCCGTCATGTTGTAATTTTCACACACAGCCTCTGCTTCACCGTCCTCAGGAGCTTTGCAAGCATCTGTGAGTCCTGCCATCAAGTGGAGGGGGGAGGGGGACACAGGTGTTGTGCCGAGCTCAGGTTTGCACAGTGATCCCCGAGCCAACGCCGGGGCCGCTCTGCCAGCCCCCAGCGGAGCAGCCAACCAGCTGCTCTGATTTCCCAATGGCTGGCAGTGGCCTGCTGGCAGTGCCGGCTCCCCACTCCCCATCCCCTCACTCCCCATCCCCTCACTCCCTACTCCCTACTCCCTACTCCCTACTCTCTACTCTCTACTCCCTACTCCCTACTCCCTTGTCCTGCAGCTGGCAGCAGCTCAGCATGTTGGCCCCGGCTCCTGACGTCCGCTGCAGGGTTGGCAGACCTCTCCCAAATGGCCGCCGTATAGCAGAGCTGGCGTCCTGCTCGCATCAGTTTACTTCACTTTAGCATCAATCCGCCGGCTACAGAGCTGTGGTGAAGCAGAGGGTGACATTGGTTTGTGCCACAGTGTTTCTAACATAGATCTATAGAACATGAGATGATTTTCCCAACGTTGCTGGATAAGGAGCCGATGGTCCCACATGACGGCCATCTTGTGCTGATCTGCTCGGTCCCTTAATCCTCATGCATGAAATATTATTTAGACATAAAAAAAGTTTTTATTACTTAAAATGGCCTAAATAATAGGTATATTAAAAAATAATAATAATAAAGAAAAAGTCGTAAACATAGTCTCAGGATAGTTTCATATGTAAGTCAATGGGATTCCATTAGGTTGTATACACTAGGAATTAGGGGACTAGGAACTAGGGAACAAATCTCTTTTATCATATTAAAAGAAAAAAAAGAAAGAATAAGAAAATCGATAACATCAAAATTAAATTAAATGTGGAAAAAACAAAAGATTGCCTATTTTAGATCGTGAGGTCAGTCTTCTTTTATTTGTTGAAATGTTCCCAAAATTCTGAATAAAAGAAAGAAAATGAAACTCATATGTTAAATGCCCATGACCAAACAGAATATCCTGGTCATGTGACCTCATGAATTGTATGTCCTTCAAAATAAAAGCCCCCTTTTCATGCCAAACTGTAAAAACATAGATTTTATATCACAGCTTTTAGAAAAATGAAGATAAAGTAATTGTTGCTATATGACAACAGTATGCAATAGAGGGTTAAATTAAATTAACTTAATTAAAATAACTAGACATTTTCAACCAGATTTTCCATGCAAACAGTTAATGTAATAGCTATATACACACACTCATCATCACGATGATCACAATAGAATATAAACAAAAGCTGAAGTATAAAGTGAATAATGCAATAATGTAAATTATTTCAATAATTTACATTGCAATGATAATTAAATGAAAAGTAGCAATTTCAAGTTGAGTGAGTTCTGAGTATTTTTGTGCGTGCAGATCTCTCATTTTATTGCAGTTAGAGAACCAGATCACAGCCAGAGCTGGACCTCCCCAATATGGCCGCCATTAACGGACGCAAATAGTCTGATCCACCGCCTCGGTTAGTGCTGTGAGAAAAACCGTCAGTGAAATGTGGGAGTGAAAGCTCTGCTGCAGCTCCTCCACTTCCCTCTGAAATGATTTTGCTGTTTGCAGAGCGCTGTGAGACAGCGATGGTTATTGGACTGGAAACAGACACAGTGAAAAGAATGAGATGTGGCTGTCCTGGATACATACACACCTCACCTCCACACAAATCAAAAACACACTCCAACCAATGCAGGTTTTTAATTTACACAAGAATAGGCTCATAATAACCCTATCTTTTACATTTAAAATGACAGGACAGTGTCAAGGTGCCTCTTGGCTTTATATTTTATTCATAATCTAATTTAAATCCTACTGCGTTACCTATAATTTATATCCCACTAACTTTGTAATCCCAGTTGAACGGAAGAACAGGCCTGGACCTCCCCAAAACTTGTTAGCGCTAAGGTTGAATAATTTAATATACATTTTTAAAACTGCAATGGATGAGAGTAAAATCATCTCATATGACTTTTTTTAATATCCTCAGTTTTAATGGCCATGTCTGTCTGATGACTGCTCCTAATTATCACTTTTTCATCCTACTGTTTTTTTCTCTTCCTTGCTGAGAAAAAATGTGACACGCAGCACCTGTAATATCACGAAACTTCACTTTATTGAAATATTAAAAGATAGTGTCGCGACAGCAGAGGATGTGGAGGCAGGAATGTTCTTAGTGTTGACAGGGACTTTTTCTTTCTATTCTCATAAAATTACTTTCATATTAGATATGGAGGAATAGTTGGGGTGTAATTTATGTGAAAAAAAATGATGGTATTGCAACCAAATCAAGTTAAAACCACAAAGACATGTTAAGAAGGTTGAGAGTTTGTGATGTAAATTTCAACCAGGATGATTACAAACGGTTTCACTAAATTATAAATGCATTTTTTTCCCCGAAATCTCCCATAATTTTAGGATTAATTTTAGGAAAGGTGAATATGTAGCTTTCCAGATTTAGAATGTCTACAACCTATGTTAAATATTATGTTGAGATGTTTACTTTTATTATTCAATTCTAAGCCACATTTTTACAATATATTATATTACAATATATATATATATATATATATTTTTGAAGGATTTCAGTCAAAATCAACAAAATCAACCAGAACCTTCTAGAACTGCAGAGAGAAGCTTGAGGCAGAAATAAAACAATAATAAGATGATTTTTGTTTTATACTCTACAAAAAATTAACAATATGGGACCAAACTGAGCAACTAACACAACAAACACAGATTTTGAAGCTGACACTGCTTTGTTCAGTGGTTTTAATTAAGGGGTCTGTTGGTTTTGAAGAGAGAAAATGTTACAGATAAATCAGCTCCTCAGCTATTAGAAAAGTAATCTGAGCTTCTGTCTGCAGCAACTTTGTTATTGTTTCATTGAGAAAACACTGGCAGCAGAAAAATGACATATTGTCTGTTTAAGCAAAGAATCCACATATCTGAATAGCTCTCAGTTTATTTAATTCAAGGCTCTAGAGAAAATAACTGACATAAAGTACAACAACATTTTTCTTTGCTCCTCCTCCTGTGATATTATCATATATCACAGTATTGTGGCTGCACAGCACAGTGATATTAAATGTTGAATGTTTTAAACGCCTCCCTCACAAAACAGGTGAATGCTCCCTTTATTTTATACTCATTAGCTCCACATTTCAATGCAGACTTGTCAATTTTGAACTCTATATAGTTGAACTCTATATATGCAAAGACACGATCGAGGCCGTGTCTATAAAATGAACAGATTTCTGTCCAGAATGACAACAGCTTGTTGATCTCTAGCAGGACTGATCTGTCTTTCATCTTCACATTTACCACAACAACACTGATCCAGAACAATACAGTCCACACGGCTGTGTTGACACCCTCTTCTCCTCTTTTTCTTTGCAGCTCAGATTTTCAGGATGTCGTGTCCTCTACTGCCGTTATTACAGAGTCCTGACAGAAGCTGCCTGTTGCACTCTCTCCCTTTCTTTCTTTTTTCTTTCTCTCTCTCTCTCTCTCTCTCTCTCTCTCTCTCTTTCTCTCTCCGCCTGTACCTGGCAACTAATTTTTAGCCGTCTCCACGCTGCCTGATGAGATGTATAGGCAGACAGCTGGATTGATTGGCCCCTCTTGAGTGCAGGGGCCTTGATTACAACTGCACTCAAGTGATCCCTCCTCCCTCTGCTCTCCCTCTCTCCCTCCGTCCCTCCTCCCCTCCACTTCCCTCCTTCAGTCTTGTTCTGTGAGTCTGCTTCTCTCCTCTCTGTCTCCTTCTCTCTCTCTCTCTCTCTCTCTCTCTCTCTCTCTCTCTCTCTCTCTCTCTCTCCCTTTTGTCATGATTTCTTTCTCACAAAGTGAGAGGGTGGATACAGGGAGACAGAACACGGCAGAATGACTAACGAAGATCTGGCTTCTCACGGTTCTGCCTGCACTGCAGAAGTAGAACAGTGTGGGGCGGCTTATTAAGAGCTGGTTGGAGATGAATTTGGAATCACGCTTTGATGTCAGAGAATTAGATCAATATTTTAAGAAGTGAGCTGAGATGGAGTTAACAGATACAGTCACCAGGCTGGTTTGCAGTGTGAACGTGAGCCTGGTTTGTCCCATTAATTAGAAACTGTTTGCTTCTATAAGCAGCTTGTGTAATTTGGGTATTTTGGTGTTGATCTAATTCTTTTCTATAATTTGAAACACAAGATCTTCCATGAAAATAACCAGTTCATGAAAATAATAACTCTTCTTCCCTTTTCTGTAGTATTGTCTAATCATAAGGACATGTTGGGTTGTATGAATGCAGGTTTTGAGATATTCACTCCATATCTGTGCGGCCAAATGAATACAGTAGATTGGATTGTATTTTTGGTGTTTTACAGTTGTGTTCAATATAATAGCAGTGTGTTTAAAAATGTGAGTAAAGCCAAAATCCTTATCATTTTTATTTGTTATTATTATTATTTGCTTAGGGTGACACAGTGGCGCAGGGGTTAGCACTGTTGCCTCACAGCAAGAAGGTCGCAGGTTCAAGACCTCCTTGGTCCTGGGTCTGGGACCTTTCTGTGTGGAGTTTGCATGTTCTCCCCGTGTCTGTGTGGGTTTTCACCAGGTACTCCGGCTTCCTCCCACAGTCCAAAAACATGCTGAGGTTAATTGGAGACTCCAAATTGCCCATAGGTGTGAGTGTGTGAGTGAATGGTGTGTGTGCCCCACGATTGGCTGGCGTTTTTGGCCCTGCCTCTCGCCGTAACGCGCTGGGATTGGCTCCAGCAGACCCCTGCGACCCTAATGAGGAATAAGCAGGTATAGAAGATGAGATGAAGAAAAATCAATATTGGGCTGTTCAACAAAATACTAGTGTCTGAGTTTCTCTTTACAAATTACATTACTTACTGTATAAACTGAAAAGCATCCCTGTGAATTACTAAATTAAACAATTAAAAAACTGGCACATCTTTCTTTACATTTTGATTCAGGATATAAAAAGCAGTGTGCCCAATGAATCGAAATAAAAAATATATATATATATTTTAAGGATTTTGGCTTTACTCACATTTTGAAACACTGCTAATATATTGAACAGTATGAGAGTGTAGAAATTACAGCAAGGAGGAGGAATCTCTGTCAATGACGAGCTGAAACCCCCAGAGAGCTCAACTCAATCTCTCCCTGAAAGAGGAGAGTGCCGTTCTTGTTCCTGACTGACTGTTGTTGTTGTTGTCTTCAGTCTTTAAAAAGGCTTCATGTCTGCACACTATTTATTCTACTTCAATCCTCAGGGACTAAACTCCATCATTCTGGATGCATTTTCCTGCTCTTCAGGGGAACTTGTTACACGTGATGTCGTCTAATGGATTAAAGGGGAGATAGAATGTGCTGATATTGTCCTTTTGTTAAAGATATAGATGTTCAGTTCAGGTACCAACAACATCTGTTAACACACAATCTCCCAACTGAACAGACTATAAGTATGTTTTGTTTTTTTTTTAAATGGGATGTATCATGCACTTTCTAGATTTATATTTCAGGGCTCTACTGAAATAGTTTCTATCAATCAGTCTTAGTTCAGGCTCTGTCTGAAACAGGCTGTTTTAGCCCGTTTACAAAAGGGCGGTTATGTGAAACAGTCGTTTGATTTCACTTCAAATGGAACTTGTTAGAGAAACTCTGATTTTTAATGTGAATACTGGTTTCAAACAACATAGAGACACACAGAGAGAAAAAGAGATAGAAAGAGAAAGAGCTCCTGAACTATAAACAGTGAATGAATCAACAACTCCCATGATCCCACGCTAGTTTACGACATCATCATCTCCAACTTTTTTCATTGTTTTGGTTTAGCATCATTTTTAAGTTGACCAGTGCATCCATCCAAATCCCTGCAGATCAGACTGAAACACTTTGTGCCATTTTTTGGGAACTTTTGAGGACAGTTCCACTGCAACCACTCATCAGCAGGAAGCTTGAGTTTTGTACCTCGCAACAGAGGAGTGAGTGCACCTCCATTTTATTCCATATCTTTCTTTTTTTTTTTTTTGTAAGGATTCCCGAGTTGAAATGTCCCTCACTGTAGCTGGCGGTGTGTGTCTGCCACACGCTGTTTCATGTCGAGGAGAAGTGAGAGACAAAGGCAGTCGAGAGCTTCAAAGGCTGCGAGTGACATTTAGCGCTCAGTATCTTCAAAGACCAGGCCCTCTTTTGTAGTTTTTCTTTTTGTGTATAATTAATGTAGCCCTTCCTACGGATTTTCTTTTTTTCTTTCTATCCGCCTCCTTTTTGGAGCTGGATTAAAACAGCAGATTAACGAAGTGCACCTTAATTTTCAATTTGCATTCTGTAGACTTCAAACCATAGTGCTGCTGACACATTTTACCAACTGGGAGAGTGGTCGTCATGCAGCAGCAGAGCTGGGTGCACAGTCAGTGTGATCATATGATCAAAGATTCTTCTGGAACTGGAAGAACTCAGCTTTTATATGAACAGAAGCTGTGTCTTTGAACACTCTGACTGTGGATTATGCTTGTGTACATGTCAGCATTTTGTCTCATCGAGTAAATATATAGGTTAATATAAGAGTATAATTCAATTCCTGATCAACTCTGCAATTTAAAATGATATAAGTTAGGGCTGCTCGATTATGGAAAAAATTGTCACAATTATTTTGGCCAATATTGAAGTCATGGTTATTCATTCAAACGACATTTTGTGTCAAAAGTCACACAAAATCATGATTTTTGGAAAAAGAAATGATACTAATGGACTTTTAAATAACAAGAAACCACCATGAACACACAGCTCCAGCTCTCATGCACTCGATCTTTCAGAAATTGTGTAATGAAAAATGTCAAATACTGTTTCAACTCAATTATATGATTTTGGAGATTAATGGCGATTAAAATTCAATTAATTGGACAGCCTTAATATAAGCTGTGTGCCTCATTCTCATGAATTTCTCTCTTTGAATTTGGCAAAAAACACAACAACAGGGTGAACTGATTAAAAAAATCATCTTATAATTCTGACAAATTTTCACACATGAAAATTGAATGATGAAATTATGATTTGATGGTATTTTATATTCAAAAGGTCAAAGGTCAACTAAACAAACTAAACAAAACACACTTTTCTGGCCACTGTTCAGCACCATAACTTGGGTACAGAAGGGCAGATTGTGACCCTGTTTCACACCATGTGTAACTTTAAGACTTAATACAATGTAAATAGGCGAGTTATAAAAAAAAATCACCTTCTGTACAGTTTTCATGAACATAAAAATTATCTTTAAAGACCAAAATCATTTTACTTACCCGGCTCCAGACATGTTCCAGACATGCTGTAAGGTTGGGCTTTTTAATATGGGGTGTATGGGGATCGATGATTTTGGAGCGTTCAAGGAACGGCACTTCCTCATTGGTTTCATTTTCTGCGCATTGGTATCATACTTGAAACTGTGGTGATTGCAATCTGTAGATCTTCTGTTGAAAATGTTGAATGAAGTATCCAAATTATAGAATTTGCAGCAGCATCCATATGTGAAGCGTTTACTGCTTCATGGCTACAACTCGGCGGAGACGTACAATCTTGAGATGTTGTTTCTAGTTGTCTCTGTAAAGGCTTTGAAGCTTTGCTGAACATTGACACATGGACATATAGCTCACTTACAGCATCACTAGCAACTCTGTTCAAAGGGAAATACACTTTCTCTGAAGCTATAAGTGTTTCATAGTTTGTGTTTATCAGCCTGGTGTTCATAATTTTTTAAACATTTGTATTAAAAACCCTGTTTGTTCTGCTATAGTGGCTGATGCAATGCAGCACTACTTATTTTTCCTTAAAAAAGGAAAACAGAAGAAAGAAATACATCTCAAGAAAAAACCTAGCGTATATTTATTAAAATATCACATCATGATAATGGAAATCTACAAAATGTAGAAATATAACAGTTGCGGTGTAATATGTTTCTTTATTATTGTTTCACGCACTATGTAGTTTAGTCTGAATCAACCATACAGTCACATTAATGGCATCAATAGTATCAAATTCAACAGTTGAAAATAGTCCTCTTCAAATGCACAACTGACTTAAATTATTTATTTAAATAAATTTATATATTTATTTAACTAATTCCAACAATTACCATTGGTGCCAGTTTTTGCTACCATGACTGTACCTACACATTTGAATTTTTTATTTGTGGTATTTGCTGATGTGAAGGGTGAAAAGTCAGTGTAGAAAAAACAATATCATGGCTGCTCAAATGCATAAAGATTTTCCCAAAAATGGCAAGAATTATAGTCTTAGTGTTTGAACGTATTCCAGCTGAATGAAAAGGGCTCTTACAATAACTTCTGGATAAATGCATCAGCTAAACGTTGACAATGTAAAGTGACCTCCTCTCCTCTTCCTGATAAACTATGAATATTAATCAAACACGACTGGCCCCCTCACTGTCTGTCCAGGCATCTATCTCACACACACACACACACACACACACACACACACACACACACACACACACACACACACACACACACACACACACACACACACACACACACACACACACACACACACACACACACTTTTGCTGTTTTGCAGTGGCACTGAAGAGTGAACTCTGGCGTTCATTACTGTGCTCATTTCATGTTAATGTGCCAAGTATTTCCCTGCTGCAGAGGGAAATACAGATCTGTCAGGAAAAATTGAGAAGGTTACATTTGCCTGTCAGAGGGATGGGAAGCCATGAATTATGTATGGAGCGAAGAAAAAGGAGAAGAACATCAAGAGAATCATTCTGGGAACAAGCTCAAACACGGGAGGGCAAAGTGTTTTAAGTTTTGGCCAAATCTGATAAAACACTTGGAGTTGAAATTATATTTGTTATACGAGATGTCCATCATCATCAAATTAGCATAGAAGTAAACCAAATATCGATGCTGTTTTAAAGGCTAGAATTTCCAAGCGTTTTTTTTTTTTTTTTTTTTAAATAAAACTGATCTGCCTAAACTGATCTCAACCACAGTGTTGTCACATCATTGAACTTCATTATAATATATAACATACATACATACATAATTAACTTTATGACCGTAAATGCTTGTTTTGTGCATGTGGAGATCACAACAATTATAGAAATATGAACAAATCCTCACAATATCTAACAAACCAAAGGTCAAATACATTCACTCAACAAAGATTCTGAAAAAAATGCACATTTTCCAGTAGATTTGTTATTAATCACATTTTAATTCAAAGTTATCTTTAAAATATTATTATTATATTATATTTTCTACTGAAATACACATATTCGCTGCAGATACACGATCATGTTAGACATTTGTAGGATGATGTCCATGAAATGATCTGAAAACTGTGGATTCTATGAAACTGACACTTCAATGCAGTGAATAAATACATTATGCATAATGAATTAAATATATAATACATAAATACTGACTTTGCCTTTTGGGGGTAATTTTTTTTCTGTGATGTATTATAGATGAATTGTCTTGCAATATATCAATCATCATAATTGCAATATTTTGATGGTATTGAATAGTATTTTCTTCAATGAGGCTCCACTAGTACATACTGTTCTCATTTAAGACTTGTTTTTGAGTCTATTTCTGCAATAATGACACTTAAACTCTATTAACACTTAATACAGTTGCCATTACTGTTTTACAAGAAACTATGACCCAGTCAGTGATTGTCTGGTTAGGCTGTCAACTACAGTTATTTTCTTTCGTTTATCGTGCATCCTGTGATGTGCTATAATGTATGTTCATATTTCGATGCTGAAACAATATATCATACATCACTAGTAAACACAGTGACTGGCTGTACTCTATCATCTTCCATGTTTCAACTGATTTTTATTTAAAATGTTAAAAAGCCTCTATTCTAGGGAAAAATAAATAAATAAAAAAAAAACACTATGCTGAACACGACAGACTGATTTGCATCTCTTAAATTACATTTCTGACATGCAGCTTCCTGCAGTAAAGGTAACAGTGTATTAGACCATCAGAGGTCAGTGTGTTAACTTATCTAGAAGAAGAAGGTGTGTGTGTGTCTGAAGTCGGGACTGTTGCTGTCCAAACACTTTGTCTAATTCTGGTGGTGAGAAAACCACATTGACGGTAATAAGATTGAGGAAAGTGTTGCATTAGCACCTTGAAGTGTAAATAGCTTCTTATATTGCCTATTAGACCCAGATAACCTGGAGAGGTGCAGGGCGATGCTGCTGTTGTCTGTGCACGATTCACAGAAAAGCATATTAACTGTGTCAAAACAGTCAGAAAAAAAAAACAAACTCAGGAGAATATAATTAGGAATCTTTTTTCTATCCCTCTTTCTGTTTGTGTTTTAATCTGCGAGTGATGAAAGACGGGTTATTTGTTTCTTCAGCTGCATACTCGATGCAATATCCTGTCACCCTGGCTGCCTGCAAAAAGATCCACCACCCCCCGTCCGTTCCCCTCCTCTCCTCTCTTTTCTCTTCTCCTCTGGGTTTTGCATTATAAAGAGATTTCATCTCATCCACCTTTAGCCAGGTTTTGCCTTTGATATTATTTATTAGCGCCAGTATTGAACAGTGCAGGGAGCTAGCACTTTGAATGGGCGCCCTTGTCGTCTTCTCCCCACAATCAATACTGTTCCACATTACATATACATCAGCTGAGTGTAATATCGCTCGCTCTCAACCTGCGGCCTAATTAAAAAGATAAGAGGCTTCGTTTGAAGCTGGCTTTAATAGGCCGCTGCCTTGTTTCTAGGCGTGAATATTGAATAGAATCATGACTTTGCTGGAGATTCGGTACATTTTGTATAGATTAATGACGACAGGATGAAGGGTCTGGATCTGTGGATGATGTCGGGCCAGGATTACATGGAGCGTATTGTTTAATTTTTAATTTAATGTTTGTGACAACTTAATGGAAAACCAGGACATGACTTACATAAGTTTTAAGTCAAGGAAACTCTCCTGTATGGTGGCCGTGAAACAGCATTTCAGGAAACACAACTTAAAAATGTGTTAATTGGCATGTTTCTCATAACATAATTAATATAACCAATGTCAGCTTAGCAGAACTACACTACACTAGTTACATATACTGGCAAATAAAAAATAATATTTTAAAAAATAAATTTTTCGTTCACTTCTATACACTACCATCAGTATTAGATAACAAATATCTTTCAGGATTTTGATCAACTTTTAAAAAACAAATAGACTGAAGGACTGAATAAGTAGATCTGTAGGTGGGTGACTCAGTCTGATAATTCCCTGCCTTTTAATATAAGCTGTAACATTGGCCTTGACTTACATTATTGTGTGATACATTTTAAATGCTAATGCAGTAATTCAGGTACTTGTTATCCAACGCAGCAAAACAACTGAAGTATTTTCTCAAAAAACATATTGTCACCGACTCTTTTGGCCTTCAAGTTACCTCCAGAGAAACGGTGGAGGAGGGAAGCTGATTACAGCTTGGTGAAAGGTTGTATATGACGTTAAAGGTGTTCTGACTACACTAAAGAGATTTATTTTTCTTATCATTCGTTGAGTAATTAATGAACAATGGAAAAACGTGAGGGAAGTCGAGTTCTTCCAGACATGAGAGCTGACAAACCCACATGAACACTTCCACACACATGATCATCACACCCTGATTCCTTCTTGTCTTTGAACCGGCCCAGTACACACACACACACACACACACACTCTCTCTCTCTCTCTCCCTCTCCTGCTCCACTGCACGCTGGCATGATACCAAGTCCTGCATAAGGCTCTGCCAAAGCAGATCTGTTCACCAGTTAACTTGCTGCTACATCACCAGCCTCCAACATTAACACTCACAGAGTGGATCCTCTCCCATGTAGCACTACTGTTTGGAGTTTAACTCTTAACATACTTGATGCATATTTCCAGGCTGTACAAGCTGTGACAGGAACATTCTTCAGCTAAGGTGGACAATGTTGGGACCGGAGGAAAACAAAGTGACAGCAGAGCTCATTTTATTCAGCGACTGGCTGGTCAATTGCAAATTCTTTCCTTGCTATTCTCACATTCCTATTGCATCCACATCACAGATGAACAGCATCAGCTGCCTCGTTGCTGTGAATTTGGCAGAAACACGAACACAGGTGCATTCAGAAAATAACTTTGACCACTCTCTCCCTCATTATGACGACAGGCTTCTTGGCAGCTTCTCAACATGTCTTTCTTGCTCTTCTTGAGTTTACAGGACATACATCTGCCTTTATGTCAGCGACTGAGGCCCCGTAATCATGCAAATAGCCACTTTCATGGATTCTCCTTCTCTAGATGAGATCTAGAGGTTATATGAAAGCTGTCCCATGCATCAAAGACTCAAAAAAATGGAGAAATGCACCGCAAGCTCCAATATTTCTGGGGAGCAATCCATTTCTGTTTGTCTGTCTTTTTTTACTCCAGAGATGAAACAAAAAAACACTAAAAAACTCCATTAAGTCCAAAGTGCAGATAATCCAAAGCACAATAACACATTGTGTTTGCTTTACTTAAATAATGTGTTTGCCCTACTAAAAAAAGTCCTTGCAAATTTATGCATCAAAATATTGTGTTTGCTTTACTAAAAGAAATTCAGGCAACTTTCTGCATCGGTATATTATGTAGATCAAGCAAGAAATATCTTTGTATGAACTAGTTATTTAGGTTCAGTTGATATTACACAAAAAAACAAGACTAAGGAAATGTCCCCATTAAGTTGATTCTACTAGAAAAGAATAAGAAGTCGGGTATTATAAAATTGAGATTGATTTTACTTAACTTCACGTTGTTTTCCCGGTGAATTCTGATCATTTCGAAGTTTTTTACTTTAAAAAAATGTGGTTAATTTGATCAGAATCATCTAAGATTCCATGACTTTTTCAACAAAGTGGATTTCAGAATGGGGGAGATCAGAATTAATGTAATAAATTGAATTCAGCTACCACTACATTTGTCAGATGGACAAATTTTAAGTGATTTTAAGTGTTTTGTTTT
This sequence comes from Lepturacanthus savala, assembly GCA_030544235.1. Classification (NCBI taxonomy): domain Eukaryota; kingdom Metazoa; phylum Chordata; class Actinopteri; order Scombriformes; family Trichiuridae; genus Lepturacanthus; species Lepturacanthus savala. The sequence goes on from CM060461.1 coordinate 3,395,090, forward strand.
AAGATAATTTTCTTTGTAAACAAATAACAGGTGATTTTTTGGAAATGTATAAACATTTTTGATGATTTCATAACAAATGTCCTTGGTAGCCTTGGCAGAAAGTAATCTGTGACAAATAGACTATGTTTCATCTGATTACTTCTTATAATCAAAATAATCCTGAAATTGTGTTCTTTAGAACTCAAATTCAATATGTATAAGTTCAGATCAATGAGACATACAGGCCATAAATAACGAATAGAAGTTCAAAACTTGTAATGTTCACAAGAAGTTTTGTGGATAAAAAAAAAATCGAACACAACAAGAGGTGATATTACAGTTTTTATGATACGTTTTAATGAAACTGTCAAATTTGACTGGGAAACCATGTTGATTAACATGAAACAAACACAACATGAAGGTTAAATAATGAACTTGTTTTTTAGTGAAAGAATAAATTGACTTGACATGAAAGTATATTTATTATTTAAAAATAGATCCGATGTTAATTGAACTACATATGTGATCCTCTGATGCATGATTCTGTAATCTGAAGCAAAGAGGATTCATCCTTAAAGATATGTGGCACATATGTGTTTTTTGGATGTTTTTACAAAGGATGAAATGTTCATAGAGTGAGAGGAGCAGCATTTACTGACTCTGTCAGAGCGTCACAATATATCAGCCTAATGACTTAAATATCCAGTGTAAATGTACAGTTGTAGATATGAAATGGGTTTGGAGTTAATATCTTCTGGCTGCAGATGCTGACATATCTGACACCTCCACTGCCTCCACATATACAGGTTGGCAGGTCCCTTCACAGGTCACGTCCATATTCTGCCCAGCAGACATTTTAATGGGCAGGAGGTCATAGGTCAGGGAGGAACTGCCTACTTGCTCCATAAACTTCTGTTTAACGCCCCCAGATCAAACCAGTTAAATGAGGTCATCTGCCGGGGTTGTGTTTGGATTTCCTCCATCATTCCCATGCCACCCCGCAAACGACCCGCAGACTTTCCCGTGGAATGAGACTGCGATATTACCGATTTCCTCCGAGGTCGCGGATCAGAAGCATCAGCTCTGCCCCCCCCCCAACCACATTGCTGCAGGGATGGGCGGTTTTCCAGCCAGCGAGGCTGAGTGCCGTTTACCGGATCTTGACGGACACAGGGTGTGATTTGCAGCGACAAGCGGAACAAATGCTGGTAATGAGGTCACCTTGGGCTCCGGGTCTGAGTCCGACTTTCAAGCATGATCTCTCTCTCTCTGTATTACACTCACACACACATTCAAAAATGCACACACACACACACACACATACACACACACACACACACACACACAGGTATAGACACAGAGTTGCATGTACAGTCCACGGGTATTGTCGCTGACTGTAAGACATGCCGAATGATGTGCACAAAATCCATGTTCATACATTTAAATCAGACTTTTGTACAGGAATAAATGACAGTGGCAATACTCACAGAGGAAATCACAAAGCTCTCAGAGCTATCAGAGCTCGATCTGCTTACCTTTTACGTTTTATTTTATACATAAAAAAATATCTATAAAATATATTTTTAAGGTAAAGTATAATACATGCATGTAAATAGTAATCTGGTTAAATATATACATGAAAAACCCATTTTTCTTTGACTTGTGGATGGAAAGGTACAGTATAATTTCCATGATCTTTCTCTCCTGTATTTTCAGAAGCTGTAAAGAAATTAAAGGATCATTCTGGTTTATTTTTCTTAGCTGTGACATCATTACTGTCTGTTATAATAACTTTATCTTGACCGAATTAAAGGAAAAAACTGGCAAATGTTCTAAATTTTCTCATGTGCAGAGCCAAACCAGCATGAATTGATGTATGAAAAAGAACTATGTGTGTCTCTAATATATATGTCACAGACCTTTACTACTGTCTAAAGACTATTGAGAACATGTCAATGAGTCATATCATTTGTTTAAAACAGATATACATATGTAGTTTGCACAGTGATTGTCACAGAGCTTATAGCAGTAATGCTACAAATGGCAACCTCTTGACTTTGTACTGAAGTTCTTTATCATTTAATGGATGAATTTACAACCCTGTGCTGTACTAGGACTACTCTCTGGAGAGTGAAAATGTGATGTCTGTTATTAGTCTTTGGAGCCGTTTCTACACAAACTATACTGACCAAACTCTTCTTGATGAAGGAACCTGTCAGTCAGTGCAGTGGTGCGGCTCACTGATGTATATTTAATAGTTTTTGGACAACAATGGAGGCAGATTTATCAGGTTTGACTCTGTTAGCTATTTTGTAAGAGACTCCAGAGTCCAGATGCTCAGGTGCTGCCAACTGGAACGTACAATTTCCTTGAGTCTAAAAACGTGTCCATGGGTCGGTTTGTGTAGAAGGTCTGTGATATAACATGGAGTCCGGCCTTGTTGGTCTCTATACACAAGCATCAGTAATTTCAAATGAATTGTAAAGTTTGCAGGAAGCCAGAGCAGAAAGGTTAACGCAGGGTCTGCAGGTATGACAGGATTTTCCTGCTCCTCCAGGCAGCCTGATCGCTGTGTGGTTTTCCTTTCATCCTCCACTCACCTTCACTAACACATTCTATCATACCACCACCTCCAAAACATAAGCATGAAAAGAGAATTTGCTTTCTGTTCACACTGCTGCTACTGTCACAGTATGTGACACACAACTGTGTGTTTGTGTGAATCCAACATATTCTTGATAGAAACTATTTTACATCATACGAATTATTGGAGAAAACAAGCTGAGATCTGAGATGTAATCATGTTTTTTTTTTTTTTTTGTAATGCACATAATCGGGCGTGTGTTACAATCGGTGACGATACTTTGGTACTGTACACGCAACTTTATGTGCACATAAGAATATTCTCTGGCTGGAGGACATATTGAAACCAGAAGCTGTTCAGGAGTCAAATAACAGTTTATAAAACGCTGCAGCAGCAACAAGCTCAGCTCATTTCCTCCAAAAACACAAACACATCAAACACATTCACAGCACAAACACATTGAAGCATCACAGAAATAGTATAATTGGATTTTGTTGTTCTGTTGGTGTTTTGTCTTTAGTGAGTATAAAGAAACTCTAGGTCATATATATATATATATATATATATATATATATATATATATATATATATATATATATATATATATATATATATATATATATATATATATATATATATATATATATATATATATATATATATATATATATATATATACCACTAAGTTTGGGGTCACTTATTTTTGAAAGAAAAGCACTCTTTTTTCAAAGAACATAACTTTTAACTAAACAGAAAGTACACAAATCTGACTTTTCATGGAAAACACATAATTGTCTGGGTGACCTCAATCTTTTGAACGGCAGTATATATATATATATATATATATATATATATATATATATATATATATATATATATATATATATATATATATATATATATATAAGAACAAGGGAAATGGTATAGGAATCTTTACATGAGGAGGTGGAATGACACAGTCACATACGAAGGGAAACCATTTGTTTCCTACGATACACTTCTAGACAACTATTATCTATAACAAACATTATTATTGTGATTAGAGTGTAAATTATGGAAATGCTACAATTTGCAATAATGAGAAGCTGGAAAAAGAAGTGATGACAAGCACCTTTAGAGCTGTTGCATATTTAGATTTTCAGTATATTACTTATCTTTTCTTAACATCTTCCCACTTTTTTCCCCACTCTCTTCAGTATGTTTGTCTTCACATCGTTCCCACAGAAGATTTTCATTTGCTTTACATCAGAAGTGAATTTATACTGTAGTCATTTAAATATACAGAGTTATCCAAATATTTCATGATCTTCTGTAAATTTGTGATTATAGCTCAAGCACAAATTACAACCTGACTTGTGGCTTAACAGCATCCTGGTCTATTTCTGGTGTAGAAATGAGTTTTCTCTCGTGTGATGGATTTCAGCTCATTTGACTGGTGAACGTCAGGGTGTATAATGGCAGCTCTGAGAGGAAGCCGTCAATCAATTCTCAGAGGCTGACACCACAACCTGACGGTGACAGATGTGTGTTTTGTTCGGCCGCCGGAGTGTTTGGAGTTTATTAAAGAGCTGATGTTTGGACAGCAACACATATGGAGGTTGTGAGTTTGAAAACAGATCTGGGTTCAACCTCAGTTCTTAGCATGTCTTTCATTGACTTGGTTTGCAGTTGCACTGAGAGGATTCTCCCCCTGTTCATTGCACTTTTCTATCTTTTGACACCAGCTATGATTAGAAAGTCATCACTATGGGAATTAGAATAAAGCTGTTCAGAACACATTTGCTTTGCTTGACAGAGGAATTACAGTTGCACCATTATCTTTCTTTCCTTTGTCCCCGTTGACTGCTTCATACTGTAAACTCTTGACAGTTTTTACCTGCCTCACTGTCTATCACAACTTAGAAGAAGTATTAATGATGTGAACTCCATCAGTCGACAGGCAGCTCAGAAACTGCTCCTCCCTGCAGGTAGGAGTCAGGTCTGGGATGCTCTGTGGGCTCCTGGGAGGATGGATATCTCTCTCTTATCCTTTGAATCTGTCCTGTCCATGTATCTTCTGAGTTTGCGCTTGTAGCCTAATGCCAGTTTACCCACCGGACACTTCCCTGGCTTTTCGGAAAGTTTACTACTGTGGCAGGCAGTCTGCGCTTTGCCAGCTATTTTTTTTTTTTTTTTTTTTAAAGCTTGAGGCTGCTCTTTAATTGCAATCTAGACTCCATCGTTGTTGCTGAGCCCCATACCAAAACCTCCTTGCTCCATTCTCTTTCTGCTCAAAGTCATCTGGCATTTGTCCAAAGCTGAGCCACCATCCCCTTCCTAGAATTAGCTTTTTTTTTTTTATTACAGATTACGTAGGGTCAAAGTTACCAAGGACATATGTATATATGTGTGTGTGCATGTGTGTGCCTGTGTGTGTGTGTGTTTATCCATCTGACAAATGTAGATGTACCTGAGTTCAATTTCTTACATTAATTCTGGTCTCCCACATTCATTGTTATGATCAGTCATTTTTGACCAGGAACACCAAGAGTGTACAAAAGTTGAATAAAACACAAGGTGTTTGTAAATTAATACAATTTATTTTGTGTGCACAAAGTGACTTTTGTGGGACAAAGTCATGGAATCTTAAACAAAAACTTTGACAAAACATGAGGGTTACTATCAGTAGAAATAAGGAAACAAACAAAAAAAAATATTTATCTCTAAAATCCAGACAATCCAGTCAACGTAGTCAATGTCTATAGATTGCATATTTACACAAGTAAAGGAAAACTGTCAGTGGTGTGAGATTATTTTTAACCTCCTTTAAGAAGGTTTGTTGTTATTTATTTGAAAAATATATGGGCCCAAACTCCCAGTTATCCTTTAGTCCAGAGCCATGATGCGATATCAAGCAGATGAACATGATGTGATATCAAGGAGATACTTGAGCACAAAAGCAGCAGCATGTCACAGTCAAAGTAACGGTCTGTTTCCATTCCCAAGGAAACATGATGCTCGGTGGTGCGCCCTGCGCCAATCAGACCAGAGTGAAAACAAAGATGTGTCAATACAAACCATAGAAGCTTAAAAATTAAATAAAAGCAATCATTTTCACTTCCGATCTGCACCACATGGTATCTAGAATCATTCAGTAGTGTATCAGTTAGTGGGATTACGCAGTTTTTTGTTCTTCTTTTTTTTCAATCACCAGAATGGCTCGTAATTTGACTTTATTCACCAGGAAAAGAGTCGTAAGTAGTTACCACTGGCGACTGATAATTTTTATCCTTTTGTGAAAATGATCACTTTTTGTTGTGTTTAACCTCTATAGCATTAACATGTCTTTATTTTCACTCAGGTCATAATGGCATGAGGGTGCATTATGAGAAGAGTGGCATGTTTCCTTGCCAACAGAAATGGATTGCCACTTCTATTGTGATGTGCTTCTGCTGCAGTTGTTTTGGGATTTTGTGTGTTTTTTGAGATTTGCAGCATTTTTCTTTTGCATTTGGTTTGTGGGTTTGGAAGTCTTTGTTTCTGTGATTGCAGAATGTTTCTCCTGCAACGTGTTATTTTTTTGTTGCATTTGTTTTATATGTTCATGTGTTTTTGGTTTTGCATCATTTCTGCAGCATTTTGGTCTTTGCGGCACATTCTATAAAAGTTATGAACAGAAATGGTGACAAAGGGCAGCCCTGACAGAGTCCAACCCCCACTGAAAACAAGTCTGACTTATTACCAGGAATGCGGACCAAGCTCTGGCACTGAGCATACAGGAACTAGATAGCCCGTGTCAATGGATCCAGAACCCCACAGCACTCCCAGAGGGGCACGGTCGAACACCTTCTTCAAGTCCACAAAACACATGTAGACTGGTTGGGCAAACCCTTCAGGACCCTGATAAGGGTATAGAGCTGATCCACAGTTCCAAGACTAAGACAAAAACCACACCACTCCTCCTGAATCTGAGATTCAACTATCCAGTACCCCTGAATAGACCTTCCCAGGGAGGCTGAGGAGTATGATCCCCCTGGAGTTGGAGCACACCCTTGGCTCCCCCTTTTTTAAAGAGGGGAACCACCATCCCTTTCTGCCAGTCTAGAGGCACTGCCCCTGATCTCCACACAATGTTGCAGAGACGTGTCCAAGACAGTCCTACAACATCCAGAGCCTTGAGGAACTCTGGGCGAATCTCATCCACCTTGCCGCTGAGGAGCTTTTTGACTATTTTGACATGGCAATCTCAGCCCCAGAGGTAGGTGAGCACGCCACTGGCCCCCCAAACTCTGCCTTTTTAACAGAAGACGTGCTGGTGGGATTGAGGAGGTCTTCGAAGTATTCCCCTCACTGACCCAGAGCATCCCAAGTCAAGGTCAGCTGCACCCCACCGCCACTGATCACAGTGTCAACAGTGCACCGCTTCCCCCTCCTGAGGCACCGCATGGCGGTCCAGAACTTCCTCAAAGCCATTCAAAACTCGTTCGCTATGGCCTCACTGAACTCCTCCCTCACACAAGTTTTTGCCTCAGCAACCACTGAGGCTGCATTCTGCTTCAGGGTTCAGGGACTGCTGCTATGACAGGCACCGATGAATTCATGGCCACAGCTCTGGTAGACCGCCTTGACAATGGAGGTGCAGAACAAGGGCCACTTGGACTCAATGTCCCTTGTCTCCCCCAGGATGTGAGTTAAGCTCTTCCGGAGTTGAAGCTGTTTCTGACAGGAGATTCAGCCAGATCTCAGCAAACCCTCACAGAACGTTTGGGTCTGCAGGGTTTGACCAGTGTTTTCCCCCACCATCGGAGCCAACTCACTACCAGATGGTGATCAGTTGACAGCTCCGCCCCTCTCTTCACCTGAGTGTCCAAGACATGAGGCCGCAAGCCCGATGACCCAACAACGAATTCGATCATCGAACTACAGCCAAGGGTGTCCTGGTGCCAAGTGCACATATGGACACCCTTATGCTGTCATTGCCCATGTGAGCATTGAAGTCCCTCAGAAGGATGAGGGACTCCCCATAAGGGGCACTCTTGAGCACCCTCTCCAAGGATTCCAAGGAGGGTGGGTACTCTAAACTGTCATTCGATGCATAAGCACAGATGACAGTCAGGAGCTGTCCCCCAACCCAAAGTCTCCCCTCTTGTCCACTGGGGTGAACCAAGCTGGGGGAAAATAAGCATTCCCACCCCAGCTCTGCGTCCCTCACCGAGGGCAACTCCAGAGAAGGTAGAGAATCCAACCCCTTTCGAAGAAACTGGTTCCAGAGCCCACACTGTGTGTCAAGGCTAGCCCGACTATATCTAGCCAGTACCTCGCACCCTCGCGCACCAGGGGGGTTTTGAGCTGAGCTTTGTCTGGTCCCTCCCCTAGGACCTATTTGCCATGGGTGACCCTACCAGGGGCAAAAAGCCACCAACAACATCGATCCTGGAATCACTGGAACACGCAAACCCCTCCACCGCAGTAAGGTGTCAGCTACAGGAAGGGAAAATATTTTTTTTATTTTTACAGATTACAGTTTGGCAGTCTGCCCTCCTTGTTTTTCTTTGTTTTTTTGTCATTGATAATATTATAATTTGGGCAACACGGTGGGGCAGTGGTTAGCCCTGTTGCCTCAATACAAGAAGGTCACACGTTCAAGACCTTGGTCTGGGACCTTTCTGTGTGGAGTTTGCATGTTCTCTCCAGCTTCCTCCCACAGTACAAAAACTAATATTATTGCAATTTATGATATTTGTGCTGGACGCAATATTAAAGTTTGGATTTGGATCATATGAACCAAGAATATTCTGTACAGTGAAGCCTCACAGTCTGATACATACAGCAGCATTTCAGTTCAGTCAGGGTTGTACCAAGCCAGCGACAATTCTGCTGTGTGTTTCCCCAATATTTCCTACAGAATGCAGCACTTCTTTTGTCTCAGCCTGTAGTCAATACAGATGCAGGAGCAGCAGCCACAACGTGAACAAGATGAACAACCTCGAGCACCAAGAGCCATACAAATAGATTGTTGTACAGGCGAGGTGAGGAGGCGGGGGAAAAGATTGAAAGCTCAAGGTTTTCTCCTCCGGTGCCTGGACCTCTTGTCCTCCCTCGTGTTTTAATGGAGGATATTTCCTCCAAATGGAATTTCAGCGTAGGAGAAGACGGTGCAATTCCCCCATGAGAGAGCCAGCTTCTTGACTACTGAGTCGCTGGCCTTGGCTGCAGTGTGATGCCAGCAGGCTGAGAAGAGACAAAAAGCATTTAACAGAAAACAAAAGATCATATCTCTAATCACAGCCAAGTGGGCTGAAGCATATTCTTGACTTTCTGGTTAAATTCTGCACCATTTTAGTTAAGAAAACCATGATGACTCTCTTCATGAGTCCCTGTTTCCTTTTTTAACCCTCATTAATTAAACACTGTTGCCTCACAGCAAGAAGGTCACAGGTTCAAGACCTCGGTCTGGGACCATTCTGTGTGGAATTTCATGTTCTCCCTGTGTCTGCGTGGGTTTTCTCCAGATTCTTCAGCTTCCTCCCACAGTCCAAAAAGATACTGAGGTTAACTGGAGACACTAAATCAGAGGCGATTTCTTTAAGACTGCAAGGGAAGCTGAACTTCCCCTGCCCTGTCAAAAAATAAATGGCCAAATTTGTGCAGCCGATACAAAATAAAGATAAACATCGTCCCTGAAATGACTTTTTGGAACTTGGGATATCTGTAAATAAACTGACACGTTTTTATGATGTATGGCAAATATGAGCTTCCCCTGTTTGAAAGATCACAAATCACCACTGCACTAAATTGACGATAGGTGAGTGAATGGTAGTATGTGCCCCATGACAAACTGACAACCATCTCGGGTGTATCCCTGTCTCTTGCCTATAATGTGCTGGGAGTGGCTCCAGCAGAGCCCTGTGACCCTAGTGAGGAAGAAACGAGTATAGAAAATGATTGGATAGATGTCCATGTAATTTTCTCCTACGTTTCATGGAGAAACTCAGTCGTTCGCATGATGGAATTTTGCCACTTGCTGCTGCCACAAACTACACACTATAAATTTGAAACAAAAAACAAAATCACATCATATTGCAAGATGTATTATTGCACAATAAGTCATAATGTCATTAGGCCCAAAATCGTTCAATAGTCAGGTTTGAATGACAGACACCATCTATCGGCCACAGTGATTATGACCTGAAGCAGTGGTTCAGATAACGTATACGTCTGCATATTTACATTCAGAGCAGAACCGGTGGATGGAGGCAGTAACAACAGTGGACTTTACCACAGGAGACTGCTGTTTATTTCCTATTTCAACTGAGTGGGGATTATTTCTTTCAAAAGAAACTGTCTTCAATCATCATTTCTGTCATGGATGTTTAACCATTCTGTCTCATAACATTTGGAAAGCTTGCAAGAGACCTAAATATTACAAGACAGGAACCAGAGTCACCATATGGATATCAATTTGTTTCATTAATACTTGTAAATGCACAGAGGGTGATCTACAAATGTGATTTAAGTTGCACATGTGTTGGTATCCACAAATACAAATTTCTCATTTGTAACTGGTATTTTGTTATCTATTACAAATAGATGTGTTTGTTAATTAAAAGTATGTTTACCTGCTCTGAAATACTAATAGTAAGTTTTTTTTAACCTGAAAATCCAACATGTATTAATGATTTATCTGATATTATACTAATGTTACACAGGCTTATTTGTAGATGACCCTCTGTGCATTTACAGGTATTGATGCAACAAATGTAACTCACATTTGTGAATCACAAGCTAATTGTGGTTCTGTGTAGATTTTGCTAAAACATCTCAATAATGTGTAATTGAGGAAGGAGGTGTGGGTGTGTGTGGGTGATCCACAAATGCAGAGTCACATCTCACAAACTGAATTTTCACTTTTTCATTTTTACAAATGGAAAGTTATGAATTCACAAATATGCTATATATTTACAACTACAGATCTATTTGTAATAAACAAAATACCAGTTTGAAATTCAGTCAGAAATTTGTATTTGTGGATACCAAGACACAGGTGTAACTAAAATCACATTTATAGATCACACTCTGTGAATTTACAAGTATTAATAAAACAAATTGAAATCCATATAACCATAGTATCATAAAAACTATGTTCTGAAGTCACATGGTCAAACAGCATATTTGATTATATTTTGGGGGCCTGGTTCAAAGTCCCTACCACCACCACAACCAGATCTCTAAGAGTTTTCACATACATATTTATGCCCTGACTCCAAAGAAGTCAAGTCAAGTATATATATATATATATTTGTATTTTTTTTTTTGGTTTGTTTTAAATTGTATAGCACAATGTAATGACACAAAGGTTCAGGACACAATTAAAATCTGTGAAAACAGTTAATTAAAGGGGGAGGGGGGGCACATGCAAAGTATAATACATTGTAAAAGAATTAAGAAAATAAAGTCAGCAATAGGCAGCTCAAAAGAGTCACAGCAGACCTTAAGGTCTCTGGGAGTTTGTTCCAGATTAAATCTTAAAGCTTCTACTCCATACTAGTTCTGGCTTTGGGGACAGAAAGGAGACCTGTACCAGACCATCTGAGAGATTTGGTGGTTCATAGGGGATCAGCAGATTAGAGATATACTGAGACCCTAGACCTGTCAGTGCTTTATAAACCAGTCTGAGTAGTTTAAAGTTAATTCAGAGAAGCAGGATTGGGGTGGGGAGAATAGATTCTATAGCAGCAAACACCACATTGTTAGTGAAGGGTTTCTGAGAAACTGAGCTGTAACACTGAAGCTGAACTCCATCCCATCAGTAACATGCTAGACATGGTGCCTTGGCTGAGATTTTTAAGGTTTGGAAACATTTGGAAGTTGATGTGTGTGCCAGTTGTGAGTCCAGACCAGTGTGCGTCCCTCGTCTGATCTGATGATCACATTAACATGAAAACCTCTTCTCCACTTGGCACTGACATCATTTGTTGCTGATCTGAATGCAGCTCAGCAGATCAAAATCCTACTAACTCCGGGTGTAAATACTGCAAAACTATCCAAACAGGTAGACTTTGCCTTCTTAAAAGCCCAAAGTCTAACTTTTCATGATTAAAATGTCTAAAAATGTCAAATATTTAATTGTTTACATGTTAATTTACATGTTTCCAATAATTTTCCAACTAATCTAGAGAAATGCATAATTTTACGATTAACCCTTTATTGCATAGTGTTGCTATATAGCAACAATTATTATTATTATTATTATTATTATTATTTTTTACTTTTAATTCGATTTTGATGTTATACTTTTTTTTCCCTAATATGCTAAAAAATATTAGTTTATTTGCCATAAGGCACAATATGCAACTATGGAAAATTCCTACTGCATACAACCTAATGGAGTCGCATTGACTTTCATAACATGAAACTTTCCAAAGACTATGTTTTAAAAAAAAACAAAAAAAAAAAAAACATTTAAAATATTTTTACCATGTCTAAGTAATATTTCATGCAGTTGAGGGTTAATTTTAATCCAATAGTACATTACAATACATGTTTTAGATCTCTTTGTGTTGTTTTGTTTTGCTTTTTGTTTTTAAACTATCTTTACCCAGATTTTGGTCCTCAGATGTCTTTATTTATCTGAATTTACAAGCTGAGGTAATGTTAACAGCAGCTCCCATGATGCCATGTTTCTTCATGACATCGTCAACCCTGTTTTCTGTTATTTTTCTGTTTGAGAGATTCCTAGTGACAGAAATGTTCATATTGTGTGTTTAACACTAAAGTAATTTATTTATACTTATAGTTATTTGCAATTGAGCTAAATACCCTTTTTAACTGAGATGTCATTAAAACAGAAATCTTTGAGAGATGTACATTTGTCATTTGTTGACCTGCATTGTTGGTGAAGAGGAACTTGAACTTCAGACCAAATCAGGTGTAAAAAGCTTCCAAAAACTGCACCTACAGTTGCTCCTGTGCAGCCACATATGATTATACTTGTCCCGTTTGCACTTTGTAGTGCAGCATCGAGCAATGTGAAACCCACGCTGCAGTAGCTGCTGATGAGACAGCAAAAGGAAAGCAAGTGGCTGTCTGGACACTCCCTCTCACTCACTAACATGCTCTCTCACCCAGTCAGCCGAGGAGATGACTCATATGTACTGTAAAGGTCATCCATCAGAGAGAGAGAGGAGCAGTGGAGGGGGGAGGGAGAGAGGAATGGAGGGCGAGTGATGGAGGAGGGAGGCATTAAGTGTTGGCTTTCCATGTCAATTTTTCTGTCAGGAGCATTAAGTGGGGCCTCTTCTTCTTCTTCTTCTTCTTCTTCTTCTTCTTCTTCTTCTTCTTCTTCTTCTTCTTCTTCTTCCACTGAACTGACACATTGTCTCTCTTCCAAGATGATTCTATAAATCAATCAATCCCATCATGTCCCTGTACTGTAGTGTTCCTAAAAGGTTGTTGCACTCATCGTGAACAATTTAAAAACAACAAGAAACAAAGGATCAAGGTGATGCAGCAACTAGAAATGGTGTCTCTTTTTATTCCATGTATTCTTCATCCCTGTCCAAACCTGGCATCTACATTACCCACAATGCAAGTGTCAACACAAGAGCTGCTGACCTGAAAAGGAAGATCATGTCAGAAACCTGGAGCCCCTGACGAATACTGAAGTTGTCTTGTAAAGTACCCCCAGAAGATCTGCTTGTAGATGTGAATGCTGCACTAATGACAATACCTACAGAGACCTGTAGGTATTAACAATACAGCAACAGTAATCCTTGAGAGCCTTGGATATAAGATGGTCTCAGGACATAACAGGCAGCACCCACCATGGCAGTTATGGTTATAAGCCAAGATAAGGTCAACTCAGAGAGAGATTAGCCAGCTAGCAGAGCTACAGAAAGGCAACATGGTGAATAAAGGGGCAACAAGCTCTCCATACCAGAAATAGGCAGAGGCAGAGGCCAGGAGAATAAGCAAGCTGTTCTCCACTGTTGTGCCATGGTGATACCAAATAAAATGTTTGATTTTATTTAGCCTCACGCGGAGCACCAGAATAAAAGGGGTAGTGTCTCCAGTACTTTGACTCCACAGGGCGTCAGAGTATGTTGTGTCTTACACTAATTATTCAGGTGGAATTGACTCTCAGAAAGAATCAATAATTATTGGAAACAATTATTTATTCATTAAAAATAGAGCTTAATTATTAAGTTTTAGAATTCGGGGCACCACCTCTCAGTTGAGAGGAAAAGATAGTCAATTCTCTGATTCAGTCTCATGAATGGTAATAAACTATTAATTTAGAAGTCTGACAAACAATTAACTTAGTAATAGAAACCAGGATCATCATATTAATAGCTATTAATTGTTGAAGGATTTGGACTTCTAAAGAAGAATTTGGCATAATTCTTTATTGTACAAAATTAAAGAGGTAGAATGCATTTCTCAAAAGCATTTATTCATTCAAGTAGTATTTAAGTAGTAAAAAAGTAAAAACACACTAAAAATCTACATTAAATAGGCCTATTTACATGATATTTATGTGAATGTATGTAGATGTATGCTGTGTGTGCGTGTCTGTGTGGAAACTAAAAAGATGGTTGCTGTGGTGGCTGTTCTGTGTAGTTCAGGCCATGTGGGCTCTTTGTTGAAAACAAAGGGAAAATGGATTTAACATCACTTTATGAATATTCAAGGTGTCGAATTAAAGAGAGGTTAGTATCATGCAGGTTGGGACATCAGACTGAACCTTCTTACAAGCTGAAAACACAGCGAACTGTAGCCTAAAATCTAAACAGTTCAACAGTCTTGCTTAACCATGTTTGTCAATGTTCTGTTCTACCCAAGTCATATTACCAGTCCATGGGAAGGAAGAAGACGAGTTGCTCTTTCATTCTGCTTCCTTGTGTGTTGTCTGAAGATGTTGCAGCTGTGGTGTTCATTGCTCCTTGTTAATCCTTGTTGCTGGTTGGAAGAACCAGGCCTGAGTTACTTCAGTGGTGCTCGCTGGACATTGAGTAGTTGTTCACTTGCAGGGCGGCGAGACGCTGAAAGCGGCTGGATAATCCCTTGAGAGCAGAGAAGCTGCTGAAGGTTTCTGTTCTGCAGCTTCTTCTGCTACAAAATTGTGCTCTGCTGGTGAGCAAGAACAGGAAGATAGATGGAGGAAGACACTTGGTAAAAGAGTAGATAGGGACAAAAGGCCGGTGCCTTTATAGCTCTGGTGACATCCCCTGAAGGTGTGAAACAAGTAGGGGGTCACAAGTTCCAGGCTCAGCCAGGCAGCTGGCTGAAGATGTTTATCACCTTTGTGGGCACAACACCACTGAACCAGCAAAGGTGTTCTCTCAGTGTCAGGCAAAGAACAACCAGTCAGACCCACCAAGAGCTGAGGTGGAGCAATACTGGAAGGGAATATGGGAAAAAGAGGCATCACACAACTCAGATGCCCAATGGTTAGTGGACCTAAGAACTGACCACAGCAATCTCCCAGAACAAGAACTAACTATCTCAATGGAAGATATCCAAGAAAGAGTGTCAAAGATGAAGAGCTGGACAGCACCGGGCCCCAATATGATCCATGCCTCCTGGCTGAAGAAGCTAACTGCACTCCATGAACATCTAGCTGCACAGATGAACCACCCAGGTCCCACCCAGAGTGGCTAACCCAGGGCAGGACAGTCCTAATCCTAAAGGACTTCCAGCAGGGACCCATCCCATACAACTACCAGCCAATAACCTGTCTCTGCACAACATGGAAGACCCTGTCAGGCATCATTGTAGCTAAGATGAGTAAGCATGTGGCTCTAGTACATGAGCAAAGCTCAAAAGGGAATTGGTAGTAACACCAGAGGAGCCAAATAACAACTACTGGTTGATGGAGCAGTTGCTTGAGACTGTAAGAACAGACAGACCAACTTGAGCACTACCTGGATTGACTACAAGAAAGCCAACGACTCAATGCCCTACTCATAGGGATACTGGTATGCACTGGTAAGCACTGATTCTTCATCTTTCTTAATCACAGAAAATTATTTAAACTCCTTTCTTGTCCACAGTCAGCGTTGTACTTGGGCTGAATCAGGAGCAAATGCTGAGTGTTATTTACAGAATCTATCAGGGAGTTCCTCCTGTGTTGAAGTTGGAGAGTTGGTACTTTTCTCCTCCCTCACTCCTCGGTTGGGTGATGCTTGGCTCGGCTGTGGGAGCTTTGATAGATGGCATCCCCAGTTTTGGCAAACTTATCTCCGGCCCCGCCAAGCGATCGTCATCCGCCACTTATCAGCCCTATAAACAGCCCACAGAAACACTCTGCTGTGCAATGATGGGGGGAGCTGAAGGGTTAGAGGGAAGAGAAGATAGAAATGAGCAAAGAGAAAAGTGAGGGAAGGGAAGTGATGTGTGTCAGAGGAATGAGGGTAAAGAGAGAAGATAGGAGGAGAGAATGATAATTAAATGTTGACTAAATATAAACAGCAATCTAAAATTAGTATGTGTATCTCTCTCTCTCTCTCTCTCTTTATTTATATATACAGTCGCAGGGGTTAGCGCTGATGCCTCACAGCAAGAAGGTCGCAGGTTCAAGACCTCCTTGGTCCTGGGTCTGGGACCTTTCTGTGTGGAGTTTCATGTTCTCCCCATGACTGTGTGGGTTTTCACCGGGTACTCCGGCTTCCTCCCACAGTCCAAAAACATGCTGAGGTTAATTGGAGACTCTAAATTGTCCATAGGTTTGAGTGTGTGAGTGAATGGTGTGTGTGCCCCACGATTGGCTGGCGACCCTCTGGGGTGTATCCCTGCCTCTTGCCGTAATGCGCTGAGATAGGCTCCAGCAGACCGGGTATAGAAGATATATATAGAAGATATACATATATATATATATATATATATACTGTATGTATATATGTCAGAGACCTGACCTTGGATGCCAGTCATTATATTTGATATTTTTTGACACAAACGTCCTCCAAACTAGACAATGACATTGAATATTGAAACGTATCTGTAATCATTCTCCAAAGTCGCCCAAAGTCAATGATTTCTGATACTTTCTCTTGTCACTGAACTACATTGTTTTGCCAATGTCAGCGTCTTCCTACATTGTGACAAATGACAATTACTATTAGATTTGGTTAGATTCTGACACAGAACTGTGTGATATTAAGATGGATAATGAAAGAAAAATAAAGATCCTGATTTGCAGGTGGATGTGAACTGTGTCAAAGTCACAGTTTGTTGTTGGTATCAAAAGATTGGATTAGATGTTCACTGAACAAATTAAAATATTACCATGATTCATTTAAAACAGTTTTTAGTAATTGTGCAATCTCAATATGATTCAAAAAAGTATTTTTATAGCAAAATCAAGTACAGATTTTCCCTGTAAACGTCTCTCGTGCTTATTTTCAAGTAATGTTCAAATGATCTAATAGCAGCTAACTATATATAAAGTAGTTAAACTAGTTAACTATATATAAAGTAGTTAAACTAACTCCACCGCAGCACCTACAACATTAACATGCTTCTAAACACTGATGATGCATATTAATAATCTGATGATGTCACAGAGAAAAAATATCAATCACAGACCAAACCAACACTTTACTGCAATACTTTTCTACATCAAATCATAATACTTTACTATATCAACTCATAATACTGCAATACTTTACTACATAAAACATGATACAAATGTACTTTTCCTGCATCAACTCATAATATTTATGTCCTTTTATTGCAGTACTTTAACTGCATTTAGTTGCTAATCATACTTAATCAGGATATTTCATGCAGGACTTTTATTAGTAATGTATTTTTTATTCATTTATTTTGACTTTAGTATACTAAAATCTTCCATCACATGAAGCATATCAGTAGAGAGAAGCAAGAGGTGAACGGAGGTGATGGAGTCATAAGAGCAAAAGTGAGTGAATAAATAATTGGCAGGAACAGTGAGAAGAAGGAAAACACAGAGACTAGAGACAAAAACTGCACAAATCCAGTTTATCATCATACTGGAGCACCTGAGCAGGTTTTATTTTATTTTTTCCACCACATACTGGAGGTCAAATCCATGTGTGGAATATTAGGGTAAATTAGGATTTATTTCAATTTCTCAAAGATCTCCTCCACTTTGGGAATATTATCATTATTATAAATTTTTAGGACAATCCCCTCTCAGAAAGTAAACTTCTTTTACACACTTTCCTTTGGTGGAACAGTGGCTGTATATTATGAAGCAGGAAGTGGATCCCGGTAAAAACAGAGGTTTAGAGAAAAACAGCTGATTTGTGTGTGTTTCCATGTGTGAGCGGTGATCTGCTAATGAAGGCTTGTTAGTGGAATAAGGTTTCCTGTCTGGCTGCAGCGAGGCGGCGGCTGATGCGAGGTCATTAATTGTTGTAGGTGGTGGGGATATGTTTTCCTGCTGGGGTCCCCGATGTCATATCAGCTTAATGAATTGTTTATGTAAACTAATAGAGGTGTTTAATACCAGCCTTCAAACGCAGCTAAGAGCTAAATGTCATCAATTAAAGTGGCGAACAGCGTTCAACGCAACAAGCTAAACAAACTCATTATGATGGTTGTGTAATTTCATCAGGATAGTGCCTGAGTTCAGCCAAACATCCCTAATGGCAGCGATGGACTCATTCACCCTAATACTAACTTTGTGGAAACTGTTGTAGGTAAATTCACAGTGTATTCTGTGAGGAAACGTATGGTAAATAGCCCTCAGTAAATACTAACATGTCCCTGTTATTATGTTCTGAGGAGAGTTTGAGAGCTGTAGAGAAGCACTTGGAACAGATTATTTAGAAATCTGGCAGTTTAATTCTTCTGATACAAAGTTAATTTAATGGTCCACTAGCCAAGAGTTCTTTTATATTAACAATAAATCAAAACAGATCAGTCACAGTGACGGGTCTGCAGAGAATCTACAACTCAGCATCTCCTCTTTGGCCTCGTTTAGATCACATTTAACATCACAATCCAGCTCTGATGAACCTGCTCTATGTTAACAACCAGCCAAACACCAGCTGTACCTTCCATACAGGTGAGAGCAGAGCACAGATTACTGACAAGACAGATATTAAGACAGAAGAGGTGTAGATCTTAAAAAAAGAAAGAAAAAGGCAAACAATGGGGCAAATAAACAAGTTAGGAATGTAATGCAATTGATATAAAAACTATAATAACATCAAAATAGATTGAAATTCAATAAAATAGTTTTAAAGACAAAATCATAAGAATGATGATATAAATAATATAAACTATAATTGTCATATTATAAATGAACTAAAGTTTAATGAAAGCTAAATAAAATACATTAAATCGTCAGATCAGCCCATTTATCACCTTTTTCACAAGCTCCGCCTCCATTGACTAAGCCCAATAAACTACTTTAAATTCATATGTAACACTGTCTTAACAGCAGATCCCAGAACTGCAAGCCGCTATCATACAATCTGTGGCTTCCAGGAATTTCCAGGTCTGTTCTTGTATGTCCAAAGGAAAATGTTATAATAGAAAATATCCATGCGCTTGATTTCAAGTCTCGCAGCATTTTCCTGCTTCTGGAGCATAAAACTGTGCAGGATTAATCAGCACGTGTCGATCCTGTTGTGTGTGGAGCCGGAGGTTTAAATCTTAATTTTGTGACAGAATCTCTCCCTTCTGCTCAGGTCCAAGGAAAATATTCTCAGGTTTTTGTTTTTTATATTTCTCCCTATGTCCTTTTATATGAATGTCTCTCACTGCCCTCTTTTTGTATTTGAATCTTAGTTTCTCCTTTCCTCAAGCCCTCCTCCTCTTTGTATTCTTTCTTTCCCTTTTCCCTCTGTTTTCTTTCTCTCTCACCTTCTTTCTTGTTCTCTCTCCTCCTGGTCCTCTTTCACTCTCTCACCCCTTCTTTATCCGTCACTCTTTCTCCCGCCTCTCATTTTGTCATTTCTTCTTCTCCCATCTGTCTGTCACCCTTTCTCTCTCTCTCTCTCTCTCTCTCTCTCTCTCTCTCTCTCTCTCTCTCTCTCTCTCTCTCTCTCTGTCTGTCTCTTTCTCTCCTCCCTTAATGGTCTCTCATCCCCCAGGTGGCCCTGGATGCCATTTCGGCCCCCTGCTTTTGAATTTAATTACACATGGCATTGTCTTCATTGTTACATACACACGCGCACACACACACACATACACACACACCCACACCCACACACACACACACACACACACACACACACACACACACACACACACACACACACACATATATATATATATATACACAGAAACCCACACACACTGCTTCACACTGCATTCAAGATTACTGCAGGCAATAACACCCAGGGGTGGGGTGTGACGGGGGGGCAACAAAGAACAGATTGAAGGCTGAAAAGTTGATATCGAAAATCAAATTAATGCAAGTGAGAGCGAAGCTGTATCTAATTAAGATGCTATTGAAAAAATGACAGGCAAATCTGTTGTGACAGAAATATTTGTGACTCATGGCGTCATTTATGAGATGAAGATGATGAGTTCTTTTCTAAAATGTTAGGAATGTGTTTTTATTCTGGTCTTAAAATTATACAACAGATTAGACAAAACAGTTTGACATCTCATGAGAACAGTCGAGAGTTTGTTTAGTCACAGTCATCCTTTTAGACAAAGAGGTGGATCATTATCCTGTGCTTTGGTGGAGTTTTACAGTTTTTCCATATCCATTTTACATGATTTGAGTCATTTTTCTACTGTTACTCTGGCTGTTCACAACAAACTTTAGTCGGGACTTTAAGTTAATTGTTTTATTGTTTATTTAAGTTTATTTTATCCATTTACAGAAAACACTTTGGTTTAATTTGAAGTTGTGATGTCACTAACAAAGTATATTGGTTTTACCATAAATCATGTCAGTATAGTTTAAGATCTCCACTCTCAAGCTTCTTTCTGCAGCTCTAGAAATAACAGGTTGTTTTGTATCCGTATCATTAATATTAATGAATCTCTTTTCTGATTGGCTGATTTGAATGGCTGTAAATGGGGGGTGACTGTATAGATGTGACATTACAACTTGATGGCTGGTTTTAAGGTTGGTGGCTGTTTTTTTCTCCAGGCTGTGTCAAGTGATTCCATTATACAATTGGATAAAAGTTGAATAAAATCTATGCTAATTACAGGCCAGTTTAAAAAAAAAAAAAAAAAAAAACCTCTTGAGAAGCTCTTAATTGTGTAGTGGAACAGCTTCATTGAGAAATATGCTTGTTACTATTGATAGTCAGAATGATTTTAGAGTGAGCAGTGGTTTAATGAATTTACTAGAAGAGTTAACAAGTAACATTGACAGAAAGAAGTATTCATTTGGATGTTTTTATCTATCTGAAGAAAGCATTTGACACAATGGCATTTTATTACAAACACTCTGGAGGCATTAATGGGATTACAGAGGTTGGATTAAAATATATTTTTTTAAAACTACACTGAAAACAGAAATCAATCTGCATAGATGAGTGTTCCCAAGTCTCCTGTTTTAGATATTAAATGTGGTGGTCCACAAGGATCATTTCTAGGACCAGAATTATTCATATTATTTGATGCAAATAAATTATCAATAAAAGAAAAAAAAAACAGGGTTCCTGGTAAATGAAAGAAACATTAATAGTCTGGTAGAATTAATGACTGATAGTGTTAACCTGGAAAGACTATATGAGAAGTATGTTAGTTAGCAGGCACTATGCATAAGACACATACACTCAACTATAAATCACTTCAGATACTGTATTTCACTTTCATTCTGCAATTTCTAACCTATTGTGTTAAATTAAAAACACACTACCGACAATATGCATTAAACAAAAAGAGAGCAAAAATAATAATACAACATAGTACGTCAGAGCACTGTTAAAATTACAGACACTGACATTTAGGGATTTAGTAGATTTCAAAACAGCACAAGTTCCATCTAAAGCAAAATATAATTTACTTCCAGGCAATATCCGAAGTGAAGGGGAGCTTGACTTAAGATGGAGATGGAAT
Organism: Lepturacanthus savala; assembly: GCA_030544235.1. NCBI lineage: Eukaryota > Metazoa > Chordata > Actinopteri > Scombriformes > Trichiuridae > Lepturacanthus > Lepturacanthus savala. Next base: position 3,416,646 of record CM060461.1, read on the forward strand.
TTAAAACATTCAATTTTTCATACTTCTCTGAAGAGCAGGCGTTTATCAGTCTGAGGTGAAGCTTTGGGATAATCCAACTGATGAGGACAAGGAAAGTAAATGTTTTTAAAACATTATTGTGCAGAGGTAGACATCATGGAATTAATAAAGCATAAGAATTATTAGATTATTGCGAAAAATGAACATGTTTATTCATTCATTCACTTCTCTGTGGATTGACAGTTGTCAAAAATGGCTCAGTACTTTATTCTCATGATTTAATCCTCATGAGCAAGCCTGACTTTGTATAATATGGGACCTTTAAGACATTGGCTTCTTTAAAGCAGGTTGTGTAGCTGGAGGAGCTGTAGAAAAAAACAACTGCATTTCACTTTGAGCTATTTCACCTGAATTTTCTTTTCTTTAAGCTTTTTGTTTAAACTTTAGCTGCTGCATTTTTCTTGTTGGCCAAGACATCCAGTGACAGTTGGGAACATCCGACCAGAAATTGTAGGGTCACAGGAAAAAAAAGAAAAAATGCGAGCGATATATTTTAATTTACCCAGGGATCATCGCTCCTGTGATGAACTAATGTGATTACATCCTTGTACTGTGTCACTGCAGTGATGGCGCTGCGCTGCTCTCCCTGCCTTTGCTTTTGAAGGATGGCTGTTGTTTTCTTCTCATTATACAGCTCCTGAAATGTACCCGGGAGGGTGAGTGAGAGGTATGGAGGTTGGGTGGGGGTGGTTAATGGTTGAAATAACGACCCCTCGGTGCTGCAAGAGCATCTATTCTGTCGGTCCAAGACTCGTGGAGCCAGCCCGGGCCTTTGCCTTTTGTCAACAGTGAAAAATGAAGCATTTCTGAATCCCTGGCACTCGCTGTGTTTCCCTCTAGGCGCCTCAGATACATTGAGTTAACATAAAGCAAAATTCAGGACAGGGGCGGCCTGGGTGACAAATGAAGCGCCTCCGTGTGTTTTGGAGGGAAAATAAAGGGGCCCCTTTCGTAGAAATGAGATTTGGTCGTTGTTACTTCCTTTAGGCCCACTGCAGTGAAAATGTATCTCAGAGCTACAATGGAAGATGGAATATTCGTAGAATGGGGGAAAAAAAGGGAATAATCTGAGTATAGATCATTTCCCTTCATCTTGCTCTCAGGCTGCAGTCTGTTGCAGCTTCATTCCCATTTTGTCACATTATGGCTTATTTTCACACTCTGCTGCCTGTCAGGCTAAAAGAGAAGTCGGCGGTCGGCCTGATCAGGACATCGAGCCCATCGCAGTTTCCTAAAAATGGATCCAATTTGGGTTCTGGAGAGAAAGCTTGCTGGGGTAGAAATGAGGCGCCTCGGTCCGCCTGTTGGTGAGCAGTGATCTCACCCGACCAGGACTCATTTGTAGTCTGCAGGAGAGGAGAGCGATGGACGGTCCTGGGTAGCTGCTGGCTATGTTTGAGCGAGGCCGCAGTGCTGCGGTGTTGGGAGGTCCAAAGACTTGTTGGCTAATTAGAGCGAGCTCACTGCCTGTGATGCAGTCATGCTCACTGGCTGAACAGCAAAACATCTCCGGGGAGCCAGACCAACGCCGTTTTGCTGCAACCTTCTGATTCCCTCCCAACAAAAATCATGTCGAGCACTTTCATGCTTGTTTGTGTTACATCAGGCTTTTTACTGTGATTCTGTGTCAGGAATTATACATGTTGGTGTTTCTGCCTGTCAATTAGTATTTCCTACAGATACGACTCAAAAAAGGTTTTGCCTCACCGATTCCCAAAGGCACTTTAGGCAACAGTCTTTAGTTTTTACAGTCTGGTTCCAGGATTCCTGCTGTTCATCATCTCAGCCTGTTTTTTTCAGTTTGAACTTAATTAACCAATTAAAACACTCTGAGAAACTCAATGCATTGGCACTATTTCTATTCCAAAATAAATTTATAACTAACAAAGAATCCACATAAAACTGATTTGTATCTGTAAAATGAAGGTTAGTAGACACTGCAGTAATAGAGTCCACTATTTATGGCCACAGAGGCTACAAAACAAACATATAAACAAAATTAATTTGAACGAACTGTTCCTCAACCTCCTTCTTCCTTATTGCACCGAAAAATGTGATTTCCCTGATTGATATCCAATAAAACACAGACAGGTCTGTGCTTTTTTGTTCAGTAGAATAACATCCACTTTAAACTGTCTTCTTCACTGTTTTACAAAACTGACAGTTGTGATTTTATTCTCTGGTGAAGCAGATGCAACGGTTGAATGCGATCTGCCAAAATTTTGGCTTTTCTTGAATTTCTCTGGTTTGCTGCATTGCAGTGTTTGCTGTTTTACTGCAGTTTTTACTGCTAGAAATTCTCAATTGCCAACTGATGCTACCATAGAGCCGTGATTCCCTCTGACCTGTCAATAAAGCAAACTGTGCTCAGGACCCCTTGTAACATTTTGCATTGTCAACAAGTTCCTGTTTATTTGGTTCATTGTTTGTTAATCAAAAATTATGAAAAATATCTGTTAACGTTCACCACAGTCTAAAGTTATATCTTGAAATGTCTGGGTGTGTCTGTTCTTCTAAAAGCTGAACTTATAAAATTACTAAAATGATTATTCAATTATCAATATAGTTACTAATTCATTGTCTACTGATCAACTAATTGATAATTGTCAACCATTGATCTCCAGGTTCGCCAGCTTACTCCCACAGTCCAAAGACCTGCTTAGGTGGATTGGAGATTCTAAATCACCTCTTGGTGTGAGTGTGTGAGTGAATGGTGTGTGTGGCCCATGATAGGCTGCTGACTGTCTGGGGTGTATCCCTGCCTCTCACCTGAAGTACGCTGGAACTGGCTCCTGTGACCCTAGTGAGTAATCAGGTATAGAAAATGACTGTCCTGTCTGGCAACAGTTGTTGTACCTTTTGACAAAGGATCGAAACCCCCCCCTGAAATGGCAGCGTGCCGAAGACTTTAGTGAAGTGATGTCTCCATCGGACGCATGTAACGCCCAAGCATGAGTCTATCCGGATGTTCCTCTGTGAACAGGAGGAGAGGCAATGCTGACAAACCAATTCAGCCACTTCAGCTTCTATTTCTCACAAAAGTGAGCTGAGCCTGCAGTCGCTGCCCGCTGACAGCACTATTAAGACACGTCGGCCCACCTGGTATCACCAATGAGTTCATACGTCTCTGTCGGTGCCTGAAAGCAGAAACCAGTCAGCTCCAACTCTGTTAGACAGTCAAACTTCACCATGCTACTTTTATAGTGTTAGTAACCTAGAAGATAGACAGTGTAATCAGGACTTGCACCTTGTATCTGTGATGCTATTATTTGTAGGTATTAGAGACATAATTGGTGTGTTGTTTTTATTTTTTGTACATTTTAAGGAGACAGTCATTAAAACCGTATTGTTTAAAGTTGAGGTAGATGCATAATTTAAATGGTAAATTATGCTTGGACAGCCTGAAAATAGCCTAAAGGACTAATTATGAAAGCTGTTGGTGAATTTTAAGGACTGTAGCAGAGTCAACATTCGCTATTTGGATTTCCTTCTTCTGCCTGGTGTGTCCACAAAGGAGTCTCACCCTCCATCTCCACCCCAGTGTATTCAGATGCAAAGCAAAGTGAATGTAATTATGTACTCTTTCTTTCTTTTTTTTCTTTTTTATCCCCCAAAAATTTGTTCTGGCTTTAATATACAGGTATGCTCCATTGTGAATTTCAATTGTAGCTCTCCATTTGTTTCCCTTTTAAGGTGATGAAAAAAATAAGAGTTATTTGCAGACTTTAAATCTATTTGTGTGGACATTTGTTGTAATGTTTGCCTGGCGGCAGGTCAGGTGAAGAATTCATATTTCATGAAGCAAGAATATGCTGCAGTAATAACTCATTTGGTCCTGAATGACAGCATTTATTGTTGAGCCCTGTGGAGGTGTCGTTGGCCTAATTTAGCCAAATATGTGTCTGGAAATGCTCACATGATAACCCCAATGACTTCACCCCCTCTCTTCTGAGATCCAAATTTCACAGTAGGCTAGATGCTCACCTTCAATTTAAAGGATAGTTACAGTGCAGTGGGTTTTAGAAGAAAATGTTAGAGAAATGATCTTCCATGCTGAACTTCCACCACAGCTTCATAAATAGTGTATCTCTCCACAGCCAATTCAACTGCTGCTTTCCCACTATTTCACAAGCAAATGACAAGCATGTCAAGACTGAAAAAACATAAAGGACTGTTCACATGATAACTCCATCAACACAGCTACTTCACCACCCATCCACTAAAGTCCCACAGCCCCAGTGTGGTGTATAGAGAAATAGTTTTGCCTCTGAACCTTATTTCTTGTTCTTCTGTAGACAAATTCTTAAATCAACAGAACCCTAGCGGTCAACAGCCTTGCTAGCTGTTCTGTGAGGCTTCACTAGGAAGCTAAATGCTAAAATCAACAGAAAATATGATCACAGTGGTTATAGTGTCCTATGGGGATGATACTGTATATTTCTATAGGTTGTTCCAAAAAAGCAGAAAATCCCATTGGATTTTTGCTTACAGAAAACAATCTCTGTGGTGAACAAAAGTTATATATTTTATATAACTTATATATTTTGATCAGCAAGATAATCTACACAACGGAATATGATGTTTGTGATTTAGGCTATAAATCACAACAAACTTAAGGCTATAAACCATCTATGTCACAGTGACATGACTTAATGTCACCACCACTAACCCTCCAGTGTAATTTGATGTTGCACTTTGACATGATGATGTTCAATACCCACTTATTAGTGATTACCTTTTTTTAAGACACAAAAGTTTCAAAGTTAGTAAAGTAAAACATATGTATTTGTTTACAACAAGGTGGTATCAGTATGACCCCATAGGACTGACCTATTTAATTCCTCCCTTTAGGTTAAAGATTTGCCTTCATATTGTAGAAAATCTATTGTGGAGCAGACTGTAAAACAAATAAACTGACTATCTACTATCTAGACAACATTTAGGCTGCTGCCTGGTCACTCCTTCAGATATGTGTAGATGTCCAGATAAGTGATGTCCAGCCACTATGTCAGGTCATTGATCCACTTGGACTGATGCTGAAGGGACACGATGGCTTTCAACCCTTCAAAACATCAAAGTGCATTAACGTCTATAGGATCTGAATGTTTCTATCCACAAAATAGTACCTGTCTGTGCTAGTTTTGTCTATGATCACATCACAGGTTTTGGCATTTTAACAGTAAACACATCAAAGTCATTATAAGCCATACTATTAACAATGTAACTGCATCTACCGAAGTTCATGATAACCAGTTGTCCCGACATGGCCCTGGATAAAACTCTGACTTGTTTGGGAACTTCACTTCTGAGCTGCAGTAATGTGAGGTGGTTACGTTGACACGTCCTCACACCTTTCTACTTTCCCAAACATTCAGTGTTTTGTTGACTTCTTGCCCCCAATCAGCAGGATAAAGACACTCCGGCACTATTTACTTCAGACTTTCATTACCTTTATTCTCGGGGCGTTTTATAACATGAAGTTGGTGTAGAGCTTTAACTATACAGGACTGTTTTGTTATTACATTGCGGAATATAAACTTGACCTGTGAAGAATGTAACGTAGAATCTAATTCTTCAATTATGATAGGGATTCTAACTCTATTATGGGAAAGAAAATGTTTTTTTCCCTCAAATCCAAGATGACAGCAGACTATTTTAGATTCAGTGCTTTTCAGTCAAGTCACTTAAACCATTTGGATGAGTGATGATAATTTTTTCTGCATGTCGTGTGTTTAAAGCTCAGGAGGAATAAGGAATCATTGATTTTTTTTTCTGTGAGTCAGTCAAGCACAGAGTTTAAAAGCTGGTTTGGCAGAATTCGTACCATTGATTTATGGCAGCTACTGTACACACATGGGCGCATACTGCACATTATGGTGGACACAGGGGATTAATCACATTTTGAAGTTCAGTGTAAACTGCAACTGAGGTTGATATACAAGAGTGTACTTTAGCTTTCTGTTGTGTTGCAACAGTATTACTGTTTTCTGTCTATCTTTGTTTTTTAATGCAGATTCATGATTTGAAATAACCTCATATGCTATCAGGGATTATGATTGGGGACTGTATATTCTATATTATTGTCTGTACAACTAGTGAAAATCTATCTTCTATGCTGTGCAGTTCATTGATGGCTACTGTTCCTTTCTCCTTGGTTCTTTCTTTACTCTAGTTCAGCAGAAAGTGGCTGTAGAGAAGGAAGCCAAAGTCAACATCCTAGAGGCTGGGGTCGCTGATGTAAGTACATTACCTCTTCTTATTCTGCATATTATTTACTTACAATTATCAGAATCATATTAAAGTATGAAGAAAACTACTGACTTCACATATGTGGGCATTATCTTGTGAAAGAGCAAGAGGCCTTACCTCAAAACTTGGAAACATACTTTTATCCAAAATATTAATACATGATGTTGAATTCAAGATTCACTTTATTGAAACTGAAAAGGCCGTGAGCTCAAACCACGAAAAGCAGATCACACCACAGGTGAATAAATCAAATCTTATACTTAAAAAAAAGAAAAGAAATAAATCAAGCATATGGGTACATATGTTAATTAATGAAATAAAAGTCAAATAAGTAAAATAAAAAAGCTGAATGTATGTATATACAATATTTATTTTGCTAAATCATTTTCCTCTTTGTCCTTATTGATAAGCTGAGTCATTATTTCTGGAAAGAATTTTGAATAATAATTGTTTTACTTGTTGAAGAACCGTATTGTTTTCTTCATTACTTTAATAAACGTATACTTGCACAAATCAATAAATAATAAAACTGAAAATAAAATAAATAAGAAGCATCTGGAGAAAACAAGGCCTGGTGCCTGCTCCATCGCTGCCACCTCTCTCCTTCCCTCTCAGACAGTCTCCCCCTCTTGGTTTTCATCTCTCAGCATTGCTATTCTCCACCGTCTCTGCGGTAAATAGACTGCTGAGCGTCTGCACTCGTCTATTGATTCAAGAGTTAGTCTGCACCGATGACGGCACGCCATTCACCACGCTTATCAAAGTAGCAGCAGCCGGGTCTGCCAGAGGAATGGGTGGAGGAGAAGGTGGGGAGGAGGGAGGGAAGGAGAATGAGGGGAAGAGGAGCTGAGAATGGAGAGCATGAGGGGGGGAGGGGTGGTGTCTATTGAAGGGATCAATACCTGGCTGCAAACAGGTGCCAATTATGGCCAGTTGAACCTCAGTTGTAAGAGAGAGAGGGAGAGAATAAGAGGAGCAGAAAAAATCCCTCCATCACAGACTGCCAGACGGAGGAATAGCAAAAGCAGGCGGTGCGTCTCAACCAGCAACAAAACATCCATCATCACCCCATACTGTGTTTATTATACTTTTATCACACGCTGTAAAATATGAATATTAGCATACTACATCATAGCTGACAGGTTGTAAATACAAAAAAAGCCACGTTTGTTTATCAGAATGCGGAGGAGACCGTTTGTTTTCTTGTGGGAAAAGCACAGACATCCAGGTTGAACTGTGAAGAGATTTTGAACAGGTCTGCACGTTTGACTGCTGCATGTCCGTGAAAAGGTTTATTTGACAGGCAAATTAATTCAAATTTTCTCCCTGACGCCTGTGTGTATTTGAAATGATAGATAACATGGAAATTTATTGATCCCGGTGGGGAAATTAAGTCATCGCGGCACTGAAGGAAATGGGGAGTAATAACATGCAATAAAACCAATGAAGACAAAAACAGTCAAACCGTAAAACAGAACATAAATTGTTGTGGGGCTGTATAAGTTTATGCACCTGACAATCCAACATGCTTGGAAATTACATGGAGAGTTTATATGAATTACCTTAGATCCAAATAAAATGAGTTTTATATCAGATTTTTAAGAATTTCTCATTTTACCATTGACACCAAAAGTGTTTATGTGTTTAAATTGCATAGTATTAAAAGGTTTGTTTCAGAATTTGTCTTCAATTCGATCTCATCTACTGGGAAATAAGTGAAGCTGTCTATTTGCTTGATTGCTTTTTTCCATGTGCAGCTGTATCCCTATACCTCAGTTAGTATCCTGTTCAGTATCCTGGCTAAATGTACAGTAAATTTGGAGTAATCATCACCAACTTTGGTACAAATCACCTCTGAACCAAACTGAAAAAAATCTTTTCTGGTTCATTTAATTGCATTCATTTTAATTATAGCTGCCCTCAACTCAGCTGATATGCAGGTCTTACATTACAAAAAAGGTCATATCTCCTGAATGCTTTGTGCTACTGCAACCACATTTGGTGGACATGTGTAGATAAGATGTTTTGATTTTATGATATGATGATCTTCCTAAAGATTTGTATGTATGACTGTCATATCTCAGCAACCATTCATCAGATCGACATCACACTCTGAGGCTGTACTGCTGAGGACCTGAGGGACTGCAGTGCTGAGTGTGAAGTCCATCTTGAAAACGGCACTTCACCTCAGAAAACTGCACTAGTTTTGTTTACAATTGGTTATACAGTTAAAATTTGATGGAGAAAGACTCTGATGCTTCAGAGAGCAAAAAAAAAAAAAAAAAAGAAGAACAGCGATTAGTGACAAGGACTCCTCTGGGAGAACTGATTCTCCTAAAAACATATGTGGATGTTAGATCTTGGTGAAGTAAACAATTAGCCAATACTAGAAAGATGTTAGTCGGTGGAAGTTGTGACAGCAAACAGTCACAAGTGCAGAGCTATAGTGAGAACTGTCAAGTGCTGCCATGTACAGCTGGATAAACGTGATTGGTCATTAATTGTCAGCTGGTTGTCAAGCAGTGAATAGTCCGCTGAAGGGGAAACATGACTGTAGCAGCTGATGAAAGCCGACTTCATTGTTCATGTTTGCTGCTCTACATCTACAATGACTGTGGAACAACACAAAGTCATCTTATTTAATGTCAATTTCAGCATAAAGAGTTAATTAAAAAAAATCAGTGAGATTAATCAAAGAAAGAACTCCCAGACACTGAATATCCTTCAAAAACAACAAGCTTAATTAATAATAATAAAAGAAATAATAATAATAGTAATTTTATAGGCACCAGTTCATCTTTTTTATGAATTAAATGTTTCTGAATTAGTAACCAGGATGATTTTAAGTCTTAAAGGTCAGGTCTCTACCGCAGCCAAAGATCTGTCCTTCCATATCCTTCATGTCAGGTCCAATCGTCACAGAGTGAGTCGGCACATCTCAAGCTGTTCATTCGCTGTGGCTCATTAATGATTCATGACCGCACTTTTTTCATTCATCTTGTTTCCGACAAACTGAGGCAGTAATTTTCTGTTTTGCTGCGCTTCTTTTTGCTTTTTTTGACTTCAGGAGAGAAATGAAGTAAGCAAATTGACATGTGTTTGGTGGAAATATCAGCTTTTTAAGTGCAGGGAATTTACAAAATAAAGAAAAAAGATTGAATAAATTATGGAAACTAGAAAATGTACTGAGAATAGAACAAGTCAGACTGTTTGACTTTAAACTATCTTGAAATATATTTGAATTGAATTTGTTTGAGAGTGACTCAAATAATCAGTTACTTCTGTATGAGGCACACAAAGCTGCTCACCAACCTATGGTAAATTATGTGTGCCTGCAAACAAGTTGGACAACGTGCAACTTGCAGGAAAACGTGAAACAAATCAACTGTGTGTTTGTCAGCTTGGTTTGGTTGACATTATTTCATGACATTCCACTCTCATTCACTTTCACTTTTCACTCAAAAGCACAAATCTCAACTATCTGTAGGTGCTAGAGGAAAAAGTCAGAGGATCACCAAAGAAAGTAGGTGCCATCCTGTGGATATCTGCACCAAAAATTCATGGAGATATTTCACACACACACAAAAAAAGTGTAAAATGTCATGTTGGTGCTAGAGGAAAAGTCAGAGGAGGAGGATCACCAGTCAGTAAATATCAGTTCATCCTCTGAGAATCATGAATGTCTGCACAAAAGTTCATGGTAATCCATCCAACGATATTTCAGTCTTGTCCATGAGTGTTACAAAAATGGGTATCCTGAGTGTGTGTCAGTTTTCTCTATGGTATTTAGTTATCTTCACTAATTACAGTATAAATAACAAGATGACATCTTATCTACTCATATAGTTTATCTTGATGATAAAGTACAATTAAAGGTCCAGTGTGTAAGATTTAGCAGCATCTAGCAGAACAGACATGGCAGAAATGGAATACAATATTTATCTCATCTCATCTTCTATACCTGCTTATTCCTCATTAGGGTCGCAGGGGTCTGATGGGGCCTATCCGAGCGCATTACAGTGAGAGGCAGGGATACACCCCAGATGGTCGCCAGCCAATCGTGGCGCACACACACCATTCGCTCACACACTCACACCTACGGGCAATTTAGAGTCGCCAATTAACTTGAGCATGTTTTTGGACTGTGGAAGGAAGCCGGAGTGAAAACCCACGCAGACACGGGGAGAACATGCAAATACAATATTTATAGTAATTTGTATATAATTAAATTTAAAAAAGAATTGTTGCATTTTCATAGCCCTAGATTGAGCTATTTCTTTCATAAATGTAGAGCAAGACAGCAAGACTCAATCCTCAAAACCTGCCATGTTGCACCATCATCGTTCAACACTAGCCCAGAATGAACAAACCAAACAATGGCTCTAAAAATGGACTTTTGCTTTTTTCATGGCCACTGTAGCTTCTTCTACATGCTTGGGTCAATTAATTGAAATCTGCATCCTCACCACACCACAAAAACATCACCATTATCTACAATAGAACTAACTCAGGTTTTATACCACTTAGTGCAGCTAAACCTTTCCAGTGAGCCAACATGTACAATAGTAGCCTGACTGCTTCATGTAAATGAAACAGAACCTTAAAGGGATAGTTTGGGATTTTTGACATGAATCTGTATAGCATCCCTATCATCAGTGTCGTACACTCACACTGAATTACCTCCGACAGTGTCCTGTGAGCCCAGTTCTTGTCCAGTGTTGGTCAAAACGAAAGTAATCCGGCAGGTTTCCTGGGGACACTAAAATAAAACATCAACATAAAACAGAAAAAAGAGTGATATATTTGCATCACAAAACCAATATCCACGAAAACGTCACCCCTCATAATCACTTGACCCTACTTTCCCTGCATTCGTATCTCTGCGTTGTGTTGACTGGTGCAGCAGTCAGCAGGATGACAACACGCACTGATAGTAATTGAGAGAAACTAGGAAACTAGAAACTATCCCTTTAATTCATATCACTGGTGACACTTCTCTTTATCTATTATTTCATGTCAATTTGGCTGCTGTGAAAAAGGTCTATACAAATAATTAAGCTTGATTACAGGTACACCATTAACATTTGATTCTCTATTTTATAACATAAATTACAATGAAAAATTTAGACCACACATCATGCAAAATTGCATTTTCCAATGACATTAAATGACACAACAGAGCTTTTGTTGGATCAGGAGCTTTCTTTGGGTGCACAGTGACTCCTCAGTGACTTTGATAGATTACAAGCCCACCAAACATCCTCATTTAGCTTCTTTATGAAGCCTCAAACGCCACACTGCTGATTGTTAAATGTCGTCTGATCGTCGTCACCACGAGCAGCTTCGCGAATGAACCACAACCTCACCGAGAACTCAGCACTGGTGTTTCCACACTGAGACTCGCGTCCAATTAAGAGCATTTGTGTGAGTGTTTGTGTGTGGGGAAACGAGGTTGGAGATAAGGTTGCCGTGGTAGCAACCAGATTATAATTGTCCTGGAGTGGCACTAATCCCCCTCCACCCAGGCCAGCTCACTTTGTTCACCGCAAATCAAGGCGCTTCCAATCCGTCTGCCTGAAAGAGCTGTTTCACAAACAGAGGGAGGCAGGGAGGAGGGAAGGAGCTAATGAAACAAACAAACAAAAAAACAACAGTATATAGCTCTTTCCATCACCACTTTACACACTCGCTACACAAGGGTTCAAGCGGGCACAAACACTCGGTACTGCATAAATGCTAGTTGCTGCAGATTGATTCAAGTATTGAAAAATACAGCAGCTAATTATAAAGATTTGAGCTGGAGAGTAGACTTATAGATCATTACGTCATATAAGGGAACAGGAAAACATTTATACAAGTGGCTCTGGAGAAGTGACATCACTTGATGATCTCAGTTTGTGTGTGTGGTTTCATACTAGGGACCAAAAGTCAATACATTTCCATTATTGACTATTATCTTTTCAGTTGATCTCATGCAAGTCCGCAATATTATAACCTTTGTCGCTAAGGTTGTTAATGTTGCCTACTCGCATATTTTATCATATTAAGGCTCAAATATGTATGGATGTAGTTTAAAAAAATGTAAAAGAGTTAAATATGAATATTATTGGTGACACAGTGGTGCAGGGGTAGCACTGTTGCCTCACAGCAAGAAAGTCACAGGTTCAAGACCTCCTTGGTCCTGGGTCTGGAACCTTTCTGTGTGGAGTTTGCATGCCATCCCCATATCTGGTTAATTGGAGACGCTAAATTGCCTATAGGTGTGAGTGTGTGAGTGAATGGTGTGTGTGCCCCACGATTGGCTGGTGACCATCTGGGCTGTATCTCTGCCTCTCGCCTGTAATGTGCTGGGTTTAGCAGACCCCTGCGACCCTAATGAGGAATATATGGGTATAGAAGATGAATGAATGAATGAATAAATATTGTTAGTTAATTTAGCCAATTAAAATACACTCTAAAACAACCTGTTTCAGACAGAAGCTGAACTACAGGGCTGCATAAAGAGCCTGAATAAGTTCAATAAAGATGTAAATAATAAGTTCAAAATAAGATGTAAATGATGCAAGGATATTCTAGAAGAGCTCCAACATATAAATACAGACCTGGAAATGTGCATGACATCTAGCTATCTGGTATATGTAATCGGATTGGACAGACCACTATAGTTTGTCTGACTTATATTGATTCAGAGACAAAAATGTCTGTACATTTTGGTCACATTTTGAAGCTAAATCCCACCCAGTCAGTTGAAGTATGTCTCTTCGAGCTTTGGGAGACTCTTTTTAAAATGGCCAGGGCCATGTGACTGACAGGAGTTACCAACCTAACACTAGTGCTAATGTGCTTCTCCACTGGCACAGTTTATATTAACCTTATGTTAACCTTATGTTACCTGAAAAACAGCCAACAGATTTCTGTGCCTGAACCTTATTCTACTGTCTTCAAACAATTTAGGGAGGAGGCCAAGCTAGCACCAGGAGTCCAAATCCTGTGACTGCAGGGGCCCTGAGTTCACACCATTCCATCTCATATCAACACCCAATACTTGATTCTGTTACCATGGTTACACTCCTTCTAAAAACTCAACTTTAGACATAAGCTGCCTGAATTGAACCTGACCTTCCCCACATAGGGAACAGATAAGAAATGGAGTTTAAAATGACTGATAAGCAACCTTCTTTGTGATTTAAGTACGAAGACATGTTGTATCAGTTGTTTTATAGGAGAAATGGTGAATTTAGAAAAACTCAAAGGCAGCGTTATTCATTGCAGAAGTTTAAAAGCAACACACAATAGTCCATTTTTATCCTGGCTGCTTTACACAGATTCTACATTGCATGCATTATGAGCTTAATGGAAACCATCTGATAACCTCAGATATGTTGTTTTTTTCAGCACACTGTGTAAAGTGCCTGCAGAGCAACAGACAGTTCTCTGACATTAAAATATTCTTTGGATCAATATGAATATGTCATGTGCCCTCACACAGGCTTACTTCAATAGAAAACCCTCTTAATCGTAACTATACATTAATGTTTCAATATACCCTGTGGCTTTACATGTATGTGCAATATATTTATAGCTATATATATTTTAAATAAAATAAAAAGTATTACAAATACATTGGAAAAATCCATTTTTAGGCTCATGAGGCTGGACAACTGAAGGCCTTAACACAGACACAATCACACATTGATTGACACTTGCTTCTACTAGAGTTTAATATTTATTGTTCTGATGTTTATTTTGTATATTTATACAAGTTTATATATATGTCAAGTTTATAATGGTTTTAATCATGTCTCACCATATTTTGCCTCAATTTATTTCTAAATTCTATTTGTTTGGGTTAAGATTATAGGGAACAGAGAGAGAAAAATATAAAAAAAAAGAAAAAAGAAACAGGTTTTGCTTATTTAAAGGGACAGTGTGTAAGATTTAGCACCACCTAGTGGAACAGTGTTGGCAGAAAATTAAATACAGTATTCATTTTACTGTGTTTAACAGTATACAATTCAATAAAAATGAGAATTATTGCTTTTTTGTGTGTGTGTATGTTTTTATTATCTTTGGTTGAGTTTTTTTATTATTATGGACAGCGGGACCTCCTCTATAAAGCTGCCATTTCCTACAGTAGCCCAGAATGGACAAACTGAACAATTACCCTAGAGACACCTTTTTCAGTTTTTTCACAGCCACCGTGTTCTAGTTACCACCAGAAACTATACACTCTACCAATTAATGTTTGTCACATGATCTAATGCACAGCGGTGAAATGTAATCTACACATAATCCATATCTACAACATATCATCATCATTTGCAAAAGATGTTGCTGAACAGACAAGCTCTGAGTCGGCTTTTGCTGTTTGAGGTCCTCCTCCCTGTCTGAGTTGTGATGATTTCACTGCAGCAGAATAAAAAGCAGACGGGCAGATATTCCTGTCTGTGGTTTCCATGGTTCAGGAGTGATAGCATCGCTCGTAATGACACAGTATTGTTGTTTGCTGCCTGCCCAGGTGCCTGAGAACAGAGCTGGATTTGAATGAGAATATTCATGAAGGAGAGACAAATGCACACAGACACACACTGGATCAAGGTTGTCTGTTCACCGCAGCACCCGGTTCTGCCTGTAATTTTCATCACAAAGAGGAAAATAAATCAGAGGATCAGAACAATGGCATGCTTGTACGCTTTTATTTATACGTGCATGTGTATGTACCTGAGTGTGTGTGTGTGTGTGTGTTTGTGTGTGTACACTGCATCTGCCTGCATCTCCTGCCATAGATATTCAAATGTCTTCATGTGAAAAATTGAATCAAGAGGCTGTTGAAGTGCTGGCTCTTCTTTTTCTCTCTGGCCAAGACCTTTTGATATGGTAATGATGTCACTAGGGGGGGCCTGAGGGCCAGATGCATGCTGGGATACATCCCAGGTGTCCGTCCGTGTGTAGTCTACCTTTTATGGAAGACATTTTGTTTCTTGACTGAAATTGTTTCTATATTTTTGCTCCTTTCTTGTGAACTACTTTGCTTTCTTGCCTGAAACAAACCAGGTACAACAGCCTGTAATTCAATTGTATGTTGATCGAGACTAAAAACATGTATTTAAGAGTTATTATTACTCTTATAGCAGATTTTGGGGATCATGCAGCCTTGGAGCAGTTATGAGTTCTTTCTGATAGCCTGTGTCAGTCTTGAGACCTTTGCCCCCCCCTTCCACATACACTGCAGCTGCAGATAAACCCAACAACTACTTTGTTGTCTGTGCAAAATTGATTTAGATTTATATAGATTTCGTTATTCAGGGATGTGTTTAGTTGCTGCTGCTGCTATACTAATTGTCCTGCAGTTGCTTATGTCATGAATAGTCACTGTAGGGTCCATGGAGTTTTCCATGAGGCCAATCTTCCTCCAAATTACATTTAGCTAAAAACGTATTAGTTGAAGTCATTAAGTCTTTTCCCATTTGCCCATTTCTGTGGAATTAATAGCATTTCCTGACACACTCCAGTTCCCACTTGTTTGTCGAATATACTAAATGCAACTATTTCACTTTACGTGATGTTCTCACAGTATCTGTTAGTCTTTAAAATGTCTTTAAAAGTCTCCAGAATGTGAACTTAAAACATTGATCGCCAAATTTTCATTTGGACTGAAAAAAAACCCCAAAAACAGACATAGTCTGCATCTTCTGTTACTGAACATTATTTCACTTTCTGGGTCTCCATCAGATATATTTAATCAGACCTGACCTGTGTGTGTCTGACTTGTTTCTTCTTATTGCATTTGAAATGGAGTTAGTCATTAGTAACTTAATTAAAAAATGTCTTAAGGAAATTAAGCAAGGAACATATGCATTGGCTCAACTTGACATTTAATTAAATTAAATAACTGTATATATGAGGTGTTTTGAGAGATTTAAAATTGAATTATAAATTTATAATTCTGAATGGTGACCATATCTTATCCAAGTTGTTGATTCAAGAATAAAAAGTCCACACAGTCCACATTTTATATTTTTTAGGCATCCAAGCAGCAGTCAGAATTTTTATTTAAGCAGACCAGGGAGACCAAACCTCCATCTCACTCCTGTGTATTCTGATGCATCTGTGAAAGGTCACAAATGTTTCATGACCTTTACTTACCACATAGTTTTGGCAGCCAAAAGATGTAACAATACACTTTTGAGCAGGTTCTAAGAACAATTCAGAGCTAGAGGTGGGATGGCACTGTTAAATACAACAGCTGAAAGAAAATAATCTCCCTCCAAACTGGACTCCAGGGACCAACAACACCTTCAACCACCTGAATTTCAAATTGTTTAACCTTTGAAAAGCTTGACAACTATTATTTTTTTAGATCTTCACTGGACTCTAAAAGCATTTCATAAGTCCAGGCACATTTATTTCAAGCTACTGACAACTATTCTGAAAAATGGCAGTATTTTTTCCCACATGACCACAAAAGGAATTTTGAACATGTTTCATCTATGCATACATGCATGCATACATGCATGCATCTATGCACATACATAGATGCATGAAACAACTTTCAATTTGACTATAGCTAGTAGCCTTGTTTCTTGTTCGTTTCCCATGAGCATTACTGGTTTCTGTCCCCTTTTCTCCCTTCAAAAAAAAAAGACTCAAGACTCCTCAGAATAGGGTACAATGTGGAGCTTTTTTTTCCTTGAACACTGGATATTCAGACAAAACCTGAAGCAATTTTTTACAGTTGCACGATTGCATACAAAGTCAATAGACAGATGCTAGCAGAGAGAAATTGTGCTGCTCAGGGCAGCACGATTTGATTTATGCTACTGTGGAAGTTCAAAATGTTCCAACTTGAGCAAACAAATGTGTATTTATCTCTGGGCTCTATGAATCTATGGCTTACAAGTCTCTAAACACTTTGCTCAACTAAAAAGACTGAAGACAATCTTCCAGCAAACTGACTTTTTGTTTTTGTTTTGTCCCCTTGTTCATTTTCCATGCTGAGAGGTCCCTTTGTCCTCTCTGTAGATTTCCCATCATCTGGTATCACGGTGCTAACACACACCAACAGGTTTATTCCTGTCTTTCCTTTATTTGAAATGTATTCTAATTTTAAACTTAATTCCTTATTGATATTGCTTATGTTCTTTGTTGTGATATTAATGTAATAATATGATGTGGTTGCATTATAAGCCCTCCTCAGGTTTCTAACCTCCCCACCACTATTGTTGTGTTATAATTTTTCCTTGTGAATGACATATTCTATACATTATTTTGTTTTGTCTTGAACAAACTAATAAATTCCAAATTTTAAATTCCAGCACATTCACAAATAGATAAAAGTGTGGCATAAGAAATGTAATTGATGATGATGATCGTCCTCCATTAGATACACATTTTTACAGACACCAAAAACGTCTGTAAAAGGAATTTTATCCATTAGTCTTTCAAGTATCTTTGAGCATCAGAAATGGAGGAGCAGTAACCCGAGGGCACAAACCTAATGTATGAGTTAAGGTTGCAGGTGAGATTTTACATATATTTTACATATATCATCAATAGATGATATATGTAAAAGATTGGGAGATTTAGAGGGATGAAGTCCATGTGCCACCTTGAATTGGAGCAGTATGCCTGGCACATATTGATGAGTATTCTTGAGGATATGTCTGTGAATTCTACATTCAGATCAGTCGCCATGATTCTCTCAATGCATCAGGAGATGAAGGCTTCACATACATAACCGATATTGTGCAGACGGAGCTGTTGGGAATAGAATATCCACAGGCCGCTTTCAGGGATTGGAGGAAATGATGACATTTTCCTCCTGAAATCAGTGCAGCTGCTCCTGTAGCTGTTAAAAATGGTGGATGGAAGACTGTCACTGGCAGAACAGAACTCTCTCTGTGCCAAAGGAAGAGATGGTGGTATTTCTTATAACAGATGCATCAATGGTTTCTGTAAATCATTAAAATGATCTTTTCTTAATATTAACCAGGTAGTTTTGGGTTCCGCAGTAGCTCAAAAAGGCAACAGATCAGACAAAAAAAGCTTATGTTGTGTCTAGTAACAATTATAAATGAAGCAATGAAGTATCAGGACTTGTTGCTATATTCAGGTTTTCCACAGTCTTTGATTTCTCCTCAAATCCATTTTAAAGTGCAGTGAAGAGTCTACGAGAGCCTGACTCTCTGCTCAACAATGGCCCTGCTGGTTTATTAGAAATCAATAAGAACGCTGATGTAACTCATTTAAAATGCAGCACGTACTCTCTTTAACCAGTGGAAAAAGGGAAGTATGTGTTCCTTGTTACTCGGGTGTGTCACTACTGCTCAGTGTCAGTGTTTCACCAAACTGACTTCGTCCTTGGTTCCAGACATGTTGTTATGGCACAGGTACAGCAATCACCATACCTTTACAATGTAGTTCACATTTTAAATATTAATTAGGGCTGTTATAGTCAATTTATTTTGAATGTCTGCATAACAGGCCAGTGTGACTGATCTTTAGCTTGATTGGTTTGTTTTGCCATATTTTTGGAGCATTTTAAAAAGCAGAACTGAGGTTTGTGGTTTTATTATTGAGAGAATTTCTCAGTGTTTCAAGAATAATAAACAGACAGCTCTGGAAAAAAATATGAAACCACTGCATTTTTTCTCTGAAATCAGCATCTATTCATGTATTCCAGCCATTCCATTCTAGCGCCTATTGAATTCAAACACATGAACACATCATTCTGCTTTAAGAGGTACTGATTAGGTGAAACCTGAACCAAGAACAATGGTAAAAACATGTGGAAAGCATGACAAGACACATGAACGCTGTGATCAAAAATGAGGGTTACTTCTTCTTTGCTTTGTTTGAGGTCTGAAAACATTGGGGAGTGTTGCAGTAGTTTATAGACTCAAACAAAAATTGTCCTTTTGCCCAAACACATACCTATAAGTGGTAAAATCAGAAAAGCTGATCATTTTGCAGTGGTCTCTTATTTTTTTTCCAGAGCCATATTTGTCCACTCACACATATTAAGACCATTACAAAATTAAAACAAAATATCCCTTTAAGGTACATTTAGAACACAATTTGTTATTTGCAGGTAGCTCAATCTGTAGGCTAATATTGATAGTGATTATTGATAGTCTATAGCTTATTGATTTTGCCCTCAAATCTCACCTGATTGTTGCAATTTAATGTACAATGCTCACATATTTCTTCCTGGGGAGCCCCTGCTCCCCTCTAGAAGGGTGTGTTCCTGGCATTTCTTGCCTTAAACTGCAGATGCCACTGCCTGGTTGTGGTTGTGAATTCGTCTCTGGGCTGTACTTGTATCTCACATGTTGCTCTGATGGTGAGCTATGCTCCAGCCGACCGGCAGGCTGTTTACTGGCTGTTTACAGGGGCTGCAGACGCCCACCGGGCTTTCTGGCACACAGCGTGGAACTACAGACAGCTGGCACAAAGGCCTGTGCTGCCTCTACTATCTCCCCCAGGCGTTAAATGGGCTGTTAGGTACAGTAGAGGTCATCCAGGGGAAAAAAAAAAAAAAAGTTTGGAATATGAAAGCCTAGAATTTCCAAATACACCTCAACAGTCTGGATCTGTTTTCTCCCAGACGTAATGTTCTTCCACTTTAGCAAACAAGGTGTTTAGATTTGTAATGATGACATGAAGGCTGGTGTTCCACCTGTAGGCTCAGCCTAATGTCCTGACTACTGAGCAGTAATTTAGACCGGACGCTGCTCAGCAACACTGTTGTCTATACACATCATTGAGCAAATGGCTTAATACTTGGAAATGGCCTGACTCATTAACTACATCTCACGCCTGATTAGCCAGTGGTATCTCAGTAAGAGGAGGTAGCTGCTGCTGCTGCTATCCAATCACTGGCTAATATAAACACTATCGATGAATGGAGACCAGGATCACACCGTGGCTTTGTGTTTATAAGTAGAAAAAAATATTCAAGCAATAATTTCAACTATGAAAACTATGTTGCACCTTTAGTAGGTGAGTTACAAATAAAGACTGTTAAAAAAAGAAAATCTGAACAATGCAGCCCCACATCAACATAAACACATAATATGATATGTATCATCAGGGAGGGCTAACAAAATCATTAGATCATGAGATGCGAAAAGGAAAGACTAAACCCTACATACAAACCCTACAAACATACTGAACCAATTCTTCTCCTTTTCGTGCTTTAATAGTGTGTGAAATGTGTCTTTTTTCTAAATAAAAAATGTATTGATATTCAAGGAATCAATCAATAACCACATAACTTTATTTTCCAAGATCCCAGAGATCCCAGAGTTTCCAAATATGTGTCTTTTACGATTAAATAAATGTTAGAGAAAAGAATAGAAAATTACACACAAGACAGCTCGAATATTTCATTTTGATGGAATAGTGCAGTTGTTCAAACATAGTCTTCATTGAGTGTGAACGTTCACATGTAAATGCGTTCACTTTTTTGTTTCTTCAGCACCTCAGTCCTGACGTATAATCATCGTGCTCAAATGATGTTAAAGAACATTCTCAGAAATTCGCCGTCCTGCAGCGCACTTTGACTGACACTTTAACATATGACTGTGTGAATGAGTCCGGATTATCTGTGCATATTTGCTGTATATATGCAGCATATATGTAAGTATGTATGTATATGTAAACTGCATTTGGGTTTCATATATTCATATATATCCCCATATAGGTTCTTTCCATGTGAGTTGTGATGGGAATTGTTCAAGCAGAATAGGAAGAACTTGCACACAGAGTGGAATAAAATGATTTGCAACCATAAATCCGCTTATTAGAAAATTTAATTTAAAGGATAAACAAATTATAAGGAATATGTTTTCCTGGTAGAGAATAGAGAAAACATACAGGTGGTTTATTGTTGTTTTCTTTCTCCACACACATCTGCCTTCCCTAAATCCCTTGGGTACCAGCAGAAGCAGCAGAAGCACCACACACTGCGTGGCATCTGCAGCTAAAGGTCTGTGTTGGCTGGGAGGCGTCTGTGGAGCTACCGACACTGACAGGCAGCCTCGCAGATGCTGTTAGCTAGGCACAGGGCTCTCCAGGTGGGCACAGGGAGGTCTGTCGTGGCCCCGGAGGCTCTGCCGTAATTACCCCCACCCACCACAGCAAACCATTACAGGCTCCCTAGAATATCTCTGTCCCTCCATGGGGTCAGCAGAACGCATCAGAGGTCTGGTCCATATGTGCCACGGCTGTGCAGTTGATGGGGCTAATGTGTAATGGCGGCTTGATCTGTTGATATAGCTGCGTGTGGGTGTGTGTGCAGGTGTCGTGCAGAGAGGCGCCTATGGGAATGCAGATGCATTCACGTACATAATTACACACACTTCAGCCATCACTGGCATGTACAGAAATACACACATATACTGTAGCTGCATAAGACGATCGAGACAAAGAAGTTGTATATTAACAAAAAGGAGACCTCACTGCTTCAGCTTCCTAGGAAAGAGACTATGTCAGTATACAACATTTCAACATTTATCTTCATAAGAGCCCATATACTGTAGTTACACTATAAATATAAATTATCAATATCCACATCATCAATGCAAATAGTTTAATATAATGTTGATAGTTTCCCTCATGATTTGTGAGTGCTGTTCCCTCCTTTGCCCAGAAACATATTTCCCTTGATAATGGATTAATCATTGAATCAAACAGCCAGTCATTTAACAGACAAACCACAAATCAAGTTTAATATTAAGTAGTTACATTCAGCCTTTCCCCTGGTTTCTTATTAAAAATCACCATTACTCAGCGATGTCCTTTACATGTTAAAAGTAGGTCATCAATATTCATTTCTAATTGCCCCAAATATTTAAAAGAAAATCATCATTAATTAGTGATATTGATCAGTATAAACACATTTTTTATTGATAGTCTTTTTTTAATATAACTATAATTATAGGGCAAAGAAGCAGTAAATTAATATATAACAAATATATTATCACCTCTTGTGTTAGAACTTATTGTGAACATAAGTTTTGAATTTCTATTTGCTATTTATGGCCTGTATATCTCATTAATCTGAATTTATACATCTTGAATTTGAGTTCTAAAAAACACAATTTCTGTGATTATTACAATTATAAAAAATAATTAGATAAAACATAGTTCACCGTTTATCACAGAATAATTTGGGTCAAAGTTACCAAGGGCGTTTATTTTGAAAATGTGGTGTGTGTGTGTGTCTGTGCATGCGTGCGTGTGTGTGCATGCATGTGCGTGTGTGTGCATGCATGTGCGTGTGTGTGTGCGTGTGTGTGTGTCGATTTGACAAATGTGGATGTACCCGAGTTCAATTTCTTACATTAATTCTGGTCTTCCCCATCATTCCTAATGATCAGTAATTTTTGACTGGGAACACCAACAGTGTACAAACGTTGAATAAAACAGACACAATCATATGTAAATTAATACAATTTATTTTGTGTGCTGAAATCCTCTTTGTGGACAAAGTCATGGAATCTGATTAAATTAACCACATTTTTCAGAGACAAAAACTTCAGATTTGATTTGAACATGACAGTTAATCAATTATGATCACTTCACTTCAAAAAAGATTAATAATAATAATAATAATAATAATAGTAATAATTTATTGTTATTTTCATGTGCTAGAGTTACTTATTTCAGCTTTTTTTAGCCGTCTTGGATGAGCACAAACACACAGACACAATCTGAGAAAGGGACAAAAACAGAGAGAATCAGGTCTTTGTGGGACAGTAAGAGATGAAGGTTAATGTCAGACGTGTTGTGAGTGTTCCTGCCTCTCATTGACCTCATCCACCTTCAGCCCCATTGTAGAAACTACTCTCTGCCAACAAGCAGCACAGTTATCTAGCTATCTCCTCCTATACAAAACCGCAATGAATTGAAATTCACCTTTCTGTGGCAAATAATAATAGCACACTGACATTATATTGGACCTGTGTGTGTAATTTGCTGTCTCCTCACAAAAGGCTTTGCTTTCTGCTCTGTTTCCTCTCAACTTTCTCAACGAACACCATGCTCCATCCTTACTGTAGTGTTGCATTTAAGTCTATGCATTGTGGATTTATGATGTTTATGTATTTATAAATTTTATCTCACAAGTAGTATGCATTATTTACATATGTTTTTTTGTTGTATGTAATTTATTATTGTCTCTCGGTATACTACTGCTGTTTTACTGGCTAATTTCTATTTAAATCGATTGCAGCTGTGTGTAGCACTGTTGTCTGCAGGGAAAATAAAGTATATCTTATCTTATCATCAAAGCACATTGTATCTCTCCAGCATGTTTCAATCAAACATAGTAGACCTCAGTGCAGCTTTGAGAGTAATGAAATACCTTTCCACACCCACTTTGCTTACAAAAAAAGTGACACACACAACAGAAAAGTCCATCTTTGACAAATTTTTACTACAGAAAAATGATCTACGTTTAGAGACACTGAATTGGAAAACGTCTCAGTTCATATTTGATGAACCCATGCCCTCACCTGACATTTCTATTTCTGTAGCATTAGACAGTGATTACAATAAAATAAAATAAAATAAAATAAAATAATAATAATAATAAAAACTCACTTTTTCCAGACCAATTTCCTTGGTAAAGAATGAATTTAAAAAGTATGAAACACTTTACATTTTTATTCTATTGCTCTTTGTAGTTTCCTGACTCTCTGTCTTTAAGGTTTTGATTTATTCTCTGTAAATGTGAGAAAACATATTCATCAGAAATTAATTCTTTTTACCTTACCTTTTTAATTAGTGATCAACATTCCCACACTGACTTTCTATTAATATTAAAAATCTCAGCAGTAAATGTGACTTGTGTTTGTTTAGTTGCTGTTGGTTGTTTACTGTGCTTAATTGTCCATTACTGTCTTTCTCTTGTTGGCGAGCTGTTCCCAATCACAGCATGAGCTATATGATAAACAATTAGTCGCAATTAATCCTGCTTTTATGCTATCAGCGTTGGCTTCTGTGTGTTTTTATGCTGATCAGAAAGAAGAAATGTATTTATATGCTGATGATGACTGAGCTGCAGTCGTGACATTGAAGGAGGTTCACATTGGGTTAGAATTAGAATTGGTTCACTGTCTATATTGGTTTTATGTACTTCATTGTAGTTTTAATATAGTAAAAAATATATTTTTGAATTTGCATTTGTCATATAGTAAGTAAGTAAATAGGCTTGATATGATAATTTTATGAATTTTAACAATTACTCACCTAGTGAAAGAGTCTTTTTTCACGAAACTTCCAACTTCCTTGTTTATCTTGTTGTTATTGTTTTATGTTTTAATGTTGTTGATGTATTCAGGTCTCACATCTATTGATTCCTTTCATGTGTTTTATGTAGGGTTACTCCAGAATGGCTGTGAGTGTTAGTTTCCCGGCAGATGCAAATATACTTAAAAGTAACTAGAAATGAGCATGTAAAGTAAATATGTTTCAAAGTTTTTGAGCTTGCCCCCAGACTCATTTGTTGTGGTAGGTTTTCTCTATCCACTTCACATGCATCCCTTTCCTTTAAAAATGCTCCGGGTGCACAAATAATGTTTTCGATCAAGCAATCTCCCACAGATCTGACCTTGACCGCTTTTATCAGGTGACGAATACTCGTCGAATACTCGTCACAAGATGCATTGTTTTGCAGACCGATACAGCTGCTTCTCAACCTGCACTCAAACACCGCAATCCACTCCACCTTAGAGCGAAAAATAAAAAAGAAGGAAAAAAAGATGATGCTTGATGATTGTAGATTTCAGCAAATTGATCATTTCATCGTGGTTTGGGGAAAAAAAGATATGGACGTTGATGGAATTTTAGCTGTTATCTGTCAAAGGACATCTGAGACGTGGCCCTGTTGAAATCTCAGGCCCTCGGCAGAGTTTACCTTTGCTTTGTAGATGCAGAGATGCTTTCAGAGGGGGAATAATTACATTGTCTGTGTTTTGATAATACTTATAAACAGCCAGTGTGTAACATGCAGCCACCATGAAATGAGAGAGGTAATGGATGAATACCTGTTTGCGAGGTGGCGTCACAAGCGGCTGATTGCCAATCAATTAGAAAATGTCATGATGGAAAGTTGATTAGAGCGTTAACTGCAATGAATATAGAAGGTTGTGGAAAAGGTTCTTGTTTATCTGGAAACATAAAGAAAGTGAATTACTTATTTTTAACATCACACATGTAGTTGGTGGGTGACCCATGCTGCTTTTAAATGAAGACCTGAAGGAAAATTACCGCCTCATCTAGTGATGATGGAGATTTGGAGAAATGGAGATTCAAAAAATAAATAATTAATTTCAAATCACATGAATTAATATCATGGCTCCTTCAGTATGAAAGTAGTCATCAGTTTACTCAGTGTAGCTACACACATTCACAGAGTCATCAGCATGAACATCACCAAGAAAAGCCTCCGACATCACTTAATCAAAGATTTAAATGTCTTTTCAGAATAAATACACAACACATTTTCATTGCAATGCTAATGTACAATAATAGTAATAATAATAATAATAAACTCAATGCAGACATGAGTGGAAGCAGATTTTCTCCAGGCAAAGAGAATGAGTTGGAGACCTGAGAGAAGAATTAGCATTTTTTTTTTTCCCAGAGGCTTTCTGACTCCAATTCATAAACATATGGGGACAAGCAAAACAAAACATACGTGGAGGGAATTAATAAAGAGCTAAGTTCAGTGCAGGTTTTGAGATGAATCTGAGGGCATTTGGGGTTAATTCACCACGAACACAGACGGCACAAGAAATATCTAGTGGACAAATATGCGCAAATAACGACAAAACTGGCTTCACATGCAGTACAAGCTTCACATATTTATTAACAGCAAACAGAAAAAGACAGCACATAGAAAAACATCTCTGTGCTTTATGGTTTACAAAAGACAGTCAGCCTTTAAATATACTGAATGCATAATTATAATTTGTGTATTAAATATGAATCCTGAATAACATCCCACTCTTAACATTAAAGGCCCGATATGTAACTTTTCCAAATTAAAATGTCCAAAATGGATTAGACCTATGTTAATTATTTTGTTGAGTTTACTATTTCAAACATGTATAGCAGGTACATTGCTGCTGCCTTTATATATATATATGATATATGATGGAAAACAACAAATCCCATGATCCCATGCTACATATAATCACAGATAGAGAGAAACACACATGTAAACATACAGAATATATAAAACAAAATGTGGGCATATGCATGAATGGAAATAAGAATACAAATATACTGTAAACACCAAATTTAAAATCCAAAAGCCAGCAAACATCCTACATTGGACATTATAGAGGACACAGATCCCATAAAGAATGAAAATCGTTACAGAAAACTCTATATTAAGGCTGATAGGAGCTAACGAGCCTATAAGTTAATGATGTAGTCTTGTTTTCAGATGAAGTGAATCACCATGAACCTGGGTTCATTTCAACATCAGCATTTTAAACTGCATAATTCATAAACCTCTAATATATAATGTGACACTTTAAAGATCTAAACCTGGATTAATAGTTTCAGTATTAACATCTTTTATCATAAACTAGATGTTGATATGCAAGTACATGGAACAGTCTTTTTTTTAAGAGTGCAGCTAATGAATGATTGAACAAAAAAGTGTTTGCTGCAGGAGCCAAATTTCAGGAGAACAGAGAAGATAGACAAGGCAGATCATTGGGTGGAATTGCATTAATTTATTCTCATACAAGAAATGTGTTTTCAGTCCTTCCTCAAATTGCCACAGCTGCCCACAGCAAGTTGAGTCAAAATGAGAGGTTTTCCTGCTTCCACACTGAGTCATTAGTGCGCATGAGGATCCAGTCCAATATTTTATGTCTTAGATCATCAGAACCTGGGTTGTTAGCATTAAAAGACAGACACTTTGCACCTCTGAAGATCATTTATTCATTGATAAAAGTTCACAACAAATTTGCAGGCTCTCCACCCTCAATCCTGGCTGGCTGGGATCAAATTCCCAGGCTGTAAATCAGCACCTTGTCCAGACTCTGTTCTCCTGGCAAGTTCTGGCCGCTGCCACGCGCCCTCTCATTAGCATTGGCTCGCTTTCTTCAGATTAGCTGTAATTAAACTGTGAAATTGAAGCCGTTTTCTTAAGTCAGGACACGGCGAGGACACCAGGAGCTTGTGACAGCGCCGGGCGGGACACCTGCAGATTTAGAACAGGGGGGACGGCCAATGCTGCCATCCTGGCTCACCGCCACCGGTGCTCCTTTCTGCTCCAGGAAACCCAGGACATTTATACAGGATGAAAAAAAACAATAAATAATACAACATGTAGCTTTAGCCACAATGATGGAGGCAGGTCTGTTGTGTGAAAGTTAAACAGCCTTACTGCCTTTGCAAGAAAGGACCTTTTATTCTGTCAATTTTTCCATTTTCCTTTCTTTAAAGCACAAGTAAGAACAGTTTGAAAAGTTCTCATAAGGTTCACTGATTTGTAAAGCTGCCACTACTGTTGCCATGGGAATTTTTATACGCTTCTTCTTTTTTATGTGTAGATGTCCTAATGTATCCTACATCCTTTCAGTTTAAAGGTCTCATATTTTACACATTTTTTGTGTTTGTATTAAATTGTATGTATTTCTTCACACAGAGCAATTTAAAAGGAAATGTAGGGTAGAATAAAACCAGTGCAGGAGAAAGGGCTTATAGAAACATACTAACAATTACATACAAGTAATAATAAACTGCAGTTACTTAAAAAGCACGATGAGAGAAAAACATGCAGCTAAAACCTGAAGCACAAAGAAGATCAAGCATTTAACCAACCAAATGCTTCTGTAGACAGGTCTTATACATATTTATGGAGCCTTTTTGCAAAGTGTGAAAATTACTTCCATAATTTGACACCTCTATATCTGAAAGAGAACTGGCCTCTGGATGTGAGAAAATGTTTATGAAATAAGACCTAAAATATTCCAGAATGTTCGATTCAGTTGAGTGTAATTTAAAAACACATACTTAAAAATATTTATGTTAAAAGTTTTAAGAATTGAATTTGGTAAGTTGTGATGCCAGTAAACAACATCATCTCAATATATATTTGTATATGTCCTATCTCAGCTTCTCTCTGCAGATCTAAAGAAACAGACCATTTTATGTCTGTCTGTATCATTATTATTAATGATTCTCTCCCCTGATTGGCTGATTTGATTAGCTATAAATGGTGTCTGGGAAATTGACGGTATAGTTAATGACACTGCATCTTCACATTTAAGGATTTAAGGCTCAGTTTCTCAATAAGGACTGTGTGTGGATTTAGAGTTTTGAAACACAGGGCAATGTAAATAGAACAACTAAACGTCCCTATAATCACGTCATGTCATCATTTAAATGATTTGATGCCAGATTATTTTTGTGCCAAACACATCAAGTCAGTATCTCATTGCCCTGAAGTTGTAGGACTTGCAAGTAACAGATTAAAAGATTAAAAATGGATTCTAATGTCAGTCAAGCTATGAAAAAAGGAACAAATAAAAAATGCAGCATCCTACATTTCCCATGATGCACCTGAACCATGTCTTTACTCTCCTTCCCTATGAAAATGTTCAGGTGGAAATGCTGCTGTTGTCCTTTAAGTTCAGTGTTTAAATAAGAGTTAGTAATCAGATGTTTGTCCTTCACTTGTTTTAAATCTGTGTCTGGTTTTATTTACAGTTTTACTGTGATACTCAGAAACACAGGACTTATACTGAAACATGCGCTATGAGCAAATTAAACTTTTATGCATCCATTCAAAGCGACTTTACTAAAGTGTGGCCACTTTTCTCCCGCATTTCAGAATCAATGGTCGTCACTTCTGCTGTCAGACACGCACTGTTGGTTTAAAGTGGGATAAGCCACTGCTGCATTTACTTGATTCATTGGTTGTTTTTTTTTTCACACATCATTGTTTGAACAGCACATTTCTGAAACAACCTTTTACTCCCCTTTGCTTTCTCTTTATACACACGTGCACTTTGTATGTCTCTAATTCATCAGGATTAGGATAAGAGTAAAGATGATGAAAAGATATGGATTTTTGAGAATCCTCACAGACAAATGTCAACATGTATCTAAAAGGACTGGATGGCAATGGTATTTTGGCTGAAGAATATGTCTCTGGGTACAGATGATTCCTATTCCACGCTGTCCCTTGCTGACACCCCCCCCCCCCACACACACACACACACACATGTTTCTCCTGTCTAAAAAGTGACTATTTCAAGGCATTTTTAGTTATACCCTCTTCCTAAAGTCCTTGACATTTCCCTGACCTCTAACCCTTAATTTCTATTTTCTGTGTAACTCCTGTTGAAAAAAGTTTTACCAAATACCAAACCGACCTTGTCACGTTTGCTGCCCTCAGAGCCAGACGTTGTATATTGCTGCACTGGAACAGTCTGAACCCCCCTGTGGCACAATTTCTGACGTCTTTTTGTCCACTTAAAAGTCAAGCACACACTCAAGAGGATCTATGAAAATATTTCAAACTCAGGACCCTCTTCACTGCTTTATTAACTCTCTAACTTCAACAGATAATTTGATTTGATCTTTTTTCTCATCTGTCACTCAAGGGCGTGTGTTCTGTGTGTTTGCATTGTTTTTACTTGAGCTTGTGGGGTTTGTGTGAGGTGCATGACTGACCTGTTCTATCAGGTGGTTTTCTACATCAGAATTGGAAATCCTATTTCGTTGATGAGGGGGCAATAAGCAATACATTTTAAGAGAAACAAACCTGTGTGTCAACAGTCAACGTCACAACGGTTGTAATGTCCGCTGGTAACCTTGATTGTCAGAGGGTCCGCTGCATATTCCAACATCCCATTAAACGATTTGTCTCTGTTTTGACATGCTGGTTTCTGGCATCTATTCCTTGCATCAGACTACACAAGGCAGTTGAGTGGAGTCACTGGCGTCGTGCTCACATCTGCAGATTTGCGGAGATGTGGTTGAAGCAGAGACTCCACGCTGTTATTGATTGTGGCCACAGCATATGAAGTAGCTATTAAGATGATTTTTCTTTTCTTTTTTTTTATCAGTTGTACATGACTCAGCAAGCGGTGCAATATGATCACTATGTAGAGCAGACAGGCAGAGCGCATTTTTACTGCGCTGAGAAATGAAACGGCACCAGAGGAAGTTGATGAGAGATGTTGTTGGTCACATAAAAGTAAACCTAATATATCCTATAAAGCTCCTGATGCTCTTCTCAACAGTGAGTATTGTATTCTCTCAGCTGAGGGAGACGCTCAGAGAGAGAGTGAACACCAGCGCAACAGAGCGATCTCTCCCTCCATACAAATGCTCTTTCTGAAATATAAATAAATATAAAATGTAAATTTGGTCCTGTTTTTGATCCGGTAAGTGTTCACACTGCATTCACTTGCAAACGAACTGAGACCCCTCCTAAGAAACATATTGTTTTACATTCAGTAGTGTTTGTGTTGTGCATTTATTAAACATTTCTTTTACATTCAAAATCATTTTTTTGTGTTTAAAAATATTTTTTGGGAGTGACAATTTCGTGACAACATCCCCTGTCCTGGGATTTCTGCCTATGCTCTACATATATTAAAGAATGGAGAGAAACTGCTGAAGATTATTCAGGTTACTCATTTAGTGCTCGAAACATGAGTTTCCAGCAGCGTTGGAAACACCTGGCAGCCATGTTTATCAGGAGCTTGTCCCGCTGGACTCCTACATTTCAGGGGCGGGTTGGATGCAGTGGGAGTTGTGTAGGGGGTGATTCTGGCCCAGGGGGTCGTTGTCATGACGATGACATGGTTCTGGACCGATGGGGGTGCAGCTAATGATGAATAATTATGCACGTTTCTCTTTTTTTTTTATATTGTTGTTCTATTTGCTCCTTCCTCCCGTTGTGAAAATTGACCTCTCTCCATGATTTTCATGGTGTTTGTGAAAACAAGAAATGACTTTGATGAATGAAGACTAAACAGTGTTATGGAGAATTGTGTTCGCCGCGGAAGCAATGCTCCCCCATCAGCCAGGGTCGCTGCTATTTTGTGTAATGTGCTCGCCAGGTCATATGTATTTAATATTCCACGGCTGGATGTTTGTAGGTTTGCCAATGCTAATGCACCGTGCATGAGCTAGCACCATGCATTAAAGCTGCTCATGAATATAAGCACATATTATAGCAAAGAGGTGGTGGTTAACAAGTATCAGGTCAACAAAGATTGATCCTAATCTATCAGCTAATGGAGGTGATTTGATCTAACACCTGAAGGCTGTTAAAATGAACTCAGATGATGACAATCTGGGCTCTTTAGTCGTCTGGTCCAACTAGTGAATGGAAAGTGTCTAAAGATGTGAGTTTCTATCACAATGTCTTTCATTCTCTATCTCTAACACTGGTGTTAGCCACCTGGAACTATTTGGTCTCTGCTCATTTAACGTCAAGATTTTGCATCCTTTCAGCTCATTTATACATATGGATTCCACAGAAAGAACGTCCTTACTATTTGGCCTCATATTATTTTCTGAAAATACTTCAGTGCTGTGGTGTTGAATGTTTTAAAAAAGGAAAATATGTGCAGGAAAAAGCATTATGATGTCATGCAAACATATAATACACACTCAAGCGCACAACCGTGTATCCACTGACACATCGCTGTCAGTGGGAGGCGAGATGACGTCGCATCCACCTCGAGCAACAGCTTTTTCTAGGCTTTGAAGCACAGTGCATGCTAACGCCGCTGCTCTATTTTAACAAGCTAATCTGTGCAGATAATCAATAATAACACACACAAACACATTCAAACCCAAACTATTACCTTTCTCTGAACATAACATAAGTGTTGTGTGTGTCGGAACCTAACCGGACCTTAATCACAGTGTTGTTGCGTCATAATAAACATAGTTAGCAAAGATGCATGCCATACAGATGTTAAAGGGCAGCTTGTACTGCAGAGTCCATAGCAACGATAGGGTCATAACTAATGTTTGTTGCAAAAGGTCTCCAAATAAGGATAGAAACCAAAATCAAAGGGAAATGCAGATAAGATCCCATTAAATAAAGCACTTTTACTCCAGTGACAGCGAGTATCTGTTGCCTGTTGGTCTGCTGCTGTGCAGCCTCACGTCTGTTAGATATGTGTTTGTCATACAGGCAACAGGAAACAATCCACTGGCACTAACAACCAGATTTAAAAGTCATTTTAATGACATGAGAAAATTAATTATTGCCTACCCCACAGTCTGTATCTAAGAAGAGAAAATAGCCCTCATTTAATTTTGCAGAGCTCTAAGGCATCCTGCTCAGGGCGGAGAAGACGGCTGATAAAGGTGTTCGTTCTCTCCTCCTTGGTTCCCTCCCTCCATCCCTGCAACCTGCCTCATTCTGACATTTTCCAAGGCAGGGACACAGAAGCTGTTTCTCTGTTTCTCCAACATAAAGCTGAGTTCTTTAAATATGTCAATGACGTCCTCAGCTGGGTGGCAGTTACACTCACAGCTGAACGGGTCAGGTCGACTTGTTGAAATAGGTCTGGAGCTCTCAAAGCGGGAGAATGTTAATTTTCTCTGTTTTGTGGTTTTATCTCCACTCTCCTGCTCCACTTGCTTCCTTGCTAACTTCATGTTACTACAACACCTCTGTGTTATGTTAATGTTAAATTACTGCTGCTATTTAAGTAAGTGGACAGTTCTTTAGGTGTAGCAAAAGTGCATTTAACTATCATGTTCTTCAGATCCTTATGTTTCACAAACATAAAGTAATGAGCATGTGTCCATCTGGAGAATGTGCTATCTGACATTTCTGCAGGTTCACTCATCTTCATCTTCTGCCTGACAAGACAAAAGGAAAAGGAAATGAAACATTTTTGCACGTTGATTTATGAGTGATTTTAGGAAGTTTGTAAAGAAAAACAACAACAAAAAAAAAGCAAATGACCACTTCAATCCAGGTTAAAAAACCATTGTAATGGACATTACTGACATTTGTACCAGTCAGTCATTTTCTATACCTGCTTATTCCTCATTAGGGTCGCAGGGGTCTGCTGGAGCCAATCCCAGTGCATTACGGCGAGAGGCAGGGATACACCACACATGGTTGCCAGCCAATCGTGGGGCACACACACCATTCACTCACACACTCACACCTACGGGCAATTTAGAGTCTCCAATTAACCTCAGCATGTTTTTGGACTGTGGGAGGAAGCCGGAGTACCTGGTGAAAACCCACACAGACACGGGGAGAACATGCAAACTCCACACAGAAAGGTCCCAGACCCAGGACCAAGGGGGTCTTGAACCTGTGACCTGCACCACCGTGTCGCCCGACATTTGTACCAAAGTAAAATATAACTTTTTTTTTTTTTTTTCCGGTAACATGTTACTTCGGGCGACACGTGGCGCAGGGGTTAGCGCTGTTGCCTCACAGCAAGAAGGTCGCAGGTTCAAGACCTCCTTGGTCCTGGGTCTGGGACCTTTCTGTGTGGAGTTTGCATGTTCTCCCCGTGTCTGCGTGGGTTTTCACCGGGTACTCCGGCTTCCTCCCACAGTCCAAAAACATGCTCAGGTTAATTGGCAACTCTAAAGGTGTGAGTGAATGGTGTGTGTGCCCCACGATTGGGTGGTATAGAAAATGACTGAATGACATGTTACTTCTAGCACTGTCTGTGAGTGATAGTGAAAGCATTCATCACCAACTCCGGAGCACGACTGCAGTGCTGAGAAGTAGCAATCTATGGCCGGGTTTGCTGCTCTAGGACCAAATCATCAGTATTTTGTGAGAAGCGATGCACAGACCAGGCAGGAGAAGATGAAGGAAAAGTGTCTCAAATCTACAAGAAAGACTCAGCCTCCTGAAGCTCAGTTACTGATCATTAGTTATGCTCTTCGCAGCAGAACAGAACACACTCTGGAAGCTGCTGTAACAACGTAAGATGCAGTGTGTGTGTGACATGTTACAAAAGTAATAAATTACTGTAAAGCATTGATTTTTGCTGTGATGTAAGGCATTACAGGTAAAATGGTAATATTTTACTTGGTACAAATGTCAGTAACATGCATTACATTGTGTTTTTAACCTGGATTTTTATGAAGATTTGTTTTTCTTCATACAAATGGTAAAATCATCACAATGTGAGCAGCAGTGAAATGTCCGCACAAAAAATGTTTCACTTCCTTTTCCTTTTGGCTCGTCAGACACAAGATGAAAATGAGTGAACCTGGAGAAATGTCAGATAGCAGATATGTTTGTGAAACATAAGGATCTGAAGAACATGATAGTTAAATGCACTTTTGCTACACCTAAAGAACTGTCCACTTCCTGAAATAGCAGCAATAATTTAACATTTACAGAGGTGCCATAGTAACATGAAGTTATCAAGGAAGCAAGTGGAGCAAGAGAAACAGACACAATTAACATTCTCCTGCTCTGAGATCTTCAGCCTCAAGAGGTTAGGAGACATGTGTCATGAAAAACCACTTTCAACAGTGGAATCATCAGCTTTTTGAAAACTCATCAGCAACATCCTTGTTATTATTATTATTATTATTATTATTATTGACTAGCAGCAATAATAACAAAGGTATAGAGCTACATTTAGATTCCAAACCCATATTTCAAGTTGCTTTGGTGAATGTATCTTTAAACTAATTCAATAGTAGTGTAATGCCTTCAATTTTAAATACAGTAATACTGTAACATAATGAGTTACTTTGAAATGACAGTAACAAGAAATAACACATTCCAGTTTTGAAGTAACTTGCCCTACACTGGTGGGTTGAATGGGTAAAAATGGACGTATAACAGCTGTTCACAGTTCAAGAGTTTTCATTTTTTATCCACTACGGAAATTATTATAACCTCATTTAAAGGCCGAATGTGTAACTTTTTATCTGAATTAAAATATCATATCTGAAAATAATCTGAAAATAACAGTACTTTGATTATCCCAAATTTTTACAACAATTTTCAAAGCTTGAGAAACATATAGTTTAAATATTAATTTTACGAAATTACAGTACCTGAGCTTAGCTCAGATAGTGCAGCAGCCCTAACAGCATCTAAGAAACAGATTCATGACGTCATGAAACTCCTTTTGTTATTGCTCTGATTGAACAGGCGAAGAGAAAATGCACAAGAACAAAGCAGAAACTTCATTTTATCAGGTGACAGCTGCACAGATTTCATGTCTCTGTTGAAATATAATTTTCTAAAGTGAAACACTTAGCGATGCACCTCACCAACAGCAGAGGTTGATTCTTTCTCAGCAGGGTCGTGATGAGGCCACGGCACTATTTGATGCCTGACGGGGCTTAAATCCATCACATCTGTGAGTCACCCAGGATTCACCTTCACTATGAGTCACAGGACATGTTTCAATGAATGACCTGTGCCTGTTGTTGCATGAAGACACACACACACACATACATGATTATCTGCACAAATGTGAGAGATTCACTTCTCAGGATGAACATCGCCAAGAAAACCCATTTTTGTCTGGCGAGGACAGGTCAACGAGGACAGCGGGGCCTTTTTAAGCTATCAGCATGTGGTTGGACTGGTGAAACAGAGCTCACACACTCACACTGGGTGCTGCTGCTGATGCACTACGGGTCAAGGCTGTCAGGAGAATTGTTTCATGCTCATCTCCCTGACTGCAGAGGGAAGACAGTTACATCGGCCTCCGCTGTCAAGACACTTCCCAGCTCGTGATATGAACTTAGCTTAGGTACCACACACACTGTGTGTGTGTGTGTGTGTGCGTGCAGGACCAAGTGAACAGGAGAACCGTCTGCACCACATATAGAAAATTAATAAGCAGAGAGGAAAGGAAGATACATGAAATGCGTGTTTGTAATGATATAGATGTATAAACATTATTATGAACTGGATGTGTGATTCCTCTTTTAATTTGAGTCTGTGAAGGAGAAAAAACAACAGTGGCAGAAATTGTCGAAGTCTGCACTGTGTTTTATATATGTATGTATGTATATATATATATATATATATATATATATATATATATATATATATATATATATATATATATATATATGTGTGTGTGTGTGTGTGTGTGTGTAATCTAATCTAATAATAATTAGATTACTAATTATGTACTTATACCGTAACAGCTACATGCTACACTTTACTTATGTTTACTTTACTAATATAAGGTAATCAACAAAAAAATAATTAATTAAATTAGAAGAAAACAAAGGAAAGAGAACAGAACAACAAAGGGAGACGGAAATAAGGACAAGGGACAATGATAGAAATAAATCCAGGACTTTTTTTTTTTCTAGGATGGCAAAGTCTCATTAACATGTTAGAATTGTGCCAATAAATCAAACTAAGAAAAGGAAGAGAAGAAGAAGATATTAAATGATAGAGGAAGTAATGTACAAGAAAAAAGAAAGATGCTAGTTGCAATATATTATATTCTGTAATAATATATTTATAACCAGTGACTTAAACCATCAGATTAATGCAGTATAGTAAAAAATGAATTGTTCAGGAAACAATAAAGAGTATATTTGTGATGGTAGCTGCTTTAAAACCCACCACTACCCCCTTTATTTCATCCTTATGTGTGTGTCATGTTTGTGACTTTATCTTTCTTGTCTTTGCTGCTTCTTCGGTGTCTAGACTGTGTAAAATGTCTTTGAGTCCTAGAAAAGCCATTATAGAAATATGATCTGTTTAATATTATCATTACTATGTGATGAAGATATTTCATTTTATAGTATCAGTAAGGGAGACCATCCTATTTCTGACCATGAATGCAGCATGTCATGGTCTGACGTTGACGCTGTGTGCAAACTTCTTTCTTCTCTCTTTCTTTGTGATATATTTACAGCGGCCCCTCGTCCGCTCATGTTCAGTCGGTGTAGTCGGCTACTTTACACTCAGGAACAGCCATCCTTGTTTTCCAAGTCTAATTAGCTCCGCTGACTTTTTCCGTTGCAGTTTGTCACAGTCCGTTCGTCAGTCAGCCCAGATGTTATGCTTGCTTACTGTATGTCGAAGATTTATGTCCCAGGGGGCATCAGGGACGAGGGGCTAC
Organism: Lepturacanthus savala; assembly: GCA_030544235.1. NCBI lineage: Eukaryota > Metazoa > Chordata > Actinopteri > Scombriformes > Trichiuridae > Lepturacanthus > Lepturacanthus savala. Next base: position 3,454,031 of record CM060461.1, read on the forward strand.
CATATCATGCGGATGATGGCTCTTTTGTCTCGGGTGCCATCTGAGAAGACGAAGGCGAGCGGGGCCTGGACGGTGGCTCACAGGAATCCAGGACATGTCGCAGAGCACACAAAGGGACATCAGTTTGGTGGTCCTGGGGCTGAATGAGCTGTCGTTTTGGTGAAAAAACAAGAGAGAAAGCCTTTCATTTGGTATCCACCGGTGACCGTTGAATATCACGCAGGCTGTTTGCGGGTATCCAGGCGATGACCAATGACGGCGTCTGATGTCGTATCCATCTGACAGAGCTGACGGCCCAGTTGATGCCCGTGTCGCTCTGAAGCCGCTCAGACAAAGAGGCAGACACGTCTGTTTTTAGGGCTGCGAGATGAGTGATGCTTTCTGAGCTCATTATGAGGAGACTGTTGGTCTAAAATCTTCTGTTCATCCTCGGGTTAATGACAGTAGAGGCCTGACACTTTGTGAGACGAGCGCTTGCAGAGAATAAAGTGAAGCAGAGTCACACAGAGAGGAGAACATTATGGTCAATATCAGTCAGAACATATCACACATCAGGGCTAATACACCATCCTCCAATAGATTAGGAGACACACAGTGATGAAAAAAATCACATCACAGTTCTCTATAGCTTAGGAGCAACTTAAAGGTGCTACAATTCACATTTTAACATCATCGATTATTATTTAAAGGCATTTAGGCTTCAGTTACTGAAACCAGACTTTCTATAATGTTTATTACCTCTGAGTTGGACTCAGTGATAAATCTTCTGAAACTTATTTCCTGTGGATCTGAGAGTATAGCAAGTGCTGACATCATTTAAGTGTAATATTTTATGGGTATTATTTATTATAGTTAATGATTTAGTTTATTGTATTACTGTTTAGCCGCACGACTGTCCATGCTTACAAATTATTGCACATTTATTATCTGTTGAAAATTTACCGTTAAGGAACGTTTTTCAAGTGTTGATACTTACGAACGTGGGAGTGGACAAGATGTGCTTTGCTTTATGCAACAGGCAACAGATGGGAACATTGGCAGCTACATTTTCCATTACTTCAGCACTGATTAAAGATCAGTCCCTGGATCCTTCATTTCAAAAACAAATCACACAGTGTAATTGTGTCCAACCTCACATGGGAAAAATAAAGTCACACATAAGCATCCCCTTGTGCTCTGAGATGAAAACGAGAGTAAAAAAAAAAAAAATAAAACAAACAATAAATAAAGTGAGCAGGAAACAGTGGAAAGGGAGAGTAGGGAAGAAAATGACTCTTTGGCCCTGATACAGTTGTGTATCTTGGTGATATATTTCAGTAGATTTGTCCTAATGAGGCCTGCTTTAGTATTTTCTATGTACTTTGCTAGAAAATCTAAAACTCAAAACTAAATCTGCAAGTGAAAGAATCAGAAGGCAAGTGACAAGTCGTATATTTCCAGTTTCTATTTATAGTCCGAGTAGTATTGATCAATCAGGTTTGGGCAGTAAGTAATGAGTCAGTGTGGAGAGCTAATCAGATTGAGAAAGTCTGTCAACAATTTAGCTTTTTAATAGCTTTTATTAGCTTGATCGGACTATAAACAATAACCATCAAAAAGAAAAGTCTTAGACTGTATATTCACTGGCTTCAGTACATGTGCAATAATCTACAAATAATATATCTCAGACCCAGGAACTAGTCCATCATCAGCTGATAGTCGATGGGTTCTAGGAACGCATCAACAGAAACTTTATTCTTATCGACAGACTCAACTTTAAGCTGATCCTGTCATTCTGATTCTTTTTGTCTTTATCCATTGATCCCTACTAGTTACCATCCCATTTAATACTAATGATGAGGTCATCATAAGAGAACAACGGGCTTTAAAACTAATTTGCATTATTATCATGTTAACTTTGACAGCCCTATTAAACATGTTTTATTACCTCTATGGCTTTTTTTATTACATCATTATCTTTTTGTGTGCACTCATCTCAAATTGTTTTGACTGTTGACATTTGTTCTGTCTCATTATCCGCTTGTCAGTTATCTGTAAAGCTGCACTAACCTGTACAGAAACATAAGGACAAGACTGGAACTCAACATCTTCTTTTTTTTTTTATTTTTTTTTTTTTTTTATATTTGCACATGTGACGAGAAGCTGTGAAGTTGATTGATAATATTTATTTAGGGGAACAAAATATGTATTCAATATTATAATCACTGATACCTCAAAGGTGAGTATATTATTATTCTACACATTATGAAATAATAACAATAATAATAACATTATGCCCACAGTATCTTATGTGGTTAAAAGAGGAACAAACTATTATTATATTATCATTTTTCATTATTATTATTATGATTATTATTATTATTATTATAAAACCTGTTTTACTAGCAGATTATAGACAAAATAAAAATTAGATCAAGAAGATAATGTCAAATGGTGATTGTTGCATTTTTGGATCTTCATTTCAGGTTTTATAGTTTTAATGTTGCTTAGTAGCTTAACCTTTCCAGAATAAGAGCAAACAACAGGAGTATGGACAGCACCTTCAAAGCACAGCGCACTACCTGCATTAGTGTCCATTTATGGGTTATGTCAACGTTGTAATATTGATGGGAAGTAGGATTATTATATTTAAAAGAATCACATAGAAATCAAATATTAATTCCTATTTGTACTTATTCTGAGCTACAACCATGGCTGTGTCAGTGGTAGTAGTAGTAACGTAATAGTAGTTTTGAAGTTGTAACAGATTATTTCATGTATTTAAAAAAATCTATGTTTGAAAAAAAAAAATATAATCACTGCATAAGAAATGCAGTAACAATGAAAATGTACACCCGTATAGTGATTTGATTTGAGTATTTGATAATAAATACGATATTGAGTTATATTAGACATATTCTATTACAATATATATATTTTTTTATCTTCATTTTTTTATCATTTATCTTTATCTTTTATCATATATATACCTATATATATATATATATATATATATATATATATATATATATATATATATATATATATACTGTATATATAGAACATATATCTCCTGTTTTCTCAAACTCTGTACATATAAATATTCACACTCATTCTTGGCTTTACTCATTTAGCTATAAAAGGTGGTGGAAGGTGAATCTGCTATCAGTTGAATATGAATTCTTCATAACAGACAACACTGTTTTGTCCTTCTGTGACTTAATAATTTCCATTTGAGTCGCCTATTAAAGCAGGAAACCCTGATAGTATCTCAGCTGTGGCACAGAGCATCGCGACAGGAGCAATACTACAAACCAACATGCAAGATTCTGCTCACAGATAAGAACTAACATGGCTGAAGACCATTCAGTGTAAACACAAAGCTCCACTTAGACAAATCTATTGCTGTCAGATGTTTGCAGAGTGATGTAGACCTGCAGTATTTCACACAGTACATTTTCTTTTCTACAGTACTTTTCATCCATGCCAACACCATCAACTAACTGTGCCCTGTAACCTGCATGGAAGAAAGAATGTTCGATATATCATCTCGCTCAGTATTCATGAAAAGACCTTTTTGACCGAAGAGCTGTTTTTCCCCCTTTCAGTAACTCAACTACTATCATTTCCTTTCATCCAGCTTAGTGGAATAGACAAAGCAGTGTGGATTCACAAGACATTACCTGAATAGAATCCATCTAAACTAAAGTTAACAATCACTGCAAAGGCTTAATTAGGTTTTTCAGATGAGAGGTATGAAAGGCAGTTGGCCTTCAGAGATTTCAAAAGAAAAAAAAACAAGCTTTTAGTCCTATGGACGATTGGGAAGTTGATAAAAAGTTGTCAATAATACACAGCAGGGTGCTGATATATACAAATAACATATGTGGCTGATGCATAGAACCATCGTCAAACTAGTGAGTGTTATTCTGTTAGCAAATAGCAACTGTTGCCTTGGATACCTGCAATTTAATGCTATTTAATTTACTGGCCACAAAGGTTGCAGAGAAACGGTAAACACTGACTTATTAATACCTTTTAAAAATGTTATTATCAACCACAGATGCAGAGAAACTGAACCATTAATGTAATGAATATTTACTCTTATTTTAGGTTCCTGTATGATCTGGTTTGTTCTTCTAAATCATGAGCTGTTTCACTTCCTTGACATAACTTGGTGTGCTGGTTGAGCAGTTTACTGCTGGATTTATCAGGGCTCATGTGTTAAGAACAGCCAAATCAGAATCAGAATCAGAATCTGCAGAATATCTGCAAAATATTGGACAAAGACATTGTATTAATATAAAGAAACATTGCAAACAGTGCAATTTTAAAGTATGTAATATGGTTCAATGAGTAATAGTATAATAACGAGTATGTAATAGTTTAACTTTCTCTTTAAACACAGAATCCCCCCCCCCACACACACACACATTTATTTAACATTTACATATTGTCATACTGTATTTGCTGGTGACATTTTGGGATGTTCCCTCTCATGATTAATAAAGAGACGCACTAGAATCAAAATGTTTCCACACAGGCGATGTGACAGAAACGTGTCCGGGTACAAGATGATTGCTGTTAAAACCTTTATAAACCTTCCTACTTTTATCTTACAGCTGCGATACAGAGAGTGAAAGAACAAGGGCAGGTAGAGGTGAGGATGTGTGTGTGTGTGTGTTTGTGTGTGTGTGTGTGTGTGTGTGTGTGTGTGTGTGTGTGTGTGTGTGTGTGTGTTTTGGGGAGGTGGCTGGAACTCTTTTTTTGTGCTGTGCAAAATTAGAAAGGAAATGAAATATTCACATCCAAAGTTTCTTTAACCCTTTCTATTTCAGTCCCTTTAGCTTGTGTTCATGCAGAGGGTTGTGTAGGTGGGGATTGGGAGAAGTATTAATGTGTGTGTGTGTGTGTGTGTGTGTGTGTGTGTGTGTGGGGGGGGGGCTTTCAAACTGAATGCCCACCCCCCTCCAAATCCCCACCAACCAACACACACACACACACACACACACATGCAGAGAGAGAGCTGGGTCCTTGCTGCCTGCCACCTCCAGCTGTCACCAAGGGGGACAAAAGGAGGTGTGTGGGGGTGTCTGTGAAGGAGTTGGGGGGGTGGGATGTGTTGAATAGAAAGATAAACGGAACAGCCCCCCTCCATCTACACACACATACACACACACACATACACTCCCCATGAAGGACCTTGGCATCTGCATTAGGCAGCATCTTCTCTCCTTGCCCCTTTAGTCGTTTTTCCAAACCGAACTGCACACACAGTGGTAAAATGGGAAATTATACACACACACACACACACACACACACACACACACACACACACACACAAACGCATACTGTATTACTCTTAATCTTGCACACAGAAACACAGAAATGAATACACACAATGACACATTCAGACATAAACCTTCCTGTCTTAATTCTCCTAGTGTTTGCTGCAGCTGTTAGTCCTCCACTGGTCTCAGCACCTCCTCCTCCTCCACTCTCCAATAACTCATTAGTGCTGTTTGTTGATTGGGCTTCGGGGTGGCCGTGTGTGTGTGTCTGTGTGTGGTGGGGTGGGCCCTTAAATCCTTATCAATGTTTCTATCTAAATATACAACTTTGGAACAAGGAGATTTGATATTTTGTAATAAAATACTCATGGATTGATCAGCATTCATCTGTGTTTCTATTTCAGTTTTTAAGAAACTTTATTTTACATCACATTGTAAGAGGTATTCCTATTTTAAATGTAATGGTTTATTGATTGACTAACATTTCCAATTTAAAATATATATATATATATATATATATATATATATATATATATATATATATATATATATATATATATATATATATATATATATATATATATATATATATATGACCTGTACAATTGATAAGATAAGACAATATAAAACTAATTATTGTCCAGTGGAAATGTCACTTTGGGCTCATCTAATTTCACAAACTGTTGCAGGTTTGAGAAACTGTAATAGCATCAAAATATGTTTGACTTGATGAAACAGTTTTCTATTTCCCATTTATCGAAGCAAAATACACTTTCACAATTTTTTCTGTTGACATAAACACAAGGTCTGTTGATAAGTGCATATTTTAAATGCACACTATGTCTTTTTTTGCTGCTGGAGCTTTCACAATCTAAACAATAAGAAAAGATGTAGTTGACATTATGGAGTAGTGTTGGATTTGTTGTTATTAGCTTGTTTCGATGACCACTTAAAATCCAGATGTTCATGATGAATAATGAAAATTTACAACTCAAAAAAATATGTAAGATAGATTTTTCACCTGAAAGTCACATATCAGGACTTTAATGTAAAGACAACACACATAATTTGATATGGATTCCATGAATGTGGTTATTGCTGATTAACATCGAGAGCTGGCTATGCTCTGCACCATCTATGAAGATTAATGTTTTTGAATTAGCTCAAATATAATAGATATGTCAGTATTGACATTTCTTGTCATGCAAACAGTGTATTTGAAGCTAAAATCTAATGAACTGATAGGCCAGTCTGTTTTCCAGCTGTTGTCCCAGGTTGTCTGATGCATTTTCTGAGCATATCTTTGATTGGATTAGCTGTAGAAGGTTGTTTTCACACTGCTGACAGAGCTGACTGGATGTTTTCTTCTTCTTTTTCATGATTTATATGAAATTATCCTCTGTTAGCAGCCATTGCTCTTGTCATTTCACAGCCGAGTGACTTTGTGTTTTTTATACTGGAGACAGAAAAGCACTTTCTACTTAATTGAACCGGTCTCGACTAATAAAGTCAGTTTTCTTATAACTATGCAAATCATCCTCAATCTTAACAAGTCACAGTCTCTGTACCGCAGCCTTGAAATCTTAATTAAAGTCAAGTTGGGAGAGAAATTGTTGTCACTCAAAGAGAAATCTTTATGAATTTTCTTGAATCAGGCAGCAGCTTCCTGGCAGCAGAGGACTGATCTGCCTGAAGATATTTCCTCTCGTGCAGGGAGAGAAGTGAACGTCGGCAGGCTGACAGAATCATTTTAATTTCTTTTAAGGAAAGGAGATTTCGAGGCTCATCATGAGAGAAACTCTTCTCTTTTTTTACTCATTTCCTCTCCTCCTTACCTCATCTCCTGATCTTTTCCTCTTGTTCCTGTTGCTCCCCCTTTTTTTTGCTGGTTCTCGCCTCCTCTTCCTCCTCCTCCTCCTCCTCTTCCTCCTCCTGTCGGCAACATGTGGAGCCGTCGCCATGGCAACGAGGGGAGGTGACATGTGCCGTAGACAGGCAGGGAATGGAGGGAGGGTGAGGGAAGAATATAAGGAGGAGCCCCACAGCGTACTTTGTAGTGTCTCTCTCTCTCTTTCTCTCTCTCTCTCTCTCTCTCTCTCTCTCAAAAATTGCATCTCATTCCTCTCAGTGGAAGTGGAGGCTGCTGGTCCTCTCCTCTTCTCTTCTCTCCCCTCTATGCACACTGAATGCATCAAGGAAAAGACCAGAGAGAAATCCGCTGGTGCATTTTTTCTTCTTTTTTTGCAAAGGATGAGACGAATGGCAGAAATAAAGGAAAGGAGGAGAGGAAGCCGGGAACTTTAGTATTTTTTTTTTCCCAAGGAGAGAACAGGGATGATGGGAGGAGATGAAACTCCCTCCCTCTCCCTCCCACTCACTCACTCACTCACTCTCTCCTCTGCCGCCGCCGTGATGCTGTCTGAGTCGCTGCTGCAGCCGGAGTGGAATGGGAATGGGAAATAGAAGCAGGAGGAGGTTGCATTACCTCACTGTGGATTTTTGGTAGGATTCAATTGTTGTTCTGCATGATGAATGTCAGCTGAATGTTCTGACAACTTGCTGCTGTTTTTTTCTCCTCCATTTGTCTCAAAAATCTTGAACAAAAAGATGCTGGCAGTTATCTTCTCTTCACCCCCCTGTGTGCACATTTTACGCACATGTTAAGTCATGCATATCTTATTTCTCTTGCAGCGGTTTGTAGTATTCTGTGTTCTAAAAATACCTGAATGCTTTAAAAGAACTGACTAATCTTTGCTAAAAAGTTATTTTGGCGGCAGACATGCAGTGGGAGTGTGTGTGGAGTTTGTGCAATGATTGATGGCGCGCCCTGTTTCAGCAGCTTCATGCAGCTGCATCTCACTCCAACATTGTGATAACATTCAGTTTAAAAGGATTCACTGCTGATTTAATTTTCTCCAGCTGTGGCTCCACACTGCTGCAGTGGAAACTTTAAATCACATAAAAAGAAATTAGAGGAGCATCTGATCTGATCAGTATGTAGTGTATGAGAATTAATTCAGATTCACCTTGTTCTGTTCGAGGGGAATCCAATCATGTGAAGTGAAATAAATAGTCTTTCTGTTAGATTTTGAGATCAATATAAATATTTTTAGTACACTGTTGGGCTTTTTCGCAAAGTGTTGGCGCTCATTTTCACCTAGGCATGTGTGTGTGCATGTGCATGTACATGGTTGTGTGGGTGTGTGCAACATTACATGGGAGCGTACGCCTACAGATCTGTGTCGATTTAAATGTAGCATTGCTTTGCGTATCAGTGTGTGTGTGTGTGTGTGCTTGTGTGTGATGTATAAAATGACATGTCAGCCTGTGTAGATGCATCCACTTACTTCCAGATGCAGCTGTGTGCGAGCGTGTGTGTCTGTGGTTTGCTGAAAGGTTTTGTTAAAACCCCGGCTGAACTTTCTCAAAGGCTCAGGATGAAGGAGGTGAGGGACAGATCTTTGTTTCCAGCAGCAGTCATCGTGGAGGGAAACAATAGGCGGCCGCTGCTCTCCCTCTGACCTTTTTCACCCAGTCTAAATGAAGCCAGAGCCGTGCAAATCCATCTGCCTTTTGTCTATGGGAGCCTGGCTAATCCACACCCCCCCTACACACACACACACACCCCAGGAGACCTAACCCTTCCACCACCAAACCTCTGTATCAAGTCCAGATTACCAAAACTACATACACTTATTTTAAATCAAACTCTCTGCACTTTTTTAAAACTTTTTTTTCCTGATTGGCTTTAGTAAAATTATCATTAATAACAACTGCAACACAGATCATTGTGAGAAGATAAATTGTAACGCTATCTACACTTTAGACAACATGGAAAGAGCTGATTGAGATGCTTTTATTGCAAAACTGAATGAAACTGACAAAAACAATTTGAATCGTTAAAATCGTTAAAAAACACGTTTTTAGTGTTTGTTCTTTTCCTTACTGTTCAAAGATGCCAGTATGTGTGTGTGTGTGTTTCTTGCTGAAAAGGGCTGAACCCAGCAGCAGCGTATACAGCCAGACAGCTTCCCTGACGGCTAATGTTAATGCTTCTCAGACAGTCAGGAGGAGCCGTTCACACATTTGTGGAATTAAAATTTGCAAGTAAAACCATTTTTTTCCTTTTTTTTCTTGCGGTAGCAGATGGACATTAGAAATGGAAGCATAAAAGGAACATTTTTTTCCTTATTTTCCTTTCATTTCCAGGCATTCACTTGATCAAAATTTTAGATTTTCCTCCAGAAACAAAATACAAATCAAACGCATTTTTTTTTTCTGGATCCGATGATACAACATATCTGAGCCATGACTGATCCAGATGGATGTCTGGAGTGTTTTTCCCAAATTCATGCAAATTACTATTTAGATAATTTTTTTTTAAATGTACAAATGTTCCAGTGGCGCAAATTTAAAGGTTGTTTAAGTTTGCTCATTTATCACCAGTCACCAGCTGCGATTCACCTCAGAGGTCGCAGCTCTCTGCATCTCGCATCCAACATGTAATTTGATTCAAAGTGTTAAGCCCCAGGAGGGAGAGCTGTGAAAAGCCTTAAGAGCTGCAGAGCCGACCAGATAACCTCTTTTAATCGCTATCGGAGCAGGTGACGCAGCGCTGACAGGAGCACTGGAGATCTACTCCACGGTTTGCTCAGTATTTAAGTGTTTAAGTTGGTAAAAAGGTTAGAGAATCCACCGTGGATGTGTGAATGTTTCTCCTCTTGTCCCAAGCAAACATTTGACTTTCTACATCCGCAGCGCGAGTAGCAGAACGGCTGCTGATTTTTCATAGCTGTGAACTAACAAGTCGTACAACCAACCTCCCCCAAAGCCTTTTCTGTCCTCCACCCTTTACTGTTGCTAACAACTGCAACCCAACTTGATTAAGCAGGTGGGGTCAGGATACATTTGTTTGAATCAATAGACAGACATGCTCGGCAGCAATGATAAAGAGACTAAGGGGAAGGCAGAATCAGTGTGTGTGTGTGTGTGGGTGGGGGTGGGGGTGGGGGGGGGGGTGGGGTGGGTGTCTTTGGAATTGCCGGCATCTGTCCCGTGAAAGATGACGGAGCTGTTACAGTTAGAGCCTTGAATTATGGGCCATTACTAGCCAGGCAAGATGCAATCCTTCTCCATGAAACCTAATTTGACAAAACAATGAGATGACTCGTGGAGTAAAATGACAAATGAAGTTATTTGATCCATGTGGAGGGGGAAAAAAAAACATTTTGCAAAAGATGATTGCGGTGGAAGCATGTGGAATCAGCAGTAATGCATTATTAATGGCCGAGGCCACAACACGTACAGGCGGCTGCTCTGATACTTTTGTTTATGATGCTTCCCTAACGGCTCGTACATCTGCTGCGATCCTTTACATTAAGACCACATTAATGAAAAGAAACATTAAAAGCTGCAATCGATTGTGTCTGCTTTTTTTTTTTTTATGGGACGTCTAATGCAATATTAATATCTGCAGCCATACAAACCCAACAGACTCCCTGCATTATGATTATTACTGATTCATGAACAGCTTCAGTAGTGACTTGCGGTTACTACTGGATAAATCATTTATATGTGCTGTACTTCACAGCTGAATTTTGCACTTTTTTCTCTTTTTTTTGCTTTATTGTATTCTATATTATTTTCTTAGCTCTGAGAGGACACTCTCTGCGTTGCTCCGGTCAGAGACGCCCACTGTTTCCTTTCAGGGCCGTCACATTACTATGCAGCCAGCATTTACAGTACGGCTTAGAGCTCCCCAAGCAAATTGGACACCCCACAAAGCGTCGGACAACTGTTGTCCTCCCATTGTGGGTCTTTCTGCAGGCCCTCTTTATCAGGTGCTGAATGCAGCAGCAATGAATGAAATCATAGGGGGTGGTGAGGCGTGGGGGGGGGGGCATCATCGAGCGGCAATGGCAGCAGCAGCGGTGGTGGGGGTCACTCCCTTCACTCCCTGGATCCTCACAAGAATTCCAGAACAATCCGAGTGCAGGGTAGAGCGGCCCTTGCCCCCCCAAACCTAACCACCACCTCCCAGGATTCCAGTGTTCCTCGGTGCTGACAAGCAGGCAGCAGGGACCTGACAGGGCTGCCCCCCTCTCTCCCGACTTCTTTCAAAGGCTCCTTTCCATTAACTCGCCATGCAGCACCTCGCTTAATCTCTGTGACCTCTACCACCAACGGACACGGTTTTGTTTTTTTTGTACCCCTCCCCCCCTTTTTTAACCCATAAAATAATCTGCATGAAGTAAATAATGAGATAAATTAGCAGCGAAAACTGGTGAATTTGTGCTTCACCATGCTGAAAGAATTCAAACAAACACACAGACAAGTCGAGCAAATCTGTTTTTTTGGGGTGTTTTTGTAATCGATTTCTTTCACTACTTCAGGAGGAATTGTGGGCCTCGTCATTAGCACCGCAATTTGGAGCTCTTCTCTTTTTTGGTTCTTGCCTTTCCTCTTTGTTGCCAAGATCTTTACACAGTGTGTAATAATGGGGAATTATGTTTCCTTTTGTTAACTCGTACTAGTAGTCAGGTAAAAAGGTAACAGGCCCATTATCCCGGGCTCGCTGGCGTCTGGAAATGAACAGCAGGCAGCAGTTGGAGCAGCAGCTCGTAATGAACCGTTCAATGATACTCGCTCCTCCCTTCACCCCCAACCCTCCTTGCGAATTATTGCCGTGGTGATTTTTACACATACAACAGTTCAAACAGAGACTTTCATCATACAGTATGTGTCCATTGTGTTATCATAAGCAGCAGACTGTGCGAAAAAAAAAACAAAAAAAAACTTTCAATTCCAGTTATTTGCTTGAAGGATCTGGTTCTCACGCACCGGGATTAAAGCGCCGCCGAGGTCGAAATTGGAAAAGCAGGAACGTCTGCCACTGCCGATTCCAAAGCGATATCAGAATTCCTCCAGTATAGAAAGCTGCGTGTTGGGCTGTCTGGAGATGTGCAGAATGCTCTGCTAAACAGGAGTTTATGCATTCTATGCACTCCTGGGCACAGATGGTGGAACAAACGCTTGTGATTATACTTTTCATTGAGCACAGTGATATGCATATTTATGTCTTTCTAAATAAAAAAAAAAAAAAAGAAAAGAACCACGTGATTAACACTAGAACTGATCAAACAGTTTTCGGGGGTAAATCATTGGAAGCCAAGTTAAATTATTAAACACTTTTGAGTGTTTCCAGATAGAATGTGGTGCTTTAATCTGGAGGTATCAAACCGTGCAGCTCTGAGAGTCTGCAGCTTTCTGTTCCAATCAAACACTTCAGCAGATGATTGAACAGATTATGTCCTCCTGTCTGATTGATCAGTGATATCACCTGCTGTAACTTCTGCTTGGATTGAATGAAAGTTTAGTTTTACACCGGGTGGTTGATTACAAAGCAGCTGCTACATCACAAGCACTGTCATTTTTAGCATAAGTGGATGAATCAAAACACATCATTTTGCCTATTGAGCTGCACAGACTTTTCCTTTAAATTTGAAATAATAATAATAGAAAAGTATTATTATCCATTTATCTGTTTTTTGTTTTGTTTTGTTTTCCACAGGGGAGCCAGATCAACCAAATCCCCACCAAGTACAGCCAGGCAGAGTCCACCAAGTTCCTCATCCTCACCGTGGTGTCCATCCTGTGCATTGTGGGCGTTCTGTTGGCCTCCACCGCTGTCTACTGCTTCCGCCATCGCTCCCACCATAAGCTCAAGGAGAAGCTCACCAACCTGGGAACAGACACCAGCAGCGATGCTACCGCCACCTATCAGGTAGGAGGAGTCACCGCGGCACCTTTCTGATGTTAGAAGATTTGTATTTGTTCCGTTTACTGGCTTTAAAGGATTAACCGAACAGTTTTTCTGCTTCATTCAGCTCATTATTAGAGATAATTTATTTGTTGTCCCCACACATCTTCAGTGCAGTAATATCCATTTACACAAGTACTCTTTTGAGGTACTTTATATTTGTATCTTCATTCGACCCCACTTTATATTACCATTTTATTGTATTTTATTACCAGTTCATTTATCTTCCAGTCATTTTTTTAGATAAAATTTTTAAGTTTATATATGACGCTGCACAAGAATAAACCTGTAGTTGCATTTCCACCAAAATCAGACACAAATCTCATTTTATTAACTGTTCAAGGCCAAAGTGTAAAACTCAAATAAATGATTAGAAAAAAGTCATTCATCTAAATTCATTGTTTTCCTACATTCCTCTTTCATTAATGAGCTCACAACCTTTTAGATTTATCCATTGACCCATTGGAGGGGCCTGACTTCTCGGTTGGGAACCACTGGACTAAATTAGCTCACTGTATATAAAGTATTTCAAACTAACTAATAATTAATACTATAATTACTGTAATACTGTAATAACATATTTGATATATCAATCACTGCTGTACAAAACTAGTATTTTACTTATACTAATACTAATAATACCTACTTTTAAATTATATATTTTATATATATATATATATATATATATATATATATATATATATATATATATATATATATATATATATATATATATATATATATATATATATTAAAAATATTTGGTGATTTTATATATATATATATATATATATATATATATATATATATATATATATATATATATATATATATATATATATATATATAAAATCACCAAATATTTTTAATCCTGTATGTGTATATTTTGTTGTGTTGCATAGATTATTTTTTTTGGTTGAAACGTTAATAATTTAGATCAAACTGTCCTAAGGTGCTGCTTTGTTCATTCTGGCAGCTGAAACATGTCTGTGGAGATGGTTGTGAGGTTAAAAGAAGCCTGAGGAAGCGTTGTTGACATTTTTGGTTTTTATTTGTATGTTGTCACATTTTAACAGGATTAATGCTGCATAACGATCGCTGCCTGTACTTAGTCACCTGCTATAATTTGTTGTTTGAAACACGAAGCAATATCACCAATCCAACAGGTTTTCCACCTCAAGTCATTTCCACCCCCCCCAAACACCCTTGCTGTAATTATCCTTTGGCCAGAATAGCCGGGTGTGAAATTTAATTTACAGAATCCAATATTAAGTGGCTTTTTGAGCAAAGAATTAGATTGAGATTTTTCCGTCTCTCTCTATGACCTTTTCCCCACCATGTTTTTAAATGAGAGTGGTCCTGTGAGCATTGATTTTATAATGAGCCCGGCCCATCCCCCTAAGTGCTTACATTTTATGCTCTTCTCCGGGGATTTTTTAACTCCTGAAATAGACTGATGCTGCTGCTGCCGTGTCAAAGATTTACCTCATCACATCAGGGATTCATAAGGCTCATTGTTAACCTATCAGGTAGAAGATAGAAATCGTACAATACGGGCATGAATCAACACAGAAATCGTCATTATTTCGCACCAGGGCTGCAAAAAATTTAAACCCAGATGTTTCTCAAATATTTCAATATAATTGTATCAGTTGAGTCACTAACAATTATGTTATGTATCATTTTTTTTTTCCATTTTGTAGTATTTTCTTTCTAGCATATGTACAGTATATATATATATATATATATATATATATATATATATATATATATATATATATATATATATATATATTATATATATATATATATATATATATATATATATATAGTGTGGAGTTTGCATGTTGTCTGTATGGGTTCTGTCCTGGTTCTCCGGCTTCCTCCACAATGTCAGGGTTGAAAATCATAATAATCTAAATAAAATGACTCTTTCTGGGAGGGATTGTCTTCTCCTTTGGAGGAAGGGGCAGGAAGTTGATGACGTCATATAAGGGGAAGCATTTGAAAACCTAATTTTTTTGCTTAAACCGTAAAAAAGTTGTTTACTATCATGTCAAAAAATATAATGAATCATATCATAAATATGTATGAGTAACATTTCGATTTTTTATTGAGTATAAAATGACAGTCATAGACTTAAAGGCTCATAGGCTTCAATGGGTTAAAATACTGTTATAGACATTCTGATGTTCAACACGTCTGATGTTCAGCTCTTGCTACTCTGTCCATCACCATCAAATATTTTCTTTCCCTCATTGTTAGAAACTTCACAGTTACTTGCCCTTGAGATTTAATTTAAGCCTCTAATTGGAAAATGCTAATTAAAATTAACACTTAAAACCTGTGCATGCACGCCATTTATCTGATTTAATAGCAAACAAACACTGTTCATGGTGCTATTTGTGGGTAGTTGACTCAGCTCCCAGAGCTCTTCTAGTAGATTCTCCCTCCTCCTGTCTTCTTTATCAAGTGTTGACAGCGAGCCGCTGTCGTCCTCAGTGAAAGGCCTCAGTGTTCAGCTCCCATCTTAGCCGTGTAAGCCTTGTCTCTTTGTCAGTGCTGCTGTGGAGAGAGCTTCCCTGTGCTGGGTTCTGTGTGTGTGTGTGTCTGTGTGTGTGTGTGTGCAGTCTCCAGGGCTACATGCAATTAAAGCAGACAGGAAGCGGCAGGCTGCCTGACGGCCGTACTACTACAGCTCCTTCATGCTGACTGTCAGACACACACAAACATGCACAAACACACACATACAGTATATGCATGCACACGCTCGCCAGCTACAACATGTTAATGATTTTTGCCCTTGGCGCGGCCTCGCTTTACACACACACTGTCCTCTATTCACCGTTCCACCAGCTTCCGTCTGATTCATCTCCACCCTCTGCTCCGTGCTCATCAGCTCTCTACCCTGTCAATCAAACAGTCTCTGTAAAACCCTGACATGGGATTGGCTGACAGTGACAAAGGAGACTGTGATTGACAGACGTCAGCGGTGGAGTGTGTGCAGCCTGTCTGAGCAATGGGCAGGTGGTCGATGAATCTTTGGATCAGTCTGCTGCCGACATGGGAGTCAATGTCTTTTTCATTTTATCTTTATTCCAACTTTTATATGCTTCTAAAAGTATTTTTTTTGAAGTAGTGCTTCTGGCATCAGTTCTGCTGATTGCAGTGGAGCTTTTGCATAGGTATTCCTCAAATCAAGCAATATTATCTTCAGCATTATTATCTTATTTAAAGGTACTGTCAGCCACACTGTGAAATTTATCCAAACCTGACAAGAGTCTTGGAAACTAGTGCAGTTATATCAACAAATTTCAATATTGTGTCAAGCTTTTAAGCCTCAACAAGATTAAAAAAGAGGATATTTTTTAGGCTCTTTTTTGCCTCACACTGTGTCTGTTTTCTCTCTCACCAATGCAATTTAATTTGCCTGGGTCCAGACCTTTGAATCCACCCACTCCTCCAAGTTTGACTGATTCTGATCTGGCATCGTGACATGAAACAGCAGTTTCTTGGTTGGGAAAGTGATCGATCCAGTGAGCGCTGTGGGGCACTAACGCTTCTGTCGAGCTGGAACCAAGGAAAAGGAAAACAGAGCTGATCAAACACCAATCAGGATGCTGTTACTGCATCGCCTGTTTCTTGCCTCAAATGTTTTCAGAAAAATGTATTTTAATAAATTGTTTAGCCGTAACATGAGAAAGTTTGTGACCCGACCACATCACAAAACAAGCAGCGACCAACTCATCAAGTCACTCAACTACACACAAAATAAAATTAGGAAATAACTAAATAAATAAAATATTGTTGAATTATCTTATTCCATTGGCAACTAATTTTAGATCTAAAATCTATTTCAAAAGTCTAATAATTTAATTCTATTTTAGGAAAAAATGACTAAATTTACCAAAAAGAAGAGAAAAAAGCTTAAATATCTCTTATTTGGATGAGATATTTCAAATGAAATCTTAATCAGGGGGAAATAATAATTACATTTAATACAAATACAAATTAATACTAATAATAATTGTATTTAGTACAATATTGAGAAGAATGATCTTATTCCATATTATTTTGTTTATTTCAAGATTTTCAAAGAATTTCAGATAAAAAGTCTATAAAACAAGATCAAATGAAACCAACATTAAGATAAAAAGTCAAACAATGTGATATCATTTTAAGTAAACCAAAATATTTTAAGATAATTCTACTCCACGTTGGACTAATTGTAATAAAAAAAGATATTTTCACTTGTTAATACTTACATTTTTTGTAGTATAGAGACTAAAGTTGATCTCCCAGCTTTTGCTGCTAAAACTTGATTCTGATGAATATTGTGAAATATCAGCGGCTGCACTTTTTTGATGGACTTTTATTTCCCCATCCTGTCTTCTGTCTCTGCTTCTATTCATTCCTTCACTCAATCTTCCTTCTGCCGTTCCAGCATATTGCATCACGCTCCGCTTTGTTTTTGTTTGTTTGAGGCGAAGCCCCAAGCGTGTGTTTAGGTGTGGAGGGCGTGTAAACAGAGACTCCTCTGTGGGCCCTGCTGGTGCAGCCCTGACCCCAAACCCCCCATTAACAGCCTTTTAAACACAAGCTCTGCTTTAGGTGGCACACGCCTCCTGACACTGACACGCCCGCCATCGCCACAGGGTGATGCATGATTCCAGACAGATTCCCTGGCATAAAGCCCATGAGAGGGGGTTGTTGAGATTGTTCCTTTAACCTTTATTCATGCAGGGAGGGTTTGATGAGGCTCACTGTTAAAACTCATCATGCAAACACACGTCTCCAGTTGCACAGCTGCACATTTTGATGTTGTTTCTTTATTGTATTTTTCATCCCTACAGAGACATTGATTGATTTCATTGAAGGCATCTTTGTATCCTTTACTTTATTTAAGACCACATATCTAAATGACGTGGGTCTCAAATACAAAGTGGGCCAAAATTAAAAAAAATTAACAAAGTCACAGGCCAGCATTGAACAAATGAACATTTTAATATGAACTCAAACAGGATTTGCTTTAACACTGAGTATGGAACAAACAACATATATGTAGAACCTAATAGTACAGACATGAAAAAAAAAAAAAAAAAAAAAAAAACATTCATTTATTGAATAAAATGTGAATAAAAATCATAAACCTCTTCTCTGTTTGCAGCCATCTGATTTAAACATCAAAATAATTCTTTTCTGCAGGCTAATAATTATAAAAATAAATTAACAATAATAAATTGCGGATTTTGCGATATTGGCTGCAACAATATAACTCACCTTTACAGCAGCTTTTTTTTAACATATTCTTTTGTGAAACAAAACTTCTTTTCATCTTCTCTACTTTTTGGCTCCTTTGAGTCCTGTCCAGGTTCTTGTACGTGTCATGTGTTTATAGTGCCGTCTTCGTTATAACCATGTTCCATGCTCCACAAACAACACAGATCTTTTTTTTACATTTACATTTTTTTTACATTCGTAAACAGATATTCTACCTCCCAACAGTCCAGAAAAATCCTGTTTTCTGCCTTTCTTTCAATAATTTTAGTCATTTGGTATCATATTTGGCATCACAGGCCAAATATAATTCTTGAGTTTGACACTCAAATGATAATGCACAAAATCTCTGTCTGTAATAATTTTCCTTGCATGTCTCAAGAACCATTCAGCCCATTGACTTCAGATTCAGTGGGTGTATTTCTGAGGACCCAAGGAAGTGTGGTGTGGAATTTGTTGTGATTTGTACACTCAGCATGTCTTTAATGTCTGTGACTCTGCTTTCAGAGACCACACTGCACTAGTTGAATCAAATTATCTCCAGGTCAATATCTTCAGATTTTTGTTTTTTCATGCGCAAAAGAAATTTGTTTGTTCAGTTAATAAGTAAAACCCTCCAAGTGAAAACATATTATAAAGTGTGTTTGTGGCGTTATGTGGATCAATAATCCTTTAGAGTGCACTGATGTATTCTGGAGCTTAATTATACTTTCACAATTCAGTCATTAAGAGGGAAAGCTTATCTTATAGCAGCTTACAGGAACATGAGGGTTTTACTTTACATCACATCTCTTCTGGTTGTTATTTGAGTGCCCTGATGAGATTCCAAGCTTACAGAAAGATATTTGTTTCCAATTTAATTGTATTTATTTTGTGAAAAAAATCAGTTTACAAAGATTGAGATTGTAAATCCATCATGTTGAACATTTACTCAACTACTGTATATTCAGAGTCAAAGTCAATGCAGTTCTCAGAATGAATACATTAATAATAACTTTAAAACCTGACTGACAGAAGGTTGAGTTAATGAGAGCGTTCTTAAACTAATAATTTGCTCATTTGTACCATTTCAATATCTGTTTTTGTCAAGAGACTCAGTAATAATAAACAATGAGGAGTTTCCAAAGACGTTCATCACAAAAAGTCATCAAAAAAAGATAAGCAGTGGTGGAATAAATATTCAGCTCCTTTATTTCAGTGATTTCAATGAAATCATGTGAGATGAGAAGCTTAGGGGGAATTTGTTTTAGCTGTTACAAACTCATAGATGTGAAATTTGAGCCAACTACACTGCTGCTTATAAGACTAAAAACTCTGTGTTGTGTTTTAAAAGCTTCTTATATTATTATTGGGTCAAATCTACAAGTAAAGCTTTGAATAAATGAAGTAGAGGAGCAATATGTACAATATGACTGCCTGTCTGAGATGTAGTGGACATAAAATAATAGCAGTAATAGCAGTTCAATGTGACTAACCAGATTAATCCATGTTTTTATTATATATTTTATTGCTACATGGAAACAATTTACCAACAGGTGCAGATTCTCAGAAAACCAACAAGACCCAGCATTCATGATATAATCGCTCTTAAGGCTGTGTAATTGGGCAAATAGTTGAAAGGGGTGTGTCAAAATAAATAGCAGCATGACATTCAAACAGTGAGGTCATCAAATTTGTGGAAAAAAACAGGTGTAAATCAGGTGGCTCCTGTTTAAGGATGAAGTACTTGTTGAACATGCATTTCTCTTTGAAAGCCTGGGTGCTTCAAGAAGATGTTCAGAAGAGCACACTTTGATTAAAAAGTTGATTGGAGAGAGAAAAACTTATATAGAGATGCAAAAAGCTGTTCAACTAAAATGATCTTCAATGCTTTAAAATGGAGAACAAAACCAGATACACATGGCAGAAAATGGAAGACAACCATCAGAAAGGATTGAAAAATAACCAGAATAGCAACGGCTCAGCCAATGATCAGCTCCAGGATGATCAGAGACAGTCTGGAGTTACCTGTAAGTGCTGAGACAGGTAGAAGACATCTGGGTGAAGCTGATCTATTTACAAAAATCACCTGCAAAGCCCCTCTGTTATAAAAAAGGCATGTGCAGACAAGGTTACAATTTGCCAGATTACACATCAACTGGCCTGAAGAGAAATGGAGGAACATTTTGTGGACTGATGAGAGTAAAATTGTTCTTTTTGGGTCCAGGGGCTGCAGACAGTTTGTGAGATGACCCCCAAACTCGAATTCCACAGTTCACTCTGAAGACAGTGTTAGACAGGCCTAGCTGTCACATACTGGAGATCCTAGATCAGTTTGCATTTGTCAAAATACTCAAAGAGGTCATATTGTCTTATGCTGAAGAGGAAATGCCCTTGAAATGTGGGTTTCAACAAGACAATGACCCCAAACACACCAGTAAACCAGCAGCATATTGGTTCCTCCAATAAAATGAATGTTATGGAGTGGCCAACCCAATCCCCGGACCTTATTCTAAGCAAAAACTTGTGGGGTGACAGCAAACATGTTGTTCACAAATCTGGAGTGGAATAACAGCTGAAAAGTGCCACAAGTTGGTTGACTCTATGCCACACAGATGTGAAGCAGTTATAAAAAACAAAACAAAAAAAGAACTGCGATCATACAACTAAGTATTAATAGTTCAGCACTTCTAAATTCTAGAAACAAAAAAAGTTTGTACAAAATAGTTTTGAGTTGGTAAAGTCAACAGCAGACACTGCTATTTTTTGAACACCCCCCTTTCAACTATTTGCCCAATTACACAGCCTTAAGAGCGATTATATCATGAATGCCGGGTCTTGTTGGTTTTCTGAGAATCTACTGCACCTGCTGGTAAATTGTTGGCCATATAGCAATAAAAAATATAACAAAAACCTGGATTAATCTGGTTAGTCACATTGAACTGCTATTATTTTGGACACTACTGTATATTGTAGCATCACATAGAAATACTTAAGTAAATTACCTAAAAATTGTACGTAAGTAAATTCACTTACCACTTAAGAAAACCACGTGTTCAGTGTGATGTTTGAACATTATTAGTCATCAAATGTCCTATCTGAAGCAAATTTAAAGACTGAACCACCACATTAAGTAGAAGCAGGACTGAATCTCTGAATGCGTGTCTGTACGTGTTCCTCTCACACACTCTTCTCATTTACAGCATGAATTGAGGAATAAAAAAGCAACGTTAAGACAAAGCTGAAAAATTCTAGCCAGACTCCTTCAGATCATAAACCACAGTGATTTAATGTGACGCGTCTCTCCAGCTGACGAAGTGTGTGTGTGTGGCGTTAAAAATCAATATACTGGAAATAAAGATACTTGTGCTTGTGTGGACGCAGCTCAGGGAGGGGAGTTGTCGGGACACCAGAGGCGCTGTAAATTTGCACTGTTTAGACTCTAAACCTGTCCTGGGTTATATTTTTCCTTCAAATCTTTGCCTTTTTGTCCTCTAATTGGCTCTCGGGGGGAAAACCGTTTTGAAGCGGTTTTAATTACATCATAAAAGAATTTGCTGCGGCGGCAGAGTTCATCGCGTGGGCTTGTTGAAATATGAATACTGTTGATCATGTGTTTTCCCTCCCCAACAAAACACCCACAATGCAGTGTGTTGTGCTGATTGGGATTCTCATTGTGTTGCTAAGGATGTAACGCTGACGCCATCGCTGCTGCTGCTGCTGCAAACATACAGACACAAAACAAGGAAAACAGGTGGATTTAACCCCCACGAGGTTTCGGGTTGCACCAATTGAAAGGCCAAATACTTGCCTTTTATTATTATCCTAAAATTGGCCACTTAAATGTGATTCACCTCTGATATCATGGAGATTCCATCCCTATCTATAATAACAGTCTATAAAACATGGAGTGATATTTAGTCGACCTTTGACTAGACAGAGCAGAGAAACGGTGAAATAGAATATCAGATATTGGCAGCTTTAACACAAGATGCTTATTACCCAGGTTATAGGTCATTATTTGTTTTCTAAATGTGATATATTGTAGCTCATTGGGAAGATTGGTGCTACATTATACTTTGTGTCACCCAATATACATAATACAAATACTGGATAACATACATTGAAATGGTCATTACACTAAAATAAGAGCAGACAGGGTGAATGAACCCTAACAGGAAGCCTCATTGAACATCAGCTCAGTCATTATTCTGCAAACTGTTGAAGATATTAATCATTTCAAACAGAATATTGTTTAAAATGGATATTATAATAAAGTCAGAAGGCGTCATTGTCTGGTGTCCTTGAATCAAATAGTTATTGAAATATTTCAGACTGGACCAGTGGTGGATGAAGACCTTTAACTAAAAAACTAATTTACCAGTAAAAGTCCGACATTCAAAACATTATTTCAGTAAAGGTACTAAAATACATAAGTAAAAGTACTGTTTTATATTATTATAGTATTTTATTTGGTTGTTTTTATCACTAACAAACAAATAAGATCATTTTAATGTTGTAGTTTATCATTACAGAGCCAATTGGGATAAATGTTACATGTATAGCACATTTTACACAGCATATCAAATGGAAATACTAGTAAGTAAAGTAGAAGTACCTGAAACTGTACTTAAATACAGTACTTCTGTAAATGTATTCAGTAAATTGTAAAAAAAAAAAAAAAAAAAATACACACACACTAAGGTATCATCTGCATATTGCTTTGCTTTATTTAACCAACAGTTTGAAACCCCAAAACCTGATGGACTGGGTAAATATGTAGTCTTTTTCTTTCTCTTGCTATTTTCTTTCTCTTCTCTTGCTTGCTCTCTTGCCTTTCATGAGCAGCTCTGTTGGTGTCCCTCTGGCCAGGTACTGAAACACTTTAATAACCTGCACACATTTCTGAGAGTGCGTCCTAGCTCATTGATCAGTGTCAGCGCTTCGACCTACGACAACATCAGTCAGATTAGATAGGGACTAATGAAGGCCCTGCTCACATTACCTCCACCGTCAGTCACAGCCGCCATCGGTTAATCATCGCATCTCTCTCATTAAGAAACAGCAGATTCACGCAGAGATTCAGCCCAGGTTTTCTGTTATACTCATTGTAGGCTGACATCCGTGATGTATGGTTTCACATATAAAGGACGTGCAGGTGACATTTATTGTTCACAGTCACATTGCAATAATATGATGTGATCATCCACAATTACAGAGAATGTATTGTGTGGTAGAAGTTCATTTTTTGGGTCAATGACATTGATTTCCCAGTGATTACTGATGTGTTAATTGTTTATTATTGAGCATGTGATCATTTCTAAGACAGCGTCTTTTTTTGTGATGGATAGAAGCATACAGCACATGGTCATTTTTCATTGATTGCAATCTCTTAATATTTAACATTTTTTAATTCAAAAGTTTAGTTATGCACTGAAAGCTTCAAGTTTCCATCTGCACTCTGTTAATATGCATATTTAACCACAACTGGCTTCTAAACAAGCTGTGATGTCACAAATGAAGACATGTTTGCTGGATTGCGACTCTTTGCTCCTGTTTCCTATGTGTAGTCCTGATTTCTGTATAATTATTTTGAGTCTGCAGCACCATCGATTTTTGATCATTATGAAATCAGATGTGTTCATGGCAATATTTAGATGCTGGAGGTCTTGACTTTAAAATGGAAGTTTCAAAGTTGCTCAGACACTACAAATGTCATGGCAGGTTCACACTGTACATGATGTTGTGATGGTCTTTGTGATCTTTCTACACGGAGCAGGACTGACTTTCCCCGTCTCGTCTTATGTACCGAGTGGTTTATTCTTCAATTGAGGCTGGTTGGGGTTCCCTGCTGGGAGATGGCTCAGAGGAAGACTTCGACATGATGTCACCATTTTATTGTAGTCGTGTATCCAGCAAATGAAAAAATGACATCAATGAAGACATTGTGTTAGCTGCTGAGAGGCTGCCGCCACACTTTGCCAAAAGACATATTCCAAAGTTTGTGTGTATCCAGTAAAGTCGTGCTGAGCTTTCCTGCAGTTTTCCTTCTGACATCCTGGAAGATGGCCAGTCCAGCAACAGTTGGAGATTAAGAGTCTTGGGGAAAGAAAAGTTTTTCAGTCCCAAAAGTCTTTGAACACTCAACTTTATACTCACACGCCATCTCCTCCTCCTGTTACCCTGAAGCAGCTCGTGGTTTTGCTCCTATTAATTATGATTATTCCGAAAATTCTTTCTGAATGTTTGTTGCATGAAGGTCAGACCACATTAATGAGGCCAATTTCAAAAACAGATCCCATTTTCTGTCGCCTGGATCTACCCCTCACTCTCATTAAGCAGCTGCTATCTTTTTCAGCGTTTTTCAACATTAAAGTACAGAGAAAAAAGAGCCAAACTACAGTAGTAAGGGTTCTCATGAATAAGCAATAAGCAAGACAACAATCCTCCAGCCTGTGACGATGACCAACAGGATTATTCAGTTCCTGCAGTGTGAGTCAAATACAAAACATTGGTCTTAGCTGCAGATGTTTTCTCTACTGGGAAGTAAGCTTCATTAGTTTAATTAATAAATCTTGAGGCTGTGTCTTCCTGGTGACCTTTCACAGGTGGTTTCATGTAGACTCATGTCCTAATTCATGTCAGATCAAGGTCACATGACCTATATTAGGAAACACCAACTTATCACTTTTGAAATAAATATGTGGAGCCCTACAAATGTTTCAAACCTTTAAATGACAAAGCTTCTGTAAAGATATTTACTCACCAAATTTGTATATTTTACTAGTCTGTATAGCTTGTCAATTTTTAAAGGTTAATAAATGACATCAAGTTTGTGAGACACTACCAGTTTGCAGAGTGTCATTGATTGTGTCCCTGTGTTAATTGTGTTAATTCCCAACTTCATGACAGAAATGACTATAACCCATCCCTGCCTTCCCTCCTGCAGGAGCTCTGTCGCCAGAGGATGGCGGTTAAACCTCCAGCTGAGCGTCCGGAGCCCATCTCCTCCAGGATCAACAGCGTATCGTCTCAGTTCAGTGACGGTGGCCCAGCCGTCAGCCCCTCAGCACGGAGCAGCATCTCCTCCTGGAGCGAAGAGCCCGCCCACTCCAACATGGACATCTCCACCGGTCACATGATACTGGTATGTTTCTCATCATGAGACGCACTTGTTGCAGTCAAAATGCCAAATTTGATCAAAATCAAAGAATCAAAATGTAAACACAGATCTTTCAGGTGACATTTTAAAACGAGTCCTGAGCAGCTCTCATGTTGGAGGAAATCATGCATGATAATAGAGACACTCACAATGCTCAATTTTCACTATAAGCATCTCCATCAAACTATATTTCATATGTCAACAAACAAATATTGACAGTAGACAGTAGAATTCCAGTGTTTTTATTTCTGTTGATTCCTTAGCCTTGATGCACCTCCATGTTCCTTCAGTAGCCTAGAAGAGACAAACCGAACAATGGCTTCAGAGATGGACTTTTACGTTTTTCATAGCCACCAAAGATTCTCTAAAACCCTTGGGAACTCAATTGCAATCTGCAACCTCGCAGCTAGATGCTGCCAGAAACTGTGCACTGTACCTTTAAGAACTCTGACAGTTACTGTACAAAAATTGTTGAATAGGACATAGAAGGCTTAGGTGTTAGCTTATGTTGTTTTCCCATCTGGGGCTGCAAAGGATCTCATGGTGATGATCCAACTTAATACTAAGGATATCGCCCATTAAAATCACTGTGGACATGAAATGTGCTTGGATTTGTGTTTGCAACATTGGAAAAACTGTAACTGATAGATTTGTAGAATATATTTAAAGACTTTAAGGAGGACTGAGAATTGTCCTTCATCCTGGATGACTAATGGTGTCCTATTCTTTCTATGAGTGAGTCAATGGAACTTAATGTATTCGGAGTCGTTGGAAGTGTTTCATTGCTGAAGTGAGAGCAAACAAACTGTTCAATGGTTCTGATCTTCAACTTTGTATTCATGTCTCTTTTTACAGTATTTTAAATAGGTCTGGTGTTTTTGCTCATATATGGTTATTGCCCCCAGTATGAGAAATAATCCACCAATCAAAACTACAAATGGACCATTTTGTGCCAGATGCGAAAGAATGATGATAAATAGTAATAATAAATAGTGACAAAAAAAGTTAATTTCGCTTAATAGGAGAATTTCACTGTTTATTTCAATCCCAAAAATCATAAATGCGTGGAATATTCTTGCCCTTGCACTGCAACTTTTTTTATTCCTACCAGAGATTTTCTGCACTTCCTTTTATCCAGAACATCCAATCACCTGCTTCCTTTACCCCCAAACCATTTATTCTATTTTCCATCTCTCTGTCTGTCTTCTCTGCACCTCTGCATATAGCACACCTTCACACACTCCTCTTCTTCCTCTCATCTCAGTCTCTCTCATCTTTCTCCTCTTTTGTGTGTGTGTGTGTGTGTGTTTCTGTACATCTCATTACACCCAGTTTCTATAAGCAGGCTTCTTACCCTCTTCTATCCTGCAGATGAAAATCTCTATTGAACCTCGCTCGCATTCTGTCGAACACCGTCGTAATTGCAATATATAGCTATTCACTTCAACCAGCCACCACCCTCAGCACCGCCTCCTCATCGCCCACCCCGCTCCCCCCTCACCCCCACGCCCTCTCTCTCGGTGCATTATGAAGCTGCCAGTGAGATGTGACAGTACACGCTTTTTGATGTGTTCAATAGGCACAAAGATACTAATTACCCCTGAGATTTGCACCAGAGTCATGTTCAGGAGTAGCGACTCGGCACCGCTACAGAAAGCGACTCCGTCACTTTACGCAAATGCTCGGGCCTGCTAAAGCTTTTCTTTGGCAAACACGCCCACAACATGGTATCATGCTCACGTTTGATGTGCCAAGGTCACATGTGGAGAAAATAGATGTAAATTTTCCAGGCAAGGCGAGACGCGAACTCCTGAGGTACATTTGTTTTATCTGCAGCGTGATGTTAGAGACATCAGGGAAGTTTTCAGCCGGTTTGTGGGCCACAGCCTGGTCAGGGTGATTACTGCATTTGTTATAATGATAGAGACCAATATGCAAATGGTATCGAGTGAACAAAGGAGTGAGACTATTCACACAAAGAGGTGAATCTGATTAGATGTGGCTGTGATGATTAGTGCGTTTTGTGTAGATGATGGAAATAAACTCCCTCTTGAATGCTGATATTCCACTTAAATCCTCTGCAATGTAACCATTAAATTTTATACAATGTTTTTTTGTTTTTTTTTTATAGTCAGTTTGTGCCAGTAGAACATCATCTTCATAGAAATACACAGCAGCAGTGGACTCAGAACTTTAGAAAAACTAGAAACACTGTCATTAAAAAAAAGTCCCTAATTACAAATGTTACTTAAATAAGGTTATAGAAGTATAAGCTAAATCTAAAATATCAGGAGTAAAATAGTTCATGAAATATACATGAGAGCATTATATTGTTTTATTTTTCATACTTTGGGATGTTTAGAAGTAATAGTACTGCATTATAATATTTGGCATATTTCACAGTGCAGAGCAAATTTAAAAAGAAAAGACTGACAATTTAATAGAATATTGATAATAGAATGTTAAGGTATATTAATTGTATGTAAAATATTAAAGTCCTAAGCTCTTCAATAATTGTAGCGGAAGTAGAAAGTTCAGTTTACAGGGGCTAGATGACTTTTTTGATTTAACTTCAATTAATCATAGTTTCCATTCTGTATTTGGACTCTAGACATTACGTCTGCCTTCACACACAAACGGCCTCATTTTAATTGCTTTAATGCTCATAAAATCTGTGCAAATGTTTTATCCAGTGCTGCCGATGAGGAGTTGGTTTAATTTTGAGCTGTCTTCATTCTGTTGAGCACATGAAAAAAAGTAAAACTGAGGAATTTCGATCAGATTGCCAATTGCAGAGTGGCTCACCATCACAGGAAGTGATGATGTGTGATTCATTGTTTATGGGGGTGTGCACAGCTTTTAGATGCCACCTCCTTTTCCTTCTAATTTCTGCCAATTGCTGTATTTGAACTGTGAAAGAGGAGGCAGGGGGAGAAAGGAGAACAGCAGTGTAGTGTAGAGCAAACACTGAGCTGGAAGTGGGATTCAGCACCTTGGACAGTTCCACACATGCAGGAGAGCAGACTGTGGCTCTGATTGGTCCAGACTGCCTCCATCCTCCCACCACACACGCATTAGACAGCAGATTGGAAGTTACATAACGCCACTGTCAGCTGTTAACCATCTCTGAGAAAAATGTCAAAGTCTTACAAACAATGGAGGAGAGAAAAAAAACTCATTCACTTGCTCCGCTGGGTTTTATAACTTTTTTAAAAGCCCGGCAGTCAGACACAGAGCATGTGACCTTCTGCTAAAGTAAAAAGATAAAAAAATAACTAAAATTGGAGTTACAGGGCGATCGCACAATAGTGACAATCTGGGAAATAGGATGCTATTTAATGTCTTTTCCCACCCACCACCGATCCGCTTTACAAAGGTCTTATGGATTTGCTGCCTCTATCCTCTCTGCTTCCATTCTCCATCCTTCATTGATTCCTTTTCTTGTATTTTCTGATTTTTTTTATTCCTTTTGGTATTTTCTTTTTTCTCCATCTTTCTATCTGCCTGTCTCTTTTTCTGATTTTCTTTTTTTCTCTGTTCCTTTTTTCTATAATTTACTTTCTTGCTTTTTACTATCTGTCAATATTTTCTTCTTCCTTGCTGTCTTTTCTTCATTCTGTCTCTATGTATGTATTCCTGTCTTTCTTTCTTTCATCATCCCAACATCATCATTATTGAATGTTATATTATTTTTTGTCTATATTTTTTTCAATACCTTTCTCATCCACTCTTGTTCTATTTCTGTTTCTTTTAACTTCTTTGATTTACCCCTTCTCCTCCCTCCCTCCCTCTTTCATTGTTTCTTCCCATGATTTGGAGAAATGCCTATTTATTACTGTGAGCTGCATTGCTTGGCGCTAAAAAGATAAAGTGTATTATTTTTATTGTCTTATATTATTATTCTTACTGTTTTATAAAAATATTCAAACACAAGAGGAATCATTTCGGATTCATAGAGTCAATCAGAGATCGAACAGACAGTTTCACAACAACAAAACTGGATGCCAGTCAATACGTGTTGGAGAATTTTTTTATTCTTTTTTCTATTTTCTTATTTGTATACCTGCAGAGACTGAATCTATCACAAAGAGAGTGCCAACATGGTAAAGAAAATATCTCATCTTCCGAAATAACCTCTGCTGCCATACGATTCCTAAAAATCATGGAAATCAAAGAAAAGACTAACGTATAAGCTGATGATGTGCAGCTGTCCCCTCCAACCCAACCCAACCCACCCACCACCCACCAACACCTCCCAAAAAATTAATTGCCTCTCTTAAACCTGGCAAATTCCATGTCATCATCCACCCACTGGTTTTAATTTGAGGAGAAACAGCTTTCACCATCTTATCTAAGTTAATGTATTGCTTGGTCCCATGTGACTGGAACTGTGCACCCCCCCTCACACACACACACACACACACACACACACATCCTCTCTGCTTGTGTCTTAAGAGGATTAGTCGACTCTATATATAAAGCACATTATCTTGTCTTTTGTTGCCGGCCAAGTAAGTGTTATAGATTATACTGCAGCAAGAGCCTCCATCGAGATTAGCTGTGCTGGGAATTTGTTGTGGTTTTGGTTTTGTAGCCTCACCAGCAGCAGCCAGCTGGGATGTGATCTGTGGAGTTGATAGGTCGCAGGGCAATAGCTGCTGGAGGAAGAACGGCCTTTAGGAAATGGATGTTAAATCAGTCTAATGTGGTCAGCTGGGGGAAAGAAGCATCCAGCTACAGAGGAGTTACTCATGTATCAGGATGATGTCAGCTTTTATCTAAAGAAATTAAACAGGAGCCTCTGAGATGACGGGGATGATTCAGTTGGAGTGATTACGTTTGCTGGGAAGACTCTAACCTTAATTGATGCTAATGCAACATTTTGATCAGACTTAACAAAAAAACGGCAAATGTCTTCTTACTTTAAATTCCCAGAGGAACATAAGCTATCGACGAAGCCGCTGTTGCCATGACATCATCTGCCTTCATCTCCTGTTTCTCTGGTTCTTCTCCAGGTGGTTTTAGGTCTCCTTTGCTCCCTCCTGCCTTGTAGTGTCCATGCTAGAACATGATTTGAATTATTTATTTATTTATTTCTTCTGAGTGTGTGTGACCTGTCCAGCTCTTTTTCTCCTCCTGATTTGGATTTCTGTTGGTTCTTGCTTGGTGAGTTTCCATAGTTTGGCATTTGAGATGGTGTTGGGCCAGTAGATCGTCTTTCGATGGATGTTTATTAATGTTTTTTTCCCCTTAAAACAAATAAACATATTGTTTAACGACACACGTATCATATTTTGGCATTTTCCAAATTTAGTATTATAGTTTTGTAATCCATTTACAAAAATATAGCATCCTTTTATAGTCCCAAAGCAGCTGGAGCAGCAATACAGTCAAAAACACAATTTATTGTGATTAGCTGAGCACTGTCAGAAATATCCCACCCCTCAAAGAGCTTTGTTTTGTCTTTTTTTTCATAGAAGAGCCCCTTAAAATGTAAAATCTAAGGAATATAATGGAAGTATTACAACAGAGAAAAGTCCCAGCTCATGTCAGAGGCCACAGGATTGGTGGGTTTGGTGTCAGGACATAAACAGACAAACAGATGAGGAAGACTATTATGTGTATATTCTGACGCATCTTCTGACAATTATCTGACAGCTTGTATTAGAAGTGCATTGAAGGAAGCTCCCTGGTCTCTCTTATAAATCAGATCTCTATGAATCATCCCAGAAATATTCCTTATCTGTGGTGTTCTGGTGGTTAAGATATAAACCAAATAATCATAATCCTGTTCACAGTTTGTGGGTCGTCCCCGTTCTATCCTCTTCATCTCTGTCTCTACTGACTGTCACTTTAATTAAAATCAGTTCTATCTACAAGATGTGCCTGATTATGAAACGTATACATATAAAATCATTTTGGAGAATGTTGCTTTCAGGATGTCACCAATATGACTTTAAATGTTATTATTATTGTTAAGAGGTTTAGTATTCTGTCAAACAAACAACAAATGTAAAATTGTAACAAATGCAATATTTACATCCTTGATGTATAGTGCAGTATTATTATATATAATCATAAAATGGAAGTGCCTCACTTAAACTTTTTAATTAAGTATTGTTTGATCAAGTAAGTGCGTGAGTATTTCCATTTTTACTTTAGTTTAACTACATTTCAGAGGGAAATACTGTACTTTTTACTTCACTACCTTTATCTGACAGTTTAATTATGAGACATATTAAAACCATACATTGAAAAACATATAATCCTTATATTTAGATCTGGATTTCCAACCCTGCATATAGGAAGTGGATACAAAGTGGATACAAGTGGATAGTTCTGGAAATATATTTATAATAATATAGATATTAATAATATAGATGTAACATGACCTTAATATTTCTGATAATCATTAGTTAGTGTTTGTCATTACGAATGTTTTAATAAGTGACAGGCAAATATACTTTTGAGCTACATATCAGGGCGGAATCTTGTACTTTCTGCTCCACTACATTTATTTGACAGGTTTATTTAGTTTAGTTTAACAGTTTATACCTGTTGATTAACAGTAACTCAGAGTGATTCCGTTCACCCCCTACTCCTCTCCCTTCAGCTGCTGCTGATCCAAAATGGCCGCTGCATTACATCAGCCCCTGTGCAGCCGGCCCTTCATGCTGCTGTTTCTTACAGGTGTTCTGATGGTACGTCAGAGCCACAATGGCCTCTCAAGCCAAGTCCTATTGCGTAGCATTTTTTATTGAGCAACTTTGGCAGCTGTAAGCCCCCCCGCAGTAAGGGGATTATTCAGTGTTTGGCCGGCACATGGTGATCTCAGCACCTCCTGATTGGATTGCAATAATCCCTTTACACAGCCACAAAACCCTATTACTCTGGCATTAGGGAGCGAGGGAGAGGGGAGGGGGGAGAGGGTGGTGGGAGGCATCTGATGTAGGGCTGTGTGTGTTTGTGTGTGTGTTGTCTTTAGGAGTGTATACATTTCTGTATGCTTGAGTCTACCTTGTTTGACTGCAGGCCGTGTGTAATTGTGAATGAATGTTATGTGTGTATGTATCCATGTGTGTGTGTGTGTGTGTGTGTGTGTGTGTGTGTGTGTGTGTGTGTGTGTGTGTGTGTGTGTGCGTGTGAGTGTGTGTGCGTGTGTGTGTGTGTGCGTGTGTGTGGAATATTAGCGTGAGTGGGTGTCTGTACATATGGATTTTGTGTGTGTGTATGTGTACCATTGCTTCATATGAATGTGTATCTGACTGTTTTTTCACTTCTCTGTATGTGGCTGTTTTTTGTATGTGACCTTTATATGTGGTTTGTGCTTTAGATATGTGTGCGCATTTGTATTATGTTGTTTTCTGTGTGTGTGTCTGTCTTTTAAAGGACTCAGACCCCCTACTGTGTGCAGGTGGATGGTCGCAGCTCACAGTTTCCTGTTTCATCAGTGATGCTTTTAGTGGCTCAGCGGTGTTATAATACTACAACAAGGAATAGCTTGTGTGTGTGTATATGTGTGTGTGTGTTTGTCTGTGTGTGTAGGCTCTTATATGTGTTTCAATGCAGCTGTGAAAAGGTGAAGCCTGCTGTTCAGCACTGAGCCTGTTAAACTCAGTAAACAACCTAACAAATAAAATCCTGACCGAGCAGCGTTTTTGCAGAGTTTCTTAACAGCGTGTACATGTACATGATAAAAATCACACATCTGCATTTTATTAGGACTCTATCTTCCAGCCGCTGGTTGACTGGCTGAGCTGCCTTCCATTTTTTACAAACTCTCCTTTTAGCAGAAAGCCATTAGGCCTTTTTTGGAAGCTAATTCAGATTAAGATCAGCCCTATTTGTAACTGCCACCATAAATCATTGGTGGAGCCATTTAAAGAATCCCACCAGCTCATCTCGTCCCCTCATCCATTATAAACCATCCTACCGTACCACATCTTGTGAGCATGGCCCACTGGTTTCCACAGCTGCGAGAAAACAAAGCTACGCTGGCCACCGTCAGATTGCGTATTATGTGCCAAGTTCATTTGCTACCAGTTGATCAAAGTCATGCTGCCTTACTTAATTATGAATATCTTTTAGTAGGTAATGGCCTTGCTGAAACTGGCTGTAGAGCCAGAAAAGATCAGTCTGACATGAGCTCTGGTTCGCTTTGGTGTGACAAAAATCAGGAAGAAACCTAATCGTTTCTCCAAAAGATTCATTGCTTTTGTTCGTGGAGCCACAGTGACTATTATTATTATAGTACACTATTATTCAAACAAAAAGTTCACTCCTTGTTTGGTGTGTGTCACTCATCATTGGTGGTTGGTAAAAACCTTGTTGGTACATTAATACCTGGACATACCAATTGTCCCCATTTCATTGAGGAATAATTCCAATCCATACTTCTAACTCTGTTGTAAGGTATAGTGGTGAAAAGAAGATGTCGGTCCAAAGTGGTGAAATTGGATTTTTTCATAATATCACCAACCTGCTGCTTCACATAGGTCAAGACAAATAAATATATCTCTGTTCTCCTTGTTGCACCTTGTTGCTGGGATTTTCCACATAGGACAACATAGAACATTCAAAAGCTGGTTGACAATCACAGGATCTGCCACCTATCTGTTTGGTTGACAGTTATTTGATAGATAAAATAAATTGTAACTGCTGCCCCAGCTGGTTCACACAAACAGATACATTCAATACAAATACATTGACAGAGAGTTCAGCTTTTAAATTACATGCAGTATGTATAAGTTTATGATGAACCAAGTTATCTGAAAATGACTCCCTCTTGATGAGCTGAACCTAAAACCTAAACTGAGCCCATCTGGTGCCTAAAACAGATTAAAACAAGTCCAAGGAGCTTCACTCATGAACATATGTTGCTATAGACTGGGATGTATACAGATATAGAAGCTGCTTTTCCAGCTCAGCTCACCTCTCTGTCCTCCTGTCTCCTGCAGTCCTACATGGAGGATCACTTGAAGAACAAGGACCGCCTGGAGAAGGAGTGGGAGGCTCTGTGTGCCTACCAGGCTGAACCCAACGCCTGCTCCGTCGGCCTGAAGGATGGAAACGCTAAGAAGAACCGCTCCACCGCTGTTGTGGCCTGTAAGCAAAGAGCTTCATTGCTGTTCTGTTCTGTCTCTTTTTAACTTTTATCATGGAAATATTGATAGAAGGCCAGATCCTAAATCCTGATATGGTTGTGGATTTTTATTACCACTACAGTTACAGAAACTTCAGCAGTTTATCTTTATTTTCCAACCATCACTTCACTGCCTGGGTCAGGACACAATTAAAAAGTTGACCATGTGGTATTTGATGGTGGATGTAAATTAATCTGTCTTTCAACTTGCTATTTATTTGTTCTACCACTTAAAGGTCCCATGTTGTTCACTTAACTGGGTTTTTTGGACTTGTGATGTCATTAACCAAATATATTTGTGATTTTAAAAAACAAAAATCATCTTGATATTGTCTTTTCTGTAAAGCTTCTCTCTGCAGCTCTAGATAAAAAAAACTGTTTTGTGTCTGACTCATCAATATTAATGACCCTCTCCTCTGATTGGCTGATTTGAATGTCCATGAATGAGAGGTGGGTGGTGACTGTATAGTTCTGACATCACAACTTCATGGAAGACCTAGTGACTGGTTTTGAGGCTCAGTTTTTGTATACGAGCTGTGTGCATTTCTCTGTGGATTGAGAATTTTCAAACATGAGACATTATTTATATGACATCTCAACCTTCTTACAATACAAAAGCAAGTAGAATGTACCTTTTTTCAATGTGGGACCTTTAAGTTTTAGATATAATAATCATGTTAAAAACTGAGAAGAGCCATGTTAAGCAGGTTAAATGTCTATAACAGAATGTTTATCAGAGACCAGGTAAGTAAAGGCAGTGTTATTTCCTACCAAACTCCAGCTGTTACTGAATGCCAGTCCTCCAAACATGGTGGGATTACACTCACAGCCTCTCAACAACTCACCCGATATATTCTGCTGCCCGGCCTTTATTATCAGAAACCAGGAGCAAGGAGGGTTGTAAATTAGTTTTCTATTAAAGCTCTCCTGCACCGACCTCATCAATGATTAAAATTTCTAAGCTTCCATGGAAATAGCCCATCTAAAAAAGTGCTCTCCCATTCTCTCCACCAGACCGGACTTAATGAAATCCGGGTTGTCAGTGGGGGGAAAGCAGTTTGTCAGGAATAAATTGTGCTTCCTATTTGAAGCCGACCAGCTTGTCTGAGAAAGTCTCAGAACTGTTTTGCCACCATCACTGGACAACGTTCAAATGGTCACTTGCAAAATTCAATTGAACAAATTAAGAAAATTTGTACCTTCCTGGAAAAATGTAATAGATCAGTTATGATTTCTACAGAAAATGTAGACCAGATCCTCCTAAAAGTGAAAGACAGAAAAAATATTAAAGTATTTGAAAAAATTTTGTCCTCAAGTTTTAATCAAGTTTAATATTTTTGGTACTTTACCCTTCAAAAGTTTGGGTCACCCAGACAATTTAGTGTTTTCATGAAAAGTCACATTACTATTTCCCGCCATGAGTTGTAAAATGAATAGGAAATATAGCCAAGACATTGACAATGCTAGAAATAACACCTTTGTATTTGAAATAAGAATTTTCCTTCAAACTTTGCTTTTGTCAAAGGAAGGTCAGGTTTATATCTTCTCTAACCAGTTAAAATGTTTTCAGCTGTGCTAACACAATAGCATCAAGGGTTTTCTAATCATCCATTAACGTTCTGATGCAATGTGCAAACACATTGTTACATTAGAACACTGGAGTGATAGTTGTAGAATAGTCATTTAGCACATTAGCAAGGTACAGAGTGCATTTCTAATTAGTTTAAAGTTATCTCCATCCAAAAACCAGTGCTTTTTTAAAAAAAATAAGGACATTTCAAGTGACCCCAAACGTGAACGGTAGTGTATATTGACAACTGTTGGATCTCTGCAAGAATTTCAAATATGAGTCTAAATTAAAAAAAAAGGCAGAGAGGGAAACTCGGAGATCAATCAATCACCATTTAAGAAACATCAGAGAACTTAGTGGTTTATGCTTTAATCAAAGCAACAAAATCTTTTGTCTTCTCTGGGCCGAAAACAACCTTGACAAACCAACAGGGAATAAAAAACGTCTTCGGGTCATGGAACAACACACTGTGGAAATTTACATCAGGGCTGTGGAGATAATCCTGTATACTCAACAGATATGCAAAGAAACCGCTAATTACCCTGCGTAGAATGAGCACTTGCATGCCTGAGACAAACTGCACAGAATGCTTCCCTTTCTGTTTTCAGACGATCACTCCAGAATCACCTTGAAGGTTGAGAACAGCCAAGGAAACTCAGATTACATCAATGCCAGCCCCATCGTAAGTACCTCCTCTGCATTCTGACGCTACGCTTCGCACCAGCGCTATGCCATGCTCCCACAGTCCCCAGGGGGCGTTGCTGGTAACAAAAGCAGCCTGCCGGCATACAATATAAATTTTGATGCAACGCTTGCTTAGCTTCAGCGGCGGCTCCACGCTAGCGTGTATGTTCCACACCATGAATATTAATGATTGTTATACAGCAAACACCCCGGGCGAGTATTAGCTCGGGGAAGGTCTGAGAAAGGACGTGCTCGCGGCTCTCTACCCGTTCTCGTTTGTGAAAACAAAATTGATCCGTGGGGTCCCGGCGAAATGATTGTTTTTGACCTTGGGTTATGCTAATTTGACACTAGATTGTGTTTACTGTTACGGTGCAGTCAACTTGCTGCGCCCTTTTCCTTGTTGCGGCACAGATTTAAACACTGAAACAGCATAGGAAGGAGCAGGGGGGGGGGGAGCTGTGTGAAATCAGTAAGTGAGCATATCAATTTGGAAACCAGTGTTGGAATAGTAGGTTTACGTTTCCCTGGAGGCAGATACAGTGGTATTCCATTAAAAGCGACAGAAACGCTATGCATTTCAAATCTGGGCGTCACACCAAGTGTCTGTGTGTGTGTGAGTGAGAGAGAGAGAAGGAATCCAAACTATACAGAAACAAAGGAGCAGCCTTGTCAAATGTCAGTCCTGAAAATGCAAAAAAACAGATGCAGCACATGTACCCACGCGTGCTGAGAGAAACACAATTTGATGCGAGCATGCAGACACTGAAACACACATACACATAAATGTCACAACACATTCAGTGGAGACACTTCCACAGACACGCTGACTGTCAGTAGCTGTAAAACTTACTAATGAATATTTTAGGTCACTGGCCAAAAACAGGCTGTTATCAGCAAGCATGTAGCTTGTTACACTGGAGAGAAACTGAGTAACTTTATCATTATTTCAGTTTCTTGAGTGTGTGTTGAGCACTGCTTCCACCAGCTGTGATGAAGAGCCTCAGAAAGCAAGAACTCCCCGTTCCCCCTATTTTACTTTGAAAATTCAATTATCAGATACCAGGTAATTTGTTGTTGTTTTTTTATCAGCGTCACCAACGACAAAATGTATTTTCCTTATAAGAGGTACACTACCACTGCTGCAATCTCCACAGCTAAAAAGACGCCTCAGAGGATTCTAAAGCCTGAAGCAGTTCATAGCAGATGTAGTTTTCTGTGTTCGTTAAAGTTCATGAGTTTACTCCATGACACAAATAAACCTCAATGCTTAATTTCTAAGAATTGAGTAGGTTGATAGACCACAGCAAACTATGGAGGATGATTCGACAATGATCAACTGTATTATGGGATTGAAGTTTTTGTCTCATATGACCTGAGCAGGGATTATCCTTTAGTCTGCTAAAGATGGCTCAAAATAGAATATGAAATAAATAGTTACTGAAATTGTAAACATAAACCCATAATATATACGTATTTGTTGCTAGACATAATTCAATCAAGGCAATAACAAACAACAGAGTTAAAGATGTCATGAAGTAATGTACGATACATCATTCAGGAGGTTTTTACCAGCAGCTGAATTACCCTCAGACATCTCTCTCTAAATCAAATGGATCTGCTGATTAAAACCAGTAAACATCATTTCTCTAACGGTTTAACATCCAGACTTTCAGGAAAATCGGTATGATGCTGTTCTGTGCTTCTACTTGAGTAAATGCTAATGTTTTCTCAGCTTGCTGCTCTTGATATATTAAGATCCAGACGTTGAACATTATAGTTAGAAAAAAATCTAAAAAATGTGGCTTAAAACTGGATAAAAAGTCAATTCATGACAGTGTGTACCATCCTTTAGATTGTAATGAATGTTAAAATTATGAAATTATCTTGGTTTGAAAATTGGTCGAAACATTTCATATTACATATCAAGGTTGTAATTAGACATCTGTCATATACATGAATCTAAAATGATTCCACTGTCTGCATAAAATTATAGTAAGTGATATCATTAATACTCATGTTTGGTTCCTAATAAATAACTGGAGATTGGTTAAAGGCTGATTCACTGATTATGTCCCTTAACCAAACTTCTGTCCAACCTCCACTTAACTGCAAAGAAATGTATATGGATTATCTCTGCAAGGTTGAAAATAAAAACCAAATAAATAAATAAATTAATTAACAATAAATTAATCATTAGCATGAATTTCAATTTAAAATTATTCACAAATTTAACCAATCATACATTTTCTCCTCTTTTTCTTCCTCACACACAGATGTACTTGACGGTTTCCAAACACACTTTCTAAGACACAATCAATCGCTCAGGTCATGTATGTATGTATCATGTATCAGGTCATTTATCAATAATGTATACACACAATCACAATCAGACACACTCACAATCATACACACCTACACACACACAGACGTCACCCCCACTGAGGCGTCAGATTGTAGTAACAGTCGGCTTCATCATAAAACTTCAGACATCAACAACACAGTGAGCTGGAGCTGATCTCTCTCTCTCTCTCTCTCTCTCTCTCTCTCACTCACACACACACACACACACAAACACACACACACACACACTGTCATGTGTGAAACAAAAACCAATAGGAATAATTGCGGCTGTCACATCCTCTACATTCATTCCTCATTAAGGAGGTGTGTGTGTGTCATTAATGGCCAGGTTTAATTCTGGAGACGCTCTGAGATGTCAGGAAACATTGTGTGTCCACAGAGACTGAAAAGGAGACAGAGAGAGAAAGAGATTAAAATGTCGAGTGTTCAGACTCCTTTTCTCTCCCGTTTCACCTTCAGCTCGTCGGCTTTCTGCTCGACCATCTTTTTTTTCCCACCTTGTATTTCACTCTCTGTCTTTGTCT
This sequence comes from Lepturacanthus savala, assembly GCA_030544235.1. Taxonomy (NCBI): domain Eukaryota; kingdom Metazoa; phylum Chordata; class Actinopteri; order Scombriformes; family Trichiuridae; genus Lepturacanthus; species Lepturacanthus savala. The sequence continues at coordinate 3,493,822 of CM060461.1, forward strand.
TGGATCAGATGAGGCATTTTGTTATTTCTTTGAAAATCCCTGCAGATCTTTTGACCCGACTGGATGACACAAATTTGAACCTTGGTTTTGAGTTAACAGTGCGGAAAATTACAAATTCACTTCTGACCATTGCAAAAGTAAAGTTTAATAACCGCTTATTTGAGAATAAGGAAAGTATAGTATAGCCAGTGTACAGGTGCCTCTCACTGCAATAAGAATGTGGACATTTAAAACCCATATTTGATTGTTGAACATGTCATCCCACAACTGTGGCTGCTGAGGGTCCAGGATACTGCTTCACAGAGTGGATCAGTGGGGGCTGTGCAGAGCCGACATTAACAGCTGTGCAGAGGTGAGACAGGAATCAGGGTTTGAACTTCTATCTGGCTGCTGCTACTGTCACTGTTCATATAAACAACCGAGTGTAACACTACAGGCACTGATCCGCTGCAGCCGAGGTTTCAACACTTCCTGTTCATTATCTGTTTAAGATGCTGCACAATGCATCCATGTAGAGTTTGGAGAGATGAGAGCATTTGTTCACATTCATATTGAAACAGGGTAGTCACTTCTTGAGGCTGTTGCTAGAAGGTTGGAAATATCCTCATATTCTACATGAAACACTAGGAGAATTACTGTAGCACAAACCAGACCAAGATGAAGAGAAATGTTGTGCCCATACTTTTGGCAGTTAAGTGTATGAGGAACCGCCTGTGCAATCACCATCCCATGTCTTTAAAAGCACACTTGTGCCACTGGCTATTATTTTTCTGTCTGTGACGCAATTCTGGATGTTTTAATGAGCAAAGAGTCCCTTCTTTTCCTCTCTATGTTACTACATCTGAAGTTCATTAGAAGTGCATTATTGTTTGGCATTCATAAAAGGAACAGAGGACTATTAAAGACAATTTTGTGCACAGAAAAGCTGCAGGAATTATCTGGCTTCCAGCTAAATTGGTCTAGCCAATTATTACATTTACCGTACAATTTGCATGATAATAAGCAGGAATGTCACTCACTTCCTCCTCCTCCATTCCCCTCACGTTCGCCTCCTGTCTCCTGCGCTCCACGCCCACACCATCCTTCTGTAATTTCCATTAAGTTAAGAAGGAAGTCTGACTTACTGAAAAGCACTCTCACCTCCCTCACCATGAAGCTTCCAGCTGTGAATGTAAAAATGGTTTGGACATGTCTCATTGCAAAATTATATAGAATAATCCAACAAGAATGACTGATGGAGAGATGCCTCTGTGTTCCTCGTGGTGCTCAAATCATTGTGTAATGTGACCATCCCAGGTTGGGTTCTGAAAATAAATGTTTTTTATCCACTGCCATGACTCATATAGTATAAAACCAAGGTTTAGTACAGGTGTCGGAGCTCGAACTCATCATGGTGCAGCTACTGTCTGCTGAAAGAATCTGTCCCTCTGGGATCAGTCACACATGATTCCATTGGTATATTTGAATTAATAAGGCTGTTTGTGTTGCTTGTTTTCCTTTCACTTGTCATTGTGCTTTTGGTTTTCATTAAGTTAACTCCAGGATGTGAACATCATGCTCTTTTGCCCTGGAAAAGGATTTTAGAGACAGTCATGAAGTGTATTTTCTGAAAACTGGATATATATTTTCTAGTTCCTAGGACTCCTTGAAAAAAGGAATTTTAGAGACTATCCTGGTAAAATAAAATGAACTCCAGATATAAATGACAAGTTTTTAGACAGTAAAAGCTTGAATGCTATAAAACGAGTAGAATTTCTGGACACAATCTATATTTATAACCTTTCATAAACACTTCCTCTTTTTTCCTCTCTCCGCAGATGGATCATGATCCCAGGAACCCAGCCTACATCGCCACTCAAGGTCCCCTGCCCTCCACTGTGGCTGACTTCTGGCAGGTAAGAAACACACACACACACACACACACACACACACACACACACACACACACACACACACACACACGTACATGCACTCACGCAAGTAAAAATCAATACTTCTTCCTCTCTTGAACAAGAGTTAGCCGATTTTTATTAGTGCAGGGAGCCGCACGGGAGACTCGCTTGTTCTGTAGATGTCGTTATTAATCTCTCCTTCAGCATCCTGCTCACTGCCCAGCAACACCTCCACACACACACACACACACACACACACGCACGCACGCACGCACACACACACACACACACACACACACACACACACACACACACACACACACACACACACACACACAAACGAACTGGTTTACAATGGGACATATTGTTAATACAGGGGACAGCAAACACTTTTCCCAATGTCCCAAATGTTGGATTGGGTTTGAATCTCAGTCCAGGAGATCAATAATTTATTCTGCAGTTGAGGTGTTTGTGTGTGTCAAGGGAAGCAGTGACAAAGTGTGTGTGTGTGTGTGTTAGAGGGTGGTTGGAAGGAAAGGTCTCCTTGTCAGTTGTTATCTTTAGTGAAATGTCAAAACCACCTTGCATAAAACATCATATGTTGCTTTTTTTGTTTCACCAAAGAGGAAGACATTATTTCTGGTGCATCAGGAAAAAAAATGAGGACACAAAAACACAAAATTAGTGTGTTTTTTTTTTATTAAAATAAAACACACTAAAAGCAACTGTAATACATGAAAGTCATATTACAAATAATCCTATTTTTTCTTTTGTTGGATTATATGTTATTGTCCACTCTCTAAAACCCACAACAGTGTCAACAAAGCTCGCTGTGATGAAATATGTTGTAAATACGTCAGTTTCTGGCTACTTAGCAGCACCAAATCCCCCATGTTGCCTCCCAGCTCTGAGGTCTCCTCAGGGGGATCAAAGAGTGAACTTTAAACCCATTACAACACTTTCTCCCATCCCCCACTCATCATTAATCCTTCCAGCTCTGGACATCACTCCTCTTTCAGGACAGGAAGTAGTTGGTGGGTAATCTTTGTTCATTCCCGATGGAACCTCCTTGTTTTCTTTCTCTTTCTCCTCCTTGCTCAGTTCTGTTTTCCCCAAAAAAGCGACACTTAAAGCCGCTGCATCACATCTCAGCTCTGATCTCCAATTAATTCAGTTGTACACACCAGAGGGTTTAGACACAAAAGTTTAAATCCTGTGTACTTTCACACCTCTGCACAGCCGCCAAATGCTGTGTGAAGTGGGCATGAAGCTGGTTGGATCGACGGTTTCACAACGTTACTAAGGCTGTTGGACAAATCCTCCTCAGTTCTGACATTGAAGGAAGATTCAGATGCTCTGATGATCCAACAAGCTTTTGTTTTTGCCTCTACACTGCAAGTTGTTACCATCTACAATCTTAGATTTGGAAATATGAGATAAATGATCTTGTTTTGAAAGTTATTTGCTAGTTTGTATCTTTGAATTCCTGGTAATTGGTAAATTAGTCATGAATATGACTATATGATATGATTTTTTAAAGATTTCTTTTTAATTAAATTAAAATGAACATACTGCATGAGGGTCAGTGACAAAACTGCCATTAAATGTAACCCTATAAACTTGGTACTCTCTTAAAAAGATTTTAAAAAGTAAAAACACATGCTATCAACAAGTTTTATATTCTAGATGGATTATATATTTAAAATGTATCATTCTTTTTACCATTTGACATTTTTGTGTCAAAGAAATTGCACAAAATTGCGATTTTTGTAAAAAAAAAAAGAAAACAAGAAACCAACATGAACACAAAACATACATTTTAAGAAACCTAATGAATGCTTCTTAAAACTATATTTTAATGTTTTTTTTTTACTTTGTCACTGAACCATGAATAAATTAATAATAATAAATAATATAATAATTAATAATATATATCGTCAGTTATCTTTTTTTGCATTAAAAAACTAGAATCTTTAACCTTTTTTCCTCTGTCTCCCTCTTTCCTCTCTTGTTTTTATATAATAGTATAGTAGTTTATAAAAGAGAAATCTAATTTAGTGTGAGTGTAGGGTTCTTGGGTTTTAACTTAAATACATAATTTTTGAGCATGATGGAATAGAGAGTTGCCTCTAAAACCTTGTTAATAATACCCAAAGATTTAGTCTTATTGTGTTGTGTCATGGATTCACCTCAGGTTCATTTAGTCCTCTCCTTTGTGTTGGAGCTTTATCCAGGCTTCATGTCGACCCGCATTACTGTGTCTTATCAGCCTCCTTAATCAGGAGCTGCTGCAGTTCCTACACCTCATGCTGCACAGTGCATCACATTAAACTGCTGAGGTGCCTTTGAGCAAATTACTGAAGGCACATTCACACCTCATCCAGCTTAAAGTAGCTAATACATAGAAGTCTGTGATTCAGAGCAATTCCAGAAAAACGCATTGTGTGCAGTTAACTTTTCTCTTTGATTACATAAGGGTTTAAATAAAATTAGCATTTTAACAAACCTCAGGTTTTAGGAACATGTCCTCCCGCTGCAAGCGAAGTTCTCACCCTGTCAGCTAAAGAGAATTAACACCATTTCTCAAAAAGAAGTGCACTGTCACATCTTCAGATACATGAGACCAATCAGTACAGCAGTGGGGGGCTGAGAGGAAGCGACAGTAAATCAAAATCCACCGCAATTAACGCCGGTTGAATCTCTGTCAACGTGCAGCCGATCTCCTGACTGAACGGCAGGTGCTGCAGTTTTGATTATCTAAAGCAATGATGTGGGAGCTCTATTGTTTTATGGCTTCCATTAACAGCTGACTGTTACCTCTGGTTGGATCAGAATGGATCTCCAGAGCTGCCCTGGCTGCGAGAATAGGACCGCCAGCAGTAGAGCATGTGCAGACTCTGGTTGTAGAATGACTGAGCTGGTGGAAGGAACGGCCCTGACAGCAATTAGCACGCTGGAGTTTTGAAACTTAAGATTTCACTTTCTGAGCATTGACCTGCACCAGTGTTGGGAGAAGCATGTTACATAAATGAGAAATTACTAGATAATTCATTGATTTTTGCTGTAACACAGTAATGTAAGCCATTACAGGAAAAAATGGTAATATTTTGCCTGGTACAAATGTCAGTAATATCAGTACACTTTCAACAATGGAATCAGCAGCTGAATGAAAACTTGTCAGCAACTTCCTTGTTGTTACTCGCAGCAATAATGACAAAGGTGAACTATATTTAGATTGACAAATCCATATTTCCACTTATTTTGGTGAGAGTAACTTAAAAGTAATGCTATAGTAGTGTAATGCCTTACATTTTAAATACAGTAATATTCTAATGTAATAAATTACTTTGAAATGACAATAACAAGTAATAAATAACGCATTACAGTTTTGAAGTAACTTTCCCAACACTGACCCTCACACACTCAAAACAGACACACATACCCCTCAAAAGTGAGCCTGTAGCACGTAATTGGACTAATATTGGAGCGAGTGGGAGACAGAGGACATGTGTCAGTGTTCCTGTTAACAGATTTGGGGGAAGTGTTGACAGCTTCATTGGCTCTCCTCAGGAACTCCTACTCCTAAGCAAAGGCTGTTTGACGTTTAAGCAAACTTTTACTTAAAAAAAAACACACACACACACAAGTCCATGAAAAACCAAACATATGGGCTTTCTCTGCCATCGAAGGTTTGTTGATTATAAGCACAGGACCGAAAAGAAATCTGATAAAATGGAGAACTGCTGTTAACCCTCACTGATGTATCACTGGACATCATCTAAAAAAAGACTGTTTATGATAGGAATAGTTACATCTTGTCTGCATCAAGAGATTCTGAGCTTTCCGATTCTTTTATGGTATTTACAAGTTGATACTGACCAAAAAAAAATGTCACATTGTCTACTAAAAAAAACATTCCTGGTTCATTATAGAATTATGCAACAAAATACATGTTAAAATGTCAAATTTAAAATGTCAAAAATGTCTTTAAATGTCAAATATGGTATTCTCACATGTGTGATGGTAACTTTACACTGCACCAGAGAGAAAAGGCCTGAATTATCTGATATGTAACACTTCATCTAGACTGAAAGAATAAACAACTAAAACATAAAACTATGTACGGTCTCCTTCAAAAAGATAGAGACAGTTCTAGATGGTGCTGTTGTTGTACCTTATTGAATAGGAGGAATTTTCCAGTGCCAAAATGAGCAGAATCTCACTGCGTGTGTTGTGTTTGCAGATGGTTTGGGAGAACGGCTGCGTGGTCATCGTGATGCTGACGCCACTCGTAGAGAGCGGTGTGAAGCAGTGCTACCATTACTGGCCCGACGAGGGATCCAACCTCTACCACATTTATGAGGTGAGATGTCAGTTCCTCTGGTACTGTGAGGAAATACAGATATTTTTGTCATTTATGCTCTCTTTTGGTTTATGGAAAACATCATGACAAATATGACTGAATTGAAGTGGTTGGTAGAGTTTACTGGAGCAGACATAGAAAGTATTTTAATTTTGTATAATTCAGTTAGATTGAGCATTTTTTATTGTCATAGGGAGCCGCCAGAAACTACACACAGTTGTATCTTCATTACCGGTCACCCAGACAATTGTGTGTTTTCCATGAAAAGTCACACTTTTATTTACCACCATGAGTTGTAAAATGAAGAGAAAATGTTATTACCTTAGCCTTCTGATGTAATGAGCAAGCATATTGTATCATATTGTAACACTGGAGTGATAGTTGCTGGACCTGGGCCTCTATACACAGTAGACATTGCACCAAAAAACATTTGCAGCTAGAATAGTTATTTACCACATTAGCAATATATAGAGTGTATTTCTGATTAGTTTAAACGTATCGTCATTGAAAAAAAAACAGTGCTTTTCTTTCAAAAATAAGGAAATTTCGAAGTGACCCCAAAGTTTTAAATGGTAGTCTACGTGATTTGTTCATGGCCTATGGTTGTGTCCTCTTAGGTGAACCTGGTGTCCGAACATATCTGGTGTGATGATTTCCTGGTCCGCAGCTTCTACCTGAAGAACATGCAGACTAATGAGACACGGACGGTCACTCAGTTCCATTTCCTGACCTGGCTCAACCAGAACGTCCCAGAGACCAGCCGGACACTACTCGACTTCCGCAGGTAGGGAACTCCTTCAGAAAACCTTCAAAAAGTGCTGTAAACTAAACTAATGAGGAGGAAACAGATCAGAGCTGCTGTGGGTGTGTGTAAACGACACAAATACACTCACACTGAGTAGGTTCCAACTTATTTTTCTGTACTGGCCAAGTAATAAAGACTTTTTTTTCTTGTAGAGTTTGTTGGAACTCCTTTTTATTTGAAGTACACAAAGCGTTTAAGCAGCTTTTAATGGTGATAGTGACAGCATTGAGGTTTAAGACGGCCTCAAAGGCCCTTTTTAAAGCGGCCTGCGGGGAATAATACACTTTGATAGCAGGATTGATTTTCACAGGGAAACTTATGAAACATTTTGTGTGATGTTTTAAAAAAAACATCACCACAGTTCTTAAAAGTGATTCTATGTTTTAGCCAAACAAAACCAGCCTGTAGATGGACATAATTAACACTGAGAACTGTGAAAACTTACTTTTGTATCCATCTGATGGAAAAAAAAAAATCACTACATCCGCAACAAGTCTGTCTAAGTTATCAGAGGGTTGTTGAAAAGTATTTTGGGAAATGTAGGCATTGACAAATTGAACTTGAAAGTCAATAAAGGCAGGAAAGTGGACTTTATAATATAAATTCCTTTCATCATTTTATTTTTTTCGAGTTGTGGCAGCATTCTACAATGGACAAGTAGAATAAAACTGTTTTTTTTTATATTTTTTTATCTATAAGTCCCATAATGTTCCCTTTTTCCAAGTTTTATTTTAAGTTATGATGTCACTATCAGGATATATTTGTGGTTTTAAGAACCAAAAATCATCTCTGTCTAGTTTTATATCTCTCTCACGCTCAAACAGGTCGTTTTGTGTCTCATTAATATTATTGAACCTTTCCTCTGATTGGATGATTTCAACGTAGGTGAATGGGGGGTAACTATATACTTGTGACATCATAAGTTCACAGAATCCAGGCTGTGTGCATTTCTCTTATCATTGTCATTAGCGTTTCTATTATCAGAGACCTTATTGTTAAAAAGATCTCTGATACAGGACCTTTCAGTAGAAAGTATTGGACTTGTTTGTCCTAAACCACAAAGACTTTGAGTTGTTTTTTGTCACTCACAGCATCATAATTACTGGAAACCTTTCACATGTGCAGGACTTTTGACTCTGACCCTGAGAAGCAGTTAGAAAAATATCTAATATCCAGGGCATTTTCCAGTTGATAACAGTGTAATTCAAGATGAATTGAGGCGCTGCTGCTTTATCTTCGGCGCCTTTATATCCGCTCCCCTTCGACCTCTTTTAAACTGATATACTGTATTGCCTATTATGGGTCTATCGCTGGAGAAAAAAAAAATATATATATATATATTTATATATATATATATATATATATATATATATATATATATATATATATATAGAGAGAGAGAGAGAGAGAGAGAGAGAGAGAGAGAGAGGCTTGGTGTCACTGCTGCACATCAATTAGGTGAGATATCAAGAGTGAGGGTTTGTGGTCACAGCTATTATAAAAGGGTCTGGTGGGCGTCGCCACCCACCATTATTTAGGAAATATTGCCTTTACTCACAGGGCGGTGGGGTCAGAACACAATGAAGAAAGTGAAGAGGGAGATATTTTTCTCTTTTATTACCGGGGATATGGCTCTTTCATAATAACAACCGCCTTTTTTTCCCATCTCGATGGTTTGAGGATACAAGAAGAAACATCACTCTCCTTCTTTCATGCTCGTGCCGCATGTTTTTTTTGCTTTTTTTTTAATATATATTTTATTTTTTAACCTCACTCACAACTGAGCCGAAGCATTGCTTCCAAATCCTCTCTGTCCCCCCTCCCCCTCCTGTTTTACCAGCTAACTAGCGGTTGCCAGTGTCATTTTTGTGATGTTGCAGCTAGTAATATAAGCCCAGTTGCATAGTCACAAAAGTGATCATTGGAGACTGTGATTCTGCAACCGAGGGGCCTCACAGACCCCAACCTCCTGCCCTTTTTTCTCCTCCCCGTCCTTTCTGCTCCTTCCTCTTTCACCCCCCTTGCTGTGCCCACTGACCTGAGATGACCTCTCTCCTTTTTGCTTGCTCATGGTTTGCTTGACTGCCTTTCGATTTCTCCCCTCCCCCTCCTCCTCCCCCTCCTTCTCGCCGAGCCTCCTTTCTTCTCTCGGTTCACTTTTATGATTCTTCTTCCCACCCTTCACCAGACTCTTCCTCTCTTGCGCGCGCTTTATGTTCGTCTCAATGATTTCTGTTTTTTCGTACTGAGAATATGTGAAGTAGGAATCCTCCTTCTCTCCGTTAAGATGTATCTTCACAAAAATCAGTTGAGACGAATATAAAAATACTGTGTTGTGTTGTGGTGTCTATTCGAGGGGAAACTGAGCTTTTCCAGGGAAAAGATGGAGACTGTGAGGCAGTAAAGTTAAGAAGGAAACCATCTGTCGTCTCCTATACTATCTACACAATCACTTATTTTAAATGTCAGTGAAGCAATTTGGGTTTTGGTGTTCAGCAATCAGCCAATCACAAAATCTGTATTTCTACGACGTCTTGGCAGTAACATAACAGATAAATCCATGATGTTTGAAGATATAGGAACTATTTTCTGTTGTCACATCTCAGCAGCGATACCTTTGATAGCTGTTTCTGTTTGTTGAATTAATTTTAAGTGAAATGTCATACTTGCTACTATATTTGACAAGAAACAGAAATACCTTTTTACTAGAGCTTGTAGAGCAAAAACCTTCACCAAGGCCAATGCTTAGCCTCCTATCTGACATGACATTCAAAACAACATTCCATTGACCAACAGGAGCCACTAGTAGAATAAAACAATCGTGAAATTGAGTTGAATTGAGAAATAGAATTGGGATCTGCTCCAAAATTGAATAGGTTCCTTATTGACTAAATCTAATTTCCAACCATCCATAAATTACCATTTACCATTATCCATTGACAAACTTGAAAATAAAAAAGGCAGGAAAGTGGACAAGTTCAAAAAAGAAGAAGAATATGCCAAAGTAGCCCTAAAAGGAGTATTGTTCTTAATCATTTATGTTTTTCTTGAGCTGTTGCAGTTTTTAAGAACCAGAAATCATCTCTGTATAGTTTTGTATATCTCTCAAGCTCAAACAGGTCATTTTGTTATTATATTTGACAAGAAACAGAAATGCTTAGCCAATGCTTAGTTTCCTATCACCTGCACATTAAGACACCTGCACATTAAACTATTAACATTCCATTGACCAACAGGAGCCACTAGTAGAATATAACGATCGTGAAATTTGTTGGGATCTGCTGCAAAATTGAATAGGTTCCTCATTGACTAATCCTACCCCCTGCCACCAAGTTTCACTAAAGTCAGCCTGGTAGTTTGTTTCCTTGATCCTGTTCGCATACAACGTCACTCATTGTCCTTTGTCTATTTCAGATGAATTTGAATCCCACTCGTGCGAAGCAAAGTGCAGCGTGATTAACAAAACATGTCAAAATGAGTAAAGAGGAAACCCGCGTGCAGCAAATGCACTGAAACGGGTCCCAGATGTCGAGCATGATGCACAATCTCTGTGTTCTGCAGACTGTAATCGTTAAGACATCTCAGTGAGGTCGGAGGCCTTTATTGGAGCATGAGTTTTCAGAATCAGCTCGGTTCTTGTGGACATAGAATGAGTGTGAGTTTATGTTTCCGCTCCATCTGCATCCATCCATCTCTTTCTCTCTTTTGTCTCTGTGCCTGACTCTTGATCTGTCTCCCTCTGTCAAGCTTGAATCTCTCAGGCGGGGCGTTTCCTTTCAGTCCAGCACCCCCTCTGTACACCCCCTCACCCCCACGTCCCCCTCACCCCGCCTGTTGGCGATCCTCTGCCTGCTGTTTCCATGGTAACATCACTTTTGATTGTCTGCAGTGAGCTCTGACTTTTCAATTTTGGTTGGGTGGAGGATGGAAATGTGTACTCGGTCTCTGTGATGTTGCCGGTTGTCTGTTGGTTTCTCGTTGCCTTCAGGAAACATTCCAATGCTTAAAGGATACTTCCAAAAAAAACAATATTTAAATGGTCAAAGTGACACTGAAGCAAATCTGTGAAAATATGATGTAGCACTGGAAGATTCTGTTTGGTTTGGGTGATGTTTCTTGTGGTTTATATTATCAGCAAAGCACATTTTTAGATAGGGCTGCAATTAACAGCTATTTTGGTTTTGATAATCTATTGATTATTGAAATGATTAAACCATTAGTACTTTGGTTCATAAAATGGGGTAAAATGTCAATCACTGTTTCCCAAAGCAATTCAACCTAAAATGTTCAGACCAACAGTCCACAACCCAAAGATAATTAGTTTACTATTATAGAAGAAAAATAATCTGATTTGAGAAGCTGGATCCAGAGAATTTGGACATTTTCTTCTTGAAAATGACTTAAATCAATTAATTGATTACCAAAATAGTTAGTGGTTAATGTAATAGCAACTAACTATTATAGTAACTAATTGATTAATTGACTAATGTTTACAGACCTATTTTCAGAATTGTTTTCCTCATTAATACTGCAAAACTACCTCCACAGTGGCACAGTCTTTTACATGTGTGTTTATTTATTTCTCAAATGTATTTATTAGATTTTCAACAACAAAAAAGAAACAACAAAGGGAATATGTTTTATAAAATAATTCACAAGGAAAACAAGCAAAATGCAAAGCAAAATGAGCATGCTGGTCATCAACTAAAACTTTAAAGATCAATACAAAATTCACATGATAGAGAGAAACATTAAAATATTCCAACACCCCCACAGCTACATCCAAGGTAGAAACTTGTTTTCATTTTTTTTTCTGTAGGTAGGAAGTGGAAATATAAAGAAAACAACATGTATCAGTGAATAATCAAAAAGTAATAATCATCTTTTTCCTGAAAAAAAAAATATCTCAATATTTTTTACTTTTCACCAAATCCCACTGAAATGTGTTTAGTCTTTAGATAATCAGCAAAATAACAAATAAAACCTCTAACCACTGTGTTAAGGTTGGTAAGAAGGTTGGTAAGTTTGTTTTTTTTCTATAGTTTCCAAGAAACATGTTAAAATATAGGAAAAAATGTGTTTACGACAAGGATTTTCGAAGGAAACTGAAGCTCCCTGAGGCTACTCTCCTTGACTCAGTGATGCATTATGGATCACACACACCCTACGATCCTGCTGAATATTGTTATTTAAAGTTTTCACCTTGAAATAGAATCAGAGATGATCCCTAGCTGGGATCAAACTCCTGCTTCTCTCAGATATCACCTGAGTGGAGCCACTGGTTTCTGTGCATTTTGATGGACAAAGTGTGAAGTTTTTCTTATGTGCTATTTTCCACGGAAACAGCTCTTACCTGTGTTACTGTTTGATGCATGCATGGAAGCAGCAGCAGATGCAGACTTGTATCAATGTGTCCTGTAACTTCAAGATCTGTCAATAACAATAATCCATCAATACATAAGAATTAGAAAGACAACATTGTATTCTTCATGTCAGAATAATATTTAGAAACATCAGAAATTATTTCCATATATTGTTCTCAAAGGTGCTCCATGTGGTGTTTCAATAATAGTTAGCATTATTTTAGGTTTAACGTGATTCATGGTGCATCTTTAACACATTGCCAGTGGTGGGGAGTAACTAAGTGCATTTACTCAAGTACTGTTCTTAAGTACAGTTTTAAGGTATTAATATAAGGTAATTTAAGGTACTAGTATTTTCATTTAATGTGAATTTCTACTTCCACTGCACATCTCAGGGGGAAGCATATTCTCCTTTCTCCTCCACTACTTTTACCTTTAGTTACTTTGTAGATTAAGATTTTAATATTTTACTTAAAATTAATATATAATTTATATTCTATTTAATCTATATTGACACTCTTATCTTTTTAAAATGTGCTCTGCATTTTGTGTGAAGGGTGTAATATATATATTATTATATTATTATTATTATTATTATTATTATTATATTAGGATGCAGTTCTAAATTAAAATATATACAAAGTATATATATATATATATATATATATATATATATATATATATATATATATATATATATATATATATATATATATATATATATATATATATATATATATATATATATATATGCAATTCAATATATATATGCAATTCACAAAAAAAATCACAAAAATTTCTTCACCCTCATGGACTCTATTTAGAGGTTTTCATGCCTTAAATTACTCATAATTATTTACTGTCTTATAAAAAACATAAAATGTCTTATAGTAAATGTGTGAAACACTGTCACCACATCAGGCAATAATGTATTGTTGTTTTATGTTGTATTAAAAAAATAAAGGAGAAGCACAGGTTTGTAAAATATTTGTGTGGTGACTGTCTGATATAAAGTGAAATATACATGTAACTTGTTTGTTTTTTCTTTTGAACATTGGAATAACAAGTGTAGTGTAGTGTCTGTGATTATTTGGACCTGTGACGTTAACACTGAGTTTTTCTTCTTGTTCTGTGTTTTTTTTTTTTTTGTTTTTTACAGGAAAGTTAACAAGTGCTACCGGGGACGTTCCTGTCCCATCATTGTCCACTGCAGGCAAGTATGATAATAACTTGATAATAACTATGATAGTAACACTTTGTATTTCTGTGCTCTGTAATTTGTTTTAATGTCCTACAGTAGCTGCTGCATAAAGCACTTTACTTCACATGTAGATAACAATCATTTAATTGTCGCTAATGTTTGAACCCCAACGAGTTCCTTAAGTGGATTCAGTCCTCAGGTCCACGTTTTGTTGCGCGCCACCTCTCGTGTCACTCGTGAGCACACGGAGGATGACAAACATTTTAAATGTGAAATTAGCCTAAAAAGTTCATATTTAATTTGACAAACCTTCTATGGAGGAGGAAAACTTTTAATTGGTGGCACTTCAAAGTTTGCAGCTTGCAGGTTGGAGTGTGTGTGCGTATGTGTGTGTGTGAGTTTGTGTGTGTGTGTGTGTGTGTGTCATATCTGCATACCCTACCACCTGAGGAAATAACTCAGACCAGTCTAATTAAGTTGGTATTTAACAGGAAAATCTGCCATTTTTTATTTTTTTTCTGGAAACATCCTGCCATGATTGGATTATAGGAAGAAAAAAAAACTTTCATAACAGATCTCTCTTAATGAAAGTCTGTCCTCGTGCTCTTGCACTAAGTGATCTATTATCTAATATGGCGTAATGGCTCTTCAAGGATGATGAAACTGGACATTTCTCAGCTAAATTGCAGCAGGATGAAACCTGTCCTCCTGGCAGCTGCAGCAGCTGGATCAACCCAAAGTTCAGCATCAGTTCTGACACAAATTCAGATTGAATATGAAGCAACGCTGCTTTTTTCTATGGTTTATTTACATGATGCATTGTTTACAAATCATTCAGCGTTAGGAACAAATAAAGATTTCCTTGTTCAGGTTGAAATATTTCCTCCTGGCATCTGTGTGTGTTCACCTCAGTTTGTGCTGCATCCACTTGTTTCTCCATTAACTTGCCACATATAAACTCATTGGATTCAGCTTGATTTGAAATCGTATCACTGAAGTTATAAATTTAGCTCCGAGATTTTTCAGTTTTTGTCTTGAAAATTCAAACAGACAAAAGCTGTATCTTGGTTTATCTTGGGGTTTAAGAGCAGCTATCACCCAGCACATTACACCTTATCTAAACTATCCGTAAATAAAATAATATAAGACAAGCTGTTTCATTATCTTGACATGTTTTGATTACTGCTCTGAAAGGAGACATTATACAGTCACCAAAACTGCAATAGGTGCAACACAACTATCAGTCAGAGATCAATAGAGCACAGTCGTATAGGAGTCTCAGCTGCTATATCACTGTAACTGTAATGAAAATACTAGTGTGAGTGTGAACAGCCTTTAGCTTCATGGTGTGACAGGTTGGCCAAGTTTCCATCGAAATAGAAATTCTAATCTCATGGGAATTTTTGCTTTATAAAAGTTAGATGAAGAAAAAATAATAATTCAAGTTCCTAATAAATCCACATCTGAAAAAAACAAATATCTTCAGTTCTCCATCTGTGTAGCTTCTCTGTTCAGAGACCTGTTTTCTTCCTTTTATTCATATAAAATAATAACACAATGTTATTTTTGACAGGATAGGGTGACTGGTTGTGATTTCATTTTGACTTTAAGGAGAAGTCTCAGATTGTGTGTTTACTTATTAAGACTCTGCAGCCTCTGGTCTAGTCGTGGTTTTTCTTGCTGCAGTAATGAGCGTCAGGCGCCAGACTCTGACCAGAGCTAATGTTATACTCTCTTGTGTAACCGTCTCCGGTCTCAGGCCTAAACTCAACCAGCAGATGATGTGTACAGATGTAGTAATGCTTGTCCCGCTGAGACTTTTCATTTCGCTTTCGGCCTAGTGAGCACGGCCATTTTTCAGCGATAGGGTACACAGAGCAGAGTGAAGCAATCAGGATGAGAAGTGAGGGACAGAAAAGTGCAGATGCAGATATTCAATAATCACACGACATTCTCTGCTGCTTTCTACTTCATGTTCTGGTTTTTATATTCCATCCTCTATCTCTTTTTCTAGCTTGTCATTTTCCTCCGCTTGCTCTCCATCTCTCATTTTAAATGGAGTGAGAGAACGCAGCAGACATCTTGACATGTTTGCTCACAGCCCTCAGGCTTCTGCTGACACGCACACACACACACACACGCACATACACACACACACACTCACCACATATCTTTGATCGCCTTGTAATGATCCGGGCAACGATATGACAGGTGTAATCGTGCCGTAATAACCTATTTGAGACATGCACATGCACACACACACACACACGCACACACACGGACAAATACACAACTGTCTCAGATCACAGTGATACTGTGAGACTGTTTAGAACACACACACAAACACACACGCTAATACTGCGGTGATACTGCTCAATTATCACCATTGGGTGTGTGTCTGCTTGTGTGTGTGTGTGGAAAAATAACCAAGGCCCTGGTCTAAATGAATGTAGGGAATGTATGGATGCATGCTAGGACTCACGCACACACACACACACACACACACACACACACACACACACACACACACACACACACACACACACACACACACACTTGCAGGGTACTTAAATGAGTCTTGGATACAAAATCTTCTCTCTTCATACATTACAGAGTCTAATTTATTTTTCTGGTGCTCCGTGCTGCAGGCGTCTGTTCAGTTTTATGTCGCTGCCTTTTGGTTTATTTATTATTATTTAGAAGAGATGTACATGCATTCTACATCTAAGGAGAAGAGAAACACATCTCTGTAGTGTTCCTGTTGTTGCTTAATGGGTTTGTGTTTTGATGTTATTTAATTCCTGACCCAAAAAAACTACTTCAGCCTTTCTGTTCCATATTTATACACCTTTGAAGTTGTTTATCCCCTTGAAATAGCTTTAGGAGACTCATAAAGCTCGACATATTAAATCTGTCTGGCTGCTGCTCGCTGGTTTAACACAGGAGTCAGGATGCATCTGTCCTCACTGCAACTATCAGCACCACAAAACAATAAGTGAAATATGCTGAAGGTTCTTACTGCAATTATATTGTTAAAGTAAATTTGTGTGTATGTGTTCGGATTTTATAAGTTTACCGAGCAGTAATTCAGGCAGCAGACGTGTCGACAGCGTTTCCAGTCGCTTAATAAAATCATTTGACTAGTTTAGTTATCTAAATCATTCCTTGTATTCTTCCTGGCAGGGATAAAAATACAGCACTGACAGCCACGACTTGTAAAAGTCGATGTGACGGAGGAGCAGCAGAGACTGTAACTGCTGCTGGTGTCACAATAAACACACAATCAGTGCCTGAGCAGGTGAAGCCGGGATGAGAACGCTCAGGGTGTGTGAAGTGATGTGCGTCCTGACAGCCGACATCCTGCTGCATCTGAGAGCCGCTCCGCTTTATTTATGTCCTCGACAATATCAAAAGGACGCTTTTAGCTCCAGTTTGTGCTGCAGCTGGAACAGGACGTTCCTGCTCTTTGTGCGTTGTTACTGGTTTAGTTGCAGCAGCGAGATTTCAACAGCCCAATATGAACCAAATCCAATTTGAAAAAGTCACCATTCGCATCATTTTAGTGTTAAAATAGGATTTACTTTAGCAACTGCATTTTGGAGAACATGTTGAAAATGTCTGTTTTTATAAGAGTGCCAGTGTTTTAAGACAAAGTGGTTAAGATGATGTTTAAAGTCTGTTTATTTTGAAATTAATACATTATGAATGAACAAAATTGCTTGCATTTTTGTTTGATTCTATAAACTACTGACAACATTTTCCCCAAATTCCAAATAAAAATATTATTGTTTGAGCTTTTATTTGCAGAAAATGACAAATGGTCAAAATAGCAATATATATATATATATATATATATATATATATATATATATATACGTTTTCAGACCTCAAACAATATGAAGAAACAAGATCACATTCATTTTAAAACAACATAATTCTAATGTTTACACTTGAGAAGAGTTCAAAAATCAATATTTGGTGCAATAACCCTTATTTTTAGTCACAGGTTTCATGCATCTTAGCATGCCCTACACAAGTCTTTACCATTGTTCTTTGTTCGGGTTTCACCTAATCAGTACCTGTTAAAGCAGAATGAGGTGTGCATGTGTTGGAATTTAACAGATACTGGAATGGAATGGCTGGAATACATGTAGAGATGCTGATTTACAAAAAAAAAATACAATGGTCAGACAAACTGTAATATATTTTTCTCCCTTCCCTCTCTCTCCTCTTCACCTCCATTCTGTCTTTGTCTCTCGCCCGGTGCAGTGATGGTTCAGGGAGAACTGGGACCTACATCTTGGTCGACATGGTCCTCAACAAGATGGCTAAAGGTGGGTGTCGCCTTTTTTTTCCCCTCCAGCCCCCTTCAGCCTCTCTCTCTGTGTGGAGAGGCTTTGTCATGGCAACATGTTTTTTTATTTATTTATTTTTGGCCACAGTGTTGTTGATGTAAAATGCACCATACAAAAGAGAGAGATACAACAGATTTATTACACAAATATTATCAATATTACCAAGTTTAATATATGATGATACATCATTGTCTGATGTGGGAAAGTTTATAAAATAATTGTCATTAATTAGTTAATTAATCATAATTATATTTTCCATTTAGACAAAAACATCAAAATCACTCACTTAACAGTGATTAGTTTAAAGGCCCAGTCCACTCAAAATATGTTTTTCTTGTTCCTTCAGTTGATCTTCACTATGCGGAATGAAATGAAAATCCAGCCTCTGAGCATGATTTGTGACATTGCAAATAGTTTGGGAACTAATCACAAGCACTGAGACTTTACAGTAAAGCATGAGATATCTTATGTCCAGGAGTTAAACTTATAGATTATTGAATTGGTAACAAGAGAGAAGAAGAAGATGCAATTTTAAGGATTTTAACAAGATAAACATTGTTTTTTAGTAGGAAAAACTAGCAAATTAAAGTATTTTATACCCTTTTTAAAACACACCTAATTCCAGTGAGTTAATATCTGTTTCATTTTCTTAGCGAATGCTGCTTCAGGGAAACAGCTTCAGGCTATTCCTCTACTTTGTGCCAATAAAGCACTTCCAAATCCAGACAGAAGGATCATTTCATGGTGTGATCAGAGAGAGACTAGTAAAGGAAACAGAAATAACAGGTGGAGAAGCAGAAGCTTTGTTCCTGCCTTTAATCAAGTCTACCGACTGTTTGAAATGAACCTGAGTTGACCAGGATTCCTCAGGACTCCCAGCCAGTGTAGTAAAAACACTATATTGACTGTAATTACAACAGGATGATAATAAACACAGTGTGAGTGTCCCATGGAGCAGTGGACATTAATGACAGGATGTTAAACAGCATTTCCTGAAGTCGTCATATTCATTATTATAGTAACAGAGACAAGTCAACAAGTAGCTTGTACATTTCTGTTTTGGAAATGAATTTACATTCAGACATTGTTTTTTAGTGGGACTACTACCTATGTTCAGATATTATCTGAACCTGACCTCCACAAATAAATGGCAAAAAATGATAATAAAAGCTTCCACGTATATCACTAAACTTAATTTTTGACTATTTTAGTTGTGTTTCTATTGCTAAAGAGATTGTTTTTTCCAATATAATTCATAGGACAAGTGAATGTGATGTACAAAACTAGCAAAATCTGGTAATTTGGGAATATCTGGTTAATGTGTTTGCAGGACTAGATGCTACTAGTTTTTATAATGTAATTGTAACCTTCCCAAAATGCACTGAGGTTTTAATGAGCAAAACTATTTGCACAACATTCTTACAATGTTGTTGGAGAGTTGCCAACTATAAATCTGGATGGAATATTCCGGGATTATTGTGGGAATGTTATGTCTAAATTGGATTTCTATGTATCCTTAAAAAAACAACACAACAGTTTGATCTTGTTTCAACAGCTGCAAAAGTGGCTTTTTTTCTTTTTTTTTAATCAATAGCACAAGAGAAACATTTACATTTTTACAAAAATGTGTGTGTGGATGTGTGTGTGTGTGTGTGTGTGTGTGTGTGTGTGTGTGTGTGTGTGTGTGTGTCTGTGTGTGTGTGTGTTCCATGGTGGTTCTGCTGTAGCAGAACGAGCTCCTGGGTCTTTAATTCCAGATCAAAGGGTCAGTGAATGCATCAGGGCCCTTTTCCCAGGCTGTCACACTGTGATCAGGCTCCAGGGCCCAGGTCCCCTCCTCAGCACCCAGGGGCCCTTTTATCTAGTCCCACATTTACTGTGAAAGTTTCATCCAGACCAAGTTGAACAGAATATGTCAGTTTATACAATTTAATAGTCTGTTCTGTCCACAGTAGCTGATGATAGTGAAGCAGGATTTTTTGTTTGTCTGGAGGGGATGAGGAGATGATTGTTTTACCTTTTTATTGTGATTCACATTCTGATGACTGCAGAGTGTCAGTCCTCATCAAAATAAGCAAATATTCATACATTTTCTGACTTTTAACCATAAAGTTGTTGTTTTTATGGAGAAAAAAATAGAAAAAAATATGTAATTTTTACATAAAATAAATGCTGAGTGGATTTTATTATTTTATTTATTTTTGTGCAGCGTCAGATTAAAACCAGAAAACTCAGACATTCTTCTGTTAGAAATATTTTATAATAATATAAATTCTGCGTTATATCTTTTAATAATCTTTAGTCCTCATATTCATATTCATTCATTTTCAGAATTTTAACCCTTTAATTGCCAGCAATTAAGAACATTTAATTGGTCATCATTTATTATTATGGAGAGATTTTTCACTTTACTGCAACTAAAACTTATTTTTGTACAAACCCACCTGGTTGCTCTCAGCAGATTTGACCGAATGGCTCTAACAGTCAGATACAGCAGGTATAATAAAGGTCTGTGTTGGTCAATGGACACTTGCTGCTGACTTTGGTAAACCAGAGTTTAAGGGGATTAATGGTGTGTGTGAATAAGGCAGATGAGTAGAGCAGCATGTAATTCAACAGCAGACCTTTGTGGAGCACTTTGAGTTATAAATAAACCTAATAAATGGACAATGTTTGAAGGAGAACAAAATGGACCAGGGTCATTTTGTATTAGACGTTTACAGATCAGAGCAGATTTCATCTCCGATGACAACAAAATGTCAACAGGAAATATGACATTTAGTTTGATTGAACTTTATTTCGGACACACATCAGTGTATAAAACACAGCTGTTGAGCTTATATCCTTCAAGTTGAAAAATTTAAATCCTCAGAATTGGAGTTATGACAATGTTAAGTGAGGACAGGAGGCTTCATGTTATGTCTGCTCTTTGGGAGATAGACGACAACCTTTCTCTTCTTTTCGTTAGAGTTGCAGTGAGGTTTGTTTTTGCTTTGTTCTTTCATTCCTTTCTGCCAGGTTGAAAGACATTTTGAATACAAAACACAGAACTATTGTCACAGACTACCCAATAGCATATAAAGTAGTTAAAGCTGCACTAATCAATCATTTTCTACTAACAATGGATTAAATGATAGTTTCGTGTGAAAAGGTCCCACCTCTAAGAAGCATTTTAGTTTCTTTCAGCACATTGTTTTGGTTTCACAGCAGACGCAGCGTTTAGAAAAAAAAAAAAACCTGAACAGAGCTGAAAGGAGAATAAATTTTAGAATTATATTCATCAGATGGACAGAAAACATGACAGTATCTTTGGTTTATTGTGTGAATGTTGGCAGCAAACATGTAAAAAAAACATCAAATTTACAGATTGTGTTGCCCCAAAGTAGACACAAATAAAATGAATTTAGTTAGTTAGCTAGTTGTTTTGATTATGATGAGGTCTATCTAAAGTATAAATACAATTATTCACAGTTTAAATCAGCCAATCAGATGAGAGGCTTGTTATTAACGACCTGTTCTCTCTAAAGCTCCAGAGAACAGATGTTAAACTATACTCAGATGATTTCTGTTTTTTAAAAAACACGAATATAATTTATATGTGACATCACAACTTCAAAAAGGAAACGTGTAAAATATCTGACAATTTGGAATTTTCTCCTTGTGCATTTCTATGTTGCTTTAAGTATAAAATGATTTCATTACATACAATAATGAAAGGGTTAGTGATCATTAAAAAACACAGATACAGGAACTAATATAGACCCTATGTAAGGAAATATTGCTGTTCTCAGCTCTCCTTCCCCCCTGTTTTCTCTTGTTTTTGTTTGTCCATTGAAGCTGGAGGCCCCAGGTTTTCAGGCTTCAAAGACACAAAATCACTCCTGTTTCCCCTCCTCCTCCTCCTCCTCCTCCTCCTCCTCGTTTCCCTTTTCTCGCCATTCCCACCTCTTTTCTCCCAAGGAATGAATTGTAAATTCGTTGGAGAATTATGGCCGTGTTGCAGGGTTGAGGAGGTATAGCTGTAGTTCTCACGTTTCCTTTATTTTTTTCCTCCTCCTTTTCCAAAAGACCCCGTTCCCCCCTCACACCTCCTCCTCCTCCTCTACCACCGGCTCCCTCCGCTTCATCTTAAGAATCGAATGAAACCCATCAAGTGCTGGAGAGCTTTTCAGTATCCCTCCATTTCTTTTTTTTTTCTAGCTGGTAACCTCGGCCCTCGGCTTTCGAGGGTCTTTCGCGGCCTCCTCAAGGGCCCAGTCTTTCTTTCATTTTTTGATCTTCCTCTCCGCCTCCTCCTCCTCCTTCTCTATAGCTCCCACCCCACTGTCCTCAGTCGCAGTCCTCGACCTCCACCCTGAAGCGAGGGTCTTGCCGAGGAGGGAAGTTGAAAATGAGGCCTGGGTTTTTTATACCAGCCACCATCATCTCCTTCAAGGGAGAGTTGTGCAAAGCTTAAATAAGGACATTTTTTTTCTCTTCTTTTAATACTGTCCATTTTGAGGTTTATCAGAACCTGCACAATAGCCCTCGGCTTGTTAAGTCCCCCCCTCTATATAAAAAAAGGAAACAGAAAGAAAGAAAACGAAAAGCAGTGAGTTGTGTGTTGCAGCTTTTCTTGGCTGGAAGGGAGTCTATTGTGTTGTTAAAAGAAAAAAAAAGAAGCTCACAAACCTGAAGAAGAGAAAGAGAAAATGGTGTGAATGAGCAGTTCTCCCACCATTCATTTTCCTCTTCATGGAGGCAAGAAAAAGAAGTGTTATTATGTGTCACAACAAGAAGAAAGTAAAGAGAATTCTTGCGCTTTTTGTTTCTTCAATTGGGATGGAGGAGGAGGAGGAGGAGAAGGAGGGAAACGGGTCAACAGAAAACAAATTAAATGTTTTTTTTTTCTCCCTCTTGTTCCTTGTGGATTTAATTGTTGTTCCCACCTCTTTTTTTCACATCTTGGTTCTCTCTCAATTTCTTTTAGGCGCCTTCCTTCCTCTTCACCATTTTTTTCTTTTCCATTAGTCTTTTCCATCTTGTCTCTTTTCTCTTCCTTTCCCTCCTTCAAAGTTTTTTTTATTATTATTTCTTTTTAACCTGCACTAGACTATATTTAAAATCTACACTGTAAGAAAAAGTAAAAATAATAATAATAATAATAATAGTAATTATAGTAATTACTAAAATAGTAAATAGTAATTTGACATGAAATATGTGTGTATTTGTTGTTTTTTAAATTATAAATACTATATATATATATATATATATATATATATATATATATATATATATATATATATATATATATATATATATATATACCACCAATAAGAACTATTACAGTTGCAGCTGCTGTAAAACAAATAATCAGGCTTAAATTTAAAGACATATGTAGATAGAAATTTGTTCTCACAATATGAACAAAACCAACATCAAGCACCAAATATTCACCAACAAGAAAACTACAATTTTAAATGAAGTTTAGTCACATAATTGCATGTAAAATCCCCTCTATTAATCTATATTTGTGTATTAAATGATACACACTGCTAAAAATTGTAAATTCCAAACAACTTCCTCCATTGCTGTTTTTTTTACTCTTGCTTCAGGTAATTTTTTTGTTGGATGAATATTTATCTCACGTGACTGATGAGCTGTTTCTGCTTCACAGACAGAAGGACACTTGCCTGAACCTAACCTGAAAGAATTATTACAATTTAAATTGAAAATAATTCCAGGAGACCTCCCTGCATTGCATCAGGTTTTGTTTCCTGTCTCCTGCTCTTCTCTTCTCTTTATTCCAGATGTGGAACGTCACCTATATCTCCATCTTCTGACCAAACTACACTTTGTGTCTAGTTTATCAGCTTCAAACCTGTTGGTGGATTTTGTTTTTTTCTTTATTGCATCAATTCAAAATTGGCTTAAAATTGTCTGATGGAAGCAAGGATGGTGCGTGATAGTTTGTGCAGCGAGGATGAATGTAATCGCCTTTTGCTGTTCCAGAGGGAGTCGCTATAAAACACGAGGTTGACAGATGTTAGCAGGATTACCACTGGATTTGGTGCCTTGAACACAGTCCAACACTATTTGCTTTGTGTGTTTGTGTGTGTGACAGGTGCCAAGGAGATTGATATTGCTGCCACTCTGGAGCACCTGCGAGACCAGAGGCCAGGAATGGTGCAGACCAAGGTAACAAACACACACACATACACACACAAATCCTGTTTGTTCCTCATACAACATTATAACAATCGTACCTTCTGTTTTTACACCATGGGTCTTCAACCCTGGTCTTAGAGAGCTACAGTGGGTGGAGGCTTTTGTTTCAATGAAGCAGTAACACACCTGATTCTACTAATGAAGATCCTTAGTAAGGGCTCTAATGGTTGATTAGTAGGTGTGTTACTGCTTGGTTTGAAGAAAAACCTGCTAAAACATTCTAAATTATTTTAAATAACATTTTCTTTTTTGAATCGTTTGGTATCATTTGTATGGTGGTTGCTATGGACCCTGCTATGCAAGGTGCCCTTTTAGCATTTGGATCACATGCATCACTACTAAGCATGAATATCTTAATAATATGTTGCGGTGTTACGGTCTGGTTAGGTTTTGGCACAAAAATCACTTGGTTAAGTTTATGGAAAGATGATGGTTTGTGTTGAAAAGTGATAAAAAAAAGTCTTAAAGTCACAGTAAAATGTCTCCTGTTTACTGGCAGTATAATGCTTGGTTAGTAGTTTGTGCAATTTTGCGTTCTACATATTTAACCAAATGAGGCCAGTTAACACCCTATATAGAAAATACATTAATAGATGTCATCAGTATCATTTTGTGGGATTTATACGAATTCAGACGCTAGCACCAACCTCACTGCTCAGTCCATCTTGAAAGCATGTGAAATTTTTTGGATGGATATTCAAAACATCATTATTATCATTATTATCATTAAAAGAAGAATAATTGCCTCGTAAGCAGCAGACCCGGGATTCGAGTTCACCTATAAATTATGTATCCTATTGTTATCCTGCAGCAGCGTGTATCCTACTACAGTGTAAAGCTCCATATCAGGACTCCTCCTCATGTTGCTTCACAGTGACAATTCAAAGCTCTGTTGTCCCATTTCTTCTTGTACTGATCATGCAGCCAATATAATGAAAGTATTGTAACGTCTCTCCAAAACCACAGGCTAAGACATTAGCCGGTTTAGCTGCTACTTTATTCTTAATGCTAACACAGGTTTTAATCCATGACACGGTCACAGACCCTCAGGAAATCTCAGCACTATCACCTAACAGAACAGAATATGGGCCAAAATTCATTTATTTATAAATACATATAACAGTAACATGCCCAGGTTGTTACGGGACAAAGTAGAAAGTAAAAGATTTATGGTAAGTCTCGTTTTACTTGATCTAACAACACAATTACAAAACTGACATCCAGACTTTCAACATAAATCATAGCCTTTGTCTTACAATAACTGTATTTGCATGTTGCCCAATGTAAAATGTGTCTGTTAAGACAATGTAACAGTCCAGCACATCCTCATTTGGCCAAACGTGAAATATCTACCTAAGCTTGCACTTTCCTACATCGTTCCTGCGGGCACTGCACAAGTATTGATTAACTGCACATGTTGAGCTGTGACATCATGTTGTTCTTTTGCTATTATTTATGGCCAGTTTCAGATCAAAATCAAAATGCCTATGTGACTTTGGGGAGTTTGGAAAAAGCTTTAGAAAACAGAAGACATTGTCTTTGCAAAGTCACAAATGTCAACTTTGCATTCTTATATTTAGTCTTTGACTGTTGATGGGATCAAACCTGTGACCTTCCCATCACAGAACGTCATCTCTAACCTTCAGTATTACCTCCATTAATGCTGTGTTTGATCTGAAAGTCTCATGTTGGCTGCTAGTTTGTGAGATTGATGGGATTTGCAGTTTTATAAGACTCATTCCTCTATATCGGGTGAGATCAATCTATGTTTGAAAAGTAATTGAACATGGATAACAGTCGGGTCTGCTCACATCAAAGGGAAATATGTATAGAATTCAAATGGAGGGCGATAATCTGTGCTAAAAGCTACTCCTAGGATCCCAGTGTCAGACGTTCTGCTCTATGAGAACTTAAATGAAGTTTCATGAAGTTCAACCTGTGTGAAAATGAGCTTGTTACAAATGAATGGTGCAATTAGTTAATTTTTTTTCTTGGTCAAATAATCTACAATACAGTGATGACTAATTCATGCTTTACATATAATATTAATCACTGTGAATGTGCAGAAACAGAGACCTCAGAGCTTTACCTAAAACAGCCGGCATCATTCCTCATCATGCAGAACCAGGCTGAGTCTGGAAACTTCAATTACCAGCTGACCTGCGAACATAATTAGAAAGAAAAGCCGGGATGTGTGTAAAACATCCTGGGTATCGATCCCAGCTTTATTAAAACCATGTATCCTGAGCAAACGGCTGTCATGGTGCTTTCTTGGCATCCCTTACTTACACATTGATTCCCCCTGTGGTCTGCAGAGCCCCAGCCTCAGCACTCTGCTCTCATTTATGTTCCTGATGAGGAGAGATTCCTACGATGATGAAGTAAAAATTCATGTTCAGCACATTTTGACCTCTTAGATATGACCTTTAAACAGTAGAGGATGAAGGAGTTTCAAAGTTTCAGTTGCAAAATTCACTAAACATCACATCTAGTTAAAAATAGACATTGAAAAAGCACATTTTTTACTGGAAGATTTTAATTCTAAAATTTCACTTAAAGGCCCAATATGTAACTTTTCCAGATTTAAATGTCTAGAAAATATATATTAAATACACGTTTCCAACCATTTTATATTCAGAGAAATTCACAATTTTAACGAGATTTTGATGTAAATTATGGACAGTTTTGGTTGCCATTTTAAACCTCATTTGTAAGATCCACTTTTTACATCTTGGTCATTTTTTGAACATTCTTTAATTAACCTGATGAAAGATTTTATTTGTCGGATGTCTGGATTGTCAGATATCAGGAGCAATGAGTAGATTTGTTGAGGGGAGAGACCTGAGGAGAATTCAGCTCCTGATAGAAACCTGCTGAACGTTTGGATCTGTAGTTATTAGAGAAACAGGCTGAGCTAATGTTCATAACAACTCTGATAATTTTGGGACAAATTGGAACCTTAACGGCCAGCATCAGTGTGGAACTTCACTGATGTGCCTCACTGTGGCTAAATGGGAGAAAATGTCATCCAGCTGCCAACATCTAACCCTAGCAGCTTAAGAATGGTGTCACATTGTTTCTGCAGGAACACCATGCAACACTGAAATCAAACTAATCTGCTCTTCTTCTTCTTCCTTCCCTCCCTGCAGGATCAGTTTGAGTTTGCATTGACAACCGTTGCAGAGGAGGTGAACGCCATACTGAAAGTTCTTCCACAGTAGAAGGAGCACTTCCTCCCCCTCCTCCTCCTCCTACTCCTCCCAGTCATCATCCGGTCCTGCCCTGATTCTTGTGGAGAACTGCTGGCCCTGCTACTACTTCCGCATGTTTCCTCTTCTCTTCTTCTGATCTCCTCAGCTCCTCTCATCCTTTCATCTTGTCACCTCCTCTCATCTCCTCATGATTGCAAGCTCCTTTTATCCTCTTCATCTGATCCTCCCGTGTCCTTTCACCTCTTTCCCTCTCATCTTCTCCCCATCATCCATTCTCGATTTCATCTGTCTTGTCCCCTTTTTACTTCCTTCCTCCTTCCTCCTGTCTCATTAGTGAACATTGTTTCAGGAAACCGTTAAACCGATCCTGTTCGTGGGCCGTTTTTCATTTGGCTAATTTATGCTTCCTTGCATCCTTTCTCCTCTTCCCTCCGGCCGTGACCCTGAAACTGATCTTTTGCTTTTATCATTTCACGTATGTCTCACCTCCTTCAGGAAAATATAATGCTGCACACGTCACATGTCAGAAAACCATCCTGAACCTGAAAATGATATCAGACTTTCACAAACTAAACAAGCAATATTTTTGCTCCTTCAAGTCATTTTTTTTCTTTCAGTAATTAACAAATTGTCTATTTGCATCTTAATCTGTAACAGCCAGACTCTGCTCTAGGTCTATAATCAAAAGATATAAACTGGAGCAGTTATCAGGTATTTTCCTTCCAGCTATCAATATATGTAAATTATTAACAGTTTAAAGTAGTTATTAATTGTACATGAATATTCATTTTATACTTTAGAGTTTAAAATGTCACTTAAAGGTCCCATATTTTTCATATTTGTGATGTCGCTAACAAGATATATTTGTGATTTTATGAAGCAAAAATCATCTCAGTATAGTTAAACATCCTATCTGTCAAGCTTCTCACTGCAGCTCTAGAAGGAACAGGTTGTTTTGGATTAAGCATTTTTAAAACATGAACATCTACACTTTCCTCTAATCAAAAATATATTAAAATCTCACTTTGTATGGAATGAGAGTTTGGATATATTCTACATATTGATAGCAGACTTCTATATATTTGACAGCTGAGATGTTGTGGGTCATGACACATACGAGTAAAGGAAGCAAGGAGACACGTTGGCCAAATGAAAATCACCCATAGATAGAACTTCCTTCTAATGATCTGATTTCACTGATTTTGATAGATTATTGTCACATTGTTTGTCTCGGATAAAGAATATTTATCATAGTCTTTGTTTCTAGATCAGCATCGACCTCATCAGCTAAGTGAGCAAAGGTCTCTTCTAGCTTCACGATGTAGTTTCATCTTAAAACATCCTAATTGCTGAAACTGATTTGGTTGAACAAAACAAATGACATCACCTTGTGAGTGTAATGAGATATTTTTGACTAAATGATCAGTTTAAATAAATGTTTGTTGCATCCCAAAATACAAATGGCATTTGATATAGTTGCTTTTGCTTTTGTTTCACTGTTCGATGCCCCTGATTGGTCTTTATTTTTGATTGTGTGTGTAATGATGATCATCTTGTTTCTATATAAAAAAAAAAAAAGATATTTGTGTCAGGTTTTTGGTGCTTTTGGATATGTTTTGATGCACTTCAGCACCCAGTGTTGGTCAGTAGGATGGCTACAAGGCTGCAGTTTTTTTTGTTTTTTACATGAGTGGAAACATGTTAAAAACCATGAGATGTTTGGGATTTTCCACACGCTAATACTGGGTATGAGGTAAATGTTTGTAATTTGTATTATCCTAGTACAGTAGAAGCAATATTGTGTTTCTTCAACCTTGACTCATTATCTCTTGTGGATAAACAATATCGTGGCTTGTCAGTGAAGTTACACTCATGTCTGCCTTAATAAAAACACAGTAGACAGTCAGGTGAACGTGTCCAGCCACCTGGAAATAAGGTTGTGTGGAACACTTCATTTTAAAATGGCCTCATTCCAGCGGATTTACCTATGGATTAAAGGCTTTCTGTGCTGCTACCTAATGAGAATCCTTCAGGTAAACACTGAAGATTCATGAAAACTTTCTGTCCAAATGTTTCTGTTTTTTCACATCGGAATGAGGCCATAGTAAAATAAAGTGCTTCTGGCCAGTATCTTTCTGATAAAAGGGGATAGTTTTGCTTCTGAACAGCAGTTCTTCTATGTAGCACTAATGGCTGGTTTGTACATGTACAGTAGCTGAACCTGTGTTGCATTGAAACTAGTTTGCGGTGTCATTTGTCAGCTGGTTTCACAAAAACATCTTTAAGCTAAGTTGTTCTTTTTGTTCTGTTGTAAATCATTAAAAATAAAGTACAAAAAATAACAAACCCTGCAATAAAGAACAATAATATTTACCGCAAACTATTTGTACTTTAAACTACAGACAAACACGGATAAATGCTTTTTATATCTTTGAACATCTACTATATGAGCAGCTCTATTAATTTATGTATGAGATAATAATCTATTAGGAGCCAAATTATTGTTATGATGTAATGAAGTGCAGATGTTTCAAACCAGTCATCTCTTACAGCTACATAACCAAATGATAACTGAACCTGAATTACGTCATTCACTACAAAAATATAAATATTGTGAGAATAGTATAAATATGAATAATATATGTTAGCACATACAAATTAACATTAATTCTTACAATAATTTAGAAAAATAATAAATTAATGACATATCTGCTCATACTGTGTAATATGTGTAATGTAATGTGTAATAAACATTGTAACAATGTATAATAAACATTGTTAACAAATTATAAATTGATATTTAAATGAATTGGTGTTTTTGGAGCTTTGAGGTGCAACAACCTAATGAATTTACCCGTAAATTACTGGGTCTGTGGTTTGGGATAAACAGTATAAAACCTTGGATTAGTTTCCTGTTGGTTTAGTGGTTATATGAGGACGGCTCAGGTTGAAATGCAGCTGAACAAACTGTGATGACAAATGCTCACTTCAGCCTGAAGATGACTTTGAAAAACCAGCTCATTGTTTGTGTAAAATCAACTTAATTTCAATGTTTTCAGTTGTGAATGAAAAGTTTTAAAGATTTTATCCATCAATTTCAATTTTTTTTTTTACATCCAGTCTTCTCTGAATGACACCTAGTGCATGGCTATTTATTCAGCTGATCAGTGTGCTGTACTTTCCTGTGGCCTGAAGACGACCTTAAAGCAGCATTCTACAAGCAAACAATAGTGTTATCTATTGCCTTTATTTTAGATTATTCATTGCACGAGATGCTCCAAGCACCTTAAAAATTACAAAAGCCAAGGATTACCATCTGTAAAGTGAGCGGATCACAGTTAGTTGGGAGGTGCTGCAGTGTGGATATGATGTAACGCTGCAGCAAGCCGCTGTCATGTTGTTGGAATCCACTCCACTTTTCATCAAAAAGCTGAAACCTGCTGTATGAAATGCTCCCTGTAGCAGCTTGTTTTCTCTGAATTTTTAAAGATATTGCCATTCATGTTATGAGATATTGGAATCAAGGGAAACTGCATTGAAAGAATTTAGACGATCTGATCCTTTTTGCCAAAACTAAACTGTTTCTAATGAGTTTCTGTGTGGAGCGAGGACGCTCAGTGGTCATATTCCCCCCAACGCTCTTCTTTCTTTCACACATTCCACAAAGTATCAATAGATGACTGGTCTGATGCATTATTCCTTGTACATAAATCCCCAAAACTAACAACAGAAGATATTTTGTTCTATTGGTGTAAACAACTTGTGAATAAAGTCTCATTGTCGATGCAGTAGTGTAATGCAATACCTTGTGAGTTTGTTTGGTTTTTTTTTTGAACACACGGGACATAACTATGCACGATCATTCCTAACATCTGGGTGGGTGGTGAAACATCTGTTTTATGGAGCATTGTACAATCGGCTGCTTTTAAATCTGATATAGGTTAGACTTGATGCAACATGACATCCTGCTGACAGCTGTTTACAGCTCCACATTCACACTATCACAACTGTTAATGATTCAGACACCTGGGGAAGGTTTTCTACATAAAATAAAAAATGTTAAAGTCCTGCAAGAAAAATGTTACATACACAAGTATAAGCAGCACAATGTACTCAAAGTACTAAAGCAAAACTACCTGTTTTGCTCCTCTGTTTAATATTTTATTAAATTATAAAATGTATATTAGATTAATTCTGTTGCATCAATGTGCAACATTTTCAATGTAAGGAAATATTTTGGGGTCAACACTTTTCATTGCAGGAAGGAGTCCTCCAACCTGGAAATGAATTAACATCTAATCACTTCCAGTTCCTCTGTCTGGACATCGAGATGTTTTTTGGTTAAATACCTGAAATAGTCTGTGGTTAAACCAAGCTGAAGGGATTTTAACAACTTATTATATGATATAAACTACATCAGTAAGTACCTCACTCATGAATTTTGAAGCTTTTAATGAGTCTGAGTCTAGCCACCTTCATTACATGCCAACTGACCTTGCTCTGAAAAGTCTGGACACTAAGGACCTAATTTTCCCCTCAGTGAGGGAGCCAATCACATAAAGGGGGAGGGTGGAGCAAGATGATGACGAAACACAGAAGCAACTTTGTTGATAATGTGGATCCAACATGGCTGCAGATGGTGATTTACCTTTTGATGAAAGTGTTAGACTGCAAGTTTATTTAGAAAAACTTTTAATTATAATTATTATTATTTCAAATAAGAAAATGAAATAGTTTTAGGGCTAAACTATTTCATCATCATTGGGTATCAAGTACATCATTGTGTATGTCTCATATAATTAGCTATAAGCTACGTACAGACACATTTGATTGACATTTGTATTGCCCAATATACAGCTCTGGACTTTCATAGACTGTACCTCCCATCGAACAAATGAACAGGTGGTTCCCAGACTGAATATCTACATGTTGTTAGAGGGTATAACTGAGACTATAGAGGTGTCAAATGTCATCAAACAAACAAATAGGAAGCCTCAATGTAACGTTGAAGTCATGTGACTGTGATGTAGTTGGTTTATAACTTCACATTAGCTTTTACTTCTGGTGGTTTCATTTAGACTTCTAAAAGAACAATTGTGGTGCTTCATTGTGAAGATTCACTGTTTGAACAAAACTTTCAGGATCATAAGCTTATACACACATCTTGTTTTCTTTAATAATCTAAAATCCAATGGAAAAGACTTTTTGATGAGGGAACCAGCCTAAAAAAATGCCATGACTGCAGCAGGCTACAGTATTTAGAGATTTATTTGTTTCAGAATATATATGTATAAAAAATCTGGTATTTTAGCTTCTAGATTGTCCAATTTCTAACCTTTTAATCAGATAACAGGCATCTTGCTGCTGCTGCTGGATACAGGAGTCAGCTCAGTATTATTATTGTCTTTACGCATGTTGGCACAGCAGCGAATCCACCAGAACATAAAATGTTCAAATACGCTGATCAGCCGTCATTCTGACCACTGATTTAAAACCTGCTGACGACAATGAGCTCCATAATTTAAAAGCTTTTCTGGGTTCAAAATGAAATGTCTAGTTTTTCAACACACAGGCCTTCCACCATCCTGACATTATTATTCTAGCAGTGTCTTTTTAGATGAAGCCGAGTGGATGAATAGTTTTTTTAGAATGCTTATTCAGTCGAAACAGCAGCTTGGTATTGATTGTGGAGACAGAGCTCACGGTACATAAGCTTGTGTTGCTGGCCAGCAGTGTTGACTTAGAGAGCAGGAAGTAGAGAAATCGATTGGGAGAGATGTGGATGATGAGTCCTATGAGTAGATTTAGAGGGTGTGAGTGTGTTTTCACACTGACCTGCAGCCATAGCGGCTTCCACCTCTCAGTATGCAAACAGACAGACTCCAGCACCTGCCAGGGTTAAAGAGCAATTATAAATGTTGAATGTACAAGCACCACGCTGCCAAGCTTCACACAACTCTCAAGGCTGAGAGCTAAAGTTTCAGTCCTTTCTACATCACCTGACACGTACATTTCACCTGCTCACCTGATCCCAATCCTCTCCTCAGCTCCCACTGTAGAACCAAGAGCAGCCCTTTAGCCTTTTCAGTTTACAGCTTCCCTGTCTGGACTTTTTTTATGCCTGGTTTTCATTTTAGGTTTGAGATGTCTGTTGCTGAACTTAAGACTGACAAGCGTTAACTGTCTCTTACCTGCTTTTGTTTTGACTATTTTTTTTGTTTTGACTATTTTTTTTTGTTTTGACTATTTTTTTCTTTCTTTTTTAATGTTGTACACAATGTTTTATGTTTTATATAAAGCACTTTGAATTACCTTATTGTTAAAATGTGATAATCAAATGAACATATATATATATATATATATATATATATATATATATATATATATATATATAAGAAAAAGAAAAAGAATGAAATGAAAGTAAGATCTGCGTCCTCTTCCACATCTTCAGGCAATGTTAAAGTTGGCACTGCAACACAAAACGTGAGTCGGATGTCACTCAAAGATGCCTTTGCTAAGAGGACAGCCGACAACAAGAAGAAGGACAATTCTAAGTCAATTTACTGCAGTAATTATTCTCTAAATTATTAGAATATTGGGTTAACATCTAGCCATGAATTAAAATAAATAGCATCAAATACTGTGACATAATTTTGAAATGATGATGTTATTTGTCTATAAATAAACCATTGGAAAAAGGATTGTTGTGGTTCAGTGATGGACGTGGGAGTTTTACCTGGAAATGAGACGTCTACGTTTGGTTCAAACATTTTTTGTACATCATTTTTTGTACATCACAGACATACATTTGTATGTCTGTGATGAGTGTTCACACACAGCTGAAAATACTGCCACTGTTCAGTGATCAATATGAGCTGGAGTGGACAGAGTGACTCATTGTCTCTGAAATGTCAGTGTTTCACTGTGAATCCTGACTACACTCACTTTCACTGTGATAATAGTCAGTTCCTGCTCTATTAAATATAACAAAATTCTGCTAAAATGACAATTCACATTTTCTAGAGCCCTCGATGATGCTCCCAGTTCACATTTTCTGTGCAATTTATAGTTCAGAATTTTAAATGCTGTCAAAGGAAAGTTTTATATGTTAAAAAAAAAAAAAAAAAACACATTAGACTTTAACAGAGGTGTCAATTAAAGAAGTACAAATACTTCGTTACTATAAGTACACTTTTTAGGTATCTATACTTTACTCCATTATTATTTTTCTGCCTACTTCTGACTTCTACTCATTACATTTTCTCACAAGTATCTGTACTTTCTATTGCTTACGTGTTTAAAACCCACGGTCTCGTTACTCTTGCTTTAACTTGGTGAACCGTTAACTTTTATAAAGCGGGTGAAAACTGTTGCGCTGTGTCACATGCCGGCCGGAAGAACCAGAGCGTGGGTCTATCTATGGGTTACAAATGCGCCTTCAAAAAATAAATATTACACAAATATAAAAAAAAAAAAAAAAAAAAAAAACTTTTTTATGTGTCCATGGGCGCAGATAACACGGGGGACACATTTACAGTGACACCGTGGTGTTTCTGCAACGAGGTGCGTTCAGTTGTACTCGTAAATCGGAAGTTTGAAGTCAGAGAAGCACTGAAATCTCGCATCTATACAAGTACAAACGTTGAGTTTTTCCTTTCAGTCAATCAATATCTTTTCTCTTTTATTCTGTATTCAATGATATCCCAGTTTTTAAGCTGGGAAGTGCTCAGTTCTGATGTTATGTTGTTCAGAGCTCCGAGTTCCGACGTCCAGTAAAGCATCATCTCGACCCATGTGTGGTCCTAGAGGAGCAGGTTCTTTTGCCTGTGCCTGCCGCAGGAACCTGATTCAAATGGATGAATGATTAACTCAAAGAGTAAGTGATGATTTATCTATTGAGCCAAAGAAGGAAACAAAAAGTATAAATATCCAATGCCTGTTGCCTTTCCAAATAGACCCCCTATGGAAATGTTACCATCATCACCACCATGTACTCCTAGTGTCTCTCTGTCTCTGGCAGTTTTGCAGGCCTGAATATCTACCTGTTGATGCTACCTCGGTTTGGATGTTGAATTCCAATAAAGTTTGAGAAAGAACATGCTCCTGGAGTTGCTTTGTCTTTGATAGTAATGGGATTATGATGATGCTGTGTCTTGGGCCACGTGTATAAATCAGTTTCAAATTAAGCTTCCAATCTATATATTGGCACCAACTAATTTATTTTATGTATTTTTTAAATGTTACTTTATACTTTAAGTAGATTTATGAGCACATACTTTTTCACTTTTACTTGAGTAAAGACGTCAAGTCGATACTTCAACTTTTACCAGTGTTTTTAAACTGCAGTATCTATACTTTTACTTAAGTAACAAATGTGTGTACTTTTGACACCACTGGAATTTAAAGCTAAAAGAGACCATTTTATTTATTTATTTATTTTTGTATTTATTTAAATCAGCATCTCTACATGTATTACAGCTTTCTAAGCTCATTCTTCTTAAAGAGGTACCAGGAGTGGAATAAGGTCACCCAAGAGCACTTTGGCACCTTAGCATCAAATATTGATTTCTGAACTCTTCTTAAGTGTTAGTATTATTAGTAGTATTACATTGTTTTAAAATGAATTTGATCTTGTTTTTTGCATTGTTTGAGGTCTGAAAACATTGAATCTTTTTTTGACATTCGTCATTTTCTGTAAGTAAATGCTCTTAGTGATAATATTTTAATTTGGAATTTGAGGAAAAGTTGGCAGTAGTTTATAGACTTAAACAAAAATGTTCCTCCCTCCCTAAATACATAGCTGTAAGTTGTAAAATCAGAAAAAAAGATGATAATTTCCAATAATTTCCAGAGCTGTGTATGACACCTGAGTCCCACTCACAGAACAAGTTTCTGCCAAGCTTTGGAGGAAGCTCCTGTCCTCAAACTTTATATAATATAATCACAAATGTAATTAGGATGAATGAAGGATGAATTTAAGCACCAGACTCTAGGCCAACTGTGTACATACATATATATATATATATGTATATATATATATATATATATATATATATATATATATATATATATATATATATATATATATATATATATATATATATATATATATATATAAAAAACATGTGAG
This sequence comes from Lepturacanthus savala, assembly GCA_030544235.1. NCBI lineage: Eukaryota > Metazoa > Chordata > Actinopteri > Scombriformes > Trichiuridae > Lepturacanthus > Lepturacanthus savala. The sequence goes on from CM060461.1 coordinate 3,530,350, forward strand.
TGGATCGAAGCTTTACAGTGAAGTGTGGAAGACACAATCTGTGAAAGGTGAAAGGACCAGACAGATGGGACAACGTTACTTGCTCGTTTTAATTTTATTTCCATACAGACTTTTCCCAGCTTGTTGCTGGAATTAGATTCCTGCAGCCTCGGAGACAGACTCTGACGTCTAAACTGGTGAGTGTGAAAGTCAGAAGGTTGTTTCACTGGCATGAAATCCTCACTGAGTGAAGGTGAATCAGGACAGTTTAAATGATTCGAGCCCAATTTGCAGAGTTACTTACAACCCAATTAAGATCGTGCAGCTCTCAGGAGTGCTGGGGGTGATTTTATTTCACTGTGCAGGGTCTGAGTGATCAGCTCTTCAACTGGCATCTCAAAGAGACTTTAAAGCAAATTATTGAAATGAAAAAATAAATTCCTTAATTGGTATCACTCCTCAGATCTTTTCTCATTACCTCCTCATCCAGTTGGATTACTAATGTCCATGACGGCTGCAACTCTCATCAGTCGGCCTCATCTCCACGACCTCGTTCACCTGACGCAGAGACACTTCTGGCATTTAGTTGATCATTTTCATCGGTGTCACGTGTGGTGACCCCAATATCGCCCGCCGTCACTCATCATTAGCACGTTTATAAGCACGCCGCCCTCACAGGGAATTTAACCATTTGCATAGAAAAATTGCTTTCCTCCATGCGACGAGAAAGGGCTGTTTTGCATAATTACAAATGATGCTGCCGGAGCAGACTGACACCAGCACGTTGGAGAATCAGGAGGAGAATGGGAGTGTGATAGATTCGATGTGAGTCGGTGGACATGAAGGAGGACTAGGTCAAAAAAAGCTTTGGTTCCAAGTGTTGTTATATTTTATGTGTGTTTAACCAGGTTGTAAAGATAAAGCTTGTTATTAACCCTCTACCTCATAGTGTTGCCATGTGGCAACAATTACGTCATCTTCATTTTTCTAAAAAGCTGCGATATAAAATCTGTTATTACAGTTAGCTGTGAAAAGAAGGCTTTTATATAATTTATAAGATCACATGACCAGGATGTCCTGTTTGCTCATGGACATTTGACATGTGAGCATCATGACTTTTATTCCGAATTTGGGAACATTTTCACCAAATAACCAAATTAATTTAATTCAATTTTGATGTTATATTTTTTAATGCTAAAATTGATTTGTTCTCATATGTCAACAGTATGCAAATATGGAAAACTCCTATTGCATAAACAGAGTCCCATTGACTTACATAGCATGAAACGATCCTGAGACTATGTTTACAACTATTTTTATATTTCTTAAAATATTAATAATAATTATTTAGGCTATTTTTAGTAATAAAAACACATAAAAACATTTGCTTTCTTCTTTTGTTTTATTTTCAATTTCTCTTTTCCTGTGTGTGTTTTTATAAATGCACAAAGAAAAGAAGAATGTTCTTTTAATCCTTTTATATAACATCCTTGTTCATATTGTTCATTTATTTAACTATCACTGCCAACAAATACATATTGGTTGTGCTTGCACATTTGTCAGATAGAAGGTCTTGGTGAAGGTTTCGCTCTCCAAGTGCCCTTCTACTTAGATTTGTGTTTCTGTCCACTTGATGAATGTTGGTATATTCTTCTAACATCTTTTCAGCTCTTTAGTTTTCCAGAGGTTCTTTCAGCTAGCTGTTAACTTTGTCAGCTACCTGTAACTGACCTGATGAGAGCGCTGGGCCTACGGTTTTCTTTACAGTACATGAGTAAAATATTTAAGATTTTCAACACTGAGCAGCAGGGAAACATTGTGAAAATATTACAGTATATGATTTCATGCATAGGAATTTAAAGCAGCTTATCCAGTGAGCAAGTCCAGTGAGTGTAAATCAGCTCTTTACTCACATTTAAGAAAAGAGCCGATCCTCTTCAGGCCATATGAAAATTTGATGCTGGGTGTCATTATGAAGCAGCTTCAGAGTGCTGCTGCAGCCTAAAACTCCAGACATCCACCCGGCTGGCTGGGACATGGAGGATATATTATGGAACAACGGAGCCAAACAAGTTCAGTGTTAGCACTAATCAGTCCCCATGAGACAGGCCTGAGCAGGACTCAGCCTGTGTTTAACATGCACAGGTTTCATTTAGAGCTTCGCTACCATCTGCAACAACTGCTGCTGCAGCACTGAAAGACAGAGCTTCTTTTTGGGATCCACAATACAAACCGCACAACAAAATATATGAAGGATGAAAAACTGACTGCTCAACTTTGGTCTCAGCTGGTTTCAATGGTAATTGTAGTCGGGCCTGTAACTACCCATAATGGGGAACTGTTGTTGTTACATTTCGTTTTGGGTAGATTCAAGCAAAGAGATATAACTTGTTATTAGCACTTCTGCAGGCTTCAGCTTTATATTTACTATACAGACATGTGACTCTTCTAATTACCTCCACCAAGGAGGTTAAGTATTTGCCATCGTTTGTGTGTCTGTTTGTTAGCAAGAGAACTCAAAATGTTTTTGGACAGTCATCAAATTTTCAGTGAATGTTGGGAATGCTACCATCAACTGATTCAATTTTGGTAATGATCCAGAAGAATTTTTTGTTGTTTGGTAACATTTCAGTAAATGGACGTTTTCTCATATTTGTCAAAATGTTGATGTTAAAGGTACAGTGTACACGATTTGGTCATTTAGTCATTTTGACTTGTCAGGAATGGAATATAACATGTATTAATTGGAATAAATACACTCAGTACCTTTAAGGGCTATAAAACTATTCATCATCTTTTCACACATTTTGCTGCTTAGATAGACCCATGAAAATAAATTTAAGAAACTGGAAATAAAAACATGGTTTTGATAGATGGATATTGATCATAATTAATCTACGGTAAAACTGCTTGGAGAAAATGTTCCACAGCTCCTGTGCTGACTGAAAATGACATCAGCCTGATGATTGGTGTCAATCTCTGCTGATTAGCAACACATACAAGCAATTCAGACACTGACAGCGTTGTCAGTACAGAATCACTTCTGTCGTGTGAATGTGGTTCAGTTTCTCTGCTGTCCACTTCCAGCTGAAGAAAACACAATTTACAGAAACATAGCAAAAACATAGCAAAAAAGCATTTCTTCTTTCTTTTATGTAAAGTCCTTGTGATGAGATATCAGTGTTCTTGGCCAAGAACTCTGATATACTAGAGTCCGGAGTCTAGTATATAACATATATGTTCTTGGATTATAGTAGTTTTTTTTAAATATTCAAACTTCATAGCCACATTTTCACACTACATAGAAAAAAGTAACAGGGTAGACGAAGCTTGACTTTGACACCAACCTGTGGTGGTTTGCTGTAGATAATAAAATACTTTTATTTTAATTAAAACTAGATAATTGTGCTTGGTTAATTATGGAAAAACACTAACGAGCTAACACAGACTGTCATACAGGACAGACCAGGCTTGAACCGGACCTGTACCTGTGTCTAACCTGACCTGATATCTTCTATTCTAGTCCCATAGAATTTAGGATTTATTAATATTATTGCTTCTTCAAAGATAGAATTATATGGATTGCTTTGGCAATGCTTTGTAAAACAGTTTTTGCTGAATCATTTGAGATTTTAAGAATCTCCCCATTACTGACCGATGGTGAAGTGTGTGATTTAAATCCATCCGCTCACTTTTAGGCTACTTTCTTTCAAATAATATCTGCAGCAGCTTTTCTCTTGTGAGTCTGAAGACAGATGTCGTCACCGTCCTCCTCAACTCATCGACCGGCTCAAATCTACTGTCAGACGGTGCCACTGCTGCTCTGTGTTTGCTGAAGGTCTGAGCTCAGAGTTCTGTTTCCATCGATGCCATTTCTCGGCCAACTTCCTCCCCTATCTGTCTCGCTCCGGTGATGTTGGCAGTGGAGGAGAGGAGCGCTGAACTGGGGAAGAATAAGACTTAGAGTGATAACGAAGCCGGAGATAAAGCAGGACAGAGAACACACACACACACACGACGAGTGGCAGCGTGTTCAGACGGACGTATTCGAGAGCTATTAGAGACTGTCACAGTTGGCTTGTTGCAGATCGGGCACACACACACACACACACACACACACATACACACACACACATACACACACAAACCCACAGGTGTCCCAGCACCTTGTACAATCACAATTTTCACAAGTAAACACAAGCTAGCTCCCACTCCCCACTGTGGCAATCATGCATAGTCTCTCTCTGCATTCTGAGGGAATCAAAGAACGGCAGCAGGTATTTTTGAGGCACAGACTTGAGCAATTTTCAAAGATAAGAGCTGTATGTTGTGTGTATTTACGTGATAGACAGTGACCAAACACTTCTGTATCTACAGCTTTGTGGAGGAGGGACACCTGTGCGCTGCATAAAGGATGCCTTTGCTCAAAATTTATATTGTAAATTTTTTTATTCTGAGTTTCTGGGAGGCAATTTTGTGTGACACAGCTTTGTATCCTTCCAGCAAGTGTACACAGATTGTGAAGAAGAGTAAATTAGAAAAGAGAAAAACAATTGTTATTACTGTGACCTTCTGCAGTTTAGGCTGCAGGTTATAAGAATAATATGTTTGAGCCATCATGCCAATATTGCTTCCTAATATAAGATAAAGTTGTAGTTAGCTGAAAAATAAAGTCTGCCAAATGTGGGGCAGAATTCAAACTGTTTTTGTGTCTCTGGCAGTCTGGAACAAAAATTGTCAAAGACTGAATAGTTTAAATCATAGGCCTCCTTTTATATTCGTCATGTTTTTCAGATCAAATACAAATGTTCTGCTTTTCACATATACCTATAAGAGGAGGACCATATACAGAGCATACATGGAACTAGAAAACACCAAATTGAACCTTATTTTGGAAAAAATATGCATGGTAATGAACAAGAAGAGACAAATAATGTAGATTTGTGTATATGTCACTGTCACCATGTACAATATACTGATATGTTTTATCCAGAGATTCATATTTCATTAGGAGGAAAAAGAAAGAGCGAAACACACTTTTGGTGTAAATATATCCTGATATGAAACACACAACATTGCTTTAATGTTAAATTCAGCAGCTCTGGGTTAAAGTTAGCATCATAGCTTCAGCTTCTTGTTGACTAAACAGTATTTCCTTCTGGGAAAAAAATCCAGAAAGAAACACAAGAGGCTCTGGACACAGTGACAAAAAAATACTGAAACATTTTCAGAGATGGAAGAAGCATAGGGACTTTGAAGTGGATTAGTGAGGTATGACTAAAAGATTTATAATGACAATTCCTAAGAATATATGGGCTCTACCTCAAAAGTTTGAGTTTATGTGTTAAGTCAGCTGCTTTTATCACAGAACATTGATTATTTACTGTCATTGCTTCACTTGGAAGGAGTAAATATTAAGTTTGTTAAATCTTTTGGGTGGATCTCAACCTCCTGTGGTGCATTTGAGAAGTTTGGCCCATGTTAAATAAATAAAAGAAAATTCATACATATTTAAATATATACTGAGCACATTACTGTTTTATCACTGATATTAAACATTTTGAACACAGCCCAATTTTTTTCCATAGCTGCTCCCCCTCATTTCTCCAGAGAGTGGGAAGCTTTTTTTGACGAAGGATGGTGAATAAATAAGTTTATACAGTTTATACAAGACTATCTGTCTGGGAAGGAAGTGCACTATATCTAGCGTGACTGTTACATTTTAGAATGAGAACATACATAGAAACCTGTTGGAAACTTTGTCACCTTCCTTCAAGCCAGTAGAAAAGACTTTCATTAGACAGCGAGGCACCTTTTTGATGAAGAATGACCCAGGGTGTCTTTCGAGGGGAATGATTTGCTCATTCTGTAATTCATGTTTGAAGTGTGAGGGGTGTTCTGACCTTGCAAAGAGTGCAGCAAGGGATTTAGCTTCACAAGGTCATGCAGAACCTAAGTACTTCCCCTCCCGGTGGACCTCATGGGAACTAATTTCAGAAAAATATGTATAGTACTGAACGGTGAGAGTCAAGTCATTTTTTGATCCTGTTTGAATTGTGCCATTAATTACACCCGTGATTTTTGTCAATTCAAAAGATTGTTTTGAAAAGTCAGTTGAATGTCATTCAGAATGACTACATACCTGAAAGCTAAATTTTAACCCAGATAATTCTGCAACAAGCTTATGTAAGTATTCACCTTATTTTTTAATGTGGAACTAAATCATTGGTCAACTAACAAAAAGCTAAGGGTGCCCTCCATTTAGGGGACACAAGAAATGGGGGAAGAAAAAAAGTATGTAGTTGGTATTATTATGTCTTAATTTAACTGCATAGCAAAGCCTATAGTAGTAATAATAATAATAATATGTTTTCCTGAGACACCCCCCTCCCCTCTCTTCCTCTTCCAACTAATCAGACTTTATTCAGCAGGTGTAATTATGTCAAATGTATTCACATTTTAAGGGCTCATGTTTTCCTAGCTTGTAATATTTATTTAAAATGCTATTATTCTCCCTCTCATTTATATAATATAGTTGTAAGCCTAGCTGTTTGTTGTGTTAGTTCATATTGTCTAAAGTTTGTTTATTTTGTAAAACTTTACATCTAAGTACATCATTAATCATTCATTCATCTTCTATACCTGCTTATTCCTCATTAGGGTCACAGGGGTCTGCTGGAGCCAATCCCAGCACATTACAGGTGAGAGGCAGAGATACACTCCAGATGGTTGCCAGCCAATCGTGGGGCACACACACCATTCACTCACACACTCACACCTACAGGCAATTTAGAGTCTCCAATTAACCTCTACTAACCATGCTTTTGGCCAGGCGACACAGTGGTACAGGGGTTAGAGCTGTTGCCTCACAGCAAGAAGGTTGCAGGTTCAAAGACCTCCCGGGTCTGGGACCTTTCTGTGTGGAGTTTGCATGTTCTCCCCATGCCTGTGTGGGTTTTCACCGGGTATTCTGGCTTCCTCCCACAGTCCAAAAACATATTGAAGTTAATTCTAAATTGCCCATGTGAGTGAATGGTGTGTGTGGCCCACGATTGGCTGGCGACCATCTGGGGTGTATCCCTGCCTCTTGCCGTAATGCACTGGGATTGACTCCAGCAGACCCCTGTGACCCTAATGAGGAATAAGCGGGTATATCAGATGAGAAGATGACGTTTTTGGACTGTGGGAGGAAGCCGGAGTACCCAGTGAAAACCCACTCAGACACAGGGAGAACATGCAAACTCCATACAGAAAGGTCCCAGACCCAGGACCAAGGAGGTCTTGAACCTGCGACCTTCTTGCTGTGAGGCAACACTAACCCCTGCGCCACTGTGTCACCCACATCATTAATCCCTATCCATAATTTTGTTTGTGCTTAGTATTATTACAATTACATTCACGCCTGAATTTATTTATAATTTATACTGACAGGTATTTTTAAATTATTGTCAAAAAAAAAAATGAAAATGAGCCACAGTCAGATTCAACCACTGATGTATGTGTATTTAAATGGTGAATGTGGTAAGTCATTTCTACCTCTCCTCCCTATAAGGAGGAAGTTATAGAGATGGGCTCCTGCTTCAGTGTTTGCTCAGAATAAATGTCCTTATACAAAACCTGCTGCTTTTATTTGCCAATGGCTATGATTCTGTCCAGAACAATGAGTTTAATTACCCAGGGGAATGACAAATATTTTCTTACTCACCTCCCCTGATATATCAATCCTGTCCAAATGGGCATTGTCATTGAAAACCTTGTACAGTCTACGTTAGGAAACTCTGTTCTTCATTATGAACATGCCAATAAAGACAATTTAAATTAGAAACAGATACGACAGGGAGCGAATGATGGAGCATGATCGACAGAAAGTGATTGAGAGAGAGTGATAGAGGCTCCAGTCATCAGCATTTCAGATTCACTCCTCCATGAGGAAACCAACCATCCATAATGCATCACTTGTCTCCTAGCAACAGCTGGGATCTTAGCAACAGGATCTATAGCAACAGCAACAAACTGCCACCTCCTTGCCAGCTGACCAATAGGAGAGCAGTCTGTCCGATGTCAGGCAGCCAATCAGGTGCTGCGGACCAGTCAGAGAGTGAAGTGGGTGTGTTTCGTCGCACAGCTGATTGGGCACACACACACACACACACACACACACACACACACACACACACACACACAGCGACAGGGTAAAACCAGGGCACACTGTACGGTGAACACACACACACTGACACACAGTAGACACAGACTCTGCTGCTGTTTTAAATTCAGCCACCCAGTACTCACACCATGTTCATTGTAAGTAACAAATGTGTTTCTGTAATGCAATAGTATGACTTTAAAGTGCTAGTTCATCCATTATGAGAAAATAAATCATCTTAATAATACAATAAAATTACACCAATACAGTGAAAATAAAGAGTAATATGAGGAAATGAGAGACATGGTAGTACAGAGAGCAATATGAAAATAGTTTTAAATAAAATGGAAGAGGAAAATGCTAAAAAAAAAATGTCTGTTTTTAAAGGTTCAGTATATTGAGTGGAACAGACTTGGCAGAGATATAATATTCATATTCAATATAATATTGAAAAGTATATTAAAATAAAAAATGTGTTTTTATTACCTTTACTTTGAGTGTTGGGGTGACATGGTGGCGCAGGGGTTAGCGCTGTTGCCTCACAGCAAGAAGGTCACAGGTTCAAGACCTCCTTGGTCCTGGGTCTGGGACCTTTCTGTGTGGAGTTTGCATGTTCTCCCCGTGTCTGCGTGGGTTTTCACCGGGTACTCTGCCTTCCTCCCACAGTCCAAAAACATGCTGAGGTTAATTGGTGACTCTAAATTGCCTGTAGGTGTGAATGTGTGAGTGAATGGTGTGTGTGCCCCATGATTGGCTGGCGACCATCTGGGGTGTATCCCTGCCTCTCGCCGTAACGTGCTGGGATTGGCTCCAGCTGACCCCTGCGACCCTAATGAGGAATAAGCAGGTATAGAAAATGACTGACTGACTTTGAGTGTTTTTTATCTACATGAGAAGCTGCCATGTTGCTCTGCGATGTTTCTTCAGTAGCCCAGATTGGATAGATTTAAATCAGCCAATTGGGTGGTGTGGGACGAGTCAGGGAGTGAATTATGAAGTGAGTATGATATGAATTAGATAGAAAATTATCTCTTCTTTCTAGATCTCTAGAGAGAATCTTAAGAGAGGAGATTTAAAACTACACTGGGTACAGAAAGTATTCAGAGCCCGTTAAATTTTTCAATCTGTTAAATTGCAGCCATTTACTAAAATCATTTGAGTTTATTTTTTCCCCTCATTAATGTACACACACCACCCCATATTGACAGAAAAACACATAATTGTTGAAGATTGCAGATTTATTAAAAAAGAAAAACTAAACATTCAAATCCTTTGCTCTGACACTCATAACCTGGGTGCTGTCCATTTCTTCTGATCATCCTTGTGCTGGTTCTACACCTTCAATGGAGTCCAGCTGTGTTTGATTATACTGATTGAAAATGTCTGTTCACAAACATTCACCATCCAACCTGACAGAACTGGAGAGGATCTGCAAAGAGGAATGGCAGAAGATTCCCAAATCCAGGTGTGAAAAACCTGTTGCATCATTTTCACAAAGACTCCTGGCTGTATTAGCTCAAAAGTGCTTCTACTAAATACTGAGCAAAGTGATATTTCAGTTTTTCTTTTTTAATAAATTTGCAAAAATCTCATCAATGTCATGTTTTTCTGTCAGTTCAGGGTGCTGTGTGTACATTAATGAGGAAAACAATGGACTTATATGATTTTAGCAAATGGCTGCAATATAATAAAGAGTGAAAAATTTAAAGGGGGCTGAATACTTTTGGTTCTTTTTGGTTCTTTTTGGTTCTTAAAATCACAAATATACTGTGTACAGCTTCAAATCAAGGACATTTGCACAATATGGTACAGTTAAAGGTAAGGTGGATGATCTTGAAAACTCTCTTCTAGCAGCAGCATTTAGAAAAAAAAAAAAACACCGCCACAAGACCAACCCCATCTCCAGACTCAGCCTGAAGCCACACCCCCAGAGAACAGGCCACGCCCCAGTAGAACAGGCACATGCACTGCTTGTTCCTAGTTTCAGGAGGACTGCTGCACCAACTAGCTAACATAAGCTAAACTTTTCTCATGGCTCATTTACAGTAAGAAAATTCCTCTCAACACCATAATGAACATAAATGACGAATATGATGATTGTTTCAGGTGATATTTATTAGTTTATCAGATTATAAGTTTGACTTTTCATGTTTTTAGTTTTAATTAACCTTAAGTAATCTTACGATAGTAAGAACAGCTAATTGATGTATGATACATTGATAGATTGAACACATTGAACGGTGTATATTATCATTATGTTTTTGACTCTAACAGACCCAATTCATATGCTAATTAGCTGCTAATGTTGCAATGTGATGTCCAAACATCTTTACATTGATCATACAGTCATGTGCAGAACTTTATATCAAAGCTAATGTTAGCCTATAGTAGTTTACACCATGTAACTTATTTACAACAGGCTTTCCAATGATATATTATTACTTTTTAAACGTATCTTGCCTCTGACAAAGTACAGTTTTATCTGAATAGAGTGGTCAGTGATTTGTAAACTGCATATATATGCATGTCTTTATTTTCAGAAAACAGTCTCTCATCTGCTGGAGCTCTGTCTGACCCCTGACCCCCATCAGACCACATCAGACCCCCAGCTGAAAGGTCAACCCACCTAATGTGTCCAGGAGATGCCCACAGACATACAGAGGAAATGCTGTGGACAACTTCAAGATTCCTGCATCTCCACACTGCCACACAATGATTTATACATTTTGCAAGAGGGGGTTCCTCACATTGCCAGGAGAATTTGTCCCATATAATAAAACAAGTAATTAATCTACATATTTAACATGACCAGTATTTCATTGTCTTAGTTTTTTTTATGTTATGAACACCATTTGATTTGACTCATGTTATATAAATTGGTAGTTTATCATAACCATAAGCAATAAATCTGTTAATTTTAAATAACTGATTGTAATCTACATAAACAATTTGTCATATCATCCATCATCCCTTTTCAATAAAGGTAAATAACTAAATGTATCTATACAGATGTTTACTGATTTTTGGGGATATAGAAAAACACTATAAATATAAATGATACACATAGCAATTTCGACCACTTATGAACGTATAGGTCTTTGCTGTATAAAGAAACCACAATAAAAACACATACTGCATCTGACAATAATAACATTAGAAAAGTTTAGGTTCTGCAACAGCTTCTGGTTGTTGGGTCAGAGACACCTGATGAAACCCCCAGTCTACTGCGATCCTCTGGTCTTGATGGTTGGCCTGCCCCTGTTGGAGCAGCAAGTCTGAGGTCTGGGATATATGGGGGTGGAGGGGGTCTCAGGAAACCTTGTTTCACTGGTGTAGAACTTCTGTTCTTCTCATAACTAAAAAAATATACAAATATGTCATAATTCATGGTTCTGAAGGCTAGTAATTAGCATTTTAGCAGCATAGTTTGTTATTTACAGTAACATTATGTTTTTGGAAAAATAGCTTAATTAAAAAAAAAAAATGCTAGCATTACTAACACTGCAGTTCATCCAGTTGGCTTCATACTCATAAATTAGGGATATCCTGATCACATGTTTTTACCCCAGAGTCAGGAAGGAGCAGTAAATATTTTTAATGCTAGCTCCAGGCTAGCTCTAATGCTAGCTGTGGGCAAGCTACTCCTTTGTATCAGAGGCTGTAGATAATCCTGTATCAGCAGCAGAGGTGACAGCTGTGTGTAGAAGTTTTAACTTTAACCAGTCATGTAGTAATTGTTTACTTGCTTCCAACAACATTTTAAATTTATGTAGACGTAGCTACGGAGGATTCCTGGTTGTGTTTACAACACTATCATACTATCAACTCTGTTGCTTCAAGTGACTCCTCCGTTCATTTGCTGCTAACTCTGGTTTGTTTTAGTCTTCATCAGCCTTTTTCTTGACAGTAATCATCTCAGATACAGTTTTGTGTAGTCGGTCAGTTGTTGCTGCTTCTTCTGTCTTGATGTCCCTACCGTTTCCATCTTATTTTCTTTTAGCAGCCTGTGCTATCTGACATGTCGCTTATTGTTTATTCATGTTGTTGATGTTGTTTATTCAGTCCTGCTCATCCTACAGGTTATTATTTTTTCTGTAAGTGTCAGTGCATTTAATTAATTGTTTGCTATCTGCGTGTGATGGTGAATTTAAGCAATATGATAACAAGTGCTCCGGCAAAACATCATCCACCCTACCTTTAAGTTATTGCACAATATCTGCACCTTTGCTCCAGTAATTAACAGTTTTAATTAAAGAACTTCATCACCATGCAAGATGAAAATGTTCAGCAAAATATAGGTAATTTATAGTTAAGGAGGAAAAAAAAGCATTGGTTTGATTCTTTAAATAAAAAATTAAGTTGTAGTTTTTACTTTCTTGGTTTGTAATACTTTTGATTTTTGGTTATTTATTTCAACTTTTATCATAGTAATTGAATACATTGCCTTTTTGTAGGTTATAACTGATGTTAATTTTAAGGTTTTGCAATTTTTGAGCGGAAGCTTTCAACAGGTTCATTTTATTTTCCTTCCAGTTTAAATTTTAAAGCCAGTTACACTGTCCATCTCACTCAATGGTTTTAGTGGTTTTAAAGGAGTCTCCACCCTTCCCTGAACAAAATACCCCAAAGACAAGACAAAAAGTAATAAAGCTAATATCAGTCCTCCACTCTGTGGAGACTATACACACCCCAGGGCAACAAACAAAAAAGGAAAGAAAATAAAAAGCTCCATCTTTAACTTTAAATGAGCTGTAATGGTGTCTGGGGAACTTTTCCCAGATCCAATATGGCCTCGCATCCTGCAGACACACGGGGGCTTTTCAATTCCCAAGGCCAAAGGTATGAGTATTATCTGGAGATTTCATTCCCAGGGCTTAAATGGAAGAACGAAAAGTGAAGCTTTTTCACCTGCCTTTTTGTGAGCTTGATGCAGCTCATTCTTCATTCAGTGCCAGGCAATCTTTAACCTGAGAGAGGGGGAGGAGGCTCGGAGACTCGGGCACTCGGTCTCCCATCGTTAGGATCAGTCGAGGCTGTGTATGATGTGATTTGGTCCGCTTGTGCTGTTGGATTTAGTGGCATTGAATTGTCTGAGGAAAGCTATTATAATTCCAAAGCATGGTAAACATATAAGAATGTATGTTGATGATGGACAACTGAACAATAACTTTACCTGACTTTGAGTTGCTCATATTTTTATTATTATTTTATTCCTAGTCCTTAGGCAGACATTCAGCTCTCTGTCCTTAAATCCTTGTAAAGTTTCCATCTGATAAACGAACCAAACTTTAACCTCAATATTTGCAGAAGAACTTATCTTGATATTGGGGTGACTTGCTGAAGACGATAATTTGATTAATTGGCAGTCGAAATTAAATTTAAAATATTTTTCATAATCAATTAATAAGTAATTTCTCATGGAAAAAAATGTCAATACATTGACACATGAATCAATACCAAACCTAATAATGTATGGCAACCCTACTTGCAAGTAGCAAAAAAGTCATTATGTTTCAAAGTGATTTCTCAGAGGATAAACCTGCATGAGTTGAGCTGGATGTGTCTGCAAGCTTGTATGTTCACGTGCATCCAACTAGAATGGTGTGTTTGTATGTGTATGTGTGTGCAGACACCATTAAATTGTGCGACAAGAAGAAAAGCATCACACTCATTAAATGAAGATCAGATAGCGGCGAATCCCTTGACAGGTGAATTTCTGCAGTGCATCTGAAGGAGGAGTCTGCATCAGCTTGGAGCTACATGAAGGTGAGTGTATCACCCACGGCTCTTTAAATAAGTAATTAAAGGAAACTCGCTGTTGACATGAATTGCAATCATCCACAAGCACGTTTGGACTTTTGGATATTTAATATTTAAAGCTTTTTTCCCCCTTTGATCTGAATTTCAAATCTCCACCCAAGTCACCAGAAACTGAAGGAACAGTGGATTCCTCTCCTTGTTTAAAAGTATAAAAATAGATTATACTTGTTTCTGTGTTGGCCAAATGTAAGTGTAGAATGCCAGGTTTTGATGAGAAGTCTGTTCAGGTCTTCGGAGATTAGAAGGAACTGGAAATGTTTGAATCACTGACTTGTGAAGCGTTAACATTTTAAACCTAAAAGCTGACAAAAAGCATTTGCAGTTCAGTTAGCTGAGGTCAATAGCACCGTCATTCAAAGGAAAAATTTTGAAGCATAGAATTAAGTGTCTACTGTTCCCACATCATGAAAAATCATTACTCTACATGTACAATATGTGTATTGTGGATTATATGATTTTCATCATCAGAGAAAGATTGTTAGATCTATTGATAATACAGAATGTAGCTTTGTGTTGTACTGAATGGGACATAAACCATCTGAAACCCTATTGTTATCAGTGGAATGCATGCAAATCCTTTCATTCAAGCCTTTATTTAAGCCTCCAAGGTCATTGATGTTTCCCTCATTTACAATGATGTTGAGATACAAATAAGTCAAATAAAAGTCAAAATGTTGAAATTATAGTTATAATTATTTGTCCCCAAAAACAAGTTGATCTTTTTTTTCATTTGAAACCACAGAGTTTAAAGGGGGCACAACATGTTTTTTTGTGATTTTATGTGATGCATACTGTTAGGATGTTAGATTTTACCATTATTGGTGAAGATGCTTGCAATTCTGAGAAATATCTATAATTTTAAAGTAAAAAAAGGGTGATTAAAGTTTACTTTGGGATATTAGAAATATTTTTATGATCCTGATGTCTGGGAGCAGTTCAGAGTAAAAAAACACAGCTCTACCACATTGGATGGGACCAGCGAAGGTCTCGGATGTGTCCTGGTGGAGGTACATCCAGCAGGAGGAAAACCTCAGGCAGACTGACACATCTGAGTGTTTACATGTCCCATCTGGCCTGAGAATGCTGCAGGTTCCCCCGGGAGCAGCTGGAGGACGGGTCAGGGAAGGAGAACATCTGGGCTACCTGCCGCTGCGGCCTGGGACCTGGATAAGTGGCGTAAATTGAATACATGGGTAATACTCTGCCGAGCATCAGCAATGGTATGCTGTCACTCAGTCCCCATCATTTCAGCTTCAGCTCCTGTTTTCCACCCAGAAGTAGAAGTGTGGGTGGTAGGATCCAGTTACACAAATCCAATTTATAAAAGTTGACATGTTGTCAAAATACGTGTTGCTTGGTGGCTGGATGTGAGCCCAAATAAAGAGCAGACCCGTGAGTAGACACCTAACTTCCTGTCTTGCTCTCTCTTTCCTCTCCCACTCATCCTTACTGAGTTCCTCTCCACCTTTTACAGCACACCCCCTCCCCCATCTCACACCTCTCCATCTGATTCTTTCCTTTTCTTAACTGTGTCTATCTTCCCATCTCTCCCATCTGTCCTGCCTTTATTTCCCCTCTCACTCCCACTCTCTTTGCTCCCTTTATTCAGTCCAATTTCAATTCAATTTGCTTTATTGGCATGAATGTTGGATGAGCAGTGCTGCCAAATCAGTTGAATATCAGTAATACAAAATATCTACAGTATAACATAACAATAAATGGATCTCTCACCCTCTTTCTCCCTTTTGTCACCACTTGTCATATTTCCTGCCTTCCTCTATTGCTCTTGCTGTCTCTCTCTCACAACCGCACACACACGCACACACACACACACACACACACAGACGCACACGCACGCACACACACACACACACACACACACACACACAGCCTCCCAGCTCTCTCAGGATTTTTTCTCCATCACTGCTCAGATTAATCAGCAGCTTCCTGCCAGTGTCTGTCTGACAGTTTTCCCCTACTTGGCCGACCTCCAAATCAGACACCAGCTCACTCCTCTCTCTCTCTCTCTCTCTCTCTCTCTCTCTCTCTCTCTCTCTCTCTCTCTCTCTCTCTCTCTCTCTCTCTCTCTCTCTTCTCTCTCTCTATAAATGGCAGAAAATGCTTCAGAATGACTATCGGTACATCAGTGTCCTGAAGCCCAAGCTGTTGTCAACAAATTGCCTCTTTCTGATAAACCACAGTTGAAAAAAAAGTAATATGTTGAATTTTTAATGGACTAAAAATATACAACTGAATTGTAGTCAGTGTCACTGAAACAAATAACAAATTGGAACTGGAGACTTTGACATTTTCAATTAAAGGCGGTCAAATTGTATAAAGGTATATGTCAATGTTGTTTTGAAGATAAAAAGGTTTGACGTGTTCTGTAAACTAGGTGTTTGATAAATTCAGAAACCGTGCCTTAAAACTTTGAATCATCCAATCAGGGTAGAGGCTCATTAACATTAACACCAGTGACACAAAACTTATCGAGCTGCAGAGATAAGCTTCAGAGAGGAGGTGAAACTATACTGAAACGATTTTTGATTCTTAAAACCAAGCTTGATATTGATATCACAACTTCAAATAAAACCCAGGAAAAGTGTCAAATATGGGACCCGTTAAATGATATAAACATTTTTTCTATTAATTGACTGATTGACTAGTGAACTGATCACTGCTGTTCTACAACTCAGCAACAAACTGTAAATCCTAAAATACAAGGCCATGACAAGAATTAGTCTTGTTTTAATTCTGTTGATGCCATAAAAGCCAATACAATACTTGTGAAAATCACTGTGTATGTACAGTTTGCATTCAGTTTGCTGTAAATACTTCTCTTTCTGCATGCGTGAAAGCCTCTGATATCATCTCTTTATTTAAAACCTTGATGGAGACCAATCAAGGTCAAAATCGGTCGTCAACGGGTGAGAAAAATAATGAAGGCACGACGCCTGAAGTTTGTTCTTTTGAAGATCAGCTCTTTTTCTTCAAGGGTGCAGCAAAAGCCGTTTCCATCAAGCTCACCACTAACTCTCCAAAACGATTTTGTATTCTGAGGCCTAGTTCAAGGCCTGAAGCATGAACGTGCTTAGAATATACAGAATGGTAATATATTTTAGAATACACAGTAGGTTAATGAAATAGAATCAACATTTATGTATTTTGAGACATTTTTTAAATTATTCTTAAAGGTTTGGAGGGTCAAATTCATGCTGTACATGTGTGGAAAACAATAAAGGTTCCAGGTAATCATTAAAGGTTCCATGTTGTGCACTTATCTTGGTTTATATAGTTTTGATAACTTTAATATATTTTGTTTCAAAGTACTAAAAATGGATACAGATTTATCTGAGCTTGTTTTCAAATTGTCATTTTGGTGCAATTATGACTGTGCTCACAGGCATTGGACCTGAGGGTTTCTCCCTGAACTCTCTAGGAAAAGAACTCTCTGTCAGCTGCAGTGACTTCACTTTTTTTGGTGTAAAATTTGAATCAAACAACAATTATTACACTAAGCAGAATGTTTTTATGTCGGAAAACATGCCTTGAGGGGAATGTTTTACCTGAGGAAAAAAAAATAATAATCGCTTTGAGCTTTAAACAAACACGTTTTCTAGTTTGTTTTTCTCCCCTACCAATTTTTTCCTCTTTTTCATAACCTCTCATCACCTCAGCTGCTCACACAATCTATTACTACTCCGACTCCTGTGCCCTCCTCTAAATTAATATTTTCCCAATTCTCCTTCATCTCCATCCCCTCTCTCTCTCTCTCTCTCTCTCTCTTGCTCACTCTCTTCCTTATTTAATTTGGCATCACTTTAAGGCTCAGGAGAAGAAAGTTAATTACACAGCACTTTGAATTATGAGTTGCGATACAGTTTAGTAACATATTGCCTCATTTCTCACTGCAGACTGAAGCTACGGTGACTTTTTTCCACAGTTCCTTTGCAGGTACCAAAGGTGTCGTATTCAGTGGGATCGTTTATATGAGTTGAATTTTATATTAACTTTATATCATCTTCTCTAAACGTCACCATGACAGAGGAAGGGATTCACTCTAAAATGCAATATTACATGGATTCATTATAGAAAAAGTTGATATTTCTCACTCAGCTGCACTACATTAAAGGTGACCTATGACCCTGGTTCTCTGAGGGGCAGAGAGAGAGGGTGTGTCAGTAGGGAGGGGAGGAGGACAAGTTTTCAAAGTGAGTGTGTGAGAAGGCAGACTGTATTGATGCTACCGGTCTGATAGGTGCTATTGGACCATAAAACCATGCACTATTTTATAAACAGACTAAATATTAAACTGTGACAATGGCCTTTTTGAAACAAACATATCTTTCCAAAACTAGAACCCTGAATAAAACAAGTCTTTACAAAGCACCTCCAAGACAAAAGGTTTTGCACCTCCATGTTGAAATATCTGATGTCAATTTAAGACACTTTACACATCCAGCCATTTAAATCAAACACAAAAGCCACACTTTTCCTCTTGAGGAGAACATACAGGTGGTTTTCAAGCAATAAAAAACAACCAATGCTGCATTTTTTAGGGCTTCACCATTCTTTATGCATAATCCACTATCAACAGTTTTCATAGATGTTTGTGTTGCATTAAAGAGACCTAGAAGCAATTATTTCATAACTTTTACGGTAATCTAATGTTTGATTCATCAAATAGATGAATTAAAGGTGCATTGTATAAGCTTTAATGGTATTTAACTAAAAATTCAGATGGAAATGGAATGTAATATTCCTAAATAATTTAATCTAAATGATAATTTAATCTGTTTGTATTTCATTGCGATTAACTGATTAATCACTGATTATCTCCTGTATACACATTTTCAATTAAATATATCAAATATGCTAGTTTAAATGATAAAACATGTTGTGCCAGTTGTATTTTAACAAGGTGACAAGAGTCCTACAATATGAAAAAAAATAACAAGAAAGACTTTGATTCACACACGAGGACACAGAGAATCTTCCACCTCATCACTAGATCTCAGCAGAAACTTCTGTAGCTTGAATGTTTCTGAAAACAAAACAAAAAACAACAACAAAAGACAGGAACCATAAAAAACTATTAGCACTCAATGGAAATTTAATAGCAAAACAAATGTAAAAGCAATGTAAACCTTTGATACAAATATGGAAATATCCCAATCGGACATCGCATTTTATTTTATGGAAAGCAGCTCCAGGGGAAAACTGTGCACCAAAACATCAATTAATATTTGATATCTCTGTCTCATAGACACAGAAAACTCATATACGCCTATCCCAAAACCCTAGATAAACAAAACCAAAACTATATCTCAGTGTTTAGATGACATTAGTGGTAAGTGTGAAAATTATTTTTGGGGTGAACGTATCCTTTGGGGTCAGAGTTTTAGTTGAGAATCCAAGTTTGCCTGCTCACAATTTAATGTTTAATGACAAATACCCTCCACATTCCATTCATACATATTATTATAAAGACTTACATGACTTCTCGTAAATGGATTTGTGGTGAGATCAGACTCTCACATTTACACTCTACACCCCCCCCCAACCCCCCCCTCCACCAGTCATTTGCATTTATATTGAATTAGAAGCCGTGGTGGAGAGTGAGTGGAGGCAGCCTGAGACTGATTATAATGGGAGATTATGGGCCGACTGCACCACCATTATGTCGTGTAATTACAAAGAGGGAGAGAGAGAGGAGGATGGGGCCCTTGGATGCCCAGATGTCAGGATCTATTTCATTTAGGGAAATAATGTCTCCCGGCTTTCCCCTCCACCTATTCTACCGGTAAATATTATTGAGAGCTGGATTCTCGCACCCTTTTTTACACCCATATTTATGGGTCACGATTTATTGGAGACAAATATCAAACAAGGCATTAAGGAGGATATGTGGGTCCCCACGAGGCGACTCGATCCACTTTATGGCTTCATTTGACTGCATCGATCTGATGTTGTAATGCATGTAGGATTACTGCAATGCACTGAGGAGGAGAACTAATGGGTTCAACATAATGTAAAGCTGCTTGGAAAAGATCATCTGTTGTGTTTGCCATCATAAAGAACTGCAGTTGATGTATATTTGAAGAGGTGACTATAACAGGGACATTCACTGTTCTGTTAATGAGGAAATTCAATGAAAAACAAATTTCCTATAAGCACTATACGCCCTATATGTCACGTGCCTCTTTGTTTTCACATTGGCTGCATTTCCATAAAATTTAATTGCTGCATTTTTTAACTTACAAAATTAAATGTGGTAACTTCGGTCTGACTTTATAGAATCACCAGGTGGAGAAATGTAATCTGCTACTAAATGAATGATATTGCTAAACAACGTCATCTATTTTTTACATTGTCATTGTGGTCATGTGAGCATGCTGATGAACTATGAACAATCTTTATATGAACTATCCCACTGCGCAATGAGACGTTGAAATGATGTCGAAATCAGGTAATTTTCTGTCGTCAGGAGGTGCAGAATGAAAGGTTTTTTTACGTCTTTTTCGGACGTCGCATGAACGTCCAAATCGGACGTCGAAATTACGTCTTCTGGAGGTGCAGAATGAAAGGTTTAATTACGTCTTTTTCCGACGTCGCATGGACGTCCTTTTCCGACGTTTTGCCGACCTCCAATCCGGACTTTCACATAGGCCTTCTGGACGTGCAGAATTTCTAAAAAGTTTCTATTTAATAGTTTTCTGACGTGAGTTACACGTCAGACCATGACCTCCATATGATCTTTACATTTGAACAACACCTTGATCAACCCAAAATCATCCATCCAAGCAAAACATTTTACCTTCAAATGGAGATTGTTATGCATGGAGCCAAAGACAAAGTAAAAAGTCATGGCAAAAAAACAAGAAGAGCTAAGCTCATGGGGTGTTGTTTGTAATATCAGCAATATATAGAATCAGGGTCCAGTCTATAAAAAGCTACAGTTTTGCCATTTAACTAGAAAAAATATCCAACAAATATTTCGCATCACACAAGTGGATTCAAATTTATTCAAACTTGGTGCTGAAACATACCTGTCCAGGATTTTATTTACACAGTCCCTGGTGTCCTTCCCCCCAATCCGTGACAGGTGCAGAACCTGAAAAAAAAGAGAAGTCCATATTAACTTTTTCCTGATATATTAAAGACAACTTTAGAATGTGTGCAGTGGTGTTCTTATAATCTGATCTTATAGACTTTACATGGGCGTTAAAAGCCTCTGGTTCTGCGAGGCGCTGCTCCTCTCTTTTAAATTCCTCCATCTTGTCCATTCTGTCCACCCTGGCTGATGGAGTTGATGCAGGAGTGCCCTGTCCCAGACGCCACACTTCACTTCTTATATCAAGGAGTAGTGACAGAACCCTCCTTTGATATACTGAAAGGGTAAACCAAAAATGAATTATGGTATGTACATAAGTACATCACATCTATAATTGGAGAGCAGTCTTTGGACTACAACCGAACTTTGAAAAACAGACAAAGGGCAGAAAAATATAACATGTTCCCATAACTTCACTTGACCTGCACTTAGAATTTACCTTCTGTTGGCAGCGAAAATTGGTGGTGGGCTGGCACTGTGTCCCCACCTGTAAAATGAAAAACTTTATCAGGCGGATACTTTTGCATTAATTTCTTCTCAAATTTAGGATCATCTGCCAGGATTACTGCAGGGCAATGGAGTCAGACTTGTTATGATCATGCACATGGTTCAGTACTTTCACAGCCACTAGTGTCTTCCCCAAGTAGATCTTCATCACTGTCTGAGTCACGCAACAACTGCTCCATTTCTTGCTTACGTTTGCGCCATGCTCGCAAGTAAGACATCTGTAAACATGTAATTTCATGTTATATGTCGAAACTGATTCAGAAATACAGTACAAAAATGAATTTCATTGAAAAACGTACAAAAAATATAAAACACAATTTAAAGCAATACTTGCCAAAGTTGCATTTTTACACCTTTTAGAATGAAATGCTCATTACCAAATGTCGTAAAAAAGGGGATTTAAAACTCAATATATATTTTTGAATTACCGTATTTTCCGGGCTATAAGTCGCATTTTTTTCAGTTTGGCCGGGGGTGAGACTTATATATGAAATTATTAACACATTATTACCAGTATATAATTTCACATGTTGTTTCCACACTAAACTGAAAGAGGGCGCTCTAGGTTGTGTTGATAATTTTAAAAACAACTGAGAAGGGTTTAACAAAAATGGCACCGAAAAGAAAATCATATTCTGCAGATTACAAGCTGCAAGTAGTAAAATATGACGTCTGACGTCAGCGACGTAGAAGAGGAAGCGTCGCTTCTTCTACCTCCGGAGTTAGAGGAGTTGATGAAAAGTGGCACTGATTTTAGTCACACGGATGGTTTTGGCGAACTTCTTAGCATGTTATTCATGCTATAGTTATCGGAAAATAACTCCAACTCCACTACCAGGCACGTTCTCAGTTGTATCATGTAACGTCAGTACCGTTCAGCCTGTTGTTGCCTCTATTTTTATTTTAAATTGTTCGTCATTTAAATTTTAAATGTCGGTTCTTGGTGTTGAATTTTATCAAATAAATTGTAGTAACCTGTCAAAACAAACGACCACAAACGCAGATGTTGAGTTTCACTTTTTATAGATAAAAACAATACATTCCTTCCAGTCCCAGGGAGAACGACAACTCGCGCATGCGCGGAAACTTCACTCTTCTTCAGTAAACCTTCTTACTACGATGATCACACAGCGACACCCACTGGATAAACAATCAATTGCCCCCTAATTATATCTGCTTCACAACATAAATTTCCCCTATACTTGTACGTATTTTCCCGACTTATAGTCCGGAAAATACGGTAATGTTGATACAAAAAAAACACATAGCCAGACATAGTCACTGAATGAAGTCAAGGCTCGCGAGTGATTTCCGCGTCGGCGCCGCCTCGCAGCCGCTAAAGCTGCCGGTCTGAACCAGGCATTTAACGCCATTTCACCCGTGCAGAAGAAGAACTGGAAAGTTATCCTAACTTTTAGGCGACAGCACGAGTTTGAGGCCTGTGTAGGCTCGACGATGAGTTCCCGGGGGGCAACATGGCGCCAAGTTTTGCCAGTTTTGATAACTCTACCAAAAGTTTGGACAACTGTTCTAACTAGCTCACGTGGGATATGAATTGAGGTAAGACCATAATAACATTATGGTGTAAGACCATAATAACATTATGGTCTTACCTTTTAAGTCACAGAGTTCAGAGTTTCCGTTTAAAAGTTCTGAGGCAAAGGCGACACAACTCTCGCAGAACAATGACCGGAAGCAACGTTGCATTGTGGGTAGTTCAACGGTTGTGGTTCCGGTTGTGTGCTTCTGCTGTATTGTTTTATTTTTTATTTCTTTCAAATTTGCTGTCAAAATCCCATGTTAAATAAAGAAAATGATGTACTAAATTCAGATTAGTTACATTATCCGAGTGTATAGAAGATACAGGTCCGATTTAGACGTCAAAAATTCTAACCAATTTTGCACGTCGCATCGACGTCTAGATGTGGTGCTGACGGACCGACCCAATAGTGACGTCATCTGCACGTCTTTGCGACGTCTGATGTTTGGTGGGATCATTCATTACTAACCTCAATAAATGAAAGACTAAATCTTATAGAGGATTCATGCCATCCCTTTCACTTGCCTTCAGAGAAACAGCACACAGAAACAGTATTGTTTGAATCACGTTATTTGAATCACTGTGGCATTTAACTTCTTATGTTGGCCTTAAATAATTCACTGTAATCCTTATCACATCTAATATAGCGGATTTCCCTGTTTTTGTGTTGTATAATGCCAGGTTATACTAGTTAGGACTTTTTAAAAAGATATTTTTATATTTTTAGTTTTCAATTTCAGTTTCAGTTTTTGACCACTAGCAAAGTGTTTTTGCTAGTTTGAGTTAGGTTATATTTGTTATTGTTCAGATTTAGTTTAGTTTGTGTTAGTTTTAGTGTTAGTGTGCTTTGTTGTGTTAGTTATTAGCATTGTTATTCTCAGCCCATACAGTCCCCGATTCTTCCATTAAATCATTTTGAATGGAGAGAATAGGTGGAGTAAACAGAAATGTGAGCTCATCTAATCAGGATAGTTTTAAATAGGCTAAAAAGGTGGACAATAAAGTTGGTTTGGTACTGGTGGTTTGCTCAATTATCAATAAATCTGACACAAAATTTAGACAATTTTACTTTGATAAGACTAACAAATATCAACTTCTTATTAATTGCATTTGTAGCATTTTTGCTTCATTAAGAATGTTGTCAAGTAATTTTCTATCAGGCAAAGTTAGGGTGAATAGGGGCCCAACAACTCTTTTCCTGAGGCTCTGCAGCATAATCTTTTCAAACCAAACTGCTTCCCACTTTCCAGTGGTACACTTTTCAATGATCCCCCCCTGTGATTCTATACCCTCAGGAAGTACAATATTGTTATGGCTGCCTCGCTTGTGACACAGATAAAATGTTGTGTCTTGCGCTAATTGTTCAGACGACAATGGATATCAAAACGAATCAATAATTATTTGAAATAATTATATATTCAGTAAAATTAGACCTTAATTAGTTAGTTCTAGAATTGGGGTACCACCTCTGATGAGAGGAAAAGCGACAATTTTCTGATTCAGCCTCAGGAATGATTCTAAACTATTAATTTGAAAGTGTGAATAACAAATAACTTAATTATTTAAACCAAGATCTTGTAAATAGCTAGCAGGGTTGAAGGATTCTGAGTTCTAAAAAGGAGGTTGGCATAATTCATTATTGTACAACATTAAAGAGACAACATGTTTTTATTCATAAAAACAAAAAAATAAAAATAAAATAAAAACGTAATAAACAATCTAAACTAAATGTTTCTATATACGTGTGAGTGTGCGTGGGTGTATGCACCTATGTGTGTGTGTGTGTGTGTGTGTGTGTATGTGTATGGAGGTGTGAAAGAACTACAAAGATGGCTGCCCTGGTGGCTGTTCTTTATTGTCAGGCCGTGTGTGGCTCCATGTCTGTTCATTAATCATATCCATATTAATTAATTAATCATTAACCATAATAATTTGGTCCTATCTTCTTCTCTTTTTTCCCCTAACACTCCCTTTGAAGGGCGACACGGTGGCGCAGGGGTTAGCGCTGTTGCCTCACAGCAAGAAGATCGCAGGTTCAAGACCTCCTTGGTCCTGGGTCTCGCACCTTTCTGTGTGGAGTTTGCATGTTCTCTGTGTGGGTTTTCACCAGGTACTCTGGCTTCCTCCCCAACCATCTGGGGTGTATCCCTGCCTCTCATCATAAAGTGCTGGGATAGGCTCCAGCAGACCCCTGCGACACTAATGAGGAATACGCAGGTACAGAAAATGACCTGCCTCAGCATGTTCAAATGTTTTAAACAATGTTATTAAAAGTAATAATAGCAGTTATAGCAATGTTCCATATTTATATTGATATGTAAGGAAAATGAAATCATGAGTCAATGAAGTATCGATGACCACATCCTCCTCTCTCTACTCTTCTTCCCTCCTCCCTCCCCCCAGTCTCTGCCGCTACCATAACTTACATTGTTAGAGTTCGTTAATGATCATTGGGTCTGATCTTAGGTGCATAGCTTTTCAACAATTCAGAAACACATTGTTTTACATTTAGCAGCCAGCGCTTGTGATGTGGGTGTGTCCTTTTAAACATTTCGTTAATATTCGAAATTATTTAATTGTGTTTGCAAAAACATTTTTTTTGGGGGGGGAAACTTTGTGGATGGGGGAGGGGGGAGTCACATCCCCTGTGTTCCTGGGATTTACACCTATGGGCTGAGAGTGCCTTGAGAGCAGAGAAGCTGCTGAAGACTTTTGGCCTGCAGCGTCTCCTGCTCTGAGGAGCAGAACAGAGCTGTGGTCTGTTGATGAGCCACAGTGTCTTCTTGGAAGAGAAGAAAAAGAGAGAGAACAAAGGCTGGTCCCTTACCTTTATACCTCTGGTCACATCGCAGGTGAAGGTGTAAAAAGGTTTTTTTCCTGGGGGGATTGGGAGGGTCACAAGGTCCATCCATAAAACATGATGTCACATAGTACATAGGTAGTTACGTCTGTGGACAGAGCAATAATATCATTTAGACCATTTGCAGTTATTGTTCACAAAGGAAGAAGATCAGCATAGCAACTGAAAGCAGTGAAACAATAAGCTGCCAGTTCAGCTGCACCAGGGATTACAGATGGAAATTAAACCAATCTGCTGCAAAACATCTTTTCTCTTTGTGTGAGATTAATTCATTTTGCGCATGGCCCTTGATATGAATAATATGTAATAAACCAAACTAAACATTTTTTACACAGAAAACAAAAAGTAATCTCAGTTGTAATTGGTTAGAGCGTGGAGTATTTCCCAGCTCCAGCATCCCATGCCAAACCTTTCCTGCTGTGCTACATTTCCCTCTCAAACTGTGATCCGGTCACAGTATCTATGAGACTCTCTGCTTATTATAGAAATTAAAGACAAGGGCCAAGGATGCGAGATGCTCTGGAACTGCTGTTTTAACTGGACAGTTAAAAAGTTTATACTACAAAACATTTAATTCTGGTGTCATCTTTGGCACTATGTAGTTGTTCTTACTCCCTATACATTACAATAAAGATAGACGCATCTATTGAAAATGACAGTGAAACCACCAGGTCATCATTATCACTAATCATCATCTGTCTTCATTTAGTTTAGTTTTTTACAACTTAAAAAGGGCGAGTGTGATTATTGGCTCACTGTCTGCAGTTAGAAAAAAATACTCACAGTCCTGTTATTGTAACTTGTCCCCCCTTCACACACACACACACACACACACACACACACCCACACACACACACACACACACACACACACACACACACACACACACACACACACACACACACACACACACACACACACACACACACATACACAAAACACACACACTTGAAGTCAGAATTGTTTATCTGCCCACAAGATGGCAGCAAAGCACTAACAGGAGTTAATGTTTCAGAAGGTGATTTCTGGGTTTAATTAAATGTTTGGTTGCGGCAGAAATTAGTTTATTCATTCATTTATTTATGATGATGGTCATATATTGTAGCTAGTTTCATTACTTTTATGAACACAGCTTCCTGTTTTGTTTATAAATCAACATTTTCTTGTGTGTCAGGCTTTAAGAACAAATCAGGAGCAGAGTGTTACGAAGCATATTTTAAATGTTATTGTGGGAATAATATGAATAATAATTGAATAATATTCACATGCCTTACTGCTTGACACCCATTCATATGACCAGCAGGGAAGCAGGAAATGAAGGTTACAGCTGCATCACACATGACACTATGTTTGAAACCTGGTCACATGACCAGCCCCGTTTCCCTGGCCGCAGCACCTCATCACTCTCCCTCTCATACAGGTATGTACAAGGATTATTTGAAATACACACGGTTAAACCTGCATCTCTAACTTTGATTTGGCCAGGGTGGTGGTGTCCCATCATCATCCCATCATCCCATCTGTAACAGCTGTCACTGGAATGAAAGTGATGGTAATGTATAGTGGGTTATGTTTTAGTGTGTTAGAGATGGCTGCATAGTTTTTGGTTTGTTCTCTCTTTGTGCAGATTTTAATTTGACTGCTGGTTTAGATGTTAAGTGTTAATCAAATATATTTTAAGTTGTATAAAGTATTTGAAATAGTTCACCCTTGGTTTATATTTGTATCTTTCAGTAGGACTGATGTGACTGGATTAGATCTTTTTTCCTCAATGCTGCACATAAATGTATCTCTGCAAAGTACTTTTGTCAATGACCAGACTAGTCACTGTTTTGTACTGTTAATGTACCTGTTTTCTACTTTTGATTAACTTTGTTTCATTATTTCAATTCCTAAACCAAGTCACTCTGTCTCTTACTGCTTACTGTTCTTACTACACTGAACACAAACAACATCCAGCTGACTTCTGCACTGATATACTGTATATATCACATAATAGAGAGAGAGAGAGAGAGAGAGAGAGAGAGAGAGAGAAAGAGAGATAGTATTTATTTCTTATGCTGCTCTAACAAGATAATTTCCCTGGTGTGGGATCAATAAAGTTTTATCATGTTAATCCTGATGTTGCATGTTTTCTCCTGCTTTCATCTGATAGGGAGGAGCATTAGTAGACCTGACCTATCCTGCTTCATGCCTCGGATGTTTGAACAGAGATTTTAAACATATTCCCTTTATTAAAATCTGCTTCTGAAATAGTTCCTGTTAAGGGAGGCCATGGTAGAGACTGAAAAGAGAAAAGTCAAAGTAGAAACTGAAAAGTGTTTTAAGGGTTTCTCTCACTCCTTAGTGAATAGTACCTGGTACCACAGTATTTAAGGGACGTCACTGCTTGTGGATAGTGTATAGTTAAGTGAGGGACTTTTGTATGTTTTTCTTTACAAGTTGAAGTCCTCCCTAAAAACCTGAGTGTGCTAAGATATGCCTGTTCCTCCTTTGAGGTAGAACACTGGTGTGTTCATTCAACCCGCCCATGTCAGGAGTTTAAAAGCCAGAGGAGTTCAGGAGAGCTGTCCAGAGGAAGGTGGTGTTAGGATTTGCCTGTTTTAAAGTGTGTGGATCAGGATGTATCTTTATCTTTTTGTTGTAGATCAGCCTTTGCGTGTTTAATGATCCTATTTTCTGTTGTCTTTGTTTAATAATTTACTGTGATTAATAATAATTTGAATATGCTCCTCCCTGGTTTTTATTTTCATTTATGATTTTCTTGCTGTAATGCTTCCTCCTGTTCATACTGACCATAGAAGATCCTACATAATACACTTGTAGTGTAAGTGATGGAAGATAAAATCCATTGTCCTCCTGTGCAAAAATGTATATAAAAGTTCATCTTAGAAGTTAATAGGAAGCTTCATTCCTCCAAATCAGTTGAATCTAGTCAAATATTTAACATTAGTCTTTTTTAGTGACAAAGTACTTTTTGTTATACTTATACCACAGCTCCACAGGGAACCACTGTCTGAGGAAAGGGAATTTGATTCTAAAAAATATGTCAGATATCCACTTGATATGATTAACTCAAATGGATGAAGTCTCATAAGCTTTAAACCTACTTTTTAAATCATTGAGGACACATTCACTTATATTGAAAGCAATGTTTCAATTTTTGTGCTTTTATAATCTGCTGCACAGGTTTATATCTATCAACCCATGTTCCCTGCCCCGCAGCCAGAATGAACCCTTATCCAATGAACTCTCTGAAATGAACTTGGAGCCAAATAAAATCAGCCAGTATTAAATTAACATATCAAACGAGCTGATTTGTTCCTGGGGTGCTTGTGTACATGTTGTCCACTGAACTTGGGGACTGCTGCTGAGTTAAAGTTTATATGAATGGCAACATTTCTCTGAAACCCAACAGGAACATTGTGCTTTCTTTCAAATGTGGTGCCAGTGTAAGTAGAGAAAACTCCTTAGAAAACCTTAGAAAATCTCCCAAATCCTTATGAAATTAGTTCTCAACTTGAATTGCTTGTGTAATAATGTTGTGATTTTTTATTAATCCCTTAAGCAGCAGCTATTCAGTTGGCAGTTTTATGCATGTGGTTAAATAGCTTTTAATGATTCCTGGTTTCCTCAGTTTGAGGTGTAATAAGAAACATTTCAGGATTAATGATGGCAATAACAACAATCATTACCCCAAAGTTCTGATATTTGAGGATGAACTGTGAATTGGCAAGCTTAATTTCATCACCAGGTAATAAATCATTCATCCTGTGAAATGTCAATAACCCAGAACCATTTAATATTTGTACAGTGACAGACTTCTAGAGGATTTCTACCTGACTGGACACTGGCTCCACCAAGTGTTCAGTTTATGCTACTGACATTTTGTTTTCAGTGTTGTAATGATTTACTATGACAGATATCCAGTAAATCTGCAGAGGTGGAGCTAAACTAACTACATTTGCTAAGTAATGTGCAAATTTGAGTACTTGCAATTTACTTGATTTACATTTATGCTGCTTTGTATTTCAATACACATTTCAGGGGAAAATAGTGTGTGTTTCAGATTTTTTTATCATCTAACTTTTGTTTAAACAGTCTATTTTCTTTTTTTCAAATTTGTTATTCACTTTTACATTGATTTCCACGTTCATTTTTGTGTTAAAATTACTTAATTATTAATCAAACAGTAGAAAAGGTTGAATATGTTATTTTATTTTGAAGGCTGCTTCGGGGCTGACACCGGAAGTGAACTTTGTTTACATGTAGCTTCCGCTATATTTCCTCTTTCACAGGTTTTATTGAGCTTTTGCTGATATATTAGCGTTATTATTGTATTCGGTAGCCTACGGGTTGTCGGTGGCGGCCATGACTGCACTCATTCCCCGGATAGAGCAGCTATCTGCCCGGGTGGTTCGGGTTCTTGGCTGTAACCCGGGACCGATGACCCTGCAGGGAACCAACACTTACCTGGTCGGCACTGGGGAAAGGTGACAGAAAAACTAATATATATGAATAAAAGTTATTTTATGACATGTTATGTCCAGAGAGCCCTTTGCAGTTTTGAAGTAACTAAGTATATTTACCAAGTTCTCAGAGTAACTGTTTAAATTGTCTGTTCTTTTTTTCAAATACATGTATAAAAAGCTGCTACATTAATGAGAACATTATTATTATAAAGACACACGATGCATGCATATATCATATACTATACATTATGCTACAGTATTCATTGTATTTTACCCAGTAAATAGCAAAAATCTTTTAAATATATACATATATATATATGATTCTACCTATTCTATCTATACTCTTTTAATAACGTGTGTGTGTGTGTGTGTGTGTGTGTGTGTGTGTGTGTGTGTGTGTGTGTGTGTGTGTGTGTGTGTGTGTGTTTTACAGACGAGTGTTGATAGACACTGGGGAGCCTGCTGTACCTGAATATATCAGCAGTCTGAAGCAGGCACTGAATCAGTTTAACACCAGCATCCAGGAGATCCTCATCACCCACTGGCATCATGATCACACAGGAGGAGTGGAGGACGTCTGCAGGGACATCACTGGTGAGGGGTGTGTGTGTGTCTGTGTGTGTGTGTCTGTGTGTGTGTAAAAAGATACATTTTAAATGTAAATATACATGTGCTAATTCTAAACTGGGTGCATTATACCTTCTAAAAACCAGTATGGTATTTGCAGGACCAGATGACTCTGTGGGTGTTTTTTGGGTGGCCTGACCTTTTTAAATTAGAATAATAATATAGTCTATGTCATGGTTTACACTTTGTAGTTGGCTGAAGAAATAATTAAACAAAACCAGTATTTCAAAAAATTTGCCAGTTTTTGTTTTCCCTCCTGTAGGTTCTGAGGTCCGAGTCAGCAAACTGCCTCGGTCCAGTCTGGTCAGAGAGACGGCTGGAAACAACAAAAGCTTCACCTACTTAAAAGATGGAGATGTGGTTCAGACGGAGGGGGCAACACTCAAGTCAGTTCTGTTTATATGCAAGTTGACTTTTAGGATTTTGATAACAAAGTTACTGGCTGCTGTAGAGGAAATACATTTAATATATATATAATATAATAAATGTAATAATAAAAAAAAATTAAAAACAACTGTCACATGAAATTTATAAAATATAAAAAATATATGTCAAGCAGATATGCATTATCCAAACTTTAGATTAACTGCTGATGACTTACTGAGACAGATGTTTTGTTAATTCCAGCAGCAACAACAGAGAATCCTGTTTCCTCTTTTTTTTCACAGAGTCCTGTTCACCCCAGGCCACACAGACGACCACATGGCTCTGCTGCTGGAGGAGGAGCAGGCGCTGTTTTCTGGAGACTGCATCCTGGGTGAAGGCACGGCTGTGTTTGAGGATCTCTATGACTACATGAGATCCCTGAACACTCTGCTGGACTCTCAGGCTGAACTCATCTACCCTGGTGAGTGGCACGCTGGGCTCCTGCCTGGTCAATGGAGATTTGTCACATGTGTGATTGTGAAACCTGCTGCTCTCTGTGCAGGTCACGGCCCTGTGGTCCAGGATGCTGGCTCTAAGATCAGACATTACATCAGCCACCGGGACCAAAGAGAGCAGCAGATTCTGACGGCCATTCAGGCTGGAGAAGGAAAGCCTTTCTCCTCAATGGAGCTCGTAAAGATCGTCTACAAGGTCAGGACAAGGCCTTTGTCACTTTGAATGCTTTTCCCAGCTTGTAACTTGTAAAAAATTGTCTCTGTGACTCCCTGTAAGGTTGCTTTTTTCGTGGCGTCCTTGCTTTTAGGTTTTAGTGAAAGCAGACACAAATTTCCTTGTTCAAGAATTGCTCAAAAGACAAAATTATCATACTTTAAACTTGGATAAGTCTAAGAAAGTAAACTGAAAATACTTCAGCCTGCGAGCAATCACAGAAGCCATCCATTTGTGTGAAAGGGGAACATACACTAGTCAAATGTTGTGCTTCTGTTCCAGGACACACCACAACACCTGCATCAAGCAGCTAATGTGAACCTGGTCCATCACCTAAAGAAACTGGAAAAAGAAGGAAAGATCAGTCTGGGTAAGTTATCTCTTATCTACAGAAGAGTATGAGGCATAATGAAAGGAGGAGGCAGGACGGTTCATCACTGTCCAAGGATGTAACCTTACAAACACTGAGATGACAGGAGTCCACATCATTCTTAAAATGAGAAGAAAAAAAAATTATTTATTTTTATGTCTGATCATCATACTTCTTCATACTTATCACCCTTCAAAAAGCTACTGAGAGGACTTCACAGCATGTGACCATTGCCAGTTTAATGAAGTCAGATGTGTCTGGCTGTGCAGATGTTTTTGGTACGATGGACTAAGGCTAACTATGCAGTGATGTAATTTAGAAAATGAGGCAGTTTATTTTTTCTTTTTTGGTTTTTTACCTAAACTATAAATGTAAACTTGTTTTCTTCAGTGAATGAATCCCTGCAGAACATGAAATGGAAGAGTAACCTGTGACGACGCACAAGACGACCATGAAATGGACTGAAGTTGATCTTTTAGCCAGAATGATGAAAATCATCAAACCTGTGGCTTTGGATGCCAACAACTGGACGAAGTCTAGACTGCAGCCTTTTTTTAATCAGAGCATAATGTGGCCAAAGGGTCAGCTGATTGTGGCCTGTGCCTGAAAGATGGACTATTTATTGCTGAATATGGAATATTGCTGTGTGTGTGTGTGTGTGTGTGTGTGTGTGTGTGTGTGTGTGTGTGTGTGTGTGTGTGTGTGTGTGTGTGTGTGTGTGTGTGTGTGTGTGTGTGTGTGTGTGTGTGTGTGTGTGTGTGTGTGTGTGTGTGTGTGTGTGTGTGTGTGTGTGTGTGTGTGTGTGTGTGTGTGTGTGTATATATGTATGTTTTGTTTTTTTAAATGGCATGAAGCCATTTGAGGTTTTGATAAGGAAGAAGAGTGCATGGAATAAACAAGACTATCTGGGTCTGGAGTATCATGTAATTGGTGGATTACAATCAATCATATGCAATGAATTAAAGTTTTCCCATTAGTATTTTGTACAATAAAAATAGTAAAATTAGTAATATTCAAAAATAAATAAAACATTCTTAATTATTTAATACACAATTACCTGTATATCATTGAGTTTATATATTATATATTTAATAATTGATATCACATAGAACGTATTAACTGCCATTGTGCCACATTGTGCTTGTTATGTGGTCGACAGCTCCCAACTCCACCTTATCTCAGTGTGTTTCATGAGCTATTTTATTTACATACAGGAGATGAGATGAGTTACTTGGGTGTTTTATCCAGAGTAATGTCTGGGTTTTCTTTTCTCAGGGATGAAGGTTTCTTATGTGGTGCCACTGGGTAAATAAAAGCCCCCAGTGTAAACAAATAGGGCTGACCACAGAGTCCAAGCAAAATCACATCATGTTCTCTGAGAATGGTGGATACAGCAGTTTCCCCTGTGACCTAAGGTTCAAAGTCTACATAAGCTTGTACATATTGATACATGTATGTATTTCTATCCAGGCTATTTAAATGATCTGCTGTTCTTTTTTTTATTTTAATCTATTCTCACTTGCTTTTCTGTGTGAATAATGAAGCACTTGGTGAACTTTACTCTAGAAAACCTGCATAAACCTTCAGTGAGTCACTAGGTGGCAGTATCTGTTAATTGATTTAATCTGGAGCTCAACTTTATCAAGTACCCTAAACATTATTATCTTTTGAAACTTTCACAAAGTATATAATTAATAAATCCTGAAGAATATATTGTATTTTTTGTTGTGAATTATTTTATAAAACAAGTGATGAGTCATTGTGAGTGTCTTTGGTATTATGTATCATTGTCTGTTAGTGTTAAATATTAGATCATCAAAGAAACTCATGATTTTCGGATCTTCATGATGATGTAATGAGCAGCAATTATTGAACTTTTGACCTGAGATTCCTCAGCTTCTCATATCTTTCCATATTGACTAACAACTCTGATGCAATCTGATGGTTTGAGGACATTTCTCTGAGCTAAAAGAATGTTCTCAGATGTCTCTTTGCTTTTCCACCTAAACTACTCATGTACAAAGCTGAGTGGCGAGTTCACTAGAAGAAACTTCATCACTTAGATTAAATAAGTGTAGTGCATGAATCATTAAAAAGACACTACAGGCAACACGTACGATACAAATGTTGCTGAATTTACAGATGCACCCTAAGGTGCTCTCTGTACCAAACTGCAAGATCACGGTTCATTAATAGAGTCCCTCAAGTACTCATTATAAACCTATATAGGAAATTCTACAGCTTATGTAACTGTACATGAGTATAAGATAAAATATAGATTGATACTGTATGTTACAGTTGCATGCACCAAATACTGAAGTCATTTTTCATTAGTAAGTGTCACAGAGACTAATGTCTGTAAATGTATGGAATGTAAAGTATGTATGAAATACTAAAAACTTTAAGGTTAAATTTGGGAGTTAACAGAATGTGTGTTGATCAACAGATAAAATGCAATGAAAGGTATATATGGGCATATATGGGATACATTGGAGGACCATTAATTAAGACTATTAGACATACTGTCTGAACTGTATGAACAGGAGCAATAATTGCAGTGAGAAAAAAAAAACATTTAATTTGGGCTCTTTTCTTTAAGACAGACTTGGGAAAGTATGAAAGAAAATTGTGAACCTGTCTTCTCAGATCACTGTAAATACAATAAATAATGAATAAAATAAATAAATATTAATAAATAATGAATAAAATATTAATTAAATAATATTAAATAATACTATTTAAAAAGTAGGATGAGCTCAATATTTACTCAATATTTACTCATAGTCATAATATATATATATATATATATATATATATATATATATATATATATATATATATATATATATATATATATATATATATATATATATATGTGTGTGTGTGTGTGTGTAGTAGTAGTAGTAGTAGTAGTAGTAGTAGTAGTACTGTAATAATACAACAATACACTACTACAATACTATTTGCAATATATGTTACTAATGATTGTAGTATAGTTGTTTTTTTTCCGTTAATCCTCCTCTGAAACACTGAGTAGAGTAGAGACAGCAGCTCTGCAGTGTGCTGATGAGATGAGTGGAGCAGGAGGAGGAGGAGGATGAGGATGAGGGGGGTCTACTCTGTCTACTGGTAAAGATAAACAGCCGAGGAGCCTCTGAGCCAGATGAACATGGCGGCTGCGGCCCTGGACGCTGCTGCTGCCGCCGCTCCGTCCCGCTGACCGGCAGTCACATCCCGCACAGCCCGCAACTCTCAGGTAAGTTTCTTGTCATTCTCTTGTCCTGACCCCCTACCCCCTCCCTTCGCCCTCCCCTCCACTCCACTTCCCCAAACCCACCCCCCGAAAATCAACCATATACTATTTAAAGTGTCTGTACCGGTTAATATCGAGCGTGTCCTACTTCGTGGTGCATTTTGTTTTCCTGTTACCGGCGCCGTTAAAAATAACCGTTATTTTTTTAATAAATATATGTGTGTTAACTGCATAAATATCCCAAAACAAATATAGCTGTTTAACTTGTAAACAGTTAGACGTTATAAGCCCTTCCTGATCAACACAAGCGAACAACTGCCGGTGTTCCGCTTTAACGAGTGACCATGTTAAGTAGTGACTTTCGGTCAAATGCGTCCGTGGTTGCCATGGGGCGCGTGGTTACTCGTAGCGACGGTGGCGGTAGCGGAGCTGCTCTGGTTGCGACACCCGCTTATACGTTCGTCTGAAAGTCACCAGTTAACACGGCCACTCGTTAAACCGAAACACCGGCTCGTGCGTGTGTCTGTCACACAGACATGTTAGCTAAAAAGCGTCTGTTGCGCTTGTCAGTATTAAAATATATCGATACCAGAATGTGAGCAGTGGTTTATTTAAAGCCGCTAGTGATTGACTTCAACATTTTACTCTTTTAATGTTAAATATTGGACTTCAAACCGGCTCGTATTGCCTCTCAGACTTCCTCAACCAAGTCAAGCATCAGTTGAAATGAATTTACCAGTATTGCATTTCCGGTGGACCCTTTCAAAATAAAACACTCATGTCACATTCGGCATACTTTTGTGTAAATTAACAGTAGTATGGATCTTTTTACCTTCTGAAAGCCTCCTTGCTGGTTGGAGGTGCGTAACCATGGTAACCCACACCATCCTAAAGTCTGAACTAAATTTAATAATATAAACCAAATACTACTGCTTTATATTATCACTGTCCACCATATTGTTGTTATTGTCAGTGCTGCATTGCATTGTGGGATATTTATTCCAGTGTAATCTCCAATTTTGCATACTGATACTATTGGGTCTATGTTAAAGTTTCGGACATACTTGGAGCTCACATACTATTGCTGTGTACTAAATAGTACGTTAGTATGGAATTGTGAATTCATGTATTTTGTCACTTCCTGAGAATCTCTTTGCTTGTTGAAGATGTGTAACCATGGTAACCTGTATTAACCTAAAGTCTAATTTAATTTAATAAATACATAAAACCTCACACTCTAAATTGCTCGTAGGTGTGAATGTGTGAGTGAATGGTGTGTGTCCCACAACAGGCTGGTGGCCATCTGGGGTGCATCCCTGCCTCTCGCAGTGGGATTGGCTCTAGCAGACCCCAGTGACCCGAGAGAGGAATAAGCGGGTATAGAAAATGACAAAGTCTAACCTTATATTAATAGGTGTTATGAGTGACACAGCCTCCCTGATTTTGAGTGTCATGTCACAACTTTATTAGTGCAATGTATCAATCAGGTCAATAAAATGAATTAATTCGATATATGGTGTGGTTTCTGGAACTGTGATATCACAAATTCACAGAATTCCTGACTAGTTTTAAGGCACAATTTCTTGCACAATTGCTTTTATTTTGAAGGTCAAATCGTCCAGTGTCTTGTTTTCGTTCTTTTCAATTCTGTGAACTTGACACAGTTTAAAAACTAAATGAATCCTGTAAAAAAATGAGTATTTATTTCAAGGACATGTACTCGCAGTGAATGTCCAGATTCAGTCGACAAAGATGTGACAAGACAAGGTTATTTGAAATAAAACGCAGCTGTATGGTGATTTGTTGGTCGTCTAGGACCTTTATTTTGGAAATACAGGAAAAGATTTATGTCTAAAATTCTAATATGAATGTTAGACATAAAGGTTCCATTTTAATCTGCGGGTCAGTGTGACATAAAAGGTTAAATGTTACGAAGGTGATTCCCATTTCCTGATATTAACTTTGCAAAGTTCATCACAGGTACACTAGTTGTGCTGTTTTCACTTAAAAGCAGCATGAGATGTGCTGCAGAAACATTTTACATGACTCTACCTGCTGCATGTTTCTATTACAGAGCAGAAAGTCATGTCTCAAACCTTATTGTCTAACAGCCAGCGAGGCCAGTGCTTTTGTGTCTCTATTTGCTGTTTTTCTGGTTTTGTCTGTGTTTGCTGTTGTGCTGGTATGTTACTGTAGAGTAAGATAAGTTTGCCTACGTGACAGGTGCCATCCGACTCCTCTGGATATGTTATCTTTGAGGGCTGGACTCATGATTTTTAGACTCTTTAAAGTGTATTTGCTCTTCCCTGTACCCCAAAGTGAACTTTGAAAATGATTGCAACATGTACTGTAGGCTAAGTCAGGTTTCCAGGTTATGTGTTTACCCTCTCTTCGATGGGAGATAATTTCTGTAGACTGTTCATTCATTTTTTTTGTCTTTTGGTCAAGTTCAGTTTAAGCATCTAAACTTCAATAACATGAGACAAATATATGATTCATGCTTGTTTTTTATACCGAAAGATTGACGGATCTGTTTCTGTTGTGTAGTTATCACTGCTATGTTGTAATTTGGCTGTGTCAGCTTAACTGTGCAGGAATGTGATGTGTTTAGTTAAATGTCAATATGCTACAAGACATTTTCATTTCAAAACTAGCCTATAGCTTCTAGTGCTGCAGCAAGACTGCAGGAATGTACTTAAGAACAAGATCTTAACATGAGATTGGTAGCTTGCCCACAGAGGGATCCTTAGTGGCTTGAATTCACTAAACCACGTGAGGGCTCAAATAATTCCCTGACCAATGATGAAAGCCGCAGCAGCAGCAGCAGCAGCAGGAGGAGGAGGAGGAGGAGGGTCAGAGGCTTGAATGTGCAGGTTTTCTCCCAGGTCTGATCCTTTTGAAATGACCATCAGCAATTCATCGCTCTGGCAAATATGATATATATCAATGTACTTTATACTCTGAATCAATTTCATGATAATCACATTAATCAGATAATCCTGTACCTAAGAAACACTTTTTCAGTAGCAATTAACTCTAGTTATTTGTATTTTTTATTTTTTTATTTTTATATGTCAAACAATCAAATGCTTGTTGTCCACAAATATATTCAGTTCACGGTCATTAAAGACTAAAGAAATAAGAAAAGAATATTCACTTTTAAAGGCCCAATTTGTACCTTTAAAGGATTAACATGTCTAAAAATAAGTACTCCTAAGGTAAATATTTTGTTAAGTCGTATACTTTCATTATACCAAAGGTTTCCAAAAATTTTGAGAAATTTTAACATTAATTTTAATTGAATCAAGGGACGTTATATGGCTGCCTTTCAGTGTTTCCTATTCACATGCGTCAGTCAATCTGAATTTACTTTTTATCAAGTTTGAAGCCACATTTTATTAAAACACTTTATTACATCATGATTGTTGTTTAAGTAGATGAAGTAGCAATAGTAGTAGTAGTAGTCTAGCCATCAGCTGTCTGGATGTTAAGTTATCAAGAGCAACAAGCTGGGCAAACAATAGAATTAGCTCAGGTAGCAGCACTGAACCATGTCGGAAAAACACAGTGTAACACCTGCAACTATCATTATTGACCGATCTGCAATTCTAATAATAATTAATAATAAGGTACGTTCATCAATATCAGTGGCTGGAATTTGTCTAAATATTTGTGTCATCATGGTCCAACCATCTGTAGAGGAGAAACAGCGACTGGCTGGACACGACTCTCTTAATTAATGTTTCGTGAAAAAAAATTGTGTTAGACTCTGAAAGTCCTAATTTTCTCATTGATTAGGTAGATAAAAATTTGGAACATTCCCTTTTCAATTTCAGAAATGAATCTCTGTTGTGTGAAGGTTTTATTAAAGATTGTGTCATAAATCTGAATTCAAAGATATTAACGAAGAAAGAATTTAAAAGCATTTAGTCATTTTTTTATGATTTCTTAGTTTTCCTGATTCAAAAGAGAATAAATATAATTGTATAATTTCACAGATTTTCAGAGGACTCATGACACGACTGTGTTTGTGTGTTTGTGTGTGTGTGTGTGTGTAGTTTATGTCTGGGTCTCCTCACTGCCTCCAACTTCACACAGACGACCTCCACCTGGCTTTCAGTCACGTAGCAGAGTTGTCCTTCTGAGACCAAGTGCTCTAATTATCCTGCACCACACACACACACACACACACACGCACACACACACACACACACACACACACACACACACACACACACACACACACACACACACACACACACACACACACACACACACACACACACACACACACACACACACACACACATACATACACACAGCCATGTCATGACTCCTTTAAAGCCTCCTCTGGTGTCTGAACACCATAATTACTGTAATAGTCACTCAGGAAAATACATAAGAGTCACAACTTTTCTATCTCAACTGCAGCACATAGGATCACTATAAGATACATGCAGTGATATAAATTCTATTCTAAAATTTTAAATTTTATTCTAAAAACGTTTTTTTTTTTCTATGACATGCATGTAAACATCAATACACAGTCTTGATACTACCTGAACTTATAGGATTAAGAGCATATTCTCTATGTAAGACATATTTGCACGTATGTATTTTTAAGTTGAGTAATAAGTCTGAGTCTGTGAACTCAAACATATTTGAATACACGCGCCACCTCATGTGGTCTATGTGTTACATGTGGATTTACTTTGAGGTCTCTGTGACTCAAAGCCAAATCATCTGTTGAGCTCCCTTTTAATAAAAAGCACCGAAGAGACAAAGTGCTGGTTTTATTTGAATGTGACGAATGTCTTTGTTTTCCTCAAAGCTACCGGAGGAGAAGAAGAGGAGCTCACATACTTCAAAAACAGCAGCAGCACTGACATCACTGCAGTAAGTGTTAGAGCTGAGATGAAGCTACACCTGCACTTCAGAAACACTTTGAGCAGACGTGCAGAGAATATTCTCTTGGTAGAGATGAATCGACAGATCAAAAAAGAAGTTTCTGAGCTTGAGTTTGATCCTTGGCAGCTGAAGGAGCTCAGCTCAGTGAAGGGACAATGTCAAAACTGTCATGTGATGTAACCCTAAAAACTTGGTACCAGATACTTTAACTCCCTTAAAAAAGTACAAACAAACAAACAAACAAACAAAAAAAAAAAAAACACATGACTTCCTCATCTTGCCAACCATGATTTGTCACTGACACTGAAATCAGACCTTTTACTGTCTTATTTTCTACTTTCTGACTCCTTGAAGTTCTGAGACCCGCAGCATGCATACTGCTGCGATATGAAAAAAATCTGTACAGAATAAGATTTTATTTCCAGAATAAGAACGTGCCCTGCTCCACAGCTGATCCTCTCCGCTGCTCTCTGGGTGAGGTAATGAAATGTTGAGTAGACTTTGATTTGAGATTTAAGTTATTTTATGCCTTTTCAAATTGAAAGGCGCACAAAGTATATTTATGGCTCACCAGCACAAGAGTGAAACTGTTGCCACTGTTGGCTAAAATGTTTACGATAAAGTGGATGATTAACAAAGCTTGGAAATAGAAAGCTATCTTCACTCATCTGCATCATGGCACTTCAGGCGTAAAATACGCAGCAGATTACACAGGTCGCCCACACTTTGAACATTATATATATAACTGATACACTAAATACCGTGTGAAAGAGGGAGGGAGTGAATGTAGTTATACACAGGACAGAAGGAAACCGGATTAAACTTTCAGCTTCTGAAATAATTTTCTAGACACTCTGATGGAGCTCAGCTCCTTCAGGTGCACATTTACCGCACTCTTTGTCTTAAATAAAAGACTTAAACTCCATACTCTCTCTCCTCTTATGATGTACACATTACTCTTTCACATTGTTTTCTTGGCCATGTTTTTGCTCAGGCAATTGTGCACCTGCTTGTCATCCATCTGTCAAGTGCATCTCAGTTATTTCTTCTCTCTAAATAGCGCTGTGCGTTAGACCATCTCTCAGTCAGTCTTAGTGCACAGCGTTAACCTGCCTTCAAGACTTCACTGCTCTGTCTTTGCGCCTGACCACGCCTGTAACGCTCCCTCTAACACAGCTTCCAGTGCAGCTGTCATTGCTGCCTGCAGGACACAGGTGCTGGTCTTGAATTTGATTCCTGCGCTGGTGGCAAATACAGCTGCATTTTTGCACCATCTAAATAGGGCCCTGAATCTCTGAGCTACTAAATTATATGCAATTTAATTTAGTAAATCATAACATCATCATTGGCTCCCAGCCTCATCAACACAATGTTACAGTAACTGGCAAACTTACTCATATGGACTTCTGGAGACACACCTGCTATAATTTGCTAGATAGCCAATGAAAATGTTAGAATTATATCAGATATTTTAGTATCAGATAAGTCATTAAAATCAACTTGATTGAGTCGACAGCTTTGTATTTTACCATCTAATTTTCCTTATAGTTTAGAATTTCTAACAATTACACATATCTAAGAGGCAGCGGAATTTAAAGGTCCCATATTGTAAATTTGGCCTAGTGTTTAGTTGAAGTTGTGATGCCACTTCAAGATATAGTTGTGCTTTTTAAGAACCACAAATCATCTTTATAGAGTTTCACATCTCCTCTCTCAAGCTTCTCTCTGCAACTCTAGAAAGAACAGGTTATTTCCTGTCTGTCTCATTAATATTAATGAGCCTCTCCTTTGATTGGCTGTGAATATGACCTCTGCTATGGATTGATAATTTTGAAATATGGGAAAGTATTTGTAATACCAAACCTTCTGATAACCAAAAAAAAAAAAACTATTAAAATCTCACTTTCTCCAGTATGGAACCTTTAAAAAACTGTAGTTGTACCTGAGACTCATTAATTAAGGTGCTTTACTGAAGAACAAAATAAACATATGTGCTGTGGAGCTTTGCAGCAATCTGCAAGGCCATGCTATGTGCAAACTGGAATAAAAGCTGTGCTGGGTTGAAGCTGCAGGAATGGAAGCCAAGTCTAGCAGGTTGCATAACAAGTGCTAATTTGGTTAGCTGGAGCTGGCGGCGGCTGTAATTCTCCAGCACTGTGACAGCAGAGCTGAGTGAGAGAGAAAGAGTCTGCAGGCTGCCAGTTGGATAATATGAATAAGCATAATACTAATAGCATAACAAGCATTTGCAGAAAATCACCTGGAACTCCGCAGATGTTTTGCTTTCGGATTATAGTCACTTCATCGTGAGTTATTTAATATGCTGCATCAGGAAATACTCAGAGGACTGTCATACACAGTGTAGGGACAACTTCTCTTTTTATCCACATGCAATACGAGG
This sequence comes from Lepturacanthus savala, assembly GCA_030544235.1. Taxonomy (NCBI): domain Eukaryota; kingdom Metazoa; phylum Chordata; class Actinopteri; order Scombriformes; family Trichiuridae; genus Lepturacanthus; species Lepturacanthus savala. The sequence continues at coordinate 3,573,439 of CM060461.1, forward strand.
CTGACACAGCTTGGTTTGTTGTGTTTTGATTCAGTGTCACACATCTGTGGCTGCAGGGAGCATGCTGTGAGGCGTTTGAGGACAATGGACGCTTGTTATAAAAAGGAGAAGTCAGACTAACCTTTGACTTTTTTTTTTAAAAAAAAGATTTTAAAATTCCTTAGTAAGGAGTCTAAGTCAAGTTCTCAAAACAAGGACTAATCAGAATGGCAAGAGGTAGTGAAATTCATCTAACTATAGAGTGGGTGGGTTTCTGAGGACCAAAGGTAGATTATTAGACTGTAGTCAACCCCTGTCATGTGATCATACTTCAAACCAGCTCTGAGCTCAGTGCAGCTGTGGATCACTGTGTTACCATAGAGCTGCCTAGTAACACAAATGAATCACAGCCAGAGTGTGTGTGTGTGTGTGTGTGTGTGTGTGTGTGTGTGAGTGAGTGAGTGAGTGAGTGTGTGTGTGTGTGTGTGTGTGTGTGTGTGAGTGTGTGTGTGTGTGTGTGTGTTTTATCTCCCTGTTGGCAAAGTGGGGTGAAGGTCACACAATACTGAGTTATTTGTGTTTATTTTATTTTTTTCCCATATATTCCAAATCTGTTTAAAAATTGTGTGTTCCTTTAAGAAAGAGTCTAAAAGAGAGACATCTACTAGCATAGGTAAAAAATTCTTTTATTATGTAGAATGTAGAATTGCAATATGTGAGCTGATTATTGTGATTCCCTCCTCTACTTTAAATATGAGGTTCGTTAAAGGTGTATGATCAAAAGTAGCTTGATTAAAGGGGACCTCATTTAATTAGCTTCAGCTACACTACCAATATACATTTGTTGCATTGCTTGTATGTAATAGTGCATATTTGTACCGTTCCTTGTAAATAAACAAACCAACAAAGAAACTTGGGAACATTGAACAGTGTCTGCAGGACACAAGCTAAGTTTTTCCAGAGCTTTTAGTTACTTCTCTCAGGCTGTGACAGCCTTGGCATCAGTGCTAATAAAAGTCTGAGTCGTGACAGAAGACACAATATCGTAAGAACTTTTCTTTTATTAATAGTATTGATTCGTGTTGATAAAATCACCCAACTCAGTTTACAAACACAACTGAGTTGATTCATTTCGTACATTACACACATTAGGATTTGCAAAACAGTTGGGTGGCAATCAGCTGCCCCCCCAACACGCACACACACACACACACACACGCACACACGCACATATGCACACATGCACATGCAGCTATCTGTCAGTGGTGGCAGGTGCATGTTGAAGGGTTGTGTGGTTTGAGGCTGCTGTGTCCAACTGACTGAGATGGCGGCTGTCTTACACACACACACACACACACACACACATGCACACACACACATATAGCATTACACGTCGAGCACACATGCACCAGCGGGAAGAGCCAGCAGATGTTTTGTATTTACCCGCTGACCAAAAAACTCACTTCTTCTTTTTTGCTGTTTTAATTTGACAGTAAGTCTCCCACCCTGACACCAATCTAATCACATGAAAAAATACACACATACACACACACACATACAAAACCACAAAAATCCAAGTATGACTAAGACTCATACAGTGAACATTAAACTGCATCACTGGTAAAATGTATGTATTCATTATTATGTTATCAATATAATACAATATAGAAAACAGTGCCAGCTGTTAGTGTAAATGATAATACAATCTAAAATAAAATAAACATATAGTTTCTTCTAATAAGGAATACATTCACGATTCAAAAAATATATTTCTTTGTAAAAAATAGTCCAACTACCACCAACACAGGGCTGGATGCTTGTACAAAGCTTTTTAATGGTTGTGACTTCTCAGGTCAGTCTTGCCATTGTGCACATCAAAAAATACTCTTCAAAGCTGCAATATATTGCATTTTAAGCATCAACATTTCGTTATCTGTCTGTCTGAGGTGCATCTCTGCAAACAAACAAAATGCTGACTTTTGGTCACTCTATCTCACCAGACCACATGTCCTATAAGCCCTTTCCTTTTCTCTTGGCTCCTCCCCCTTTATCTGAAGGGGATTAGTGTGACATAAGTCATTTGTACATCACTAGAAACTAGAGCTGACCCCTCAAACGTTACAGCAAATCAACAAATCTCATGTACAGAGCCAAACCAACAATTACTTGATCCTACTTACATGTATTGTGTACCCAAAGCTGGATAAATCTTATTCCTCGGTGTCACAGACCCCCTGTTACCCAAATACTTATATATCAAACGCATCAGTGAGTTGCACCGGGTGACAGGTTTCTTCATCATGAAGAGTTTGGTCTGGTTAGTTTGTTTAGAAATGGCAGCAGCGACCATATTTCCAGTCTCTCGGGAGAGTCACTCCATGTCAGGCAGACGCCACTGCGCATATACAAGAATGCACTTCTGTTTATCACAGCTTCCTGACTTTATAATCAACTACTTTACTGGAAAATCGTCATATTTGTTAGCATGTTTGCCCCGACAAAAGGGACCGCCCAGCGGGTTTTCAGCTGGGTTAAGTCACCAGATGTGTTAAACATAGAAGTTGTGAAGGTAAAGTAGACCAAGATGTGCCGATACAGGAAGTAACTGTGATCGAAGTTGACACATCAACGCACCACTGGTGTGTGTTTCCTTTCAGACACCGGCCCAAAGAAGAAGTTTTGGTGCGGCAGCAACATGACACTAACTCTGTTAAAATGTTGAATGTTACTCAATAAGAACATCACTGACGGTAAGAGTCTAAAAATAAATGTGGTACCCTTTTCTAGTCATTGGACTGAGGGTGGGAAGCACCGCCCTTCATATTTTAAATGTCATTTACAGAAAAATGCTTTAGTTGGAAATTCACAAAAGGTCTACTGACCTTTTATACAACTAAGGTATTTAGAGGAATATCTGACTCTGAATAAATTACAATGTCGAACCCAAGTTCCACTTTAAGCAAATTACACTCCAGAAATGTCAATTCACGAGTAAAAATCATTGTCACAAATTGTTCTAACATAGAGGAGTCAAACTCAGTTTAGTTCATGGGCCATATACAGCATGATTTAAATCTCAAGTGGTCTGGACCAATGTATAAATATATACATTGCTATATACATTGTTTTAAGAAAACAAGACTAACAGTTTCTTTAAAAAAAAAAGGTTAATTAAATTAAATTGACAACAATCAAGAAAAAACCTTGAAATAAGCTAAATTATCTGCCAATGGAACAAGCGATATGTACTCAATATTTGACTAATTCTGACAAATACAAGACATTTCCACCTGATAGCATTTTATTTCTTTTGCAGTAAATATTAATAATAATTTGTAAATAAGAACTACGAATATCTTCTTTGTCACGCTTTGTACAAGTCATCCAGTGGGCCGGTTTGGACCCTGTAGCAGGCCTGTTCTGGCCCCCGAGCTGCATGGTTGACGCCCCTGTTCTAACACGTTCTTCTTACACAATATTTGGAGCGTGTGAAAAATAAAGAAGCTGTGGGAGAGCGGATGTGAATCATTGGGGAGAGCGTGTGCCGTGCGATATTTCCTGAAAAGATGAGTTTTCACCCGATTACATAAAGTGCGATGGTACAGAGCGGCTGAATTTCAAAGAGCAGGTGGAGTCTTTTAGGACAGTCTCTTTGAGATGAAGAGCAATAGAACATGTGATCAGACTTTCTAGTTTACTGCGTGAAATTAAAAGCTGAACATGTTGTGCAACACATCTTAATGAATGATTCAATAGTACACGTGAGAGATTTAAGAAGGTTTCCACATCGTTTCAGCTGTTCAAATAAAAGCGGACAACTCGGTTCATGAAATGGGATGTTTGTGAACATGAACTGAAGACAGTGGGAACTGGATGAACCTGGACCAGCACCACACTGGCCCAGGTCGGCCTCACAGTGTGAAAAAGGCCTCAAAGTCTGTGCATTGTCTTCCCAGGCAGGGTCAGAGTCTGGGAAAAGCAGCAGGTTTTCTTGTTATTGTGGGCAAGAGTGAGACTTCCAGCATAATCTGGTGTTTAAGGTGAAATTCTGCAATATGATTAAACACTGTCAAACAACCTCAACAGCACATTTATCACATTTCCATACATTCGATCCTAGGTGTGACGCTTCATCATATTTGATGCCAGATCCTGTGGTGCCCTGAGGTGATTCTCTTAACAATTAAAGGGAAAGTCCATCAGTTTTTACTTATGAAAGTTACTTCACTACACTTTCAAAGTAGTTGTTTAATGCCATCAGTCTGACGAAATGACTAACCGCATTTAGCTTTTTTTAAATTTTATTTTCAGTTTCATTTTACATCTTCTTATGACTTTGCATAAGAGGTTTTGGAACTGTACATTTTCATATCTGCCTTCCACAAATGCAAAACCAAACCCCTGGGTCTATTTTTAACACATTATTCTTTTTTCATGTCTTACAGAAAAGGTGGATGATTTCCCAAAGTAACCCTTTGTGGAAATTTACCCAGGATGCTTTGCATATAAGGTGAGTGACCTCCTTTGATTCATTGTGTGTTTCTTTTCTCTCTGCCATGCTGATATATGCTAATCAATCGGTATTAAGTCACATCAGGATATTAAAATTACAGTCTTACAGGCCTAATATAGGATTTAATGTTGTGTCCTGCATTTCCCAACCTTGGAGTCATGAACCCACATGGAGGTATTCTGTTTGTTGGAGGTCACATGTTTCTAAATCAGTGATGAGGACTTTAAAAGGACACGTTTAACTGAGTTAGAAAGATATCATTACTTTCTTGCAGGGTTTTCTTAAAATGCAACAGTCAAATTCAATTCATCACAAATACAAAATTGCCACGTTTCACTGCCCAGCAGAGAGGCCCTTATTAGGTGTTAATAATAACAATACAGGTGTGCTAATGAGAACTTTGGAACCTAAAAATGGAGCCGTCATTGGTTCAAAGGTTGAGAAATGTTGCCAGAGTTCATCCAGCAGAACAGTAAAACAACAAGCTCAATCAAAAAGCACAAAAACACCCAGATATGTAAAGTGAAAGAAGAGAGGTGTGTGTGTTTGTGTTTGTGTTTGTGTGTGTGTGTGTGTGTGTGTGTGTGTGTGTGTGTGTGTGTGTGTGTGTGCGTAAGCGAGAGAGACAGTCTGACAGATTTTGTGTTTTGTACGCTCTACCGAGTCTTGTTAGTGTTTGTGTGTAACGGTGTGTATGACCTGTGAATCACAGCTGCCTCAAACTAGAGCTTTTGTCATTTTTAAAATTCTCTTTGTCTTCTCTCTCTCTCTCTCTCTCTCTCTCTCTCTCTCTCTCTCTCTCACTCACTTGTGTTTTCTGCCATCTCATTAAGTGTGAGGGTTATTATCAAAACAGGGACAGTGCTTATTTTACAGTTACAGTTTTTCTCAATCTCTCAAGTCTTTTTCTGTCCCATTGGCTTCACAGTTTCCGATATTCTGGAACTTTACAGGAATATCTTTGCATGTGGAACTGTTTATTTATTTTTTTTTATTTTAAAAACAACAATATAATTGTATTGTTATTTGTGTTTCAGTTATTTCCTGTGCAGTCTTAAATTAAAAGAACACAGAGTTGCATCGTTGTGAAAATATGTAGAAAATATAGTGATATTTCGATATAAATTTATACAAAAAAATCAGCCTGTGCCTAGTGGTGAGCTCTGAATGCTATAGAGAGGCAAGTGTCCTACACTCAACACCGTGCCTGAATGCATCATATATAGACACACAAACAGAGCACAAGCTGCTGCTGCTGCTGCTGCTAACATGCTGCTCTGCTGTGCCTCCAGACCTATAAGACCACTCAGTTTCATCACTGTTTCACCACATAACATGCACGTTTTTGGCTCCTTTAAATTTCCACAAAGAAACAATTTAAATGCTGAAAGTATCATTTTGTACATTTTCAAAGGATTCAACGATTTGTCATAATTAACCTTTTAAATTTTCCACATGGAATTAAAAACACAACATAATATACATTCAATCATCAATATCTTTGTGAAAACATGCTAACATGACTGTCCTGTGCAGTATGATATGTAATGCAAGTCCAGAATTTAAGAACAACAGGTCATGTAAATCATTCATTCTCTAAGGTTGTGAGACAGTTTTCTGCCCATCGGCTAATGGGAGGGAGGAGTGTGTCTGTGTGTGTGTTGTGGGAGGAGACAGGGAGGAGTGTTTGAGCGTGTATGTGTGTCTGTGTGTGTGTGTACGTGATGGGGGGAGGGGACAGAGAAGAGGGAGAGGATTTGTGGCATGTAGTTTGTCAGCTGTCATTAGGAGCAGATGACATACACACGGAGGTAATCTCACAGAGAAAACAGGAAAAATACAAAAACCAGTGTGAGTTGTGTGAAATGCTGTGTTGACTGTGTGTGTGTGTGTGTGTGTGTGTGCGTGCGTGTGTGTGTTGTGAAAACCTGTGTGTCCATCAGGCTGGTATGGGATGGTCAACCGGCTCTGCACTGGTCATGGACTGGTTTAACCAAAGCAGAGGTAAGATACCATCAGACATTCTGTTCCGTTTGGAATGACTTATTTAAAGGCCCAGGCAGTGAGTTTTGATGGTTTACATTCAAGCTGTTTACAACATGAACAAGTAAAGAACTGAAGTGAATGTGACTTGTAGATGAATAATGAAGACAATGTAAAACACAGTTCAGTTTGTATTCTTGTTTACAACCATTACTACTGTAAACAAACTTCGGCCAATCAAGGTAGTAAAACAAGCATCCAGCCCTGTGATGGTGGTAGTTGGACTATTTAAAAAAAAAACAAAATATATTTTTTGAATCATGAATGCATTCCTCATTATAAGAAACCATATGTTTATTTTATTTTGGTTTGTATTATCATTTACACTAACAGCTGCCACTGTTTTCTATATTGTATTATATTGATAATATAATAATGAATACATACATTTTACCAGTGATCCAGTTTGATGTTCACTGTGTGAGTCTTAGTCAGACTTGGACTTTGAGCTGTCATGTATTATTGTGGTTTTGTGTGTGTGTGTGTGTGTGTGTGTGTTAGAGAGGTGGGGGGGAGGGTTATGAATGACACACACACACACAGAGTGCACAGTCAGCGGGCCAGTAGCTGCTCTGTCACCTGAGGTCTAACCTGCCAACTGTTTACTCAGTTTGCTTCGCTTCAATAACAACTGTTGTTAACACTCAGAAAGCAAGCGCACTATTCAAGGCCAGTCTGCAGTGAACTGTAATTTTCACACGTTTATGAAGTTGCTTGCCGAGTGCAAATTTCATAATGATTAGTTAAACACATGGATTCAAGTTTATAATTAAATGAATAAGGTATAAAACAATGTTTTTTTTTTTAAACTGATTATTACATAATATGCCTCAATAGTTGACCTGAAGTCTAGGTTTGAGAGAAACTGAGAGCAACTGAGCGTTGGGTATTTTTCGTATAGGCTTACTGGAAATTTGTGCACAGCAAATGTTTTATGAAGTTGCTCAGCTGTGACTGTATGTTAATTTTCACACTGCCACTAACTGCCACCGTAGATAAGTCAATCAGTGAGTGGAAGGTGGAGTTTGAGCTCGATGTGAAACCCCAGCAGCAGCAGCAGCAGCTTTCAATGTTTTTACTTTTGTTTTGTGCTGCACATTTGTTTTTCAGCTTAGTGACACTGTCAGAGAGAGATGACTCATCACATCAGATACGAGCTACATTAATATCCAACCTATTAGTGGACACACGGAATGCCATATGAATTATTATAGGAAATTCAGAAATGTTGTGATAGCATGACTGTTGTTTTGATATGTCCCACATCTGACACTTTTCCTGGGTTATGTTTGAAGCTGTAAAATCACTTGTATGTATTTGTGGTTTTAAGCTCCAAAAAAAATCATCTCAATATAGTTTTACATGTCCTCTCTCAAGCTTCTCTCTGGAGCTCTAGAAAGAACAGGTTGTTTTGTGTCTGTGTCATTAATATTAATGAGCCTCTCATTTTAAGGCACAGTTTCTGAATACAGACTGTGTCCATTTCCCTGTGGATTGAGTATTTTGAAGCATGGGACAATATTTATATAAAACCCAGAACTTCTTATAATTTAAAACATGATTCAAAACTCACTTTCTACAATATGGAACCTTTAAAGCTAGTTTTCTTAGTGCTTAGTTTTAAATGCTTAGATTCCTAACTCAGAACGTTCTATTTCATAAATGAAACATGAAATTGGGTCATTGAGATGTAGGAGTTCAGGTCCAGGACTTTGTGTGGAGATTTGGCTGTTGGCTGTAATGAAACACTTGAGACGCTACGCAGGGCATGACAAGAGAGCAAAGTGTCACTGACAATAAACAAAGACTTTCTCTCTTTTTTTTTCTTTCCCTCTCTCTACACTGAATATTGTGGTCACTTGTACGACTGTTTTTTCCATGCACCCTCGTTGCCCATGTCTTTATTTTGTAGTATTTAATCTACGTTGTGGTAGGCTCCAATCAGTTATTGGTCAATTCATTTTCACTTATTTTTAATGTTTACCATTTAGTTCTGAGGCAACAAATATATTCCATGTGTGTTAAAGATTTAAAATGAGTGTTAGTCTTGCATGAAAACTGATCCACATAGAAAGGTGTGTGTGCGCGCATGCGCGTGTGCGCACGAACTCAATTGTGTTAGCATCCGGGCAGGCATGTTCAATGTTATTGATTCCAGTCTATAATCGATCAGGGCTCTCACATTACATGAAGCTGCACATGCACAGTAATGAGCAGCTGCTCAGTCTTCAAACCAGCCATCTCTAAACAGTTGTTGTTACAGTTTCTGTTTATGCTGCTGCTATTATTCTTGTTCTTCTCTTCAGCCACGGTGGCTGTAGTTATTTTTTTTCTTATTCCAGAAAAAAAAATAGAAATGTAAAACTCATCACTCCTTTTGTGGAAACAAAAAGCTACAGGATATAAGTTCAGGCACTAAAATCAGTTCCCTATCGTAGAATTGATAATTTATTATTTGTTTGATCTGATCATAAAAAGGTCTGTGTTCTATTAATACGTTCTCATAATTTAAAAATCCTAATCCACATAAAAACTACACAGAGCCCCTATTCAGAAAGTGAGCCTTAAAACTAGCTGTCACAGCTAGCTTTATGAATTTGTGATGTCACAACTATACAGCTACCACCTAACACCTCATTTGCAACCATTCAAATCAGCCAATCAGATGAGATGTTCATTAATATTAGACAGACACAAAATTACCTGGTTTCTATGGAGCTGCCGATAGAAACTTGAGATATTAAAAAAGATTGTGATGATTTTTGGTAAAAAAACAAAAAAAACAAAAAAAAAAAAACACAAATCGATCTTCTTGATGACATCACAGTTTTAAAAGAAAAGTTTACAATAAGGGATCTTTAAAATACATTTCATCCCCACAATCTGCTTGTAGTTCATGAGTGAGAACAGTTCATTGACTTTCTGTTCAGCTGCTCAACATGAACACATTGAAAGATTCATTAGTTTCCATCAATTATTTATCTGATCATATTGCTCAAGGATCAATAACATGGCATACACACTAAGAATGATGTTTGATTCCATCTGCCTCACCCTACTAGCCCAGCAGAGTTGCTAGTTACAGTATCAAAGTTAGTCTCAGCTGGATGAGCTCTCTGTATTTGGAGGGAATTTCCAGAGAAACCAAACAGTCATACATTGGTGCACAAATATACATGCATCATTTCCACACATTAATTAATTTTCCAGGGTAATTTCATAGACAATGATTTGTAACTAGTTTAGTATTCAGCTGGAGAAAACCAATTTCTCATTTCTCACATGTGATCTCATCTGGATAATTTAACTCCTCTTTGGTTGTGACTCCAGGGTTTCATATCTTGATTTGCGTGACTTCATCTCAGCGAATCCTGTGGTAGAAGACCTTTTGTTGGTGGTTATAAACTTTATGATGAAACTTTTTTTTTTGCATTTGTCATTGAGCTAACTTCCAGGATCTGATGCTGAAGTATTTTGTAATATTTGCTACAGACCACATGGAAGTCTCACAAAAAGCCCCAAAGGTCCCTGGATCTCACTTTGGTAGCTGTTATTCTTTTACTGAGCATTTTGAGATTTAAAATGAAAAAAAGTCTTTTGATTGTTCACTAAATAGCATTTGAGTGCTTCATCAAAACTTTCACTTGCGCCATTATTCAAATACCAATTAGTTTATATTTGTAGAGAGGGTGGGGTGGGAAGGGGCTGCAGGTTCAGCCAATAGAGAGAACTGGTCGAAGTAGGTCATCGGGAGTGTGCTCATCTCGGATTTTATGGCGACTCCCTTCACAGCATACAGAAAGGAGTTTGCTTTCCATTCCACCACGCTGGTGTCAGGAGTCTGTGCAAACTTTAACGACAATTCAGTAAAGAAAACCGCAGCAGTGGCCAGGTGGTGGGGAGGAAACCGTTCTGTTGTCATGATGTCATGAAGTTTGCGACCAGTTGACCGCATGATGCACCCGCTAGTAGTGGATCAACATACTTACGGGTCAGCATGAAATCAAAATTTTCTTTTCCATAGCTGATTTTCCTCAGAAGTTAGAAGTCAAGGGGGATTTTTGTCAGATGTCAGGAAACTTTGCTGCCTCGGGATTCAAGGTCTTCAAGGTTCGATTTGTTTAAGGTTGGAGGAGAAGTTAAAACAGCTCTTGGTTGGATCATTTGTAGTTGGAATCGACTAGTGTGTGTCAAAATGTTTTATTAGAATTTAATCATATTCCCAAATATAATCTGTGTTTTCTGTGATCATATATAGTCAATGACTTCCCTGTGAATCCATGCAGCTTTTTATAATGAAACATTAACCCAGAGTGGCTGAAACTAATGTTAACATGATTTCTGGATGTTTCATACCATCAATGGGTCTTGCTTGTTTTTCTCTTCCTGGCTGATAAAAGGACCAGGAGTCTCTGGATGAAACAGATCGGGTCAGATACATTTTATAGTGATTTGGACTGACAAACATCACTTGAGTAATTTATGACACAATTCAAACAGGTTCAAAAATTCCATGTCCCTCACTGTTCCCAACAGTTCATATTTTTCTGAAATAAGGTCTCCTGAGGTCCATTAGAAGGGACGAGGGCTGTCTATTAGGCCTGTTAGGATCATTGCAAAACTTCTATTGTCTAATTTGATGCAAAATGATTCCACTTTTTCAAATAATGGATTTTTTGTGGGCCACTGCTCGGTGACCCTAGAAAACCTTTATTGTGGACATCACGCTGGTTGTATTTCTGCCTGTTTTCCTGTCAATTTGATAAATGAATTTCACAGAGACACTCTTGATTCCATATGAAGCCGGGTTGAGTAATCACTTCAACAAAGCTGAAGAATACTGTAATAAATGTGTTTGTCTGCAACAAGTTGGAGAATTGTTCCTTGTTTGCAGAGATGTCTAGAAGAGCCTCTAAAACATTCTGGCCTAACTGGTAACTTGGGCAACTTCAGTTCAGAAATCAACTGTGAGTCTAAAATGGTTTGTGAATATTTGCTGTGTCAACTCAAAGGAGCCTCAGGATGAAGTGATGTAAGCAGGTTTCCTCTCCACTTCCTTTTGTGAAAGTACTCTTTTTTTTAAATCTTTTCAAAGATATGGAGGAGTTTTTTTTTTTTAAGTGACTATAACTCATTGTACAACAGATAGGGTCTTTAGTGCGACCCAGAGATACAGTGTAAAGCAGGCCAGATAAACAAAAAATGCCTGTTGTCCCCGGCAACAAGCGGTAAGCCACCATCCATAAAGCCGCTGGCTCAGAGCGGCATCAGTGAAGCACCAAACGGCAGAGATGCACATAAAGAGATTGGATGTATTGACGTGGACCCACTCACATGGACACACACACACACACACTCTCTCACACACACACACACAATGTGCATATGTTGCAGGCTCTTCAGTGTAGGAGAAGTTGGTGTTCTTAATCCAGCCCCAGAAGGGTATTAAATCTACTTTATGTTTGTGTGTGATGGGAGAGCTTGTGGCTTAGACTGTGGCCTTGACAGAAGCTTAGACGCCGATGGGAGGAAGATTCCCACCTCTCATCGCTGTCAATCCCGCAGCTGTCATGTTTTCCATCCTCCCAAGTGTTCAATATGGTCCTAGTTTTTGTGGTTTCATCCACTGTTCTCCTTTTATAGGAGTTTACCATCCCCACGTGGAGAATTATAAGCCTTTATTATCAGTGGCTTTGGGTATCAGCCTATCGCATCTTTGGCATTTTGCCCTTTAATAATAAGAATATGTGGCTTCTTGTTACCCCTTTACGCAGGTCGCTTACTATGTAGGTATCTCAAGCAAAAGATTCATTATTTCATCTCAGATTGTTTTAGAGAAAACCAAAAGGCAGGATGAGAAAAATGTTAAAAAGAAACAAAAAACAACAACAAAAAAAGCTCATTTGTTTGTCCCTCTGGGAGGTGTGTGATAAATGATCGACCCTCAGGTTCAAGGTCGTCATGTACATATCCTCTTGGCTGTTGGGGCATAACTCTCATAATTAATACAGTAAAAAGTGCAGTTATATTTCCTGTAACACGGAGTGGAAATTATGCACAAAAGGAAGATGTTCAACATTTGCAGTGATGTGTCTGAAATGTATAATCATGTATGATGATTAGTTGCCAACTATTAAATTATTATAGACAAAACAAGTAAAAGTAATAAATGGATTAGTCAATATATAAAACAAGTGTTAGTTGCAGCCCTGCTGAAATATATTTGAACATCTGTAATGCAGTTAGGAGTATAAAGTATAATATTATAAGTCAAGTCTTCCACTATCCCTGCAAAAATATACCTTCAATTTTGTGCTGTCAGTCTATTTGATGCAATTTTATGTTACATGTTCAAAACCAATTATTCTGCTAGCTCAAGCCTGAGGGTGACTCAGTCCTTTAAGAAAAACACTGTGTTTTACATCCATGACAACTATCATTTTGTTTGAGTAGGTTTGTAATGCAAATTGTTCATGTCATATCCTCTCCACCGTTTATTGAGCTTTCCAGCCATTCTCTATTATACATCATTTAATTATGTAGACCCGGTAAACATGTTTTTCTGTGTCTCTCTGTCATTTTATTCAATATTATAATTATTATTTTAACAGTTGTTCATAATAAAAGCCTAGATAGCAGGACTCAACGCCACTTTGTTTAGACCCTTCTCCTCCCACTTGACCTCCACCTGACTGTAATTTGACACCTGTACCTGCTTCCTGTCACCTGTGACACATCGGGAAGTGTAGGCCGCAGGCATATTCCTGGAAAGCTGAGCGGACCAGAAAGAGAGTTAAATAAATGATAACACACCTGACCTATATGGAGCCACTGCCCCATACTGACTGCAGCTAGGAAGGTTGAACATTTTAGGTTGGTTTTGACATTAGGAGGAAACTATTTCCAATTGCAATTAACACATTACAATTGCAAATAGTTTGCAGTTGTAACAAACAAATGATTTAGGCTCTTAAATTTTGCTTCAGAAAGTCATTTTATTATTGCTCTATCATTGTTAAAACTTTCATTGTCCATCTTCCCTGGGTTTTATTTAACATTTTGACATCCTTACAAGGCATATTTGTGGTTTAAAGAGCCAAAAACCATCTCATTATAGTTTTACATCTCCTCTCTCAAGCTTCTCTCTGTGGCTGTAGAAAGAACAGGTCATTTTGTGTCTGACTCATTAATATTAATGAGCCTCTCCTCTTGGCTGATTTAAATGGCTGTGAATTCAGGGGGTTGGGGTAGATGAGTGGTGACTGTATAGTTATGACATCACAAGTTCATGGACGTCCTGACAGTTGGTTTTGAGGTACAGTTTCTGAAAACAAGCTGTGGATTGAGATTTTAATCAAGCAGATATTAAAATCTCTGTTTCTATGATATGGGACCATTACTATTTTTCATTGTGCTGTATCATTGTCAAGTTAATTATGGCACATTGATTTGATTACTGTAAACAAATAAGAAGACTGTTTACTTGATATTCATTGATATTCTGGTAATAACGGTATCAAACACGACAATATTTCTATATTTAAAAAGTCCAAACACTTTTTCTTCCAAGACAGTCTTGTGTCAAAATAAAGCAGCATTAAAGAGGAATTGCTGCTTGTACCCCTTATGTAAAAGAAGAGTAAAACACACCTGAGAGGGTTTTTCAGGAACCCAAAACAAAGAGACTGAGAAGCCATGGTTACTATTGGAGACAGAGTCCACTTTAGCAGCCTGTTATCAGTCTTCAGCTTTAATTCCTTAATGGCTGCTTTGACCCTGTGGCCTCGTATCTTCTCCCCAGCTCATTTTTTTTAAAAAATGGCTTCACTTTGTGAAGCTCTTGGCTCCTCTGATTGCATTAGTATCGGGCTGAACAGGGCCAAAGGCTTTTGTCGCAGGCTACATTAGTGTTAATTCTTTGTGTGTGTGTGTGTGTGTGTGTACTCAAGGCCATATGTGTCTCTCCATATGTATTGTGTTTGTGAGTGTGACCACATGTGTGTCCACTTTCCATTGATGGAAATGTTTAAGTGATGCAGGTTCTGCGATCTTTGCGGACTATGTGTGTGCACATTTCTGACATCGATTGAAACATTCAGCCAGGTTTTTATTTACTGCATGAGGATTCTCATGATGATGATGATGGTGATGATGGTGATGATGGTGATGACGATATCTGAACTTCCCCTACAGGTTCTGCATCTCATATTGACAATAATATCCAGCTGTTCACCATCGCTGCACCACAACTCTTTTATTCAAATTGAGTTGGTTTAGCATAATTAAACTTATAGAGACCAAAATGAATATTGTTAGATGTGATAAACTGTATGAGTTAGTCCAACTATAAACATATCAAGGGATATACTCAATGGCTGGATTGGAATTACATCTTTTTTTTTTTTTAACTATTTGTACCTTTTAAATGGGATAAAGACATTTGTGTGCTTTACTGGTGTGTGCTTGATGTCTTTGTGTGCAGCTTGATTTAATGGTGAGATTAGCCTAGTTTACTTGATAACTAAATGGAAGCACTAGCAGCTCCACATAAAGACAAAACATCCTTTTAACTCAATCCAATGATGAATGGCAGATCTAATTAATTAACTTACATGTTATAATTAGGTTGGTAATTTCATTGTTAAAAAAGAAATTACAATATATCAAACGGCTGATCCATTTTCAGAAGTAATAGCTGACCTAAATCGCCTTGATACAAGACAAATTGTTAGCTACTGAAAGACTTAAATCAAATTAATATGAACAAAGTAGGAGAATTTCAGTTTTAGAGATATGGTATTAAGAGAATTGTTGTCTGACCTATGTCACCAGCTCTGAAATGTTGATATTCAAAATGTCTGTACTTTGCAGAAATGTACATTGCCATTGTTTTTCCTCTGGAGGCTGGTCTGAACAGAGAAGGCTCATCATCAGGGGGAGAGATGGGATCTGTTTCAGACAGACGCTGAACTGATGGCCTGCATAAAGTAGAAATAAAAATATAAGATAAATAACAGGTTTTTGAACTATATATCATGCAAAGATATTCCAGTATAGACCTGAAAATGTGCAGAATATGTCCCCTTCAAGGTCAAAAATCTATAAACTGTGCCTGTGTGGTAAATTAAATCTTTTTTTTTTTTTTATTTGTCACTGCAATAACTTATTTATATGGAAGTAAAGCATGTCATCACACCCACTGAAAACTGGGTTATTGCAACACTTGCTGTCACAACTAAAGACAGAACTTTGCTTAAATGACCTGTTAGCTTCAGGTTATTAATGCATAACCTGATAGATACCTTTTTTCCTTCTCCTCTCCTCTCCTCTCCTCTCCTCTCCTCTCCTCTCCTCTCCTCTCCTCTCCTCTCCTCTCCTCTCCTCTCCTCTCCTCTAGTTCTGTAATTAGGCCATATTTTGCTCCTTCCTGAGGCCTAATTATTCATTTAGAGCAACAGATGCCCCTCCTCTGCCCATTTTTCTCTTGCCCATTACCCCTCCTCCTCCCGTCCTCCCCCACCCATCTTGTTTTACGAGATTTGCACTTGCCGATTTGATGTCTATGAGGAATGTTTCCCGTACGGACCAATAAACCTCTCAATCATGTGTTTGATCCTCACTTCCTACATTCTGCTTTCCATTCAGCCCTCTTTTACGGTTCCCTTCTGTTTCTCCTTCATCCGTCCATTCTCTCTCTTTTTCTTTCTTGCTCACTCTCTCTCTCCCTCCCCCTCCCTCTTGCTTTCTCTCTCCTTTATCCCTCTTTCCTGCCTTCATCTGCTCAGTATCAGCCCCACAGACCGGCTGTTATGTAACAGTCAGATGATGTGTTGGCCCGTTGAAGTGCCTTAAAGGCCTAGAGTCCTGATCGCCCATTCTCTCCCTGCTAGTTACTGTTACGCTCTGCTTCACTGTCACATTCAGCAGCACAGTCTGCATCAATATGTAAACTTGTTGGCAGGTAGTCATTTTTTCTCTTTTGATTTGCTTCCAACTTCTACAAGTTTAGTTGAGAAAACTGTCATGCAAAGATCAGTCAATTAATCAATTTAGTATTAATTAGTATATAATTCCTAGTATTTTTCTGGTATGTCAATAAAGCTACAAAAATGCTCTCTTAATTTATATGATTAATGTAAATATGCAAATATATATTTAGATTAATTCAGAATATTTTTATTGAAGTCATTCGACTAAACTCAATTTATAACAGTGTGTATCTAATTTTATGTCTGCTTATTTGTAGCAGTGTCTTAAAAGTATTCATATGACTTTTACTTATTTTTTACATTGCAGGAGTTAAAAAAAAAAAATATATATATATATATATATATATATATATATATATATATATATATATATATATATATATATATATATATATATATATATATATAGTTTAGTCATCTTTCATTTGGGATAATCCAGAATCACTCACACAGTCTGTAGCTAGAGAAAGACAAAGTGAAATATCTTCTTAATCCAAGTGTTGTTTAAATGAAGCAAGACAGGACTTAAATATTAGGTGTGTGTTCCTTGTCTCTTGCCCAATGGGAGCGGGGATCAGCTCCAGCCTCCCACAACCCTGCACAACCTCAGGGTGTATAGATAAGGTGGATGGATGGATAACTTCAACATACCATGTGTCATTTTGCAGAGGGAGGCCTGGCCAGAAGGTACCAACAGGACACATAGGATAAATAAAAGCAGATGATCAGCAGAATTCAACAGCTAAAAGAATTCACAAAAAAACAGGAGGGTAAAGGCTGTCTGAAAAACAAATGCAGATAATTAAGTCCAATCCCACAATCATCAGAAACATAGACAAATATAAAGTCTTGTCTTTATTCATAATTCAATGGGTGGCCTCATACCAATTCACAATTGCAATAACACAATACGGGATCCAGTCGTTCTCATTTTTAACTGCACTTTCAGGGCTTTTACTATCTCTCTAATCGCTTGAGAGTGACAATCTGGTGAGAATTGGTCTTAAAAATCCCAGAAAGACAAAGTGTCGGGCCAACAAGATGAGTTTTGTCATCAGTTTATGGTAGAAGGTCTCGCAGCATGAGGTGTCCATATGCTGTAAATTTCCCTGCCAAAGGTTTAATTTTAATCTCTTTCGGCCCACCCATACTTTACTTCTTTAGGCTCACAAAAGACATCCTGGCTCTCAACATTAAGATTCTTATTGAAAAGTATCAAGTTAAATGCCAGAAATGTGGATGTAGGAACAGTGTGAATGCCTACGTGAATTAGCTATTTCTAACTGAAGTAATTGTTGACACCTGTATTCCCACTGGGCCTCCTACATATTGCCTGCAGGCACATTACAATGGTTCGTTGTTTCCATGAGTTATGACAAGCATTTTTTTGTATTATGCACCAAGTTGTATACATCATCAGCAGATTGAGGGTTGAGTGTCCACAATGCACGTTACACTTGTCCAATGCATTCAGAACCAAAATTGAACTTTATTCTCCATCTTTGTTGCAAAAAAGTAAAGACCAACATTATATGTCACAAATACAGTAAGTTAAAGCTAAGATTATATTTAAAAAAATAGAAAAAGAGAAAAATACATTTCTGAAACATATTTAAATTTAATTTAGAATATTGGCTGACCATAAATTACTGTTTTCATTGATGTGTGACATATGGGATGAATGTGTTTTTGTAGAGTTTTCTCTGCACAGAGACTCTGTTCCATCTCCCTGAAGGCAGCAGCTGAAACTGATGATTCAGTGCATGGATCCTCTAATCTTTGCCTTGTCTCAATGATAAACTAACAAGTTTTGCTTACAGCCTGATGTTGCACTGCCAAGTTTAAGGAAGCGTCCTCATAATGGCATAAGCTTTATTTACTGCAAGATTTTTCACATTAAAAAAGATGACTCAGAGATATAGCATGTTTAACAAGCAATATTTATCAAGTATAAGATCATACATCCAAAGCCTTTACCATTCTACTCATCAGTGTCTAGATACTGTGACAGACACCTTCCGTAAATGGTCTGTATTGTTTGTATTTTTGTATTGTTTAAACAGGTCTACACCATGGTTCTTAATGAAATAACACAATAAACAATAACTAATTGAAACAGTATTCTGCGTTTACAAAACTAACTAAAATTGTAGAGAAATGTCTTCGGTTTTGTGATATAATTTTGTTCCCAAGGGGAAAGTTGTCTTAGCCTCAAGTGTTGAATGTAGCTGCATGTAGAAAAACACACAGTTAAAGTTAAATAATATCACGGTCACTATTGCACAAAGCACTGGATAAAGATAAATATATAGTTGTGCAATGGATAATTTAACAGTATCATGAAGGTATAGCAACAAAAGAGAGTTTGAAACAGTTGGTTTTGTATTTACTCGCCTTATAACATTTTCCAGAGGACAACAATTCATACTCAGATATATACAATATATGGTGGGTCCTTCTGAAGTCTGTGTGCTTGTCTGATCACATCTGATCACTTTCATTTAGTTATTTTTTAGATTTTAAATGGACCGCTGTCCACAACATGCACCAGTTCTAACCAAAAATATGCTCTGTCTCTCTCTCTCTCTCTCTCTCTCTCCAGGTGCTGATATTTGCTGAAAATGAGTAGTGGGGGGGGAAACACCCCAGAGCCCCCCAATGGGGGAGAGTCTCTGAAGAGGAAGGACTGTCAATCAGACCTCCTGGGGCCCAGGTGAAGACCTTCATCCACATCATTACTACACTTCATTGCAGCACCACTGTAATGCTGTCATATGCAGATTCTTACAATACAATGTTGTATTTAATGTAGACACACAAATCATTCTCTAAATTTTGGTGAAATTGAGGGAAATGCAAAAGTTGTTTCACTATGGAGGAGAAGGGAGAAAGGGGGACAGCCACATTCCTGGGAAGATTGTAGTTAGTGATTCAATGTAGGAAAAATCACCCCAAAACTAGTTTCAATACTACTAATTCACACCCCATAATGAATTCAGGATGGAAGTCCACATCTTTGTTATAGCTGTTTGTTTTATTGGTTATGAGTCAGCTTCTTGATACAGATTCTTATCAAAACTTGTCTCATTTGTCTCTTTATTTCCATATTAATTGTAAAAATCATTTTTTAAAATGCTAATCACAATCACGTTTACTGTCAGCAGATATGTTATACAGTGGATCCAGAAAATATTCAGACCCCCTTAAATGTTTCTCTCTTTATTATATTGCAGCCATTTGCCAAAAGATTTTAAGTTATTTTGGCCCTTATTAATGTACACACAGTACTCCATATTGACAGAAAAAACATGAAATTGGTGACATTTTTGCCGAATTACTATAAAAGAACTGAAATATTACACCGCCAAAAGTATTTAGACCCTTTGTTCAGTATTTAGTAGAAGTCCTTTTGAACTTATACAGCCATGAGTCTTTTTAAAATTGGTGCAACAAGTTTTTCACACCCGGATTTGGGGATCCTCTGTCATTCCTCTGCAGATTCTCTCTAGTTCTGTCAGGTTGGATGGTGAACATTGATGAGCAGCCATTTTCAGGCTGCAATTTAACAGAGTGACAAATTTAAGGGGGTCTGAATACTTTCCGTACCCACTGTAAATAACAAGGATTTCTAGGGTCTTTTTTTGTAAATTAGTTTCAGGGAGTTAAGAGTTATGAGATAGAGGGGTAGAAGAGAGACGCTGCTGAAAATGAGTCAGGGCTCGCGCAGGTCGATGGAGAAAAATGCTGCTGCAGCATTTTTACAGACAGTTTATATAAGGACTATAGCAAGTTGTCATGCTTTCATTGTCTGAGAGGATGCATGAAGGTTGTAGTGACAATGTACTGAGGTTTTATATTTGCACTGTGCACTGAGGTTATAATCAGGACTCACTGGTTGTGTCTGAGGTTGTAGTGAGGGTCTGGGGAACCTGCTGTTCTTTATTCACCTTTGAAACATTGAGTATATTTTTATGTTTGATACCCATTAGTCAGAGTCTATCTATTTTCAGTTTTCTCTTTTATAGAGCTAACACACATTATTGATTCAGTCACACATGTCTGAGATGTTTCCCGGGGTTTCTAATCCGTCCTGGTTGTCTTGTTTTCCAGCTCTAAGAGGAGCACTGAGAGGAGGAACCGGGAGCAGGAGAACAAGTACATCGAGGAGCTGGCTGAGCTGATCTTTGCCAACATCAACGACATGGATGACCTAAATGTCAAACCGGACAAATGTGCCATCCTCAAAGAGACGGTGAAGCAGATCCGGCAGATAAAGGAGCAGGGTGAGGATCTACTTTGTTCATGTCTATCAGCAATTATCTTCTTGCATTCTTCTTTGTGGAGAAACTTTTTAATTTTTTAGATATTTTCGTCTGCTAAGGCTTTAAAGTAATCTTTTTTTCAACATCAGACAAGAAGCCAGTTCATCAAATTTACTGACATCACAAGGACTGAAGTCACACCAGTTGAGTCCATGTGACTTTACTGGTGTTTCCCTGGAACTGTCAGCATCATATTTTCCATTAACACATTGAGAGTTGCTACAGGCACAAAAAAAAAAAAAAATCTGTCTGCCTGGAATTCTATTATTAATGGAGTGGGGATGAGTTGTGAGAATTGCAACTTACTTATTACAAAGTAGTGAGAAAAATAAAATAAAAAAAAAAATAGTTTTTTTCCTCAAAAAACATTTTATGGTAAAAGAGAGACTGTGTCTGTGGAACATCTGTCTTCTGTTTCATGTGTCGCAGGAGAATTTATCAGCCCCAGAAAGTAAAGATTGTTTGTAGCTAAAATCTCTGCATCTGAGCAATGAATGAAATGTTTGACTCAATTTTTGGGGCTAAACGTCTTCAACACAAACTTTATTTGTGCGTGAACAATATCAAACGCACATAAAAATATGCTCTCAACCAACTATAGACTTAAAAAGACATTGTCTTTGCAAAAAGATTTAATCTCATTAGGTGATAATAGCTTGCTTTTGTTACAATAAGTCCAATATTGAGTAGAATTATCTTCAATTATCTTATTGCATTGGCAGATTGTTTCTTAATTTAGTTTTCCTAAAAGAATTTTAAATTTGAAAATAGTCCAAATGTGAGAAAAAAATCTAACATATGAAATAAAAACATTATGATGAATCTTATCTTCCTATAAAAGAAATTGTCCAAACTCAAGAGAACAATATCTAACTGAACAAAAGTGATCTGCTAAAGGAATATGATAATTAATGTTGTAATTCTCATTCTACTGAATATTATTCAGTTCTTAATAAGTATATTTACTTATTAAGCTTTCTTTTTTGCAATGTGACTATAATAACACCATTACAGGCTTTTTTTTTTTTTTAATATGGATGACTCATCATGATGATTAAAGAAAAGAAGCTGAACCTTGTTCCTCATGTTCAGTTGTTCAAGCCTGATCCTGCTCACCTGTTGGAGCTAAAGCTGACATCAGTAAAGAGGAAGTGTTCACACAGACTCTGTAATGATAATGTATGATGATGATGATGATGATGATGGGGAAATGGACTGAGAGCTGTTATGTAACACTCAAATAAATGTGTGCAGAAGGCAGCTCTTCCTCTCCTCCCCCTGCTTTTCTTCCCTTTTTTCTCTCCTCTCCATCACCTTTGTTATATTTCTCACCATCTCTCTATCACATCTCTTTCACCTCACTTTCTCTGTATTTTTTATTTTCCACCATGACTCCAGTCGAACATCAGATTCAGGAGGAGCAGTGTGTTTTTTGTCTTGGTTTTGTCCTGGAGCTGAGGACCAGCTCCTTACCTTTAGCCTGGTCCTGGAGGCTGCAGGAAAGTTCACCCAAATAGTCTACATGTGCCTTGTGGACCCAGAGAAGGTGTTCTACCGTGTTCCTTGAGGAGTCTTGTGGGGGGTCCTCCATGAGTACAGGGTTCTGGACCTGCTGATATAGGCTGTCTGGTCCCTGTACTACCGGTGGCAAACCTTGATCCAAATTGCCGGTTGTACGTTGGACTTGTTTCCAGTGGGAGTTGGGCTTCATCAGGGCTTACCTTTGTCACTGATTCTGTTCATAACATGACAGGATTTCTAGGCACAGCCAGGGCATTGAGAGGCTGCGGTTCGTTGGCCTCAGGATGATCTGAGGCCATGGTTCTCAACCGGAAAAAGGGTGGAGTGCCATGACTCTTGAGTCGGCTGGGGCATCTAGTGAGGAGCCTCCTGGACCCTCCCTGGTGAGGTGTTCTGGGCATGTCCCTCCAGGAGGTGGTCCCAGGGAAGACTCAGCTGGCCTGGGAATGCATTGGTGCTCTCCTGGAAGAGCTGGATGATGTAGCTGAGGAGAGGGAATTCTGGGCTTCCCTGCAGGAGCTGCTGTCCCCAAGACCCAACCTCTGATAAGTGGGAGAAGACGAAGACCATGCCTCCAGTTCTCTTTCTCTTCCTTTTACTTCCCACTTTCTCTTCCTACCCTATCTCCTCCCAACTCTCCTTCTCTATTCATTCCTCTCTACATTTATGTTTCTCTCTACTTCTTTTTTATCATTCCCCCCTTATTCTCTCTACTCTCACCATCATCATCTCTTTATCATTTCGTCCCACACCTCTTATTTTTCCAACACTCATCTAGTCGGTGTTTGTGTATTGAAACACTGTGTATATGTCTGAAAACAACAGCTGAATAAGCACACACACACACACACACACACACACACACACACACACAGATAATACACAAGTCACACAGCTGTCTGGTCAAGACACCCATTGCTGTCCAGCAGCCTTATGTAAAAGCCCCATATCGTTTACTTTTCCTGGGTTTCATATGAAGTTTTGATGTCACTAACGAGACATATTAGTGGATTTAAGCACCAACAATCACCTCAAGATAGTTTCAATACCTACTCTGTCAAGTTTCTGTCTACAGCACTAAAAAAAGTACTAAAAGTAATTTTCTGTCTCAATAATATTAATGTGCATTTGTCTGTGTGGATCAAGCATTTTTTTTTGTGTGGGGGGGCCCATAAATCATATTTAATGATAAAATTATATAATACAAGTTTACAAGGATCTTGTACTGGCCTACCTTATTAATCCTTCACAGCCTCGTAAATCCTCAACTGCCATTTTCAAATATAAACTATCACACAAATAAGAAAATAGGCTGGCTATGATAGCTATGAAATATTCCCAACAGATGATATAAGAGATGCTCTATGAACAGTATTTGTTCAACATTGCTTTTAACTATCTGTCATTATTCTTTCTGTTCTTATTTTTACATATCTTCATGTCTGTTTCTATGTGTTCCTTTGTTCTATTTCTATTTTTACACACTGTTGTTCTTAACAAATGTTTTTACTATTTGTTGCTGCTTTTGTTTGTTATATAAATGTGATGTATTTGATGTATTCTGTGTATGTGTGTGGTCAGAAGGGGTCTACATGCATAGCTGTTAAATCAGTACTCTATTACAAAGCCTTTTTTCACAATGTGGCATCAGTCATGTGACATCTCACTGCTGCTCTTTACATTAGGCCACCGTGTCAGTCAGTGAGTATTCTGTATGTGTTATTTTGATATTTTAAAAAAGCACTCTGCAGCTTTAACACTCTCCAACCTACATATCAGTCGCTCCAGGGCTCTGCAGTGATAGGGGTTTTAGGGCTGATGACACTGTACAGCTCTGGTCCCACTACAGGAATGTCAGCTATGTGGCCTAATGGGGCCATGGGAGGCTTAACAGTCCAGTGGTACAGCCAAGGGAGGAGAGTGGAGACTGGCTAATATGACTATAAATGTGTGTAATGCAGCGCACGTTAGCATGGTAATACCTGCTCTCCATGACATTCCAGGCACGCAAACCTGTGGGTTTAACAGCACAGCTTGGTGATATGGACGATTGCCAGTGTAGTTTATACAATTTAAGGTGTAAGTTACTGAAAGACTGGCCAGTGAAAGCAATTGATGGAAGGTCCTCGTGCAAAAAAAACAAAAAGAGAGGGTATGTGTTTGCCTGAAGGCGGCGTCATCACAAAAACAACACTGTCAGCATTTTCTGCGAAAAGAAAATGCTCGCTAAACAGCAAAAGGCTTCATTTTGACAAGATGTTGTTTCACAAAGACAATCACACTGTGGGATAAACAGTCAGTAACGTCATTCAACACCACAATCTATTGATGTTCAGTATGAACTTTAAGGTTCAACATACCAATTCACCACAGCATAGATTATATAGATATAGATAGATAGATAGATTTCTTATCCTTTGTATCCTGAATGTTTATATATATTATATATTTATATATATTGTTTATTTTAAATTTGGAATTTGTGAGCATTGAAAAATAAAAGTGAAAACGAGTTATTGAAAATTCTATAAGTTGAATTCAGAGGCTAAAAGTTAAGATACGTAATTTCAATGCAAAATAATTTAGTCGGATGGAATGGATGGAATTTAGAAACTCCATCCATTCTTTTTCTCCTGCTGGTCCGGGTCACGTCATTGGGGGCAGCAGCCTGAGCAAACAGGCCCAGACTTCCCTCTCCTTGGACACTTCATCCAGCTTTTCCCAAGGAACCCTGAGGCATTCCCAGATATGCTCACCAGGGAGGAGTCCAGGCAGCATCCTAACCAGATGCTTGAGCCACCTCTTCAGCTTTTTTTAATGTAGTGAAGCAGCGTCTCCACTCTTGAGCCCCTCCTGGACAACTGAGCTTCTCCCATATCTCAAAGGAGAGCTCAGACACCTGAAGGTTGAAATGCATTTCAACCACTGGTATCTGCAATCCCATTCTTTAGAGATTTAAAGACCTTTAAATACTAACAGAAATCTACTTAAGCAGATTTACCTCAATATAAGGCATCATTCACTTAAATATATTGTGAATTACAGTTTGTCTTTCTTCTCAGTTTGGAACACATCTATTTATTTGCAATGGAACCTATAAATAAGTACCTGTTTCGCTTTCAGAAGTGTTTTTCTAGTGAATTCTATTTGTTTTTAACCTCTTTCTGTCCATGTTTATCATTATGTTTAACAGAAAAGGCTCCGGTAGCCGATGCGGAGGAGGTGCAGAAGGCTGACGTGTCCTCCACAGGACAGGGTGTCATTGATAAAGATGCTCTCGGGCCCATGATGCTTGAGGTTGGTTCAAATGAATGTTAGATCATGTTATCATTCCCAAAAGAAAATAGATCAAGGGTCAAAGTGATTGGGAACCGAAACAGAGCAGAGCTGGAGGTGCAGAGACAGAGGAGAGGTGAATAAGTCAGTTTAGTTAATTGTTTAGATCATTTAATAAGCACAAATCTGGAAGTAAACCATCATCTTGAGAGCTCCTTACTAGCTTCTTGTGGAACAACTGACTGGCAAAGGTGCAGATATAGTCTGTCATTTCTGTTGTTGTGTGAAACACATTTAGAGCAAATGGAGCCTCTTTCTGACTTTAACTGGCGTCACAGTAAGATAAGAGTCCCCCTGGATAGTGACAATGCCGTCATCAAGCCTACAGGAGCGTGTATGTCTGTGCACGGGTGTGTGGTGACGTATAACATGGAACCCAATGAGGTATAAATACCTTTCTGAAAAGCCAGATTAGAAAAGGTAGGGAGGAGCCTGAACACACATACACACACAAACACACACTGGCTATATTTAGCTCTCACTAGCAGCAACGTTGGCTGAGTAGTAGCAGTAAGTCGTCTCATCTCTTCATTCACCAAGCCTCGGTGTTTCGGTGTCTTTTCTAGAAATTTGTTTCTAGGAAGCGTAACATATTCTGTTTTGCTCTGTGGGATTTTTTTCTCCAAGTGTAATTTGTCAATTTCTTTCAATTGCCATTGCTGTCTTGTAAATAAATATTACACTTTTAGCCACTGCTTCAAATAAAATTATAATAAAGTATAATAAAAAATAAATAAAAAGAGTAACAGTATAATAAAAAGTGAAGACGTGCAAAAATGGCAACTAAAAGTAGTTAAAATACAATAACTTAACTAACTCCAAATGGAAGAAAAAATTCTTACATTTGGAGTTAGTTACGTTGTTGTACATGATTCACATGAAATAGAAAAAAAATGACCATGAGAGTTACAAAACAAATACCTTTAAGATGGGAAAATGAATGTTATACAATAAACAATATATATTTTTCTTATGAGTTAGATGCAATAAGACTATAACATGATAGACATTTCCATATAGGTAAATGGTATCCTTTGATTTTGTCATTTTGTTTAAACTGTATCAAATGCATTGATAGATTTGTAATCAATTAATTTACCTATTTATTTAATCTATGTCTTATTCATTTATGGTATATCTCTTAATATTATGATATGCAGGAATTATACAAAGATGCATCTCATTTTCACAAGGTGTTATATTTAACCAACAAAGAGAAACAACAACAAAGACTTCATTATAACTCTAATTAGCAGGCCCACACACTATATTTGAGCAATCAAATAGATATTGTGGATTATGGATTTCCATAATACCACACAATTTATACAGTTCTCAAACTATATAAAATAACAACAAACCGCTCTTTAAGTGGGATATTATCATATATTATTCAGCTAGTAACAACTCAATGTTTCTCCCCTTTGCTTTTTAATCAAGTGTTGTTATGATGAGGCTTTGATGCTTAAATTAAGATGCAATCTCTATTCTTCCTCTGTTTGTTTCCTCCTACTCATTGCCCATAATAACCTCCCCATTACCTTTTCCTCCTCTTTTTCCACCTCTCATTTTTCTCTCACCTACTTCTCCTCTCCCTCCTCTTTTTCTCCTCCTCACACTCTCCCTCATCTCCTCCGTCCTCCCGCTGTCCCATCGCCCCCCACAGGCCCTGGACGGCTTCTTCTTTGTGGTCAACATGGAGGGAAACGTAGTGTTTGTGTCGGAGAACGTCAGTCAGTATCTGTGCTACCAACAGGAGGAGCTGATGAACACCAGCGTGTACAGCGTGCTGCATGTCGGGGATCACGCAGAGTTCATCAAGAACCTCCTACCCAAAAGCCTGGGTGAGTATCTGTAGATCACTGGAGATTTTGCCCCAAGAATTTGCTGACATAAGATGCACCAAGACCATAAGATTGGCACCACAAAAAATGATTTCTTTTTAATGAATGTGTCATTGGTTCTGTGTCTCTCTCTTACTCACCAGTCAATCATCGGGGAGGCGATTTGTCCAACAGGAACAGCCACACCTTCAACTGTCGTATGTTGGTGAACCCTCATGTGGACGGTGAAGTGCGGCCGGTCTCTGACAAGCAGGAGACGCCGCAGCAGAAGTACGAGACCATGCAGTGTTTCGCTGTCTCCGAACCCAAGTCTATAAAGGAAGAGGGGGAAGGTATCGTTGTCTCTAACTTACACTTTATCATTGTATGTTATCTATTATTTTTCCCCTATTCATTCTTTCTTGTCTTGTCTTTCACTTTCTCTGATTCTATCTCTCCTTTTTGGGTTTCTTTGTTTATTTCAATCTTCTTTTTGATCTAGTCTTTATTTGTTTGAGATTACTGTTGCTTCCTACTTCTTACCTCAATTCTTTTCACCTCTTTCTTGAGTTTCTGGCATTCCATCGCTCACTTACGCCCGGTCTCGTGTGTGCTGTCCTCCTTTCATCACTAGTCCTCTCTTCTTCTCTTTTCATCCCCTGGGAGAGACTAATTAGTATATGGCACTTTGTCATCTTCCCATCTTATCTTATCACACACACATATACACCAGGGAAAAGAATGTGTCTGGTATTCTAATTTTAGATGTCTGACAACCAGATATCGTGCCAAACTTTCCTTTAAAAAGGAGGAGGATGTCTGGTGGACAGACTGAAGTGCTGCAGGTTGAGACTGAGATTCTGGTTCAAACTGAGGGTGGAAGGTCTTGATTTCAGTGTTGAGATTAGGTGAAACTGGATGAAACTGAAGTTAAAGCAGGTTAAACCTGAACTGACTTTTGACATGAGAATACTGTTGAAACTGTGGTTGCAGATAATGTTTGACTTGATATTGGGGATACGTTTGTGATTTATCTTTTGGGATTGAGGAGAGAGCAAAGTAAATAATAAAGGGTAACAAAAATATTTTAAACATAAAATTATTACATTTACAGCTAGCCAATGAATCACTAATCAATCAGTTCATAAATGCTTCTTTAAAGGTACACTGTGTGATTTATGGCTCCATCTAGTGGTAAGGTTACAGATTACAACCATCCAAGCATGTAGGGAAATCTACTGTGGCCACAAAGAATGTAAAGAGTCATCTCTAGAGCAATTGGTTGGTTTGTCCATTCTGGACTACTGTAGAAACATGGACATGCAACATGGTGGCTTCATGGGGAGACCCACTCCCCATGTAGATAAAAACAGCTCAATCTAAGGTAATAAAAAACTTTGATTGAATTATATACAAATAAAAGAAAGAATATTTTTACCTTCACATGGAGGTTGGTGTTTTCAGTGCAGTTTGTTTGAACAGGATTATATATATATATATATATATATATATATATATATATATATATATATATATATATATATATATATATATATATATATATATATATATATATAGTGCTGTGATGTTTTAGTGGATACTAGTGGCTCCTGCTGGTCAATAGAAGGTTAATAGTTGAATAAGCAATTCACAGAACTCTGCCCTGTTGCCATGACAACAGGGCCCAGTAGGGCTGGAACTGCTGGATGGAAATCACTAACGGAGTGATCATAGTTCAAGTTGCGTGCACGCACATACACACACTCACACACTGAGCGATCCGGTATCAGACAGTATCGAATTTAGAAATCCTAGTACTGTGATGACCCTAATGGTGATTCAGCTTGACATGATCCTAATAGTTTTGGAAGTATAGACAGACATATTAGTTGTGCTGCACATTTGGCTGTCAGACAGTGTCACCATTGATGGTTCACTTCTCACTCTCTGAGTGCCCTTTGTGTTCCATCTCTGCCAAGTCTGGTACTCTGCTGCTAAATGCCACTAAGTTTTAGACATTGTGCATTTAAAAAAATATTTAGATCTATTTTGGTGGCACACAGTTGAGGTTGGGTTTGACACAAACACTTATTTGGGACCATGTTGAGGACTTAAGTGACTGCATAGGAGTTTAGAGAAACTCCTAACAGGCGAGGAGCTAGAACCAGAGAAGAAAGTGAGCTCACAGTTACCTACAAACACACACAGGAAGAGATTACATTCTTACATATATCCTATTTTCCCTTTTACATTTATTTGTATGTGTCTAAAGGATTATTTTAAACTGTATGTTTTCAAACATACAGATTTCCAGTCTTGCCTCATCTGTGTGGCACGACGAGTCCCCGTCAAAGAAAGACCTGTGATGCCCACGTATGAGAGCTTCACCACGCGTCAGGACCTTCAAGGTACTGTATGCTGGAGGGAAAGGTTTTGCTGTTAAAACATTGTGTGATCAATGTATCATATGTGATCAATTGCCAATAAAAAGTGAAATTATCTATTTCCCATACAAAGAATATTATATAGAATGCTTAAAGAATTGTTTTGTTAGGTTTTTAATAAGAAGTCAGAGATCAGTAGGTGCTTAGACTGTTGGTGTCCTGTTCAAAGACACAATCTTACAGTTAGTTCCAGTTATTGCTGCACAACTAGCCAGCCAGTTAATCGATTATTCAATATACATAAAATGTATTGCTAACTCTTTTTGCTAATTGATTAATTGTTTTTAGCCATTTTCGATCTCTTTAGTCTTCTGTGATAGTAAACTAAACATCTTTGGACTGATGAAAAAGAGATATTTTATGATGGAATCATGGGAAACAGTGACAGGCAAATTTGACTGACACCTTTTTCTGAAAACAATCAACAGATTTTTCAATGACAAAAACAATTGTTAGTTACAGCCCTATCACTCAATTAATCAGTCAATCAATAAATCAAAAGATTATTTGTATATCACTCTTCATATAACAAAATGTAACACAATCTGCTTTACACAATGAAATAAATACAAAGTGAACAAATAAATAAATAGATCAGTAAGATCAGTAATTAAACCTCTAAGAAGTAGCTATAAAATAATGAATGGGTAATACAAATACAAAGAAAATTAAAAGTAATACAAAAAACATGTTTTACTAAAACATTTAAATTTAATGAAAGGATATACAAAGAAGTAAAGCAGACTAAAATAAATTGAAATAAAGATAAATAAAAAAGTTAAAGAAAGTAAAAAAAAAAAAAAAAAAACTCTAATTACCCCACTACAGGCAAAGTCTGCTAATTTTGTTGCCATCTCTTACCTGTGCAGGTAAGATAACATCCCTGGACACCAGTCTGCTGCGGGCATCTATGAAGCCGGGCTGGGAGGATCTGGTCCGGCGCTGCATCCAGAGGTTTCACTTGCAGAATGATGGGGAGATGTCCTTCGCCAAGAAACATCAGCAAGAGGGTGAGTTAGTCATAGGTCATCTGTGACTGATTAATTAAACCTGATGAAGGCTTTTTCAGTCTTATATTGATGTTAATATGTAAAACCTCCTTGATTTTGTTTCGTAGCTACAGTACTGCCTGCTGCTAAACAGGTTTAGTGAGGGATTGATTGATTAGGTTCAGTGGTTTAGAATCTCTCTGAGGATTCAATGGTAGGAGAAGGACACCATGCCTAATGTCCTTGCTGCAAATGGGAATTATACTAATTATCAAGAATGCTAATCTAATTATGGTTTTCAATCATGTGCTATCCAAGAGTGATTTGTAATTTTCTCTCTGTCTCACAGTGTTGAGGAGCGGCCATGCGCTCAGCCCTCTGTACCGATTCTCCCTGTCGGACGGCACTATTGTCTCGGCTCACACCAAGAGCAAACTGGTCCGATCTCCGGCCACCAACGAGCCACAGCTCTACATGTCCCTGCACATCCTGCAGAGGTATCAGCCAGTCCGCCTCTGCTGCCATCTGTATAAATGAGTTTCCTGTCCAGCAGGAAAGAAGCAACCTTGGATTAATCATGATGTCCGTCATTCATCATCAGTTTGTCTCTTTTATCTATAGATATATATCCGGACTGGGTTAAAACCTTTCTGTCATGTCTTTTTAGGGACAATTGTTTGCTATTTTGTCTTTAAAGTCTATCAAAATCCAAATAAGAGCCTCACTAGACAAGCAACTTTTTTTTTTCTGAGCTGAGTCTTGTGCTCCTTGAAATAAATGGTTTTAATTCAAGATTAGTTCAAGTTAAGCAGCATGGACAAGCTGATGGTTTAAGTTTCCAGAGCTAGGTTGAAACCACTGGTTTCATCTTTAACTTAAATGTGTTGTATTTTAGGTTCAGTTTATTTCAGATCCCCATTAGTGGACACAGAATGCCAGCTAATCTAAGATAAAAGTACATTCACATAATAAAATTTACATTTCATTTTGAGAAATTAGATATTTCGAGATGCATCTTTTTTCAACATATCATCCTCCTCTACTTTCACTGGTCAGATCACATGTTCTCTTTCAGTCTTTGTGGTTTTCTGTAATGTGGATTAGGAACAAAGAGCCTTATTGAGGATCGTCGCTGTATGTATAGTTAAAACTGACACAAGCGCTACCAGCCAGTCCAGTCTGCAGTACCTCCATCCCTCCCTCCCACCAGCGGGAACGACTGCGACACAACCGACGTACTGACGTTGGTATGACCGTTCAGAGTCAGGAATTGGACAGCGGTCAGGAAACAATGCCAGGACTGTTACCCGGGGCATTCAGGGATCAACAGCGAGAACTTGGCCTTTTTTACTTCCACAAGTTTCACATTCAAAAATTATCGCTCCAGCGTTGGGCACAATGAGAGCTTTGTGTGTTTGGTGTGGGGTTGAGGCCGATCCATGTTCAGAGTGCTCCCTCTGTTATGGCTTCAGACCTTGTTACAACTTTGTTTTCTCAGTTGTGTGAACACTATTCTAGAGCTGCAGACCATTTTACTTCATGACATGACTGATAGACACTGAAAGAAAGGCAGTTGTTTAACCTCTGTCCATTGTGTATTCTTTTAAAATCCAAATTGCTGTTCACGACTTCACCAATTAGAATATCACTGCTTATTATAATACTAACTATCCATTTTATTTATTCTTTGAAAATTAAACTGATGTCAAATGTCTAAGTTAAAAAAATTTAACATTTTTTAAAAACTAACTTAATTAACAAAGTCTGAACTTTGAGCTTGAAATGAAATTGAAAACCGTTTCTTATAAACAAGATATTTTAAAGGTCCAATAAATAACTTTTCCATTAAAAATGACTAGCATGTTAAAAATTTTGTTCATTTGTCATCCATTTTTTTCACATCTTAACTGTTATGTAGTGAATTATATTTTGTCACACAATATTTACTCAGGGAATAATTACTGACCACCTGTTTACTAATGACACCTTACTCCAACTTCATACATTTACATACATATTTGTGTATTCTCCCTGTTTGTTTGCAACAGGTGACTGACTTTCATTTTCTTGCAGGGAGACCATGGTTGGCATGACCCAGGACATGTCTGGTGGTCAGGGTGCGACCAAACCAATGACCCCGACCAGCATGGGCGGACCTTCCCTATCCCCTGATGCCAGTGTCACCAGCAACACCCACCACTCCTCCACGGCCACCAGCACCCTTGGGCGTGGTTTTGGATGCCAGGGTTCCATGCCTGGCCGGGCAGCGACGCCTCAGGGAAATAGCCATGTACTCAAGCTGGGCAGCCCCTCGGCCCAGGGAAGCCCCAGCATCACCTCAGGGGCCCAGGGTGCCATATTATCCCCTCGTCATCGCCACAGCCCCAGTATGGCGGCCGGCAGCAGTAGCTGTAGTAGCCCTCACCTCCCCCAACACCCCTCCGGTTCTTTCTCTCCTGCAGGCGGCCTCCACTCGCCAGCTTCTGTATGCAGCAGCACAGGAAACAGCCAGGCATTCAACAACAACTCCCTTAGCGCGCTGCAGGCCCTCAGCCAGGGCCACAGGGTTTCCCAGGGACTCACCGAGGGGCAGCATCCGGAGTCACCTGACAGGAAAGCTGATGGCCTTCAGAGCCCTCTTCACAACAGCACCATGGGAAGCCAACCGGCCAGGGACAATCCCAGCTTAGAGGTAGACTTATTTGGAAGTTTTGGGGAGCAGCAAGACTTGTTGTCATCCCAGAACCAGGAGGGTGATCAGGGTCTGGGGAAAGATGGTGACCCTGACAGCTTTGGAGGTAACGGAAGCCTTGGGGAGCTTGGTGACACCCCAAACCGCCTTCTTAACACCAAAGGCCACACCAAGTTACTCCAGCTCCTCACGACCAAGTTAGAAGCCCCGGATCCCTGCTCACCACCTGGATCCCTAGGTGACGATCAGGACTGTAAGGACCTGGCTGGGTTAGGGGGTGCCATTGGGACCAGTTTAGGGGCAGGGCACAACAACCACTCCACCTCGTTGAAGGAGAAACATAAGATTCTCCACAGGTTGCTGCAGAACAGCACCTCACCTGTGGAGCTGGCCAAGCTGACAGCCGAGGCCACCGGAAAAGACTCCATCGGTCCTGAGTCAGCCACAGGGGACAATCTGGGTGAGCTCACCACCAAACAGGAGCCAGGGAGCCCCAAGAAGAAAGACAACGCGTTGCTTCGCTATCTGCTGGATAGAGATGATAACGGCATCATGGATAAAGCCATCAAGATGGAACCGAGCGAAGGACCAAAGCTGTCAAACATCAAAACAGAGAAACAGGATCCAGGTTTCAACATGGCCGACCAGGTCAGTGATTAGAATCAAGATGTTGTTAATCAAAAGTCAAAGTCTAAGTCAGCTTTATTGTCAAAAACCATATGTGCAGGTTGCACACACAGAATTTGAAATTGAAGTGCAAACGAAAAGTGTACATTGAGATTACTGTGGGGCAGTGGGATGGGAACTCCACAGGAGAGAGATGTGTATTTGGTGTGGGGAGGCGGGGAGATGTGCCTTAGGTAAGTTTAACCAGACTGGAACACTTACACTAAGAGCAATGGGAGCAAAGGGAAGTGGTGTGTGTGGAGGGTCAGAGGGGGAGGGAGGGCAGGGCAGGGCAGGGAGAGAGTTTAGCATTCTGACAGCTTGGTGGATGAAACTGTCTTTCAGTCTGCTGGTCCTAGCCCGGAGGCTCCTTAGTTTCTTTCCTGATGGCAGCATCAGGAAAGAGGCTGTTGGTTGGGTGGGTGGGATCACCCGCAATGCAGAGGGCTTTGTGGGTATGGCGGGTGTGGTAAATATCAGACACCCACGAACCTCTCAGCTGCTCTCACTACTTGGTGTAGCTGTTTCCAGCAGGACACGGTGCAGGTGCCATACCACACAGTGATGCAGCTGGTGAGGATGCTCTCTATGGTACCACTGTAGAAGTTGCTCATGTTGGGAATTGGGGCTCTGGCTCTCCTCAACTTGCAGAGGAAGTAGAGTCGCTGTTGGGCTTTGCTGGCCAGTGATGCAGTGTTCTTTGACCAGGAGATGTCCTCAGAGATGTGCATGCCCAAGAACTTGGTGCTGCTTACTCTTTCCACAGCAGCTCCATTGCCGTGGGTGTGCTCTCCTGAAGTCTATGACAATCTCCTTCGTCTTCTCCATAATGAGGGAGAAGTTGTTCTCACTGCACCACTTGACCAGGAGGCTCACCTCTCTCCTGTCGTGTGTCTCATAGTTGTTGCTGGTGACCCAACACAGTTGTATCATCCTCAAACTTGATGATAAGGTAGGAGCTGTGTGATGGTGTGCAGTCATGGGTCAGCAGAGTGAAGAGGAGTGGGCTGACGATTTTGTTGAATGCCTAACTGAAATCAATGAACAGCATTCTGACATGTCCAGGTGTGTAAGGGGTGAGTGGAGGGCCGTTGAGATGGCATCATTGGTCAAGCAGTTAGACCGGTATGTAAATTGAAATTGGTGGAGGAGAGAGATGGCGAAATTGGCTTGTCATCCATTATGGTCTGTATCTCCTACCACAGATGCCGGGTGTCTCTACTGTCATTGCGTACTGCCTCTTAGCTTCTCTGAAGCCAGGTGACAGATTTGCCCTTGCTGTCCTTAGGGCCACTTTAATACCTGTAAAGTATTTTTTTTAATATTAGCTTTAATATTCATGATTCATGATTAGTCCTGAACTAAAAGCAAATTAGTAGACTGATAACTAATATTTTTGATAATTGTTCACATTTTCTGGTTGCATTGTCTCAAATTTGCTGATTATTTTGTAGATTTGACATTACAATCGGCACAGGATGGTATAGGAATTCCATCATAGTTTTGGAGCTTCCCCTTTAAAGTTTAGACCAGCTCATGAGAAGTCACATCAGCTCATTTAGATTCAGCCTCTGAAAACCATTGATATCAGTACCAAATTTAATGGCATCAAAATAGTTCTGGAAGGTCTTGTGGAGTTGACAGATTAACTGAGACACAATGAACTGAACAGAGTGAGGAAGTAAAAATGGTTCAGGAAACTGTCCATTTAACAAAAAGACACGTGGAAGCATATACAAGCTTGTGTAAACACCTGTGAGTGAGGAGCTGAGTAGTCTGTTATGTACTGTACAGTCTGTAGGTTGCTGACTTCCACTTTAGGCAGCTGATGGCAGACTGTTAGGAGTTACACTCCCTGAAACACAAGATCCTTGGGAAGGGGGGGGCAGAGGAGTACTTTAAAGGCTTGAATGTGTGTGTATGTTTATTTATGTGTGTGAGAAAGAAACCAAGAGTGTAGTGTGGGAACGAGAACTTTCAATACAACGTGGGCTATGAGTTACCTTGAGAGGGTTGATGTCCTGTATGTGAAACAGAAGATGCCCCGACGAGAAATGCAGAGTTTACATGGCTCATGGTGTAAAGTGTGTTTGTATGAAGATGATGTGTGACACAAGACTATAGGCAGCCAATGTTTATATAGTTCCCCTGTGTGTTGGAGAAAGTCAGAGTGTAGAAGGAAGGTCTTCCATCCATAGAGAAAAGTAAGCAGAGGGTTGTAGAAACACTTTGAAGGAGAAAGAGGAGAACGATGAGAAGAGAGAAATAGGGGGTGAATAAACATCAGTGGTCCCACAAGTTCTGTAAAAACTAAACAGTGAATAACTCAAACATATTAAAAAGATACTTTACGGGTATCTAAATATGATGGTAGTTTGGGTTTATTTGTCTTTTGAGATACATTTGTCTGAGAGATCGGTATGAATGGAGTTTGTTTGTGAAGCTCTTAGCATCACAATTGTTCTGGTAGTAAATACTTTCATATACCCTCCCAACTCAGGTCAACTGTCCATCTGTGTGAGGGCTACTAGGATGTAAATTTATCTGATGGCATTTAAACTTAATGTAACCTATTTGAAATTGAATGGTTTGGCAGAGAAGTAACTGCTACTGGAATAGTGAGTAATCAGCCTCTTTCTCCCAACGTAATTCCTGTCCATTTGGACTAGGTTCTGCTTCAAACACTTCAAAAAACAAAACACAAGCTTAGTCAGAGGCTTAAGCTATTCACAAAAATGAAACAATGACAAATGGAAGAACTGAAAAAAAGCCAAGGCTTAGTTCAAATTGTTCTTCAGGGTGTTTCCTCTATATTCCATTCACGAAAGAAAGATCAATGGAAACAAATCCAAACAATGGCCCTTCAATGAACAATTTATTTACTTTTTGAGTGGGGTAAAGTTTAGTTAGTATGACATTAGCTAATGGGTTTTAACAAAACTGCACAAATACTGCCGTGAGTGGCTGGAAATTGGTTCAATTCAATTTAAGGCTAAATTGATCTAAAGGTATCACACATGTTTAATATGAATTTGTAAATATGTCACTCAAGTAGGGAAGTCAGAGTTGTCAGCATATCTATTCTTCTGCAGTTTAGTAAAAGTTTGGCAGAGAATCAGGGCAGTGTGTGCCACTGTGGTTTGCAGTTGCCTAACAGAGGGCGGCAGCAAGGTCTTTTGAAAATAATGGCCTTTCTCTGTAGAGTGTTGCATCTGGTGTGAAAGCTCAGTGCCAGCAAGAGCATAAGGCTCTTTACAGAAGGCAGCTGTGGGGATTTCACACTCGCTGTTACTGTACTAACTATTAGCTTTTACTGTTGTCCCAAGCAACGCTACCTGTCACACTGTGTTCATATGATAAATAGAGAGGCACAGAAACAAATAAACAAACAGCAGGTCTACATTAGATAAACTCATTCGGTTCTTCACATCCAATAAAAACTGGGTTTTGAAATGTTCAGGAGACATGTCCTGTGTGTGTGTGTGTGTGTGTGTGTGTGTGTGTGTGTGTGTGTGTGTGTGTGTGTGTGTGTGTGTGTGTGTGTGTGTGTGTGTGTGTGTGTGCGCATGCACTGTGGTTAAACAGAGCTGCAACTGTGCGTTGTACTGTACATCACACATGACCTCATTA
Organism: Lepturacanthus savala; assembly: GCA_030544235.1. NCBI lineage: Eukaryota > Metazoa > Chordata > Actinopteri > Scombriformes > Trichiuridae > Lepturacanthus > Lepturacanthus savala. Next base: position 3,611,386 of record CM060461.1, read on the forward strand.
GCGATGGCGGTTTATTTTTAGCTCCTCCTCTATTCATCAGCCAAACAGCCTGAGGAAACTATGTGTGTGTGTGTGTGTGTGGTGGGTTACATTACACTGTAATACTGGGGGGTTTCAATTTCTTTCAAAGTTCTCATCAAAAGTGAATATCAACTTTCACATTGCTATATTATGTATTTTTTTTTTTTTAATTCTTTGACTTTTTTCCTTTCTACTTTTGTTGCATATTTTTTTACAATTAAAATAGTTGGAATACTCTTGTACTAAAGATGTTTGTACCTAAACCAAAAGTTTTCCAGGATTCTTAGGATGTCATTATCCCTCCTTCACAAATTGATTTAAAGGATACAAGTTTTTCTCTCACAGATATACAGAAGTTTTTTTCTGATTGTGATGGTCTTTGATGTGTGGAGTTGGGTTAATAACAACATGGTGTTAAAATCATACACCAAATTCGGTGCTATGCTTGAAACAACACTGAGACCCTGAGGTGAAACAAAACATTTTCACAAAACATCATTTTGTTGTTTTTTTTCTGAAATGTGGTCAGGACACCTTATATGGGTCTTTAAACTCTATTGAAACAGGACATTTCCTCAGATCTTCTAACACTGCATTGAGATAATTTTCTTGCACTTTAAATAAGCTTCTCCATTCTCTGTCTTCTAAATCCTGTTTCTTATTTTCTTGGCTGATTTCAGACCAGTGAGCTGGAGGACCTGCTGGACAACCTACAAAATGGTGGCCAGCAGCAGCTGTATGGCGGTCAGGTTCCATCCAGGACTGCAGGTTCGTCTTCGTCCACCTCTTCTGCGATGCCTGGCTCCTCTGTGGACAAACAGACCATCATCAGTGACATCTTGCAGATGACAGACAGCAGCAGCGGTGGCGCTCGCAACGAGCACCGAGCCTTCCCTCCTACCAGCCCTGCAAGTTCGTCTGCACCAGTCTGTATGTTGATTCACGCCTGGAAGGAGAATTTGATGATTTCTGGTCGTTGAAAGTGTTTATAATGGAATAAACTCCTTTTATCCTCCCAGCAGGCTTTAATGGTGCCAGACCCGGCCACCCGGTCCGAGGGGCTCCTCCTGTCAGGAGCATGTCTCTGGACAACAGTATGGGCCCCAACCCCAACGCTGCCAGGCCCTTCCCTCCTCAGCACAGGAGGAACGGGGCCTACTCTCTACTGCAACAGCAGCAAAGCATGATGGGAACTCACACGGGCATGGCTAACCAGGCTGCGATTGCCAACACAGGTAAGAACAGACCAGAAAGAATAACCTGAAGAATAATCCTGTTTAGGATTATTGTGTATTAATTCTGTAATTTTTTAGGTATTTCTGGCTGTCCATCGTATTTCTTTTCCTAGAGAAAATTGTTTATTTTATTTTTAGCACATTGAAAACACATTTATTTCTCCTCTTTGTTCCTTGTAAGAAGATTGACACAGTTTTAAGAATAGATATCTCCCAATACCAGGCATGATGAGTAGTGGTCCAGCGCGGGGCTCCATGCAGCAGGGCTGGGGCCCCCAGGGTCAGGCCATGTGTCAGGGGGTCGGACCCAGTCGCATGATCCCCAACATGAACACTGCGCTGCCCATGAGAGGCAACGGTCCGCCTGGATCCAGAGCAATGGTCAATATGCAGATGATGGGCAATGGTGAGAGGAGAAGGAATGATCAATACATTCATTAATGACATATGTATCAACATATTACACACGTTTAATATTCCTCTTTCAGAGATGGAGATGACAAACCACACGTACCCTCAGCAGCACGCACCTCCTAATCAGACTGCTCCATGGCCAGACAGGATGATGATGGATCACTATGGAAACCAAAACGGGTAGAGTAATTTCTTTCCATAGGTTTACGTGGATAAAATAGGTGTGTTAAAGGAACATTATGAAACTTTTGTCTGAAAATGACTAGACCTATGTTAAATCCTTCGTTGAGATTCACTTTCATTGTACAGAATACCTCCAACAATTCTCAAACCTACAGAGATTCATAATCGTAACATTAGTTTAAATAAAAATCTATGATGCACTTTCTTACATCATCTTTAACCAGATCAAGATTTTTAGTCATCGGGTGTCTCTCAACGTGAACCTGATTTATTCAGTGTTTTCACTGGTTTTTAATCATCAGGTCCATTTGTTTTGGCGAGAGAGACCTCTGAGGATAATTCAGTTCCTGATGAACACCTTCTGAAAAATGAGCACTGAAGGAATTCTAACTCCCATGATCCTGCACTGATTCATAATGTCATCAACTCCGTCTTTTGTTATTGTTTTGAATGAGAGATGCCTAGCAGCAGAAAATTACTTCATGTGCATTTAAGAGAGCAGGATAAAGCCCCAAAATCAGACCAAAAATGTTTTATATCAACGTATGAAAGAGACGTCTGTAAAACATTAAGAGGGACGCCTCGAACTGCAAACAAGGGCAATTATTACTCTTTGTACTGAATTGGCACCATCTTGGATTCTTGGACAACTCTGATGCAGGTTTATTTTTTCAGGCCGGCATACGGAGTCCCACAAGAGGACAGGATGGGGTGCTGCAGCTCGGGACCTGAGGTCTCACCGGATGAAGGAGCCCTGCTCAACCAGCTGTGCTCAGTGCTGAAGGACTACGAGGGTCTGGAGGAGATCGACAAGATGCTGGGAATCCCCACACTGGCTGGACAGGTGAGCACCTTCAAATTGACCTCAACAAAGACCCGGCTGCTGGGCAGAAAGAAATCACAAAAATACATTTTCAAGTAGACGTTTTATGACTCTATCCCCATTATTTTAAAATCATATTCTTTAATGTATTTTAAGTGCATTATATTTATTTATTTTATTTATGTTTTATATATGATTATTATTGAAGTTTTAATACCTGGAGCATTTTAAAAAATCAATTGAACCAATCAATCATTTGATTTTGTTGAAGGGGCAAAAAGGATCAAATATTTATGAAGTGATTAGTGTTGTAGGATTAGTTTTTTTATACATGCACTACAGTGGACACACTTTCCCTTGTTTGTTTAAAATGTTGACCTGTATTGTATGTATATAGTATGTATGTATGTATGTATATAGTATTTTGTAAATCATAAAATCCAAACAGCAGAATAATGAAATATGTGTGTAATGTTAATATTAGTATTGATGTTACATCAGTAAGTTGCTCCATCTGACTTCATAAATACTGTCGGAGGTGTAACACTGTAGTTCTGTAATACTGAAAATTTACACTCAAAACAACTGCGGATAATCTCTCTGCTCGGTTCCTCACATTGAGTCCTCTTTCTTTAGGCCCCTCTGGCAGACCACGACCAGTACCTGGGCTCTACTGACCCAGCAGCTGCTATGAAGCCTCCTCTATACAGCCAACACTACGGTGCTCCACCAGGCTACAGCGGGCTGCCTCCTGACAGCAGTTTCCATGGACATATGGGGCTGCAGAGAATGCAACATGCCGGCTACCCACCGATGATGAGGATGCCTGGGGGCATAGGGCCCAGACCAGCCGGGATGAGGCCAGGGGGGCCTAACCCTGTAGTGCCCCCTCAACCTAACAACCTGAGGCTCCAGCTGCAGCACAGACTCCAGGCCCAGCTGGTACGTAAATCATTTATATAAAATCAGAAAGATAGAAGTACTTTCATCTTACAGTTCTGTGATGTTTATTGACCACGAACAGGAATTTTAAGGTGAATATGCAGGACAGATGTGTCGGAGTCCTGGATATGTCTAATGTAGCTCATAGCCAAATGGATATGAAGAAGTCAACTCTTTAGGTTCAGCAGAGCAGATTATACCACATCAGAAGCTGTGATACAGCTCATGTGACAGCTTTCTATATGTTTGACTCTCTAGATCTGTCCATTTCCTCAAAGGTCAGCATTATCAAAGCCGTTAATCAGCAGTAACACACAGGGAAACTCACAATAATGATATTATCACAATTATGGTTAATCAATATATTGCAAGACAAATCATCTATGATACATCACAATATCTGTGACCAAAAGAAGCAAGAAAATGTTATATATATATATATATATATATATATATATATATATATATATATATATATATATATATATATATATATATATATATATATATATATATAATGAGGAAGTGATGTATTGCAGTATCAATATTTTGTCTCACGCCTAGTTGTATTTGATCAATGGTGCAGAATTGCCTCCATGTCCAACAATTTAGAACCTAATCTCACACAAAATGACTTTACCTCCATAAAATATATATATTTATATTTATTTAGTTATACGGATGCTGGTCATTAGAATATCATGAAAAAGTTTATTTATTTCAGTAATTATATTCAAAACTGAAACTTGTGTCAATTTATTTATTTGTGTGTTTATTTCAGTGTTTATTTATTTTAATATTGATGGTTATAACTTCCAACTTATGAAAACCCCACATTAAGTATCTGATAATATTGTGAAAAGTTTCAATATTGAAGACACCTGGTGCCACACCCTAATCATCTGATTAACTTAAGACACCTGCAAAGGCTACACAATCATGAGGAAGATTCCTGACCTGACAGTTGTCCTAAAGATGACCATTGGCACCTTGCACAAGGAGGGCATGACATGAAGGTCATTGCTAAAGAGGGTGACTGTTCACAGAGCTCTGTGTCCAAGCAAATTAACCACTTATAGCCCCAGGGCTATTTTTCAATTTCCCTGCTATAAATGATAATAAATATGGAATATCTCTACAAACAAATGGTGCATACGTGAATATATGTGGTATCAAAGGAAAACAACATGTGAGCCCACAGCAGAAGTGCCAGAATCAATTTATGTTGCTGTGACAGAGAAAAGCTATAGCTATAGCTAAAATATTGCAAAAAAAAACAACATTGTGTTTTACTACAGATAAAAATACATACAAACTTAAAACAAGACCAAACTGTCCCAAATCAAACAACAAACAAACAAAAAACAAACTTGAAATAAGCTAAATTATCTGGAATACAAAGTTCAATGATTAAAAAGATGTTTAAAGCTCAATTGTTTGTCAATAAAATCTTTTAGCTACAACTAAATGTTGAGTGCTGTACATTTTATCAATTCATGTTCATACTTTTCATTTGGCCAACATTTGGAGAAATCATTTTTTTCTGTCTTTTTTCGGCAATATTCAAGTTTTCTGATATCATCATTATATCATTTTCATATTAGAAAATCTAATGATGGATCTTGACATATATTACCTGTTTCATCCTTATTCATGTGCATGGCTCATTACCATGAAAAAGACGCTGCGCTTCTTATTAGACGCTCCGATCTAGGGGAACAAAGTGCACACAGTGCCAGCTGCACTTTTCACAACATAGGCACTTTCTTATTACACTTGATGCAACAGAGCAGACCAACAGGCCAACAGGGTTCACTGAGTTTAAGCTGAGCAGCAGCAGCAGCCAGAAAGGAATAAATGTGTTTGAGCTTTCTGCCTTCATCAGCAGTTCCCTGCTGCTGCTAGGACACCACGATGAACACATATGACAAGTACTACACATATACACACATTCACAGTTTGTGGAGATGATGAACAGTACAGTGTGTAATAGATATATAAGGGATGAGTGTTTTTTTGGTCGTGAACTTAATTTGTGTTATTTTGTCTCATTTATTTCATAGAATTTAACTTTATTGTTTCCCCCCCAACAGATTTATATTTCTTTCTTCATTTGTTCATATCTTTTGTCTCTCTGAACCTCCCTAATGCAACATTACTCACCTTAAGCTGCTTTATTCGTGACTTTTAAATAATTTTCACAAAAGGGATCTTTTCTTCTGAACGGCTCTCATCTGAAGATGCATAGGTCTAAGCTGCCATCTGGTGGAAACCTGAGGTGAAAACAGCCTATCAGCGTATTAACTGAAATACACCAGTGATGTAGTGTAGCAGGGAGGTCAGATATGAGTCAGGACTTTTGTCACCTCCTCTTTACACTTCTGTCTGTGCCAGTGGGACGATGTGATGCCTCTTACAGTCTATGTGTCTCTTGCAATCTGGAAATATATAAATGACTAATTCTGATTGAATCTTCAGTTTGGAGTTTGGGCAGATAAGAACATGTTGTTATTACACAAACATACATTATTGTTCCTGCTGCAGGAGTGAAATGAAACTTTAAATGCATTTTTGATGTGTTGACATTTAAATCATGTTTGATTTGATTTAAGGTAACTAGTATTTGTTTCTGTGTGCTAAATGTCCATAAAGAACATTTGCAGGTGATGTAGACTGAATGTATTCTGGATGTTTTAATCACTTGTTGATAATTCATTACTCTGCCTGATTGTAGAACCGTCAGCCGATGGTGAACCAGATGACAGGAGTGTCCAATATGAATCTACCTCTAAGGTCTAATGTACCAAACCAGGTCAGTCAGTCAGTATCGTTCTCCCCTCCCTGTCATTATTATCTGCTATTATTTAAATCAACTCAACTGCATCTGGACTTGTTTTTTATCTTTAGAAGTAATACATATCTCCAAATTGAAAAAAAAAAAAATAATAATACCTTCCTACAATTTGTAAAATGGCTGAACTGAAAAAAAAAATGTGACTAAAAGAAAAACAAATCATAATATTTTTTTTCATTTATTATTATTTAGTACAGTTATATTATTGCGAATAGAATATGCAATAATATAACAATCACCACAACTTCAAACTAAAACTTAACAAATTAAAAAGCTGTTTCATTCTTAAGCAACTGATTTGTACCCGAGACTTCTTTGGTAACCATTTATATTTATTGTGTTAATAAACAAAATATGTATTTACATTTTGTCTTGAGATTTTTCGATTTTTTTTTTTAGAGTTAAACGAAATTGAGGTTTAAACAAAAAAGTGACATTAGTTTGAATAAATCACGATTTAATTTTTAGGCCAACATGTGCTTTCCTGATGATGATTGCTTGTAGGTTCTTGTTTTGAGAGTCTTGAGCATCACCTTCCTGTGTTTCCTCTTTCAGGGAACCCTCAACGCCCAGATGCTGGCTCAGCGTCAGCGGGAGTACCTCAGCAACCATTTTCGCCAACGCCAACAGCAGCAGCAGCAGCATCACGTGCAGCAGCAGCAGCAGCAGCATGTGCACCAGCAGCGTGCCATGATGATGCGGACCCAGGGCATGAACATGCAGCCTAACATGCCCAGCGGGGGTGCCGCCCTTACGCCGATGCCCATGGGCGGCACCAACCCGCGTCTCCCACAGGGAAACCCGCAGCAGTTCCCCTACCCGGCCTCCAGCTACGGTACCGGCCTGCCCTCTCCTCCACCTCCTCCTCATCCTGCCTCCTCCAGCCCCTTCTCCTCCCCTCTCTCCCCCAGCCATCATCTGGCTAGCCAGGGCATGATGGGAAATGTAGGCGGGCAGTACAGCGGGGTAATGAGTCCACCATCACAGCACAGTGCCTTCCAGTTCAGCAGTTCAGGTACATCATTCCAGTGAGGCGGCAGCATCACACGGCGTGTGTGTTTGCTTCGTGGAAGCCGCTGTTTCTGTTTCCCTGTGGTGGCGGTGATCAGATCTAATCATCTTTGTGAAGATTGTCAAAATTATTATTAATCAAAGGTTTTACGGTGTTGGTTGTTATTTAAATGATTTATTTCTGTGTGCAGATATTTTTTTTTTTACACTCGTCTTAACACTCCATTCTATTTCTTCACAAATCACAAATTAATTAGTCTACTAATAGATCATGTGTGGGGGAAGGAACCAGAAATATTCTCTGTCCCTTTATACTTCTTTTTATTTATTGAGTTTATGTATTTGTCAATGTTTTTCTTCTAGTACTTTTGAGAGTATTTGTGAATTCTTAGTCTTGGGCCAAGAACTTGATAAAAGCTAAGCACTTGCACTTTGTTTAAATGTGAGCACTGTCTTCTCCTTGTTCTCTCTTCTGTCTTAGAGACAAAATAATTCCAATTTCTCAGTAATATTGAAACCAGTGTTGCTATGTTAAGTCTTGTAAGAAAAATGTGTGATCTTAAGGGTCTTAGAGTTGCGGAATAGTGTAATTACCAACATGCTCAGTTATCACACATTCAGCTTATAATTATTTTTTTTTCCACTTCAAAATCTCCAGGAATGAGCCAGCAGCAGCACCAGGATCCAGTGTCAGGCTTCCCTTGTAGGGCTGCCACCCCCCAGAGCCCCCTGCTGTCCCCCAGGATGGGGCAGGGTCAGAGCCCCATGCTGCAGCAAGGCCAGGGTCAACCCCAAACCCAGCCCCAGGGCCCCAACCAGGGCGGCCCCCCCGCCTACCAGCCCAGCACAGAGCTGAACGGATGGGCCCAACCTACCAACATCTCCACCAGCAACAGGTAAACAACTCTTTACCAGTTAAACAAATAAATGTAATTATTCTAATGACTAATAACGCAATAATCTGCGTCAATTTGGATTAGCCATTTAGCCTGTGTAATAATAATGAAATACTGTATTTCCCTGCTTAGCTAAAAGTGAGGTAAATAAACATTGTGAGTATATTCCTCAGAAATGTAGTGGATAGGAACAACGTAACATAAAATGGAAATATTAAGTGTGAATCCTCAAAATTGTAGAGTAGCACTTAGTAATGTGCTTATTATAGATACTTTCCACCACTGGTGTACATTCTGCAAATAAACTACTCTGCAAAAGAAAAAAAAAACAACTGTTTTCTTACAATAAAGCAATATGTTTGTTTTTGTGATCATATCATCATTATACGTTATACTCTGACTGAACCTGCCTCCTCCAGCGTGTACCCTCAGCAGTCCCAGACCCAGTATCCCACACAACCCAACGGAGGGATGTACGCCAGCAGCAACAACATGAACCTGGGAGTCGCCATGTCCAGCAACAGTGGCAACATGAACCAGATGTCAGGACAGAGGAGCTCTATGAGCTCCATGAACACAGAGCAGGTCAGATAACACAAAATGAACAATTCATTGTTTATAGGAATTACATTTTTCTGGAAGATGCAACTGAAGCAACTTTCACACGTGGCTATTTCCAATAAATGCAAAATCCCTCCAGTGCGTTTTGATTGTCAGGAAAGACAATTAGATTCTTTATAAGAGTTTATCCTCAGTAATTAGTTAGCGGGGAGTTAGTTAGCGTCAATCGCATCGTTACATTCCTAGAGTTCATGTGTGTTGTGACGTTTTCGTGCAGGTGAGTGACAGCAGCCTTATCCTGGAACAGCTGGCAGGAATCGACATGTTGACACAAGAGGGTGAAGCCAATTCTGTGAGTAAAACTCTCCCCAGTCCACACATTCACTCTCAGAAAGTGTCTATATTATCGTGTGTTATTAAATGTTAAAAAACTGTCAATGTGCTACTTTTTATTATCATGTTGTTTATCCTGAATTTATAAACATTATATTGATCTATATCCATCCTGATAAATGCAGGTGCAGGAGTGGCTCTGTTAGTACACTTGTCTTTAGATATTATTTCATGACAAGTCTAAGGTATTTAAGTTATATGATCACACATGGATATATTTCATAATAAAACATTTAATTAAAGTTTGGCCACCTGCTCCCTCCTCTTCGGTTACACCAAATTACATTTACATCTCTGTTTTACTGAAAATCAATGCCGGACATGTTTCAGCAGGTAAACACTTATTGGATTAATAGTTATTTACTTAATTCAAATGACTTTCTAGACATAATTATACACACCTTTCATAGTATTATTTTTAACCCACAAGGGAAGATAGGGTCATTAACAATTGATTCCTTAAATACTGTGAAACATGGTTTAAAAGCCTTCAGGGTGGTAAGATTATGGAAGCCTATTTCTGCCACTGTAAAAAATAATCAAAACATTTTTTCACTATGATGAAAATGGAGTTTTTTTCTGTGAAGAAAATCATAAACTTTGTCAATATTTGGGCTTAATGTCTCAATATATTGATTTAGTAAATAGTCAAAACATTGAGAAACTAAGTCCAAATATTGAGAAAGTTTCTCTGGTGAGAAACTGGTTTTCATCACAGGGAAAAAGAACATTTTCACCATTTTTAATAATTTCATAATTCCGTTGTATACATTGTGTACAATGATGATAAACTGCTATCTTATTTATTCATTTGTATTTTATTATTATTGTGTAATAGTGGTGAAAATGTTCTTCCATGCAGGAGCCTACAAATCAGATATCTGAGAAACTTTAAAAGCAGAGTTCACAGTTCTATTCTTTAAAGTACTTATTTAAATTTAACATATAACAAAGGAAAATAGAGCTTAAACATGTCACCACAATAACTTTGAGTCTTTTTTTTATATTTAAAAAAAAAATGTTGATTCCAATTTTCTGTCTTTTTTAATAGAATTTCTGCTGACGTAAGCTGCGGTTGAGACAATATTTAACACAGGAGCCCACGCAAAAATACTGACGCCTCCTCAGCTCGACCTATCAAGGAGCATGGAGGAGTTTGGGGATTTTTGTTTGGGACGTGACTGACACTCTGCTCCCTCTACCCTAAACCTACTGAAATGCATTCACTTCTCTGTGGCTTAGTCCACTCTGACTTAACATTTTATGCAACTATAGGGAGACTGCCATCTGAACCATAATGACAACTAATGCACAATAGGAAGAAAGAAGTCAAAAAAACAACCTGAGTCCAGATTTGCCTGGATCTCTGTGGGACGTTGTAGCTCTTCACTGTAGCTGAAGCTGTCATTCTCAGTGTCACACACGCATCTTTAAACTATAGAAAACAAAGGAAACCTGGTCTTCAGCTGAGGTAGGTTGGCGTAATATTCAACATTATCAGCACCTGCCCTAATTCAGTTTCATCTATATTCCCACAGCATTATTTTCATACAGGATTATCTCAGAATAGCCTTGGATTTTGCTTCAGTTGAGGCAAACAAATGCTTTTTACGATCGGGTATTCAAATACACTAGTTCACATGCTCTCAACATAAACATTATGCAACAAGGTCATTGGTGAAAGATTTTTGTAAAGTAAAGATATAACAGTAACCTATTTAGAATCATATAAGGTGAGAGAAGGATTAGAAAGGTGTTGCATTTGTATAGAATTTGGATTTTTATTACTGTAATTGCATAATTTTAGAAATGATGTGTGTAACTGGTCTGAATTCACACTGGATTGCATCAAGATCTGTTAATTTATGATGTAAACATGCTCCTTAACATGAAAAAAAAGTAAGTTATCAAAACTCTAGTATCAGGAATATTCCAAATGTTTCTCCAATTTCAAGACATAGGATGCTACATTTAGCACCTTTTACATATATATAAATCATTCTGTTGCAGTGGAACCTGCTGATTTGTTACTAGTCCCAAGTTGTGATATATAAACATGCACATGCAGTATGTGCCCTGGTCAGATGAATGTATTACTAAAGTTTTCCCACTGAAAACATACAACATTAATCCTCTCAAGTCTCTGAAATAGTGTATATTATAATAGAGTAAATTTATATGTGTATGTGTGTGTGAAACTGAAATTGTGTCACAGTTGTGGACATTAGAGAAGTGAATTGTTGACAAGTATAAATGAAACCTCTGGATTTAATCTTTTATGGTTCTATTTGTGAGCCTGACGGAAGACGTCAAATGAGAAGGTTTATGAAAATATTTTACAGGTATTTATAGTTTTGAAGAAGTTTTAGAGATTCTTTGTATAACACAGAAATTAAGGCTATCTTTAATCTCTCAGAATGGTAAATTTTCATGTTGATTTTGAAAATTAATATATTTCAACTTCTGTAGTAACAGGGGAACTGTATCCCTATTTAATGTCTTTTTGAATGAAGGTGAATGTGTATAGATAGTGTAAATACTTAGATTTATTATAGCTCTAAGTGCAAAGCAGCAGTTTGGAGTTTTAGTCCAACAAACATTTCTTGGAGAGCAGAAATTATCCAATTGGCCAACCAGAATCTCAGTGGGCAGAGCAAAATACCTTTTTTCCACAGATCTTCTTCACAGCAGCCACATTGACATGAAATAATATGTTAACACAGGTTTAACAGTCTGACTCAATTTGACCTGAATGGAACTTCAATGAGTATCACTGGTAACACACACGTCAAAAATTTGATTATTTAAATGGCAAAAAACTGATTGGTCAAAATATAAACTAAATGTTTAAACAGCAGTTAAATGAACAGTATGTAGGGATGACTCAATACCCCAAGTGTGGCGGTAAAATGCAAAAAAAAAAAAAAAAAAAAAAACACACACACACTCATATGCACAAAATGCCATCTCTGAAGTTAGTGTGGTGGTTTGGCCATTCTGGGCTACTGTAGAAACATGTTGGTGCAGCGTAGCGGCTTCACAGAGGGAGAGCTGCTCTCCATGTCGATTAAAATGGCTCAATTTAAGGTGATAAAAATACAGCAGTTCTTATTTTGATTAAACTATACACTAATTTAGAAAGTTATTAATATTATATTCCATTTCTACCATGTCTGTTCTGTTCTGCTAGATGCTGCTAAATCTTACACACTGGACCTTTAATGACTTCTGGCCTCACCTCTTGTTTTACTGGTCCACAACTTTAATTAAAGAGTGAAACATCTTGAGAACTTTTCAATGTTTTTCCATTTAATCTGACACAGATATTCCTAACAGGGTGGTTTTAACAACTTCAATCATTTTGTGAATTTTTACGAGCGGTTTGTCAAATACTGAATGACCAAATACAAAGCTAAAGACACTCTGATCAATCTTAGCTGTGGTACATGCTAATTAACAAATGTTAACATGCAAACAGGCTAAAAACGGATGGTGTTCATAATAAGAATTATTTTTTTAAGAACATTATCACAGTGAGCCTGTATGTATGTGTGTGCCACATTTAGCTGAAAGCATCACTGCCACGCTCTCATTTTACTGATTTAGTCCAATCGTTTGTTTGCTCTGCTCGCAGAGATTTTAGCAATGAGGTTATTTCTGCATCCAATAGCAGCTTTGCCTCTAAAGAATATGTGTATCTCTAAGAAAATTCCATGCTACTGCAATTAATTTTAAAATGACACTTTAAGGTTGTTGTGTACTCGCCTGCAGTATCTCATATGTTACAGGCATTTAGCTGAAGATCCACATCTCATTACTGTCCAAAAACAAGAAGTCGTGTGGTGGTTGAATCATTGATCTTTTTAAATAAGATTTAAGTCTAGAAAACAAATTTTATGCAGGTCAGGTGAAAAAGAGACTCAAAACCTTTACATCCAAAGTTATTTAGACTTTGCTGGACTGGACTCTTTAATGTTTAGGGAATAATTTCATAAATCGATATGAAAGGTGCTCTCACTATTCATTTAGGTGCTGTTTCATAAAAGCTTTTAATTGGGAACAAAACTAACTGTAACTGGCAACGTGTGTTTTTCAGGCCCCGTTTTCCTTTTATTTCAAACACACTGTAGCAGATGTGGCATTACTTGTGTAGGAAAATGTAAACTGACTGCAAAATGAAAATTATGTTTTCTTCAAGGATTTTTTTTTTGGAAAGTTGTACCACTAAAATTACATTTTACTTTTCTAATTTTTTTCTCCACTTTTCAGTGCAGTAAATTATACTACGCTTATACGCTAGATCTAGCATTTTGTAAAGTCCCAAAGATTTTACGAGAAAACCTCTTTAAAAAATGTAAGTCATGGAAATTATTATATTATTATTATTGTCAACTTATCTGCGATGGTTTAACACAATCGAGAGCGGATGTAAAGGCTGATGTACAGTAACTCCAAATGTTTTAGATGAAAGTGAATGATTTCCTCCTGATTTTGACTGACACAGTATACATATATATATTGAAAGATTTCTTAATGCATAGATGTATATTTTATTATTTGCAGAATACTGTAATTCATGTGAGTACCTTAAGATGCTAAAGATATAGCATAATGCCTTAGATCTATGATTCTCTGTGTGGTGTTTAACTGTAAGGTTTACAGGTGTATTATATGTGTCACATACTGCTGAGTGAGTGTTTTAGCCCTTCATCGATGTAGTGATTAGACTCATGGAAAGTTCACAACTATGTTAGCATTTGGTAATCAAATTGCAGATGTAATTATAAGTACAGTGTATGAATGCACCTTGTAAGTGCATAATGGATGAGGGAGATTCTCCCTCCTTCCCACTGTTAGTTTTTTAAGGGGCATTAATAAGGATTCTGACCTCTGATGGTGACCACAGCAACATCACTTTGTCCCCAGCAGCTATTTAATCACCGTGAGCTACTCAATGATGTCAACATACATAAGCAAGTCACCCATTTCTAAAATATAAAGTTCATAAATTCAATATTTTTGAAATATAAAACCACTGGAGTAGTGTTCAGCTGTTTAACATCACAATGTATAGTTCTCATTTTAAATAACTACCACAGAAATATGTGTTTCTCATACCTTTGAGAAATATAGATTGTAGATAGATATGTTTTTTATTTAACAAAAGAAGCCAAAGTTCTCAGTGATACAGTCTGTAGCCTCACAAGGACTTTGGGAAAATTTTAGTTTAAACCAAAAACGGGAACTTGATAGTTTGGAAACTCAGTGCAACAAGCACATTTTTGTCTGTACCATTATAGAGGATTAATACCCAGCCTAGATACAAGTGAATAAACAATCCATCATTCTCAAAAGATTGAATGTAAAACCCAAGATGACATATACAGTAATTTGAGTTTAACTTCACTTTTAACTTCACTGTTCATATTTGACTTTCTAAAATTGTCACTTTTCATCTCCTTTAGTTCTTTAAAGCCACTATTCTCCGTATTTGATTTATAGTCTTTAAATGACTTCACAAAAAATCTCTTTTTTTAAATTACATAATAGAAAATAAACTTATTGCCCCATTTTCAACTAAAATCATTTCTGAAGTTAGATACAGGCAGATATGGCCTGTGTGAAATGTTGTTCCAGAGTTCCTTTCTGTACCATTCAAGTGTTTCACATCACAATGTTAAATCAGATCAATATGTCAAAGCAAAGGCAGAGTTTAGGTGTTCAAAGATCACTGTTTGCAGTTCAAGAGATGTTTTCCTCCTTCTAAATAATAACCCTCCATGCTGTGGTGTTCATATTAAATATCTCAGCGGTGAGAAAGTCCAGTACATACGGTTTATTCAGAGTGTGAGTGTTTTATTATGCAAAAGTCCAGACGTTCACACGTTATGCAAGCTGTCGACTCTAATGTTGCTTTTGCCAATGCTGCTTGTTAATTTATGATTCATGCCACTGTAAATAAATTATTTTTATTGAGATTGACAGCCTCTGTCTTCTTATTTCACTCACTGGGAGGTAAATGTGCCTCTTTGTTCTTATCTGTGTTGTTCTGCATTACCTGCTGCTTTTACTTTATGTCTCCGAGCCATAATGTACTGCAGATCTAACACATTATCCTCCAATTAGGTCATTTTTTATCACTATTCTGGTAAAAATCTTCTAACAGTGAACAAACAGGGTTCTGCCTCTGTGCAATTCTCTCTCAGCAGCAGGTGGGGACATTTTCCTGGAACTCAAGACAACCAGGCACCTGCTGGTATTATTCTCTACACTTTTCACTACTTCCATCACAGACATCACAGAAGCTCATTCCCACTAGCAAAATATGAATTAATGTTCCTAAAATTGTGGCTTTGTATCTCAAAATAATGGAATAAAATATGTTTAATTGTACAATTCAAGGATTTTTTTTTCCATCACAGTGGAAATATTTATTTTTACAGTTGTACAGTTGTGGGAATGGGCTATTGATCATTTGTATGATTTTAGTGGGGGAATTAATCAAACTGTATGGAACGATTATTAATCCTGAATTATAATTTTACTTTTTCCTCTAGGTTCCTATTTTAGATTCTCATTACCCTCCACAAAGTGTTGGTTCATTTTCCTGGGATCCACACAACAACAACAGCAGCAATAAAAAACAAACAATGATTTCATATTGCTCAATAAAACATGAAAAAGGTAAAGCAGCAAATATGAGGATTCGAAAAACTGTTAAAGATCGAGGAACCCTAAATCTGAAATATTGTTCTTAACATATTTAATAGGCCCTAAATGTGTCTATCAAAACGTATTAAATCCAAAAGGTTCCAAAACCGCAATAATATGATTCATCAGGTTTGTGACTTTTTGAAATAAAATGTACTTTGATGTGTCTCACTATGACTGTTGGAGCAATATATATGATATATATCAATATACAGCACAGCTGTCATCATACAGTCTGTTAGACTGACAGAAAACCAGCAGTCACCTGACGTGTTTGTGACAGAACACAGCATCATGTGTGAAATGTGATGTCCTGCGTAACTTAACCCTCATGTTGTATTCCATCAAGACTCATCATAAAAACTGTAATAATACATATATTACCACCTCTTGTTGTGTTAGATTTTTTTAATCAACATAACTTCTTGTGAACATTACAAGTTTTGAACTTCTATTTGTTATTTATGTGTCATTGATCTGAACTTATACATCTTGAAATTGAGTTCTAAAAAAACAATTTCTGGATTATTTTGACTACAAGAAATAATCAGATGTCACAGACTACTTTGGGTCAAAGTTACCAAGTTTTGAAACCATTTAAAATGTGGTGTGTGTGTGCGTGCGTGCATGTGTGCGTGCATGTGTGTGTCTCCATCTGAAAAATGTAGATGTAACTAAATTCAGTTTCTTACATTAACTCTGGTCTCCCCCATTCATTTCTAATGATTTCATCATTTTTGACCGGGAACACAGAGGATGTACAAAAATTGAATGAAACGGACAAAATTGTATGTAAATTAATTTATTTTCTGTGCTGAAATCCTCTTTGTGGACAAAGTCATGAAATCTTAGGGCAATCTGATCAAATTAACCACATTTTTTAGAGACAAAAACTTTAAAATGGACAAATTTGAACGGAAAAACAACAGGAGGGTTAAGATTTTACATTTCATGTCCCTAAATGAATCAGGCTTTCAGATCAGCCTTGTATTGATATGATATTGATGTCTTCGTTTTTTTTTTTTTTTATTTGTTTCTTTTGTTTAATTTAAATCTGTCTCTACTTCATTAAATCATTTAAAAATAATAAAAAAAACAATGTTCAAAATAAGAGAGAAGCATAGAAACAGTAGCCCAATATCCTCAATGATTGACAACTGAAGTTCTTATTTTATGACAATGTCACCAAGGCTTTATTCACACTCAGACTTTACACACTAATGTTCGGTCAAGCTGCATTTTTAAATGACACATGTTCACATGGTGTTGTAGAAGTTCCTTATTCTGAACTGGCATTTGGAGAAGTGAGGACTAGTGCAGCAAAATAACTTCAGTCAGGAGGATTCACCACATATAAAACAAGGACACATGTCTGTATCTGCTCCGTGTCGAAGCCCTGCTGCTTGAACCTGGTCCCTGGTGGCCTCTGCATGGCCTTTACAATCTAATCACAAAGCAGCTGCCTGCTGTGGACCAGCACCGATATGAAAACTGTTCCAGGGTTCACTTAAATAAACCTTTTAGTCATGAATATAATATTGTGAAATAAGTGCTGGCCAACAAATGTGTAATATCATACAGTGTATGAAAAGATAGCCTGTGGTATTAGGTTTGCAGAATGCAAAGATTACTGAAGGTCATGAACTTTATAAAAGGTCACAAATTCTGTCTTGTAGAATTATTATTATACTGAAGGATATCATCCTAATATAAATAATACAAAATAAAGTTAATAATAAACTTGATATGGTAGATTTAAACAAATAATAGAGATGCGCAACTCACCATAGAAATATCTGATATTTGTCTCTGTATTAATTTCTGTGTTGTTGCAATGATATCATTTAATTTTAAACTTGAATATTGTTACATTGCATTATGTGCATATGTGTAGTTAATAAATCTCACTACAGAAACGGAATGAAATGTTGCTGGAGCTGTAATATTCTTACCTGACTGAACAACCGTGGTCTCCATCCCCATTGGTTGGAATATGTCTCCATAGTACGTGATCTGGACGCTCATTGGAGGATTCAGCTGTCTGCTTTCACAACCCGGAATGGAAAAACTGAAGACGTCTCACTCTGCTGTTTTTTTTTCCGGACACTGAAAAGCGCGAGGGTGAGCTAAGAAATACCATGATGGTGGAAATACTGCAGAAAACACGTTCTATTTACTGATGAATGTTTACGAGAGATTTTCGGGAAGGAGATGATGCCACAGTGTTTTAAACCCACAGTGAAACATGGTGGTAGAAATATTGAAGTCTATATTAAAGACTTTACTGACTGCACTGAACTGACCACACTCTGACCAAGAAGTAGCAAAAACATTGTTCTTTACTTCAGCTAATAAAAAGGCCCAATTTTACCATTTTCACAGTTTAATAATAACATCAACATTGGTCTATTTTGACGAATTAGCTGCTCAGAGAGCTGGGGATGGTCATGATACAGGAGGCGAGTACAGCATAGTACAGATTTATTTCATAGTTAGTGTGTTAGCAGGAACCAGAGGGAACTCAATTAAACTCTTCACACAACACTGAAAATGTATTTTGTTTCCATAATAGGGGCATTTTTTAACCTCATATTTAATTATTGTTTTTATTATGACAGCGATGGAAGGCACCTTTATGCATTGTTGACATTTGTTTTGTTAAACATCCAGTAACAGCCAATAAACAGGAAACACAGAGTCTTTATTCATAATGATGAAAGACAGAAATTAAAATGTAAAATAAATCAATGTCAGAATTAAATTGTGGAAAAAACATGCTTAGAATACCCCTAAATCAATTATAAGATAAGAAAGTCTCCTCAGTGACCAGCAAGAAAAACTGATGACCCATGTTAACAAAGTTTAATTCTCTGTACCCAATATATGCATTCATAAAATACTAGATAATGAACGATAATGTCTGCTAAGTAAATGGCACATACTAACATGATGAGCACATCTTTGTGAACTTTTAATTCTTAGTTTCTAGTTTTCTTAATAGCTCTATACTTTTTATCTATATCAAATTATTTGAAATTAAAGCCTTGTATGGAATTAAAGAAATCTCAGTCTTAATGAGCACTGCTGTGTGTTAGACACTGCATTCCACCATGAAATAAAAGAAGAAAGGTTAGTGAGAGAAATAAGGGCATCATCAGGGGTGGGAGAGGTACTTAGATCTTTTAAGTTAAAGTGGCCATAATGCAATTAAAAAGTAAAAATATGTCATTAAACTCTTAATTAAAAGTAAATGGTTATTGTAAAAGTGCACATGGTATGAGGTATATGATTAGATTATTGCACATGTAATTATTAAAATTGAGACAAATAAATTATGGTTTCCTATTCTGTATACATTATTATGAATTATACAAATCTATTCAGAGTATAAAATATGATATACATACATACACAAATATATACATGCAAACACATTCATACTCATACACACACACACACACACACACACACACACACACACACACACACACACACACAAAATATCATGCAAAAATCACGCATTGCATTTCTAAAATACTGATCAGAAAATTAATATAATGCAATATTTTACTCTGAAATACCTGAAAGTACCTTTAAATATAGCACTAAAAAAGAGGAGGATCCTTTACTTCCTTTACGATCCTTTACGTCTTATTGTCCATCACCTTGAATGTAGGATCTTTGATTGGGGGCGTGTCTTGAGGACTTGTGGGCGGGGACTCAGTAATACACCACTACTCCCATCTCAGATACCAGCAGTATTTCTGCGACTCCTGTCAGAAGTGTCCATCTTTACCTGTAACTGTGCACGCGGGTGACACACGCACACGCACATAGAGATGGCCGGCGCGGCGCCACCGAAGCGGCAGGACACCCGCAAATTCTTCGAGAATCTGTCCGGAGCTGGTAAATCCATCGCTGTGCTGACCAGCGGGGGAGATGCCCAAGGTAACGACTCACTGGCGGGTTCCATTATCGGACAGTTATGATCTAGCTGCCGAAATTGACACATTTCACTGCTGATACACAGCAGGACATTTCACTTATACATCTCATAGTCCAGCTATTTAACCGCAGCTTTAGGTTTAGGTGTTTTATCGGCGTTGTTTTAACGTTAAATCACAGAGCGTCAAGCTAAATCAATTCTAAGACACTTAAACCAACCCCCCTCTCTGCCTCTGGAGTCTCAACATTAACTAACCTAAAATCAGATGGGGGCTATATTCATCTCACCCCTACATTTTCCTACGTGCACCAATCACGAGGAATAGCTGCTTATCTTAAAGCCACGGTTATTGCACGTCCAGATGGGGTGTTTTAATTCAATATTTTGTATTTGTTCAATAAGAAAGGTCTTTATTATACCGCGCGTGCCTCTAGATTCTCTCAAAATGTGTAATTCCGGATTTCATCTGTGAACCAGAGGCGGGGCGCTGTGGAGCAGAAACTACACATCCGAAGCAGAGGAAGTGGAGGCACGTGCGAGATTAAACTCACTTTATTGGGAAAAAACGCAATATTTAAGAACATAAACAGTCCGTTGGGAATGAAAACAGTCGTGGCATACAGGATAGAGCTGGTTGTAATGGTTGACACGTGCAGGACAAACCGCGGGCGAAATGAAAGAAGCTCGTACGTCATTATAGAGGGTCAGCGTTGAGACTGGAGTTTATTGTGCATTATGGGGTTTATTACGATGGTTATGCAACAGATGACGCTCCCATTCATATTAAACTATATTAAACCCTGCTAAAAAACAAACAAGCAACCCAGACTGAATATGATCCAAGAAATCCAATATCAACAAGTGCATAATTCAGAAGACTTCTAATTTATATGATCCTATGCCTGTCCTGCAGCGCTGCAGACAGCTTAGGGTGTGTGTGTGTGTGTGTGTGTTTACTGCATAGAGGTCGCATGGGTGCGTGTGCATGCGCGTCCATAGAGCTCCAGGGTGCATAATGTAATAACCAACCAAATGAATCAATACTATAGCATCTATAACACAAGGGAGTTCTCTCAGTATGCAGCGAGTGAGTTGTTGTCCTATATTGTGCATTTTTATTACTTAATATATATATATAATATAACTTAATATTTCATTATATATTGTTATATATTATTATATATTATATTGTTTCCGGCTGTTCCCCTGTTAGATTCATCCTTAAATTGGCATCACGAAATTCACGATTCTTAATTATTTGAATGGAATAAATCATTGTAATAACAACAGTAACACGAAGCAGTGATCGGCTGCACTTGCCTTTAGGAAACGATTTGTAAAAAACACGTGTGTACACCATTGATAAGTAATAAGAGTCGTGAGAGATTCCGTATCAAGTTACCAGAGTAAAAGACAACACTTCCGATTGGGGCTTTCACAATAAAGGTCACCTGGACCGGTTTCTGAGCCCAATGTTTTAATTCTTAAGGATGTTTTTAAGCATGTGTGTGTCTGTGTGTGTGTCTTTACTCATCCTGTCACGGAGCGCTGCGTCGCCTACGTGAGGAGCAGCGTGTATGCAGCGATGTGGAAATGGATACAAGGAAAGGAAAAATAATTCAGAACAAAAACACCTTTTATTTTTAAAAAACTGCTTTTTAGTTTTTAGCATTAGAAGTCAGAATGTTTTAAGAACAAACCAAAACCTGGTTATATTGTGAAACACTGATACAGAAACAGTAATTTCCCCAAATATCAAATAAATCTGTTCGTTTCTGCTAATTATTGTAATTACTTTCACTTACTGTATAAATTGAAATCAGGTTTTACAGACTATTTTATTGGAAAAAACAAAGAGTTTGATAACATAAACTTTGTCTCTGTAAAATTGAAACAGCTCTTTTTCACTATTTACTCACAATTTATAAATCTAATGATAAAAGGGTTTATTGAAAAATAATTTCATAGATGACTTGATAATTAAATAAGGTTACGACATTTAGGAAATTACCCAATTTCCCAATTAGGATCATTAGTTTATCATCACCCATAGTTAACAAGACAGTGACAAGAATCCAGTAAGACTGATAACAGACATAAAGATACGAATGTGTCTGGATGTTATCAGAATAAATGTCCTCACGTCGGCTGAGCATAGAGTCTGAGATTTACCATCAGGCCTATTTTTAATTTCACCAAGTGTTCTGACCGGGAGCGAGGACTCTCTCTCTCTCTCTCTCTCTCTCTCTCTCTCTCTCTCTCATGACCTCTTTACCTCCCATGTTGTCTTCCTGACTGTCCGGCTTCTGTTTTTGTTGTTATCTTTCTTTATTTCTCTCTTGATAATGCAAAAGAGTATTTTTTATGTTCTCTTTTGCTGAACCATCTGTGTCACATAGTGATGGTTAATCATGCCGCAAAAATGATGGGAGCTTGTTCCTACAACATTATAGGATCATATATATATATATCATCCTGAACACACATGCTTATAGACACATACAAATGAAGACTCATGGACATGCAGTGTGGAGAGGAATGGGCATCCCAACCTTGAGAACAGTGCTTTGCTCCTCAGCAGTGCCCAGGAGGTGGAACAGCACCCCTCCTGCTACCAGTCCACCTTCCATTTTTTGGTCCATGCAGGGACTTGAACCGACCACCCTTCAGCTCCCAAGCCAAGTCTCTATGGACTGAGCCACTGCTGCCCTCGAACATCCACTTTAATCCAGACCAACTAAACACATAAATATTCCCGTTACTGTCATAGCAGCTGTCATAGTTTTACAGCAACTCGAATGTAAATTGTTGATGGAATTAGTTGTTGGCCTTGAGATCTTGATGGATTTTGTGTTTTCTCATGGAGTGCTGCCAACTGTCCCGACTGTTAGTGTTTTTTTTGTTGTTTAGAAGACTCCCAGCTGGGACAGATCCTGCTTTCCTGCTTTTTCTCAGTGAACATACATCTGCGATGATTAATTGATTCAATTAAATAGTTGCCAACTATCAAATTACTTCACCAACTATTATATTCGCTGATTACAGCTTTTCAAATGTGAGTGTTTTCTGGTTTCCTTTATAACTAACTGAATATCTTTGTGTATGGGTCTTTGTGTTACATTACTATTTTCTTTACAATCCTTCAACAGCATCAAACATCGATGTTAAACATCACCTCCGGTGGGACCTTTGAATCCATTGCACCACAGAGCCTGTTAACAAAAATATACACCATAAAACATGGTAAAGAAAAAATAAATACATTTCAAGTAAGAAATTGAAACAGCAGCTTTTTGTAATAGAGCCACTAGCCACAAATTTGTTCTTTTATAATACAGGTCAGGGTTTCCCGCAGCACTTTATGAGGTGGCCGCCTCTACAACAAATGCTCCCTTCCTTGCCTACGTTCCTCCAAATGAAAAACCAAAAACTTTATTTATCATGCTAATACAGGCTAACAACAATAAATTTCATCAGAAAAGTTCACGAGTGCTGTGTCTTTTCTTCTCTACACTACACAGCTTCTTAATCCAAGGCACATTCACAGACCCTCAGGAAATCCCAGCACTATCACCTAGAACATGGGCCTGAACTCATTTATTTATTAACATGCTACTTGTTATTCATTTGCACACAATGTTATAATCCTTAGGTAAACAACTGCTACTAAACATCGACTCTGGTGGGACTCGAACCCACAACCTTTGAATCACATCTCGTAT
Source organism: Lepturacanthus savala (assembly GCA_030544235.1). Classification (NCBI taxonomy): domain Eukaryota; kingdom Metazoa; phylum Chordata; class Actinopteri; order Scombriformes; family Trichiuridae; genus Lepturacanthus; species Lepturacanthus savala. The sequence goes on from CM060461.1 coordinate 3,635,098, forward strand.
GACTAGAAGTCCAATGCGCTATCCATTGCGCCACAGAGCCTGTTGTGAAAGAGCTGAATTGTAAAACATGGTAAACTCATCTTACACTGGACCATGTAGGCAACTGGACTAGAAGGCAAGGCAAGGCAAGTTTATTTGTATAGCACATTTCAACAACAAGGTAATTCAAAGTGCTTTACATAAAACATTAAAAGCATCAAGATACAATTTAAGACAGTTGATTAAAACAATTTAAAACAGTTGATTAAAATAAAAAAATAGATATAATATAAAATAAAAATAAGAAATAAAGAAACAAAATTAAGGACAAAACAGTCATGACAAATCAGGCAATAGACAAAACAAATAATCAATAAATCAAGAAAAATATCAAAAGTTTAATTGATCACTAAGATAATCATTAGTTGCAGCCCTAAAAGAAACCTACAATATCCATTTATATTATATTCATTTGAGAGACTGGAAGCAGAATTTATACTTTTTTTCCTTGAGAAATGACAGAAAATAGTTCATCAGTTTTCAAATTGTTGTTGAATAATTATTGCTCTGCTCATATTCATTGAGTTTCTATTTGTTTGTGCTTCTTCAGTGCAACAATTCACAATGGACACAAGGACACTACTGAGAAAGGCAGCATGTTTCCTTGACAACCACTCACTCTCCTCTTCTCTTTCCTTTCCCAGGTATGAATGCAGCGGTCCGGGCAGTCGTCCGGATGGGCATCTATGTGGGAGCGAAGGTCTACTTCATCCACGAGGTGAGCAGTGACTCATGCATAACTTGTGGCCTCTGAGGAGTCTGCAGTCCATGTCACAGGCGACAGGAACTAAAGCAGCTCTGACAAATCTGTCTCAGCAGGACACGCGGACCAGATTCATACAGCCATTCAAAACCATAGAAAGTCTAAATCTATATGAAAGGCATTATACCTGTTTAAAAATGACCTTTCAATTTGATGCCAATGGTGGCAGTTGCAGAGGCGGATAGAGGCTATCTGGTCTCAGTGCAGATATAATTGGATTACCAGGGGCAGGCTTCATCCTCCACGCTCCCTGTATATCGTCATCCCCAGGAGCCTTCAGCAACCACTGCACTGACTAATAACAGCTGGGATGCTTTTATTTTTGTGGCTTTGGATCAGTGAACACACACTTCAGCTATAAAAAAAAAGTAGTTACGATGTTTTCATTCTGTTTTGATGCCAATTTTTCCAAAGAAAAAAGGTTAGGTTAGCTATTATCAAGCAATAATGGCAAACGGACACTGGATGCAGCCGTGCAAATGAAATTATCTGCTGCTTTCCTGTTTTTTTTTTTTTCTAAATTGTAAATGACATGTCATATTTATTTCACCTCTCAGGGATACCAGGGGATGGTGGATGGTGGAGACAACATTGTAGAGGCGACATGGGAAAGCGTCTCCAGCATGCTTCAAGTGGTGAGCAGAGCTTTCTGTTGCTGTTTCTGCAGCAAATGTCACTCACAGTTATTCACAAAGTCAAAGGGGTTGTGACATATAGCACAACATGCTAGCGAAGCTTTGCAAATGGAGCAGCGTTTCTGTGATGTGCAGTGATGTCTTTATTTTTCTGATGAACTGTCATAGTCGACTTAATTGACCTGACTTTGAGATATGAGCAGGATGAGATTTGCACCAGTTTAATGTAGATAATATCTACTTACAGATATCTGCACATAATTATCCACTGACTCCACCAGATGGACAGAAATACTGGAGGTTAGAGCTAATCTGGCTAATCCGTCTGAGGTTATAATGTAGATGATGTTTTCATAGTTGTAAAACAGGTTTATGTGGTTTCAAATAATACATATGTATGTTTTCCAGGCACAGTTCACATGACTATTGGAAGTACTGTGGCTTTGACCTTTGACCTGCTTTCATGGCCATTTTAGATCTGCATTTCTTTCTGAGTTTCTTATTGAGCTCTCTAAATTCATGGCACAATGCTTTGTGACAGAGCAGCTCAGCAGTGTCTGTGGTGGTGCCACATTGGAATATCTGATGGTGTTGATGCACAATAGGGACAAGAGTGATGGTCATTGCCAGTGACTCAGTAACAAAGCTTTCAGGCATGAGCCAAATGAATCTGTGATCAAACTAGACCTTCATACGCCTTGTCATGATCAGACTTTCATTGTTTCTATGTTTTACATTTTATCCATGTAGTTGATACTCAAGAAAACTTTTAGTCTTGTTGATCAATGACAAGCCAGATAAAAACAGCCAGAAATGTGAAAAAAGGCTCATTGACCTAAAGACAGATAACTTGAAGACGAAAATATGATAGTAGATTGGCAAATAAGGAGGACTTTTCCTCTTAAATGCAGCTGCTGGTAAAAAGTGTATATTTTTTTCCACAGGGTGGGACAGTCATTGGCAGCGCCCGCTGTAAAGAGTTTCGTACCCGCGAGGGCCGTTTAAAAGCTGCATGCAACCTTGTTTCAAGGAAAATCACCAACATGTGTGTGATTGGTGGAGATGGCAGCTTGACTGGAGCCAACCTGTTCAGAGAGGAATGGAGCAGCCTGTTGGATGAGCTTCTGCAGCAAGGTGATAGTTTACTACTGGTTTTCATTTAACTTAAAATACTGTAACATTATGTTTTGTAATTTTAATGCAAACATCTTCCTTCCACTTTCTCTTGCTCTCCAGGTCAGATCGATGAGGAGGCAGTCCGCAGTAATTCAGTGCTCCACATAGTTGGCATGGTGGGCTCCATTGACAACGACTTCTGCGGCACCGACATGACCATCGGCACCGACTCTGCCCTGCACCGCATCACTGAGGTGGTGGACGCCATCACCACCACTGCTCAGAGGTAGCTGTAACCTGTAGTAATGAGAGATGAGAAAAGATGTGGGAAAATGAAATGTAACAAGAAAAGCAAAGACTGGGAAAAAAAATTAAAGACATAACAAGAAAATTGTGACTTGACAACGAAACGACAAGATGAGAAAACTGTGTCTTGAATTTGTAAAAGATGTAAGAATACCACAACAAGAAAAAAAAAACGATGCGAGAAAACAAGACGTAACTAACAACACAACAGCTGACAAGACTTGATTCATGGTAAAGGTATCATTACAGATGCATTATCCCCTTTAGATTTAATTGTGTTTTGGTGAATTTCTCTGTGAGTGAGTTAATTGACTGACCTGTTTCAACAGATCAGTCCACTGGGTTTTACTGATAACTTCATTCTCTGTTATATTCTGCTATTTTTCTAGTCACCAGAGGACCTTTGTGCTGGAGGTCATGGGCAGGCACTGCGGGTAGGAACTTCATTTTACAGATGAAACACCAACAATTATAAGTTCCAGTGCTGTAAAGATATAAATATAAGCAGAGCATAAAATGTGTGTGTGTGTTTGGGTAGATACCTGGCTTTGGTCAGTGCCCTGGCATGTGGAGCTGACTGGGTGTTTATCCCTGAAATGCCTCCTGAAGATGGCTGGGAGGATGCCATGTGTCAGAAATTGTCTGAGGTAACACACTTTTACTGTCAACCTGAAGTGACTATTTGATATTGTACATATGCATAATATTCTTTGTAAAAAAGATGGAAATTTGTGTTTCTAACAAGAACTGTTGTTACTAAATCTGATGGGACTCAAACCCACAACCTTTGCTAGTGTTTGACTAGAAGTCCATTGTGCTACAGAGTCCCTGGGTAAGAGTGGACACCGTAAAACATGGGAAAATAGCCCATTAAAAAAAATAATTACGGTTCAAGTTAGAAATTGAATCAATGGCAGCTATTTGTAGCCACTCGCCACACTTTTAGATCCACAATAATACAAGTTTAAATAGGCTACTAAACTTTGACTCTGGTGGGACTCGAACCCACAACCTTTGAATCACATCTCAAGTGTTTGACTAGAAGTCCAACGCGCTATCCATTGCGCCACAGAGCCAGACTTCCCTAACTATACACTGTTACAACATTGGAAAGTGGCTTATCAACAAAATTCATCAAATGATTGATATTGGAACAACAATAGCTTTTTGTAATAAAGCAAATTATTTTTAGCAAGACACATCCTACTAAACTTTGACTCGGGTGGAACTCGAACCCACAACCTTTGAATTACATCTCAAGTATTTTAGTAGAAGTCAGTTGTGCTACAGAGTCCCTTTGTAGTGTATACACTGTAAAACATGGTCAGAATGGCTCATTAAAAAAAATAAATAAATAAATAATGAAGCTCCAAGTCAGAAACTTAATCAATGGCAGCTTTTTGTAGCCATGAGTCACAATTTAAACTTTTTTGTATAATACAAGTTAATATAGACAATTGCTAATAAACTTCGACTCTGGTGGGACTCGAACCCACAACCTTTGAATTACATCTCATGTGTTTGACTAGAAGTCCAATGCGCTATCCATTGCGCCACAGAGCCAGGCTGCCTAACTGTACACTGTTAAAACATGGTAAACTGGTTATCAACAAAATTCATCAAATGTTACAATCAGTGTTTGAAATTGGAGCCACAGTAGCTTTTGTAAAGCTAATTGTCACATTTTTTGCAATGTAGACCATAATTTTAAGCAAGACACATTCTACTAAACCTCAACTGGTGGGACTCAAACCCACACCTTTGAATTACATCTCAAGCATTTTACTAGAAGTCCAATGTGCTATCCATTGCATCACAGAGCCCCTCTGCCTATTTATATACACTTTAAAACATGGCAAACTGACTAATCAACAAAATTAATTAAATGTTAGAAATCAATGTTTGAAATTGGAGCAACAGTAGTTTTTTTTTTTTTTTTGTGATAAAGCTAATGGTCACAATTTTTGCATGTAGATCATTATTTTTAGCAAGACACATCCTACTAAATTTTGACTCTGGTGGGACTCGAACCCACAACCTTTGAATTACATCTCAAGTACTTGACTAGAAGTCCAATGCGCTATCCATTGCGCCACAGAGCCAGTTTACCTAAACATACACTGTAAAACATGGTAAACTATCAAAATTCATCAAATGTTACAAATCATTGTTTGAATTGGAGCAACAGTAGGTTTTTGTAATAAAGCTAATTGTCACTTTTTTTGCAATGTAGATCATAATTTTAAGCAAGACACATTCTACTAAACCTCAACTGGTGGGACTCAAACCCACAACCTCTGAATTACATCTCAAGCATTTTACTAGAAGTCCCTTTGTAGCGTATACACTGTAAAACATGGTCAGAATGTCTCATTAAAAAATAAATAAATAAATAAATAATGAAGCTTCAAGTCAGAAACTGAATCAATGGCAGCTTTTTCTAGTCACGAGTCACATTTTTAGCTCTTTTATAATACAAGTTAATATAGACAAAAGCTAATAAAGATTGACTCTGGTGGGACTCGAACCCACAACCTTTGAATTACATCTCAAGTATTTGACTAGAAGTCCAATGCGCTATCCATTGCGCCACAGAGCCAGCTCACACAAACATACACTGTAAAACATGGTAAACTGGCTTATCAGCAAAATTCATCAAATGTTAGAAATCAATGTTAGAAATTGGAGCAACAGTAGCTTTTTGTAATAAAGCTAATTGTCACAATTGTTGCAATGTAGATCATAATCCTACTAAACTTCAACTCTTGTGGGACTCAAACCCACAACCTTTGAATCACATTTCAAATATTTGACTGGCAGTACAATGCACAATCCATTGCACCACAAAACATGGGAAACCGGCTCTAGTGGGACACTACTTGACTCTGGTGGGACTGAAACCTGCAACATTAGAATCACTTCTCAAGCATTTGAGTAGAAGTCATTCAAACTTGAAGCAAGATTTGTTTTTTTTTTAATATAGATAACAGCTCTGGTGGGACTCAAACCCACATATGCACTATTCAATGTGGCACAGAGCCACTGACTTTTAACTCACACCGTAAACACAAATGTTACTTTGCCACTGCTCTACATTTAGCTGCCACGTTACAGTAAATTGCATGATATGATTTGATGTGGATAGTGTGTCTGTTATTGTCCAGAGTCGATCTCGAGGTTCCAGGTTGAATATTATCATAGTTGCTGAAGGAGCCATTGACAGACAAGGACAACCCATTACTTCTGATTTTGTGAAAGATGTGAGTAAAGTCGTGTTCCAATTCATGCAGAGGAGAAACCAGAAGCTGTGTGACCAACAGAAGCCAATGAGAGAGTTGGAGCAGTACCTCAGTGTTCCAATTTCCTTTTTTGCCTTTTCATTTTCTATAAGTTAGGGATGATAGAATTTGTAAAAGTATGTTTCAGTTGATCAGAACCTTTCTTCAAAAGAATATCACTGCTGAGTTTTTAGGACATCTGTAAACAGCTTGATCTTAAATGAAGCATTTACCTCAAAGATTGGCCTGTTGATGGCCATGATCCTCAGTTACATACAGCTTCACTGATTTACAGTTGGTGGCAGTAACATTCTAAGAAATGTAACTCTGGAAAATAAGATAGGAAGAAGAAGACTGCTATCTAGCAGGGGTTCGGTCAATGCAGGTTATAAAAATTGGCTCTAACAAAATGTGTGCTTTTCTAGCCCACCTCATTGAAAACAAATTGGCTAGCTTGAAATATGAAACTTTTTTCCACAATGTGGTAAGTGACTACATTTCAAAAGTCCTCGTATTTTTAAAGAGATGAAGGTTTATCATGCTCTTACATTATCCTCTGTCATTGGATCCAGCTTTTGGGAGTGCAAAATGTTTACTGTCATGTTTTTATAAAAATGCTTTTGCATGTTTATATCCTTTTAGAACCGCGCTGATAAGAAAAGGCTGAACATTATTATTGTAGCTGAAGGTGCCATAGATACCCACAACAAGGCTATAACTCCTGATTATATCAAGGATGTAAGTATGGTGGAGAGGCCTGTTATGTCCTGGACCCACAAATTCACCTTCAGAAGCATGGATGTCTTTTTCCCTTCATGGTTTGTTTGTGATTTTCCTCTGGGTGAGAACACAATATCACAATTTACCACTTGCAATAAATTGACTACATATGACTATGAAAACATAATGTTAATATCAGGACAAACAAACCAACAAACCTACATTAAACACCATTAAGTTTTTAATTTCCAGCCATGGTGTTAAATCATATGTTATGTATAAATATTTGCATGCTGAAACCGTAGTATGGTAACAATTGAGATCCATTGGATTCTCAAATGTTTTTTGCATGTTTTATGTGTTAAAACAAGTTCTAGACCAAAACACCCCCTTCTGTATATTTAGGATTTATATCACCCTTTCAGCCATTTAGAAATGTAGTATCTCATTCCATATCCTTTTGCATGTTCACCTCTGTATTCTTCCTATTTTCCTCACATGACAGAAGATGTTTTGCATGTTCTCCTTCTGTTATTTACTTTTTGTCATTTGTTTGTTTCCTTATATGTTTGTCTGTTAAGATTGTTTGATATCAAGCTACAATGAAATGTTTAAAGACAATTCATTTAACTATATGTTTTTTGTATATTGTATATTCTCTCGTTTCTAAAATTGTAATAATTTTCTTCATTATCATTCCACGTTGCTGTCAATGCATATGTAGCTGGTAGTCCGCTGCCTGGGTTTTGACACCAGGGTCACCATCCTAGGTCATGTACAGAGAGGAGGGACCCCCTCTGCCTTTGACAGGATCCTGGTAAGTCACAGACACTAAAAATAGCCATAAAAATGATAATTTGACATGCATGAGTAAGTCATAACTTCAAGCATAGAAACCCCAAAGCATGAATATTTACTGACATTACAGACATTTCAAACATTTATCTTTAACCTTGATAGTGTGACCTTTGACCCTTGCAGGCCAGTCGTATGGGCGTGGAGGCAGTGCTGGCGTTATTGGAGGCCTCTGCCAGCACCCCGGCCTGTGTTGTGTCTCTGGTCGGCAACCAAGCTGTCCGACTGCCACTTATGGAGTGTGTTCAGATGGTAAGACTGTGTGTGTGTGTGTGTGTGTGTGTGTGTGTGTGTGTGTAGGTCATGTAGAGACCACGTGTAGATTGTTGAGCACAGATGGTACTGGCTACCAGCCCAGAAAATAAGATTGTACACATACACTGTAGCCTAACCTTTTCCTGCAATGAGACGCTTCAAGTACATATTGATATTAAACAAATGTTTTGGATATTTTAAAAGACACTCACACCTAGGGCTGTAGTAGTAGGGCTGCAGACTCAAACCCTCAGTGCTGAACCTGAGTTTGTTGTTCATGAATATTTTCAAAACACGCTCAGAGGTTTACAGTAGCAGTGAGATGTACTACACGTATACACACACCATTACAAAAGGTGGACACTGTGGTGCATTGTGGTTATATAATGATAACATTATGTGAAATGATGTGCGGAGGGCATAAATATACCTGTTTTTCAGGGAAATTAATTCCCTTGGGGATTTAGACACCCGAGTAGACAATCATGTAATCCTGTAAACTCTTAGTGGTACAGTGTGCAGTTTCTGGTAGCTTGTAGTGGTGGTTTATTTTGTCCTTTCTGGGCTACAGTAGAAGCACAGCGGTGCGTCATGGAGGAAGACTTATCATTTTGATAGAATTAGACACTAATTTAAAGTTAATATATTCCATTTTTTTTCCAAGTGCCATTAGAAAGTTGCTGCTAAATCTGTATCTTAAAATAAATAATAATAATAATAAAATTGTGTGTATTGTGTTTTTGTTCTGGTTGATCAGCTATATCCACAGTGATAGATGACTACCCCTTCACAGAGCAGCGTTGTTAAAGCTAATGCCTAGCTAAGTTGCTAGATTTGACCAAAGGTTAAAAAAATGTGTGTGTGTGTGTGTATGTGGGGGGTGGGGTCATCCAGGCAAGAGACTGCAATGTTTTTTTTTATTTACAAAACAAGTTGTGTCAATAATAGATGGAGTCAGTTAACGTGTAGAACATCATGCAAGCCACAGACACTATGACTACATCTGCAAAAACGGCTCTTTCTTATGTCTTATCCTCAGACCCAAGAAGTGCAGAAAGCCATGGATGAGAAGAAATTTGATGAGGCAGTGAGACTGCGTGGCAGGTAAAAATTCGGAAATATATATATATATGGAACTGAAATGAATTATTAAAGTTTCAGCAACACATGAAAGGCTTAAATAGTTTTTCTACTAGTTTCAGCTGCGTGGGGGGCACTGTTTCTCTCAGCAGTGTGCCAGTGTGCACTGGATTCATTGTGTTTGCATTGATTATTTAATTGGTTCTTAAGTTTGTCTCTGTGGCAGCAACAGAGTAGACATCCATTATAGATCGTTGTTTAATTTGTTTCTTTACATTCATCATCGACAGGAGCTTTGAAAACAATCTGACCACCTACAGACTTCTCTCCTACCGAAAAGCAGACTCTGAACTTCCAAATGTAAGTATCCTTAAAACCAAATAACAACAACATATTGAATTATCATCAAATCAACAAGATTGTCACAGTTTTAATTCTTATTCAATGTGTCTTTTCACCAGCGGCTCTGATATGTACGTTAGTATATAAGGTATTTCCTGGTCAGGTGTAATGTGGGTGCTGCAGTCTTTTTGTGACACTAACACAGCCTGTTTTTTTTACTGTCTGTCCTGAGGGAGAGGAGGCGGGAAATGGAGAGAAGTTTGATGTATGGGATGAGTAATGAGGCTGCAGCTGATCAGCTTCCAAAGCTTCTGTGGACATAGTTCACAGAGTAGATGAGCTTTTCTGCAACTAGTTTAGACCTGATCCCTCTAAATATTAACCTTGGCTTTTATTTGGGGAAATGTATTTAAAAATATGAGTTTAATAGAATTTATTTGCTTGATATTTATGATATTGTGACCCCAAAAGCCATCAGTATCTTACCCTAAAGGCACAATATGTAATTTGTTTAGATTAAAATGTCAAAAAATATAGAAATAACTATATAATATATGTTCTTTAATTATTATTCTTTTCAAAAATTCTGAATTTATTTTTTAATTTAATCTGATCACAGGACAAATTACATGATATTATTATCTCCTTTGCATATGCATCAGTATTAAAGTATAAATTGACTTTTTATACTTTATACTTGTTAAGCCACATTTTCAAGATGTTTTTTTGAACATTTTGTTGTTGACTCTTTTTTTATTGCTTTTTGATATAGAAACCCCTAGTGGCAGAAAATTACATATTGTGCATAGAATGCTATTTTAACATTCTCTTTCTATTTATTTAAGGACATTTTATGAACAAAATTGCACAGTGCCACAAAATGACAAATGATAAAAGTATTAGTGCTGCTTCCCTGTTGCTCTGTCTGTCATTGCTTATTTCTGCTCTGCTTAGAAGTAGAAGCGTAGACCTGCATTTTAGTGCTGTAGCGCAGGCGTTCCACCAGCCCTGCTGTCAAGGACAATCACTGTGTCAGCTGTGATCTGCTTCAAGTGAATGTGAAGCAGCCTCCTTACAGTTTTAATGTCAAGTGTGTGGAGAGCATGGGCAGAAGTGTCTTTGTTTAATCACAACTCAAACTGGACAGGCACCGTGCCCCTGATACCAACGGTCAGTGGCTGCAGAAGTTGGTTGTAAAATTGTATTTAATGTATCAAAAGTAAAAGTTCTCACTATGCAAAATGACACAGTTTAGTCTTATACATGTGCTGGTCATATAATTAGAATATCATGAACAAGTTGATTTATTGTATCAATTATCAAAAAGTGAAACATGGATAATGTATACATTCATTTCACACAGACTGACATATTTCAAGTGTTTATTTCTTTTATTATTGATGATTATAACTGACCACTAATGAAAATGGTAGAAAAAAAATACAAGCAATAGGGATAACCGCACCCTGGAGAAGATTGTGAAACAAAACCCAAAAATGTGTGGAAAATTCTCAAAGAGTGGACGGCAACTGGAGTAAATGCTTGGCTTGGAATTACTGAAATAAATTATTTTTTCATGATATTCTAATTATATGACCAGCACCTGTATTTAATAGAATATAAATCCTTTTAATGTAGGTAAATTTAATGTTAACTTATATTGACAGGTACTCAACTGAAGGGAAATAGTGTTATTTTATACACTGATCAAATGTTTTACCTATAAAAGAAAAGAATGTAATTAAAGTTGTTGATTAAATGTAGTGGAAGTATGAAGTATCAAATAAGATTATTCAAGTGTGATTGTGAGGTAATTGTCCTTTACTTAAGCGCCTGTCTATTTTGAGTTTCTCCACATTGTCTTCTTTGTCATTAGTTAAATTGTTAAAGAAAAGAACATTAAAGGCTCAATCCATCATTAGTGCTCACACACAGCACTTTCTGACCCAACCTCCACATCATGTATCGGTGTAAGAGGATCAAATACACAAATACATGAGTTGCAATTTAATGTTGTTTAATGTCTCTAAAGTTTGGGTTGAAATCTGCTGGGCACAAGTAGTGCATTGCCTCTGATACTCAGGAAGTTGTAGCTAGACTTGGGCCGATATTCTTAATTTCATATAGTGATATTGTCCGGCTCAATATAATGCATGGATAAAAAAAAAAAAAAAAAAAATCACCACACACCAAGGTACATCTTGCATAGCAGTGAAATGACACTCAGACTTATGACAGAGCAGATAAAATAATAAATAAATAATTTAAATATGAAAAATAAGACATTTGATATGTTGCAAAATATCAAATATGGAAGGAATATCTCAACATTTTAATATATCCAAAATCGTCCCAAGCCTAGTCATACCACAGTTGACTGAATGACTCAAGTCTGAAAAGCCAAAAAAAATGGAAAATGGGTGAAAGACTGTTAGAACTTTCAGCAGAAGCTGCTTCTGCTTCGTTGCATCTTTCAGCAGCATGTAATTTTTGCATGCAAGGTAATCTTTGCCTGCTGCTTTGTTCTGCTCCGAGGCTCCTCTACAATTAATGAGAAATAGGCGATGTTATAAGGCGGTAGAGATGGTCAGCTGTCCTGACTTGGCACATGGCATGGAGAACGATTCTTCCTCATTCTTAGTGAAATACTGTTGTGATTTCTGTAAGAAAACGTCTCCTATTTTCCTTCTTTATGCTACAGGAAACACTGCTCCTTCCTCTTCATTGCCTCAAAAAATTGCTGATATACCAGCAGTTCAAAGCTACTTTCATACATGCTCTGACTGTGCACTGAAAGTAAGATTCACTGAAGTGTGAAGCTGTTTTACAACTTGATAAAGCTTGGTGGTGGTTTAACATATGGCAATGCTGTATAGAACTGCACTGTGTGTTTCTGATTGTAATATGTGTGTGTGACTGCTGCCGTTCGTCATCCTCAGAGCTCCTTCAATGTAGCGGTGCTGAACGTCGGTGCACCTGCAGCAGGTATGAACGCCGCCGTGCGTTCTGCTGTCCGAGTGGGAATCACTGAGGGCCACAAAATGTTTGCTGTCAGCGACGGTTTTGAGGGATTCTACAAGGGACAGGTGAGAAACAACGTCTAATTCTCTGCAACTTCTAAACATTTCTGCAAGTTTTGTACTGAATGACGTTGGTACCAGTCTGATCTTGTTTCTGACTGTTGTGAGAACTTGTGCGCAGAAAAAGTTGATTTAACTTAAATAAACATAACAGTCATGCTGAGTAATTCCCTCTCAGTCCTCACAATACTAGTACAGATCCACCTACATCTGAACCTGACACTGCAGGCGAGTCAACATTATCTTGACCGTGATTGGTCAGGCCAGTCTGCAGCTCTTTTACACACATGGCATTCACCACATCTGATGACATTGTGACTTTGCTTTTTTGCAATCCTCAGTGATCCAGGAGCAGCTTCTAATCTTAGCCTCAGAGAGAGCTCTACACTTTGGTTTTATTTGCAAAGCTAACTATTAATACTCACTGTTTGCTAACTATTAGCACTTACTGGGGCAAGCAGCATTCCTCAAAGGTCATTTGTGACTTCTGTGACCAGTGGCAGGGAGCAGGAAGTGGTGGAGCAGTCACTCTCCTCCCTCTCTACAGTGATAAGAATAAATGTAGTCCAGATAAACAGCGCTGCTTAGTGTAAGCCAATTACTCCGCTCCCCCAGCAACGACACCACCTCACACACACTTTGTCTTGGTTGTGCTCTGTCGATTACATGCAAGTCTTCCCTGGGACACACGCACATACACACATATGTATTTTCTGCTGTGGCGAGAGAGGCAGTGACCTGTTGAAAGTGATGAAGCTCAGTGGCAAGTTCTCACACAGAAGGATTAGATGTGATTGAAAAGTGAAGCCATGATCCCTGGCTAAAACCTAGACTAAGTAGGACACAGATTATACCAAAAGAGCTGGTGGTTGTATGTATGTAGCTACACTGGCACAGTAACAGTATAACAGCACAATAACAAGAATGGATTGTAGTTAATATAATCTAATAATATTTCACCGTTAAGATTTGAGCTCTCACCCTAGTACAATCGATATTTTTTGTGGTGCAAATTCAAAGAATTAATGATATGCACTGAGAATTGTTGAAGTTTAGCATTTGAACATTAGGATATGGTATGACATCTGTTTGTGTGTGTGTGTGTGTTTTACTTTTTTAAACAGATTAAGGAGATCAAATGGGGGGATGTAGGTGGTTGGACCGGCCAGGGCGGGTCCCTGCTTGGGACAAAAAGGTAAGAGGCAATATGGAAATAGTCATTTGTGATGACTGTGCTGTATATATTCTCACTGAATTAAATCCCACAGGTAGACTTTATTTATATAGCACCTTTTATATGCGGGCATAGCTCAAAGTGAATTATAATAAAATGAAGAAATAGGAGAGTTAAAATCAGACAAATCAAAACAAGCCCAAATATTGCACCAAGCAATCGAATGAATAAAGGAGCTGCAAGCATTGATGAACGGGGCCCCGCTCCTCCTGCACCACTACGGAGCATGGAGCCACGCGTGGGTAGAGTGAGGAGAGAGAAAAAACCCCAGTCTGAGCAAAAAAACACAACGTCACGTTCGTCCACCAGGCGGTGCTGTCAACGTGTTTGGCATCTGTGTTCAGGGGCAAACTTATTGTACACGTGAAGTATGGAGTAATATATCCTATGATGTATAATGTAACAAGTTCACAACGCTCACAATCTTACCCCTGATTGCTAATTTTTTTTTCAATTCTTCATTTTCTGTGTCGCTTCTGAACAACTCTACCAACTCTGGAGGTAGACAGCGCGCATGGCAAACATTCTTTCTGCTGGTCAATTACTGTTTTCGGTTGCATATTTCAGTATTTGCAGCTTCTAATCTGCAGTATATGATTTTCTTTTGGGGGGCGTTTGTGTTTGGTCTTTCTCGGGTTCTAGCCTAAGTTGTAATGGTTGGTAATTTTTAAATTTTAATACAGGCAATTTTAAATTGCCTGTAGTACAAGTGCAGCGGATGCTGCTACACAAGCGTAGAGTGCCCAATCATGGCTATCAGCGTGAAATATTATATATAATGTTTTAATATATGTCACACCTCAGTATATGTTGCACTCTAGCCAGACTATAAAAAATGTGACTCATAGTAAATACACTGTATTACATTTCACTGTGATTGTATGTGTGACAAATAAATATATATAGGCAATTGAATTTGATTGAGTAGATTGATTGAATAAATACATTAAATTGTTCATTTCTCAATCATCTGTTGTTCATAGCCACTAAGTAATTTAGGGGAAATCAGAATAAAGTAACCTTGTATAGTGTTAAATGTAACATACATGTAGATTTAATTGTAACAACGTTACTCATTTGTGCACCAGAACACTTCCAGGCAAACATCTGGATAAAATTGCTGAGCAGATGAGGATCCATAATATTAATGCTCTGCTTGTCATCGGTGGATTTGAGGTATGTGACTTTGTCTTATTCATGTGCATATTGGCATTGTTTGATCTGATTTCACAATACTTCTCTCAATATTTCTATCTCTGAATATTTATTACTACAAAACGTAACAATTCTTATTATTCAGATTTTAGTGTCATTTTAAAAAGCTATTCACACTACTACTTCTATGTCCAGAAAAGATAAATCTGAATTAATGTCAATGATCAGCCTTATTGTTACTGTCATACACCAATGTTAGGAAATTCATCTATTATGTTCACAATGCATTGTGTGGTTCATTCACTCTCATTTCACTTTCACTGATTTGCTCCTATATTACATTTAAATTTCACAAAACATGTTGACTTATATACATTTAAGTCATTTAAATGTTATAGGCTCTCTCCTTAGTTACCGCTTAACGGTCAAGCTGCAAAACCACAGCTTGTGATGATTTGTAGTTAAACAACCAAACACCAGTAAGATTATCTCTGCTGCAGCTAATGGGATAATACTAGAAACTAAAACTTATCCATAAAAATGAGCTGAAACCAAAAGATGAATGCAACATTCCTTCACAGGCCTGCTGCACAGTGCTGCCTGGGGAATAATAAAATGGTGAAATAGATTAAGCATGATTAAAATAAATTATGTTAAAGAAATACAGTTGTTTCTGACTTTGCAGCTTGGTCAGAAAATGACCAACATGAATTCATCCTTTACCTTTTGTGTTTTGCGCTGCTTACTTCCGCCGTCTGTTGTGACAGGCCTGGCTCTCTCCTCTCAGCTTTTCCTACCGGTAGACAACTCCTACACCTTGTGCTGCATCACTACGTTCTTTTTATGATTTACCTTGTGATCCAGGCTCCTCCCAGAAATACCACCCACAGATGCCCCTCCCACTCCATATGAGCCACTCCCACCCATTGTATAAGCCCCACCCACCTGTCTATAAGCCCCTCCCATTCCTATATAAGCCCTTCTCTATATCACATTTATATCTTCCTCATTGTTGAACAACACAGCTGAGTTCTGTTCAAGAACAACATCAGAAAAACAAACAACGAACAACGACATCAGCCATCATACTAAGTTATTGATAGTTTATATATTTGTTTGTTTTCTTGATTAAAAAAAAATCCTATTAGGAAAGGAACTGGGGCACAACAGTGGTGCAGGGGTTAGTGCTGTTGCCTCACAGCAAGAAGGTCACAGGTTCAAGACCTCCTTGGTCCTGGGTCTGGGACCTTTCTGTGTGGAGTTTGCAGGCAGGCGACCATCTGGGGTGTATCCCTGCCTCTTGCCTGTAATGCACTGGGATTGGCTCCAGCAGACTCTTGCGACCCTAATGAGGAATAAGTGGGTATAGAAGATGAATGAATGAAAGGAAAGGGAGAAGCTGTACAGTACAGTAAATTCCTGTCTCATCAGTAACTAACTGATGAAAAAAGAGAAACATCTACTGCTGAAGACTTTTCTAAGTAGTCTGTAGAACCCAACACTAACCCTAATAGAAACAGTTTACTTTGAAAATGAGTCCACCTACTGTTTGTCCTTTTGTCCACATTACCTGTAAAACCCCCGGCACCAGGCCTCCTCACCTTCTCACACACATCACCCCCCTTTGTCTCAACCTCGTCACTGTCAACCAATAAGACGCTGACTCTCACTGCTACAGGCCTACGTTGGATTACTGGAACTTTCTGCTGCACGGGACAATTATAACGAGTTCTGTGTGCCAATGGTTATGGTGCCTGCCACCGTCTCCAACAACATACCTGGGTCAGACCTCAGCATTGGCTCAGACACCGCTCTGAATGCCATTACTGATGTAAGTGAGGCTGGGTTACAGTGTGTATGTGTTCACACACACACACAGCCTGGCAGAATTCGGGGCTTCGTTGATCGACAGCTCGCATCCCACAAACAGAACAGAAAGTCTATTTTTATAGACACATGTGGCAGTGTTGAAGAAATTTAAGTATAGGGCCATGACATATTTACAGAAAATCACTATATATATATATATATATATATATATATATATATATATATATATATATATATATATATATATATATATATATATATATATATATGTGTGTGTGTGTGTGTGTGTGATTAAGGTAAAGGTGATTTTGTAGCTGTGAGTGTTTGTGCTTAAAAATTAGCAAAATGTGTAAATCATGTTATTTCAACACATGAACCTGCTTAATTTGGCTTAATTTTGTTAGTAGTTTCCCCAGTATGAATGGATTGAAATTTAAATTAGGGTAGAGTATTATATTTATTGATTTATTTTTCCAAAGGGAGGCAAGATAGAAAATCTTCTGCTGCAGTCTCAGAGAGCTGTTATATTTTCAGTGTAAACCCAGCAACTTGACATTCAGCCTTGAACACTACGCTGACGAAGGAAAATAGCTGTGGTACAGTGCACATAGAACTAGTTTGGCAACAGGTGCAACACTTCATCATACAACACTGCATCCAACAATGTTAATTTGAATCAGGCTGCAGTAATAATCAAAAATAAAAAGCAGAGTTGCTGGTTGTTGGAGGCGAGCTGCTCAGCGAAGGTCCCAGGTAAGTGTCTGGGCATGCAGTGAAGTGATGTGGCATGTTTTTGGTGCCCTGGTGTGTTTGTGCAGCCCGCTTTATGTTTGTTTGGTAAACTGCAGATGACTGGACTGGCGGTTCTGATTTAACCCAACAGCAGTGCTCTGCGTGCCTGCTCCGTCTCATCCACACAGCACCAAGTCGTGCGTTTGGAGAGTAAGTCTGCATGCTGCTCCACTATGAAGAGACAAAGATAATGCCCTTCACTTCTTGATCATAAAAGGAAACATCTCTCAGTGCTTCAGGAGGAGTCCCACCTCAATCTTTAGTTTGTCGTGTCAACACTGATATACGTCAGCCAGGGTGACGCCACCCCTCCCCCCGCTAGGCCCACACCCTCCATCCCACCTCCTCTTAGCCAATGGGAAGCCAGAGCCGCTGTTACCCTGGAGAGAGCCAGCAGCACACACACACACACACACACACACACACATGCACACACATATACACATGCAAACACGCACCCTGCAGGGCATACATGCTACAGCGCTGCTTCTTTATTAAAATGGCCTCCTTTGCTTGTGTCCTGATGACCTGATCGTCAAACTGAACTGACAACACTTCATCAACACTCATCAGAATCACTGACCCCGTTTATTCATGTGAACGCAACATTACAAAACTAACAACAGACAAATTTAAATTAAAAAGGCCTATATTGTAGAAAGTGAGATTTTAACTGTATGTTTAATTATAATAAGGTGTATTTGTTATATAAATACTGTCACTTGTTTTCAAAATGCTCAATCCACAGAGAAATGGACACAGCCCATAGCTGTGGCCTCCCATTCACAGGCATTCAAAGGCAATCAGAGGAGAGTCTCATTATTATTAACAGATACAAAACAACCTGTCTAGAGGTCAGTTATTAGATTTATTTAGTTGTAAAACTTTATTGAGATGATCTTTGGTTCTTAAAACCAGTGACATCACAATTTCAAATAAAACCCAGGAAAAGTGTACAATATTAACTATAAGTTTACTAAAAAGAGAAAGATTATCTTCTAACACTTGTTAACCTACAACCAACCTACAATTCTGATCATTCTGATGTCCTAATACGAACCAAAAATAATATAATTATTTGTGGTAGACATAAAAAATAAAACATGCTCCAGATAATAATAAAATCTAATACAACGTTCTATTTGTGAAGTTTTATTTGGTCTTTGGTCCAAAGTCAGGTTCATCAACAACTCTTGCATTGTTTGATGTCTTCTTTACTAGTTGCAAAACTGTATGAAACTTAATTTATAGCAAACAATGCAAACAATCAGTTTGTTGTATGGAATATGAATACAGCTTTAGTTTCCACCTGAAGTGTCAGTTACCATAGTAACCATGGACACAAGCCAAGGGAGCCCCTGTACAGCATGAAGCAGCCTGTGAAACACTGAGGTCTCCCACACCATGACACACAGTGGTCTCACACATGCAGTCTGCCCTCTGGTGGTCTAACCTCATATTGCGGCCACCACCATCAGGCCTTTGAGTCCCTGCTGGAGCTGTACGAGGCCCGGGCCGACTACGAGGAGTTTTGCATCCCGATGTGCATGCTGCCTGCTACCATTAGTAACAATGTGTCCGGCACAGACCTCAGTATTGGCGCTGACACGTCCATCAACGCCATTGTGGAGGTAAGGGCCGAACAAGAAAAACAAGAGAAAAACAATATCAGGAACCTTGTCTAATAGTGATGAAGACGATAACTGCTAGAGCTCAAGAAACTCATAAAGACACAGTTTAAATTATCAAGACACCTAGAAAACACAGAATCATGTTACATATCAGATACAGATCTGAGTTCATTTATTCAAACGTTTGTATGAGCAAAGAAAAGTAAAACCACCACCAGTCTGTGAGTACACACTTTGCTGTTTTGTGAAAACCTAAATACAGAACTCCAGTGACCAGGACGCACTTGCATGACAGTGACTGTGTCTGTGTTTCACTGATCATGTGCAGCAGTTTGTTATATGCTTCTCTTCCTGCTGGAGAGGTTTGTGATGCTGTTTGTGTGTGAAGTGAGCATCACTTTGTGTTTTGTTTTACCTGCTGTAAGTTTGATTGAGTGACGTTTTCCACCAAAAATACATCAAGTTCCACAACTACAGTGACTGTTTGGGATTGTGAGAAGGTAAATGAGAGCCTGCTCTGTAGTGTTCTAGTGGTGGACTTCACTCATCTGACTGAACAAAGTGGAGATGCACAGGTCGATGCTGACGTTACTCAAAAACTTCATATAGTCAGCATCAATATCCAACCTGACTCTTTCCAGTGTGGAAATCTGTAATCTGAAAAAAAAAAACAAAAACAAAAAACATATGTACTATTCTAACAGTACTACTGCTAAAAATGATAATTTGCTGTTTTGATGAAGCTCCTAAATACGGTGGATTGAGTGCAAACACAACAACAAAACAAACAAACATTTTAAAGAACCATGCTGTTTGACAAAATGTATTTTGAAAATGCTTAAGTTTAGCAAGGCCACCATACCTAATTCTAAACACCTACAGAAAGAGCAATGAATTAACAATAGATTGTACCATTATAATAATATAATGTAAAACAACATACCTGAATGTGTTGACCTGTGCATCACAATGATCTCTTCTTGTTGTGTGGACTTGGTATGTCCACACAATGGTAAATACAGCTGCATGTTAACTCTATATACATTAAAGTAGAGCTGATTATGATCATTCTAATGTATTTTTCCTTGGATATTTTTATTATCCAGGGACCAATTATTCAATTGATCTTTTAATTCATTTTTTTCACTTAAACAAAATATTTCAGCTCTACTTGCATATTGTTGTTTGTTGAACTCCAAAGAGCAAATCTTATTTTGATTGTTTGATAACCATTGACCTGTGTGTGGTTAAGACATGTGACCGCATCAAGCAGTCGGCCAGTGGCACCAAACGGCGCGTCTTCATCATTGAGACCATGGGGGGCTACTGTGGATACCTGGCCACTGTGGGCGGTCTGGCTGCAGGTGCAGACACTGTCTACGTCTTCGAGGAGCCTTTTGACATCCGGGACCTACAGGTCAGAGATGAATCTGCTTCCACTAACAATACCTGTGTTCTTTCCTCAAATTACACCTGGAACTATATTACAAGAAATGATCCTGTTTGAACATTTTTCCTGCAGTCCTCCATAAGTTGTGTATTTCTTTCTGTTATTTATATTTAAGTTATATTTTAACCATAGTACAGCATGTACTTCTCAGTTGCTTTGAGTCCACTACTGCCTCTGCCTGGATGTTTGAGGAGTGGACAGGTGGCCCAGATTATAGCGTAGGAAGCTTATTATTAACCTCCCAGCTGCATCACTCATTCTTTGGCAGAGCCAATCAACATAGATCAGGACAGTGACGAGAGATGTGAGGGTTATCAGTGTTGTGCTAGTGTTCATTAATAGGACACCAACTATTCTGAGTCTTAACTTTTTTAGTTAGTTTTACTTATTAAGTTAGTAATTTGGATTTGGATTTTTTCTAATCTGATCCAGGTATTTTTTTATTTTTTTTTCCATTTGCCTCAGACTTTAATTTGTTGCCTTTTGTGATGCGCTTTCAAACCTTTTGTTTGAAAAATGCTCACGTTTAACAAATGCTTGATTAGTGTTTGTGGCAGAAAATTTTTAATCCACATTTTACTTTGAAATTTAAAAGACTACTAGACCCAAACAATCAAACTGACCCCTTTGATGCATTAAATCCACTCTTGGCATCATCAGAGGTGTAGAAACAGTCGTGTTGGCGGCCTCTGGTGGTGTAAATCTCACCCTGCTGCGCTCCATCCTGGGCAGTGATGAGACTGAGGTGTGATTTGTGGCTGGATCGACGTTCTGGCTTAACGTGAGGCTTCGCTTTGTGTTTTTTCAGGCCAACGTGGAGCATCTGACACAGAAGATGAAGACGAGCATCCAGAGAGGCTTAGTGCTCAGGTGAGGATCATCACTCGCATACTGTTTCAATTTAAGCTTTTGTTTTGATCCTGTTTTCGTGACATTACCTCGCAGCCGGAACATCACACTCTTCAGCTGGTGGGATTGTGGAAGTGTGTTTAGTGGAAGTGTGAAGAAAGAAAAAAAAAGAGTTAAAAATACATTTTCTATCAGTGAATAATATTGCAACTCTGTTATTGTAAATGAATATTTACTCCTGATACAAGACGGAATGTGTTGGTCGTCCCTGTGTTTGACATCAAATCAACCTTACAGACGTTATTGAGGCTATTTTAGTCCACTGCACCATCTCACTGTTAAATTGCTCCCAGCAGGACAGAGATCTGTGGAAATAGGACAAACGTAGGTGTTTGGGACAGGTGTAGGTGACATTGTGTTTCTACTCTGTGGTTTTGCTCCTGCATGACTTTATTACTACAAGACACCATAAAGCACAGTGGTGCATTGCAAGAATCTCTGCAGGTTATAGCAGAATGATGATGACTGGCTCAAAGGCACACAAGCACTGGTGGTGAACCAGCAGTCAGAGGGTAACTTACAGGGTAACTGGCTTAAGTCAAGACACTACTGATGAATAGAGTAAAGCGTCATCATGAAACTTACCCAGTTATCCATTCATATAATTGTTTTCTTTTTTAAAAAAATGTTATTACAAATACTAATTTGCATAGATTTAATTAACTATTTAATCTAAATATTTGATAATGCCTGGTTCAAAATTGCGGTTTCATTTTGTTGACAGATCAGTCTGAAATATTTTTACTAAAGGAATTTTGGGTATATATATATTTTACTCCCAAAAATTATCCTTAAATACACTTCTCTACAAATCAGGCGATGGTTGTCATGTGAACAAACCTCCTCAGCAGGATTACAACTGAGAAGCTTGGTGTTTACAAGAGTTTCTGAAGTGTAGATTTCTGACAGTCGACACTATCCAGTTAGAGTTCAAGATTAGCTTTAAACCCTCCTTTGTACATTTATTGTAATATATATATATATATATATATATATATATATATATATATATATATATATATATATATATATATATATATATATATATATATATATATATATATATATATATATATATGTTTTCAGCAGCTTTTTCATATTTTTGGTGAACTGACCCTTTTAATCAACCTGTGAATTATGTGTTTTTAGGAACGAGAACTGCAATGACAACTTCACCACTGACTTCATCTACCAGCTGTACAGTGAGGAGGGACGAGGAACATTCGACTGTAGGAAGAATATCTTAGGTCATATGCAGCAGGTCTGTATTACACACACAGATATGCACATTTTACACAGTATTTGCATCAGTTGAATTAATTTGTGGGTGACACTGTGGCGCAGGGGTTAGCGCTGTTGCCTCACAGCAAGAAGGTCGCAGGTTCAAGACCTCCGGGGTCTGGGACCTTTCTGTGTGGAGTTTGCATGTTCTCTGCATGGGTTTTCACCGGGTACTCTGACTTCCTCCCACAGTCCAAAAACAGGCTCAGGTTAATTGGCAACTCTAAATTGCCCATAGGTGTGAGTGAATAGTGTGTGCGCCCCACAATTGGCTGGCGACCATCTGGGGTGTATCCCTGCCTCTCGCCGTAACTTGTCTTTTAGTTACATCTTTGTTAAAGTGTTGGGAGGAAAAATGAAACACTGCTGTGACCAAATGTTGGCTTTATGTAAGAAATTATGTTAATTTATAACATATGATGTGACAGTGTGAAAATGTGTCAGAAGCAAAGAATCCTGTCTGGTTTTACAGAACGTTACAGTGACTTTTATTGTTTATCTGTCTCGGTGAAAACTTAGTATCTGGATTCACTCTCAGTGTTCTCATAGTGTTGTTTTGGGCTGCAGCTGTTTTCAGAGAAAAAAAACTCTAGACTCTAAAAGGCTCTAAATAAACCTGCAAACACACACAGTTAACTGTAGAATACAGATATCGTCCAAGTGGCCAAAAATAGATATTAATGCAGGTTTAAATGTCCAACATGAGAGATAAACATGAAATATTCGCTGCTTGTGTAAACTGTGTGCTCATGTAAGCTGAGCAGGGTGGTGTACACCCTGAAAATTAAATTCATTGTTTGTTTTAAATAACATATATTTGTTTTTATCTTCAAAGGGTGGATGTCCATCTCCATTTGATAGAAACTTTGGCACCAAAATCGCTGCTAAAGCAATTCAGTGGATCACACAGACACTCAAGGAGTCTTATAAAGGAGGTGAAACAAAAGTCCTTTTTGATACATCACATCATGAGATCATGTCCAGATCTGAGATTAGATCTAGAATGTGCTTCTGCATGAAGGTTGACGCTTGTCTCTAATGCAGGGAGAGTATTCGCTAACTCTGAGGACACAGCCTGTCTGTTGGGGATGCGTCGCAGAGCCATGGTGTTTCAGCCTGTGTCCAAGCTGCGGGAAGAGACTGACTTTGTGTAAGAAAAACAAATTCTGTTTAGTAATACATCAGTTTTACACTTTCCAGCAGAAATTTGGAATGACTACTATCCTATCTTTGATTAGACATTCATAATTTTAATCAAAACTAATATGACAGTATATGGCTACCTCTCAGTGTTCCCTGTTTGATCTGTTTAATATGATAAAGGATTTCCAGTCCTGGATCTTAAGTAACGGAAACAAACTCAACCTCCATCAATTTGTCAGATTCTGCTCTGGATTATTAATTTCAACCATTTTTGTGTTATAATGGCACAAATTGAATCCCATACTATTTGCAATCTCAGGGTGAAAGAGTAGGTTGTGCATTTTCTTTTAGATTTGAAAGGATCACTCCAGAGAGGAAGTTAACTTGGACAGGCGGATCTACAAAGTGACTCTCAGGACTCGAGTGCAGTTCCAAAGAAAAATTCTCATCTGCATGTTTTGTGATTTCAGCCACAGGATCCCGAAGGAGCAGTGGTGGCTGAAGCTCCGTCCGCTGATGAAAATCTTGGCCAAGTACAAGACGAGCTACGATGTGTCTGACTCGGGCCAGCTAGAACACGTGACCCGGATTCGACCTAAAGAGACGAAAACCTCATCGGTCATTTGAACCACTGCCGTACTACTGCCAGAAGACAGCTTCACTCCGACAGAAAAACAGCTTCACAAAACAGTGACAGCTACTCACACAATGACTGACTGAGCACTGACTGCAAATAAATTAAGGTAGATTTTAAAGGTTAATAGCTATTAAAAAGATATTATGTGTGGTAAAATCATGGCACTTTTCAGAAGGGATCTTCTATATTTTAGAAAAGAACCGGTGGAATATGAAGTTAGCAGTTTTAGGTAGATTCAACTAGCTGGAGTACCTTTTATTTTATTTTCAAGATCCCCAATCACATTATAAAGTATAATATACATGTATAAACTGTATGCACTCCTAATGATGTACTGTCTTTAAGTTTTTGTCCTGACAATGTGGCTGTATCGTTTTTTTTTTTATCCTAGCTGAGCAAACATGTTATTGCATAAATGCAACAAGACTGAGGCGATCCATTAACAGCCAGGCTTTCTTATTTTCTACAGTAATTTGAGCCCCATCATTAATGTAAGCTGCTAATAAAGAGTGAATTTGTGTCAAGAAGGTCACACACTCTCAGTTTAAAGCCTGTTTAAACTGAGGAGAAATTATCTGCCATCTTGATTGTATTGTACAGGAGGTTTGGTCTTGGAGATGAGCTGGCTGTGTATGTTGTCACATGCTACATGTAGATTGTGTTTGACTGTGCTGTGTTGCCTTCGCTGTCTGTATCCATCCTGAATATGTATGTGGCATCGTATAGTGGTTATTAGTAAGTAGGGTCCTGTTTGTGCACAACTTCAACCTTCTGTGCTGGCAGCGTGATGTGAGTGTCCTGTCACAGTAATAAAACATTTATTGTGTGAAAAGTCTTTGTTGAGGGGCTTCTTTTTGAGAAGAGCAGTGGTTATTTTATTTACAATCACCCGGTTACCAATTTCAGGATCTTTTTGGAAATTGAAATTCAATCAATGAAAGCAAGACCAATTTTTCCATTGTTGCTTTGTTTATTAAAGTCACCTGTTCAAAACCTACCATTTCAAAATGCAGTATTATAATAACATGGTGCCTAATGTTATTCTAATAACCCGACATTTGATAATGCAGGTGCTGTTCAGGTTTCTCACTTTGAACTGGGGATTCACAGTTACCTTCCAAATCACAGTTCAGATAAATATTTCTAATTGATGAAGTAATGTAAACTGTTCAGCTACAGATTTAAGTCATCTAATACTAAAAATCACATTTATACAAATATTCTCAAAATAAGAGGTGTTCAAGCTGGTTTTATACTTGAGTAGTAGGACTCTGCTATACAAATAACATTTCGAACCTTCGAAGTTTAGTTGTCGGTACTGCTGTAAAAAGTTAATTTAATATATAGTGGATATAATAAGTACCAACTATAGTACATATAATTTAACAGTATGAGAAATCAGGACATGAGCTCTTTATCAGAGTGGGTGGCTCTTAAAAGAGCCTTTTGTTTAGTTTGCAGCAGATGTAGCGAGTTTACTTGCTCTTGGCGGGCTTCTCGGTCTTCTTGGGCAGCAGCACCGCCTGGATGTTGGGCAGCACGCCGCCCTGAGCGATGGTCACTCCGCCCAGCAGCTTGTTGAGCTCCTCGTCGTTGCGGACAGCCAGCTGCAGGTGTCTGGGGATGATTCTGCTCTTCTTGTTGTCGCGGGCAGCGTTTCCAGCCAGCTCCAGGATCTCAGCGGTCAGGTACTCCAGCACAGCCGCCAGGTAGACGGGGGCGCCGGCACCGACACGGTGAGCGTAGTTGCCCTTCCTCAGGAGCCTGTGGACACGGCCCACCGGGAACTGGAGCCCGGCCCGGGAGGAGCGGGTCTTAGCCTTGGCGCGGGCTTTTCCGCCGGTTTTACCTCTTCCGCTCATGGTTTCAGTTCTTTTCTAGAGTCAGAACTCAGATAAGGAACAAACCTCCAAAGTCTCCTTTATATACAAGCGGAGCCGCGGGGCATGCTGGGTAGAGCAGCAGAGACCCGCTCTGATTTTGGCGGTTAGTTTGAAATCAGTTTCATCCAATGAGCAGCGGAGATTTATGCTGCGTTCAGGTTAATCAGGATTAATGTAGAACGACTTGTTGAAATAACCGCTGTTAATCTATGTGGACAACAACTAACAGTTACAATCTAATATGGTATTAAGTTGGAATTGTTAGTTACTTCGTATTAGTATAATACATGTTTCAAATGCTATGCCAGTAAAGCAAAAAGTGAGGGGGAATCGTGAAAAAAGAAACAGAGGAGCAAAGACGACATATATATGACAAGAAAATGTACACACATAACTTTCTTCCTATTTTACTTTATTTTAAACGGTGGAAATTAATGTTGAAATCATTAACAAATTATTCTATGAATGAATGAATTTCTACAATGAACAGACGGAAACACATGTCTCCGTGAAGCTCCTGAACGCAGCATTCGGCTCCTGTCGCCGACGACCAATCAGGACCCGGATGTTTGCAGCAGCGTAACGTGACGCAGTCGGTGCAACGGTTTAAAAGCAGCGTGTCTCGTCTAGTCTGAAATATCTTCCTCTACTAGGAGAAACTAGAATAATGGCTAGAACCAAGCAGACCGCTCGTAAATCCACCGGAGGTAAAGCTCCCAGGAAGCAGCTGGCCACCAAGGCTGCCCGTAAGAGCGCCCCGGCCACCGGCGGCGTGAAGAAGCCTCACCGTTACAGGCCCGGTACCGTGGCTCTGAGAGAGATCCGCCGCTACCAGAAATCCACCGAGCTGCTGATCCGCAAGCTGCCCTTCCAGCGTCTGGTCCGAGAAATCGCTCAGGACTTCAAGACCGACCTGCGCTTCCAGAGCTCCGCTGTCATGGCTCTGCAGGAGGCCAGCGAGGCTTACCTGGTCGGTCTGTTCGAGGACACCAACCTGTGCGCCATCCACGCTAAGAGGGTCACCATCATGCCCAAAGACATCCAGCTGGCCCGCCGCATCCGTGGAGAGAGAGCTTAGACTGTCTCTGCTGCTGCTGATCCACAACAAAGGCTCTTTTAAGAGCCACCTACTCCACTAAAGACGCCTTATTCCTTTAATGTCTGCACATGTGAAACACTTAACATATGATCAGTTCATGTTAAAAGTGAGAAATCTGACGAATCAATGTTCTCACTGTGGGACATTAAGGACAATATATGTATATGACTATTTTATCAAAACTCTGTAATACAAATCATACTAAGTCAATGGAAGCTGTATGAAGCATTTTATATGAAAGGACGTATAGTGTTGAGGGAGCTCTCTGGTTTATGTCTTTAATTAAAAAAGATCTTAACCAATTTAATGAGCTCAGTGTTCTCTGGTGAATTAGAATGAATAAATGTATGTAGTGTGGATATCTGTCCAGCTTTAACAAATGTAAATGTTTCTTATTGATCTTTGTGTAAGAGATACTTGGGATGTTTAAAGTAGCTGTGCTTGAGATGGATTCTAAAATATTATTCATCAGATCCTTTTGATTTAATGGGGAAAATATTCTGTGACATCTCTGAATGTGGTGATTAATCGGCTCCAAAGGAAAAAATATTTTTAATGATTTTAAGTTCGAGTAGGGACATTTATTTCTACTGATGATACATGGCACTTTGTGCCAAGCTGGACGTGTTGTCTGACATAATATGTGTCCCTCTATAACTATGAATAACTATGAGTGAATGACTCTTCACTTTAGGTTTAGATTGCAGCCTACAGTTTGAGTCATGCAGATTATTAGATGCAGTGATCTTGATTTCAGTGTCAATAAACGTCCAGCATACGTGGTGCATTATAAAATCATGATAAAATATGAAACATATTTCAACAGTACATCAAATACAGGAGAATAAACACCTTTATTATTCATAAATGGACCATGTGTCCTTAGCAAAATGTTGATAAAACGACACTAAAACCATAAAAACTGGACCAAGTAGCTGCACCTCATTGAGTGTAGGAGCGCTCCTAGACGAACAGGACAGAGGGCGTAATATATAATTAATTATAATTATAACACATTTAATAATGATCTGTACATAATTATAATTCTTTAATACACATATGTGTGTTTGTGTGTTATGTGTTTTCTTTCCTTTTTTGGGTGGGTTGTTCAAATCTGTTCAAATACATTTGTATTTCGTTGTCTTGTGTTCTGCGCATGCTCAGTTTCTCCACTAGAACTCAGCCAATCCTCTAACAGCAACGCAGCAGCGTAGTTTGCATCAGATGGATATAAAGCTGCGGTCGTGTGGAGTCAAAACTTTATCTGAATGAGAAACTCTACGACTCATCATGCCTGATCCAGTCAAAGCGCCCAAGAAGGGCTCAAAGAAAGCCGTGTCTAAGGCCACCAAGACCGGCAAGAAGAAGAGGAAGACCAGGAAGGAGAGCTACGCCATCTACGTGTACAAGGTGCTGAAGCAGGTCCACCCCGACACCGGCATCTCCTCCAAGGCCATGGGCATCATGAACTCCTTCGTGGGAGACATCTTCGAGCGTATCGCCGGTGAGGCTTCCCGCCTGGCCCACTACAACAAGCGCTCCACCATCACCTCCAGGGAGATCCAGACCGCCGTCCGCCTCCTGCTGCCCGGTGAACTGGCTAAACACGCTGTGTCTGAGGGAACCAAGGCTGTCACCAAGTACACCAGCTCCAAGTAGACTGCTGTCTACCAACCACACAAAGGTCCTTTTCAGGACCACCACCTCAACTAAGAGCTCTGATCCTGCAGCATGCATCTCAATGTTACATTAAATATTTCCAGTCCGACCCTTCATAACTTGCATAATAGTTCATACATATCTAAAACGGTATAAAGGCACTTGTTTTAGTAGTACCTTACGAGGTTCCTTTGACCTGAAACTTGAACATCCTGAGCATGTTCTGTTTTTTTTTTTTTTTTTTTTTTTTTTTTTTTTTTTTTTTTTTTTTTTTATGCTGTTATCTCATTGGCAGTGATTGTATGACTTATATTGAAATTCTCTCTACATTTATATTCCTCAATTCGTTGAAGTACTGAACCTCTAATTGCATAAAGGTTTAAATCAAATCATTTACAATCCGCAGTGAAATAACCTGCATTTATGTCGAATAAACATGCACAGTGTGCATAAGTGTGTGTGTATATAATGGTCCTCTTCTGGACCACCACATCATCCATCACAGTGCTCTACTCCTGCTATTTCTCCATGTAAATGAACCATGTTTGTGCTTTTGGAATCTTAATTTCTGCCTATAAACACCTTGTTTAATATATTGTTTGTATAAAAGTACATAACAGTTTAAAAGATGAATTGTCTGTTTCAGGAAGTGGTAACTACTGTAAAAACAACGTACAGTAAATATGACATGAAAACCAACAAGTGACTATTTTAACTGTAGGTTCTTTATTCACTCTCCAGCTCTAATTTCTGTTAATTTAGAGTAAGTTTTAATCTCAATTCATACTCCACTGTAGGGACTAAATCTGTCCTTGCAGTAAAACAGATAAACTGTGTATCAGCCATGTCCAACACTGAGTGAGACAAAAAAACAGAATTAATTTCAAGCAGATGATGACAGGGAAAAGATGAAATGAAAATATCCTTTTGAACCTGTTCTGAAAGGAAAAGAACAAGATGTTAAATAAGAATTCATGGCATCTCTGAATCACGTTTATATTTTTCACTTACAAAGAATTTGTTCTGGTGTTGATGGTTTACAACAGTAAAAGAGTTTTGTTGGTGTTTTGATGCTGTAATAAGTGATAATGATTTTGTATAATTAGATAATTTGTTAATGTGAAATAACTCTCTCTCTCTATACCTTTTTATATTCCCTATAAAATATCACTTATTTACTTAAGTAATAGAACTACTGAACCTTTAACAACTGCATAATGTCAATAATCAGTTTAACTCATTAAAAAACATAACAATAGTGGTATTAGAACATAGACATGTAATCTGCAGTGAAATAATAACATTTATGTTTAATAAACAGAGTGATTCATAATTATTCCTGTTTTTATCTTTCTAATAATGTAGAGAATTATATTTATTTGACTGATATACAATGCATTTTACAACAAAAAGGCCTTTTGAATAAAGAGTTTGGTCTATTTAATTCATTGATGACGATTAAATGATCAAATAATCAAAAGGAATCACTAAGTATGGTGTGGTTTAACTGTGTGGGAGGAGCTGCTGATGCGTTTGGTTCCTCCAGCTACAGCTTGTCTTCTAACACGTCCGCAGAAGACATTTAATACTGAAGCGCAGCGGCTCTTCTTCATATTCTACTTTGTCGTTGAAGACTGAACTATCACGATGAGCGGCAGAGGAAAAGGAGGTAAAGGTCTCGGTAAAGGAGGCGCTAAGCGTCACCGTAAAGTTCTCCGTGATAACATCCAGGGAATCACCAAACCCGCCATCCGCCGTCTGGCTCGCCGCGGCGG
Organism: Lepturacanthus savala; assembly: GCA_030544235.1. Classification (NCBI taxonomy): domain Eukaryota; kingdom Metazoa; phylum Chordata; class Actinopteri; order Scombriformes; family Trichiuridae; genus Lepturacanthus; species Lepturacanthus savala. The sequence continues at coordinate 3,666,045 of CM060461.1, forward strand.
CGTGAAGCGAATCTCCGGTCTGATCTACGAGGAGACCCGCGGTGTCCTCAAGGTTTTCCTGGAGAACGTGATCCGTGACGCCGTCACCTACACCGAGCACGCCAAGAGGAAGACCGTGACCGCCATGGACGTGGTCTACGCTCTGAAGAGACAGGGACGCACCCTGTACGGCTTCGGAGGTTAAACCCTGATCCAGGAATTAAAACCAAAGGCTCTTTTAAGAGCCACCACTTCATCTGAAGAGAACATGTCCTTTATATTAGCTTCAACACATTATTAAACGATACAACACTAATAACGTGGTACCCCCGTTAGGGTGAATTTGCAAAACACTGCTGAACTTAAAAATAGGTTTGTGTAACAGACATATAAGAGAAAATTGCAGAACACTACTATTTAAAATCTTTACATCAGGAATCCATTATTGATGCAGTTAAAAATGGTTTCCATGCACATTTTATGTAAAATTGTTATATGCTGAGGAATTGTTCCATATACATTGATCACATCTGCTCATTTTATAACAGATACATACAGTGTTTATCGATCCAAAATGACAAATCCTATTCATCGTGATTCTGCCAAACTCCCCTTAACCAGTTAGTTATGGCTGCTGACTGAAAAGCCACCAAATCAATATCTTCCTGTAATGCAACTGTTCACTGTTGCCTCTAGATTTAAAGAAAGATTTGATAGATGTGCATTTTGGTAAACTTTATACCATCTAAAGGAAGTACATGTGAATGTACATTTGAATGTATTTAAATGGATTTTAAATAATGTGATGTCATGAATTGTATAATTTTAAAAGAAAATAATACACTGACACAGCAATAATGCATGTTCACCACATTAAGGTCTTTCTTGAGTTCAATAATTATAGCAGACCTCATCATTACTATAATATATCTAGTATCTTGGATTGATCGCTCGGTATGATCTATGCAGTGATGTTACATTATTAAATGACACACTAGTAATATGTGGTACCACAGAATTTGCAGAACAACACGACTAAATATCTTCCAGTGTCAAAGCTCTGCTGAATCAGTTTTATTTTTCATAAAAGTGCAGATTTAATTTAACAAGTGAATTAATTTGAGGAACCTTTGATCACTCATTTTATAATACAATATGTGCCAGTGTTTAATTTCAGAATGATTGAAATGTTTGATAATGCCGAACTCCTTACCAAGCAGTAATGGCTGCTGAAAAGCCACAAATATTTAATTATCTCTAGTGCAACTGTTTACTGTGGTTTAATAGACTTAGAAGAAATGTATATGTGGTAAACTTGATAGCATCTAAAGAGGAAAGTCAATGTTTACATTTGAATGTATTTAAATAGATTTTATATAATGTGATGTCATCAATTGTTTAATTTTGAACAAAAACAATACACAGACACAACAATATGCATGTTCACATCAGTTTTCTTGAGTTCCCAGAGAACTGCAGGTGTGCTGCAACTCTCACTGTTTTTAAGACAGACCTAAAGACGTTTCTGTTTGCTGCTGCCAATTGCTATAATTTTTAATTATTGTTTTCCACTGTGCTGTAACATTTTAAATTATACCTTGCTTGTTTTTTTGAATTAAAAAAAAAACTTGATTTTTTTCATTTCTTTATATTACCCCTTTGAATTGAATCGTGATGCTTATAATGTTTTATGTAAAGCACTTTGAATTACCTTGCTGTTAAAATGTGCTATACAAATATCCTTGCCTTGAGTTCAATAATTACAGCAGGCACCGTCATTACTATGATACGTCTGTTATATAGGATGGATCACTCGGTGCTCGACTCTATTGGCCTGTTACTACACTGCTGCGTTCGTTGATTGATTGGTTATGCCTGTTGTTGTTTGTCTAAATTCATGTGAATGTTATTTATATTATTTACCTGAAGTGTCAGTGTGATAATTTCGAAGTTATTAAAACAATGTTCATAGTGATTGTGCTAAATTAATAGCAGTAATGGCTGCTGACTGAAAAGCCCCCTCCAAAAGATTTACGTTTCTGTAGTTCAACTGTTCACTGTTGCTTATAGGGTTAGACAAATAATATATTGTAAAAAAATAAACAAATAAATATATTGCTACCGTTTGTAGTAGGATATAGAAATGTAGATTTTGGTAAACTTAATACGATCTAAAGAGGAAAATACATGTTTACATTTGAATGTATTTTTTTTTATTTTAAATAACGTGATGTCATTAATTGCCTAATTTTAAAAGCAAGTAATACACTGACAACAATATGCATGCCACGTTCACCACACATTATTATGGTCTGTCTTGAATTCAACAATCATAGCAGGCCCCGTCTTTACTATAATACATCTGGATGGATCACTCGATGCTCGACTCCGTTGGTCTGTTAATACTGCTTTTTCTTTGATCGACTAATGATGTCTGTGTTGTCATTTGTCTAAACTCATGTGGATGTCATTTCCTTTAATTCTTCGATTATATTGATGAAATGATTCAAACTTTTTTCCAACATTCCTATCTGAACTATCTGAATAAGAAGTATCCATATCTTAGTTCGTCTAGGGCTGTTTTCTTTTTTTCAGAGGTCAGCTCGCTCCTTCCGGGTTGAAGCGTGTCATGTCTGAGTGGTCAGTCTCGCTAACATCAACATCAACCAATCAGATGCGAGCAACAGCACAGTTTAATTTGCATCAGAAGAATATATAGGAGCGGCTGTTCGAGGCTAAATTTATTCGTTCGCAGTGAGTTACTCGTTTTGTTTGACGTTATTATTTTAACCCCAACATGTCTGGACGTGGAAAAACCGGAGCCGGCAAAGTCAGAGCCAAGGCTAAGACCCGCTCCTCCCGGGCCGGGCTCCAGTTCCCGGTGGGCCGTGTCCACAGGCTCCTGAGGAAGGGCAACTACGCTCACCGTGTCGGTGCCGGCGCCCCCGTCTACCTGGCGGCTGTGCTGGAGTACCTGACCGCTGAGATCCTGGAGCTGGCTGGAAACGCTGCCCGCGACAACAAGAAGAGCAGAATCATCCCCAGACACCTGCAGCTGGCTGTCCGCAACGACGAGGAGCTCAACAAGCTGCTGGGCGGAGTGACCATCGCTCAGGGCGGCGTGCTGCCCAACATCCAGGCGGTGCTGCTGCCCAAGAAGACCGAGAAGCCCGCCAAGAGCAAGTAAACTCGCTACATCTGCTGCAAACTAAACAAAAGGCTCTTTTAAGAGCCACCCACTCTGATAAAGAGCTCATGTCCTGATTTCTCATATGGCTGAACTATCTGAAACCTGTCCATTATTATTGTACTTATGTAGGTAATTAAACTTAGATTTTGGTTTACCAGAAATGGCTAGATAGTCATCGAGTCTATATGAAACCAACTTTTATTTTCTATTTATTTAAACCATACATCTTGGACAACATTTTCAGACCCCTGGTAAAATACATGAATGTAAACTGATTTGGGAAAAGAAAAATTTCCTTGGGTAGGTAAGTGAATACTATGCATGTGTTCTGCAGATGCAGCACATGAAATCCAGTAATAGAACTCACTTATACTTGTAAATATATAATATACTGTATTATACTATATATTATACTATACTTGTATAATAACAAATGCATACATAAAATATAGTCTGCATTGTGTCCACTATCTATATAACGGATTGGATTATGTTATGGATAGTCGAGTAATGGATCCAACTAGACTGAAAAAATGTGAACATATCCTTTAACAATACATTAGGTGTAGTGCAGATTATTGCATACATGACTATTAGACAAACGTCTGTGTTTTCCTCCTGCAGCTAAACACTGGAGTGTATAAGAAAATGTTCTGATAGAGGTTTGTGACAGGAATAAGTATATTCAACTTGTCATAAGGACATTTGGCAAACTCCTGTAGATGAACACACATTTGTAAAATAAAAATGTTGTTCCATGCATTAAGATTTTTCCGCTGACTTTCCTTATGTATCTACCGGAGATGATATACCTAACAGGAAGGCTCTCTAAAGTTCTATCCATATGTTCACACAAGCCAGTGAAGAGCAAGTAAACTGCTACCCCAAAGGCTCTATAAGAGCCAACACACTCCACTTAATGAGTAACATCCATAAGCTATTACATGCTTATTACATAAGCTATAACTGGTTATTCACTGTGTTCAGTTTGGGGTCATGTATTCAAATCAGCTGCCCATATTTATGGAACACCATTTTAACATTTAGAGGGCTAAATTTGACTATTCGGAATAAACCGTTGTATTTATGACTAGTATGTTACATTTTCTTTCAAGCAGGGGTGAAAATCCCATTCCACTGATGGGGGACAATAAACAGTACATTTTCAGAGGAACATAAAACAATGCCATATGAGATCATGAATCAATGAGAAAAAAAAATGAAAATCATCTTCCCATGATTGTTAGAGCTCGTTAACAATGATTAGGTCTGATCTTAACCAGCAGACTGTAAAACAGAAGTCCATTTGGGACGAATGTTGAAGTGGTGACAAATGACTTGCTGGCTTCTACATATTAGTTCCATTGGTTTCTTCAGCGTAGCCTCCAAGTACCACCTCTCAGCAACATGCTGATTTTTTTCCCAGTGGCAACTCGTGGTACTGCAACAACAACAAAAAATCCCATGCCACCCAAAAAGCATTTTTTCCATAGACCAAAATAGAAAAAAATGTAAAACTGTTGACAGGACACCCGCAACTATAACAATAGTTACAAATCGTTGAATTATATATTTAAGTCATGGACTTTTTGTCCTTTAAAAACCTTTCTAACCTCCAGAAAAGCTCTAGTGTCTAGTCTCAGCGTGACGTCACACGTGTGTTTCGGGAGCGAGGACGGGTTTTTATTTATTATTTTTAATTATTTTATTTTTTTTTATTGTGGGCAGAAAGTGAATTATACTCAAATCTTAAGATTGTTTGCAATTTACAAGTTCTCATCCATAGACATATATGTCTTTGTTCTCATCACCCCGGGGCATGATGGGAGGCCCCAGAGCATCATGGGAGATGACTCTACTGCGCAGTCTTTATGGGTCGCATAACGCGGAAATGAACCCGGAGTCAGCCCGGAGTCAGGAACATTTTCGGCGTGAATTTAATTTGGTGAACCCTGCAATTAAAAAAAAAAAAAAAAAAAAAAAAAATGGGAAAATAGCAATTACGATTTGGAGACTGCATCTTATTTTAATCACTGTAACCATGACTTAATTGAATTCAATTCCTTATAAACATGACTGGGCATGTTTCTGTCACAGAAAAGTGGTTCTATTTCACATTAATAATATTGTACATAAAGGTTTCTGTAATTACGTTTAACGGAAAGCGTTTAATAGTTAATATTCACAATCAATTAAGAATCAATTAGAAATGGGGAATGCAACTCATACTTATCAGTGGGGTTTGTGCGTATGGTTGTATTCTGGTGAACTAATGATTTCTGTTCCTTTGTCTGTTTCCACAACATACAGATACGAGGCTTTTCCTTAACATAATACATTCAATATTTAAGCTACTAATGTGTTAACACTACTGTATTGTAGCTTTATGTGATGTTAGTTATACAATCATTTAATCATATCTATACACGGAGATTAGAATACAAGTGAGCTGATTTTCTACTGCTGCTCATCAAAAACAGACATAATCAGTTGATCACCGAACACAGCAGAGGTAACAGACCCACAGAGCCGAACGCAGAGTGCTCGATCCAATATGTACCAGATGTATTATTGTAATGACGGAACGTGCATATTGTTGTGTCAGCGCGTTGTTATTTTAAAATTATACAATTCTTGACTTTTATCACATATTTAAAATTTTGTTTAAATTAAAATGCATTCACATGTAAACATTTGCTTTCCTTTTTACCTACACACATGCACATCTTAACACTATAAATCTGCACACCCACACACCTATGCACACGTACATCTAAACACTTATACACCTATAAATCTACACACCTTCACATCTACAGCCCACACACCTACACACACCAACAAACTACAAATCTACACACCCACACACCTACACACTTATGAACCTATACACCTACACACATGCACATCTAAACACATACACCTATAAATCTACACACCTAGATACACATATACACACCCACACACCTCCAAACCTATGCCCCCACACACCTACAGATTTAACGTATACAACCACACACTCACACACCTACTAAGCGACACGACCAGACACCCACACAAATACACACATCCACAACCACACACCCCTACACACACATTGAACACATACACATTACTTCCACACACCTACAAATTTACAAACCTTCACATCCATACGCCCATCCACAAGCACACACACATACACACCTACACATCTACACACCTACAAATAAAACTACACACCTTCACATCTACAGCCCACACATCTACACACCCACAAGCACACACACACCTACATACCCACACACATCTACGCATATACACACTCACACACCTACAAACCTATGCCCCCACGCACCTACAGATTTAGGAAGGTATACAGCCACACACTCACACACCTACAAAACTACACGACCAGACACCCACAGAAATACACACATCCACAAACACACACCCCTACACACACACATGCACACACACACACACACACACACACACACACACACACACACACACACACACACACACCACACACACACACAGACACACATTAAACACCTACACATTACTTACACCCACCCGCACACATACACACCCACACACCTACAAATCTACACATCTTCACATCTATACGCTCACCCACAAGCGCGCACACACACATAAACATCTACACACCAACAAACTACAAATCTACACACCCACACAGCTACATGCTTACAAATTTACAAATCAACACACACACAACCACATGTCCACACACTTATGAATCTATACACCTACACACATGCACATCCAAAAACTTATACACCTATAAATCTACACACCCACACACCTACACAGCCACCAGCACACACACACCTACACATATACACCCACATACCTACAGATTTAGTACCTATACATCCACACACCTACAAAACTACATGACTAGACACCCACACAATCCACAACCACACCCACCTACACGCCTACACATTACTTCCACCCACACACATACACATCCACACACTTATACACCTTCACACCACACCTACAGATTTAGGAACATATACAGGCACACACTCACCCACACAAATACACATCCACAAGCACACACCCCTAAACACATACATATCACTTCCACTCACCCACAAACCTATTCCCCCACACACATACACACTCACAATCCACACACATCTACACACACATCTCCACACCTGCGTTCCCATACACCCACACAGTCACACACATATACCTACACACACATTACTCCCACCCAACTACAGACCCACACACCCACATCTAGTCTGTGTGGTCATTGTTTGTAAACATTTTAATGTAAATAAACTGTATTTAGACATATTTTTTTGGGAACTTGATGACTTTGGTAAATGTGGTCAGAGCAGACGGATTTAGGAGGCAAACTCAGTTTCCATGCCAAAAGAAAAGTGTTTGTGCATTCCACAAACAACATTTACAAAAAATATCTGAAACAGTTAACTCAACTTCACTGAAAATAACCAAACTCAAGTGAAACAAAAGAAACTAAAGCACACTCTGCTGCACAAATGACATTCTCACAGACTTAGGACAAATCAAATCAATGATGGTGATGAAGGAGATGAGGATGAGGACGCCTTACAATAGCAGCACATACTATGGTCAGCCTTTTTGCTGCCTCTGCTGCTTTATTGGGGCTAAAGAAGCTTATTTTCTAACCTTTGTCAGGGACATAACGCTCATTGACTGAACATTTTAGAGCTTCTCTCTTAGCTGTCAGCTCAGCCATTGATGTACTTTATGAAGTCTGAATAAGCCTGATTTCCTCTTCTTCTGGAGAATTAAGAAAATGGTCAATGGGGGAATCACTTTTGATCTGGATACCACCTTCTCCTCAAACAGCTCCACTGTGGCTTAGTTGAATGGTGCCAGCACTTTAAGTCTGCAACAATGCCATATTGTTCTGCTGACAGTGGTGCAATGTCTGGTGTGATGCAAATGAAGCTCTTTAGCACAAGCACCCATATTGTCAGCACCATCAGACAACAGACATGCCACTTTTTCAGTTATAGTCCACTCTGACATGAGAGCATGTTTTACTCTAGCCAGATTTGCTGCAGTGTGTGCCTGGGGGAAATGCTGCACCCCTAGAACAACTGACTGTAGAGAGGTTGTCTTTCATCAATAAAACTACATATAACAGCTAGGTATGCATCACTTTGATAGAGGTCCACATATCTGATATCAGAGTAACAGCAGATGCTTTAGCTACATTGGCTTTGGCTTTCTCCTTGACTACCCCTTTTCCACCATGGCTTTTAGAGTCTAAAAGAAAAAAGTCCAACCTTGAAATGGCTAATATAATGATGTGGTGCAAATAATTGCTTCATGTATTCACATATACACCTTCCTTGTGGGTAGGACATAGAAAGGGGGCAAAGCTTTAAAAATATTTTTGAATCGACCGCCTTCCACAAAGGAAAAGGGTTGGGAATCCTCTATAACCATATTCACCAACACCTCAGCCAAGGATGTGCTGTGCTATAATTCTCAAGAAAGACCTTAATATGTGGTGAACATGCATTATTGTTGTGTCAGTGTATTATTTTCTTTTAAAACTATACAATTCATGACGTTAAAAATCCATTTAAATACATTCAAATGTAAACATGTACTTTCTTTAGATGGTATAGTTTACCAAAACACATTTCTCTATCCTACTAGAAACAGTAACAGGTTGTTTTATTATTTATTTTTATTTAAATCTACAGGCAACAGTGAACAGTTGCACTACAGGAAGATATTGATTTGGTGGCTTTTCAGTCAGCAACTGGTTAAGAGGAGTTTGGCAGAATCACAATGGATAGCGTTTGTCATTTTGACACTAAATTCATTGTTTCAGTTATAAAATGAGCAGATGTGATCAGTATATATGAAACAATTCCTCAGCATATAACAATTTGAGATTTTACATATAATGTGCATGGAAGCCATTTTAAACTGCATCAGTAATGGTTTCCTAATGTAAAGATTTGAAATAATAGTGTTCCGCAATTTCCCCTTAAATGTCTGTTACACCTATTTTTAAGTTTAGCAGTGTACAAATTCTGCCTAACGGGGTACCACGTTACTAGTGTTGTGTCATTTAATAATGTGTTGAAGCTAATATAAAGGACATGTTCTCTTCAGATGAAGTGGTGGCTCTTAAAAGAGCCTTTGGTTTTAATTCCTGGATCAGGGTTTAACCTCCGAAGCCGTACAGGGTGCGTCCCTGTCTCTTTAGAGCGTAGACCACGTCCATGGCGGTCACGGTCTTCCTCTTGGCGTGCTCGGTGTAGGTGACGGCGTCACGGATCACGTTCTCCAGGAAAACCTTGAGGACACCGCGGGTCTCCTCGTAGATCAGACCGGAGATTCGCTTCACGCCGCCGCGGCGAGCCAGACGGCGGATGGCGGGTTTGGTGATTCCCTGGATGTTATCACGGAGAACTTTACGGTGACGCTTAGCGCCTCCTTTACCGAGACCTTTGCCTCCTTTTCCTCTGCCGCTCATCGTGATAGTTCAGTCTTCAATGATAAAGTGGAATATGAAGAAGAGCCGCTGCGCTTCTGTATTAAATGTCTCCTGCGGACGTGTTAGAAGACAAGCTGTAGCTGGAGGAACCAAACGCATCAGCAGCTCCTCCCACACAGTTAAACCACACGATACTTAGTGATTCCTTTTGATTATTTGATCATTTAATCGTCATCAATGAATTAAATAGACCAAACTCTTTATTCAAAAGGCCTTTTTGTTGTAAAATGCATTGTATATCAGTCAAATAAATATAATTCTCTACATTATTAGAAAGATAAAAACAGGAATAATTATGAATCACTCTGTTTATTAAACATAAATATTATTTCACTGCAGATTACATGTCTATGTTCTAATACCACTATTATGTTTTTTTAATGAGTTAAACTGATTATTGACATTATGCAGTTGTTAAAGGTTCAGTAGTTCTATTACTTAAGTAAATAAGTGATATTTTATAGGGAATATAAAAGGTATATAGAGAGAGAGTTATTTCACATTAACAAATTATCTAATTATACAAAATCATTATCACTTATTACAGCATCAAAACACCAACAAAACTCTTTTACTGTTGTAAACCATCAACACCAGAACAAATTCTTTGTAAGTGAAAAATATAAACGTGATTCAGAAATGCCATGAATTCTTATGTAACATCTTGTTCTTTTCCTTTCAGAACAGGTTCAAAAGGATATTTTCATTTCACCTTTTCCCTGTCATCATCTGCTTGAAATTAATTCTGTTTTTTTGTCTCACTCAGTGTTGGACATGGCTGATACACAGTTTATCTGTTTTACTGCAAGGACAGATTTAGTCCCTACAGTGGAGTATGAATTGAGATTAAAACTTACTCTAAATTAACAGAAATTAGAGCTGGAGAGTGAATAAAGAACCTACAGTTGAAATAGTCACTTGTTGGTTTTCATGTCATATTTACTGTACATTGTTTTTACAGTAGTTACCACTTCCTGAAACAGACAAATCATCTTTTAAACAGTTATGTACTTTTATACAACCAATATATTAAACAAGGTGTTTATAGGCAGAAATTAAGATTCCAAAAGCACAAACATGGTTCATTTACATGGAGAAATAGCATTTAAAGGAGTAGAGCACATGATGTGATGGATGATGTGGTGGTCCAGAAGAGGACCAAAACCAGAGGACCATTATATACACACACACACACTTATGCACACTGTGCATGTTTAATGTTCAGGAATGTAAATAGAGAAAATTTCAACAAGTCATACAATCACTACCAATGAGATAACAGCATCAAATAAAAAAAAAAAAACACAAAAAAAAAACACTTTGTGGTCTCTTCAGAACAGGCTCGGGAAGTTTCAGAAATGACAATTCACTCCTAAAACAAGTGCCTTTATATCATTTTAGATACTAGACAAGATATTAAGGGGCAGAAATTTAGAAATCCAGAACTAGAAATAGTTAATGTAACATTGAGATGCATGCTCCAGGATTAGAGAGAAATAAAATGGAAGTTATTGTTTCCTTCTGTGGGGCCCGGGGGTTGGAGATCACTGTACTAATGGTTACATGGAAATATGTAACAAGTATTACATAATAGCCACACATTAGTATTAGTAAGATAACAGAAGTACAATACTGTACAACATGTTTTAACATTTTGAAGGATCAGAGCTCTTAGTTGAGGTGGTGGTCCTGAAAAGGACCTTTGTGTGGTTGGTAGACAGCAGTCTACTTGGAGCTGGTGTACTTGGTGACAGCCTTGGTGCCCTCAGACACAGCGTGTTTAGCCAGTTCACCGGGCAGCAGGAGGCGGACGGCGGTCTGGATCTCCCTGGAGGTGATGGTGGAGCGCTTGTTGTAGTGGGCCAGGCGGGAAGCCTCACCGGCGATACGCTCGAAGATGTCTCCCACGAAGGAGTTCATGATGCCCATGGCCTTGGAGGAGATGCCGGTGTCGGGGTGGACCTGCTTCAGCACCTTGTACACATAGATGGCGTAGCTCTCCTTCCTGGTCTTCCTCTTCTTCTTGCCGGTCTTGGTGGCCTTAGACACGGCTTTCTTTGAGCCCTTCTTGGGCGCTTTGACTGGATCAGGCATGATGAGTCGTAGTTTCTCAATCAGATGAAGTTCTGACTCAACACGACCGCAGCTTTATATCCATCTGATGCAAACTACGCTGCTGCGTTGCTGTCAGAGGATTGGCTGAGTTCTAGTGGAGAAACTGAGCATGCGCAGTACACAAGACAACGAAACAATTCTATAGTGAAGATTTAAACAGTGGTTCAAATTTTTGTTTGCCTTTTGACAAAAAAGTAAAGATTATTGAAAAGTCATCCCCCCCAAAAAATATATAAAACATATGTGCAGCAGAGCTTTTTTCTAACTCTCTCAATCATCTCATTTTACTTAAGATTTATTGTGGGAGAAATATGTGTTTTTACAACCAGGTTACCCACAAATTTAGTTGAATAAAGAATTCTAACCATGTACAGATCATTAGTAAATGCTTTAGAAACCATTTGTCCCTCTGAAATGTAATCCTCCCTAGATGCAGGAGCATGTATACATTCAAGGAGGAGGTGCAGCTACTTGTCTATGCTCTAGTTTTCATTACATTTAGTTAATGACACATCATGACTTTTTAATAAGAAATGTTTTCATTCTGCTGTATTATATGCTGCCCCACAAAGCAAAAGGGCATTAAGTAGAAATTAATTGAGAAAATGACTTTAATCCTTGTGTTGTTGTGTTTCTGGTCAAATCTGACAAAGTTTTTATCTCTAAAAATGTAGTTAATTTGATTAGAATCATCTAAGATTTCATGGTTTTGTCCACAAAGAGGATTTCAGCACAGGAAATAAATTTAATTAATTTACATACATGTTTGTGTTTTATTTAACTTTCATACACTCTTAGTGTACAAAAGTACATTATTAGTCTCCCCCATGAAACATTAATGGGTGAGACCAGAATTAATGTCAGAAATTGAACTCAGGTACAGCTACATTTGTGAGACACACACCACATTTTGAATGGGTTCAAAACAAATGTCCTTGGTGATTTTGACACAAAGTATTCTGTAATAAACATTAGACTATGTTCCATCTGATTATTTATTATAGTCAACATAATCAAGAAATTGTGCTTTTTTTAGAACTACAATTCAAGATGTATAAGTTCAGATCAATGACACATTTAGACCATAAATAACAAATAGAAGTTTAAAACTTGTAATCCTCACAATAAGTTATGTTGATTAAAAACATTTTTAACACAACAAGACATGATAATACATGTATTCTGAAATATTACAGATGAGCGTTATTGGAATGGTCAGATTTTACCTAATTGATTAACATTAAACAAACACAACATGAGGGTTAAATTTATCCTGTTATCCAGCCTCAGTAAGTGTTGGTTTATTATTGGACATGTGGCAGTTTTGTTACATTATATTATCTTATTCTTAGTTTAAAACTATCCTCACATTTAATTCAATATTTTACACATATTTTTGCTTTGTATTACTTACTGAAAAAAATTGCTATACCAAAAACTAGCAGTAACTACATATTCTCCAAAAAATATTTTACCACAACTTGGGCTCTGGATGTTTTATATATGATGTACAATGTATGATGTATGATTGAATAATTGGAAATATTTGTTTTCCTAGACATCTATATAGCAAACATGGAGTAATTTGACCATTTTGGGCCATTATTTTCCAGTCGGATGCTGTTTTGGTGCTGAACTACCTGTTTAACAGCTCGAGTGACTCATAGTGCTGAGCTGTATCAAAGCTCAAATGTGAACAATTTACTGTGAATAGAACCACGTTATGTGTGGGTATTAGATTAATGTGGATGTTTCTGTATCTGTAATGTAACTGCTATACCCACAAATCACATCAATGTTAAAACACTGCAGACCATCTTATATTTGAAGCAAAATAGTTAAACTCCAATTTAACTGAGCAAAACAAGATCATCTTGTCTTTTCAAACTTGTGATGATTACTAAAATGAACAAGTTGATGTTTCTATATTATGTTTCAGTCGTCTAATAAACACAAAGTACCGAATGAAATCAATACCTGGGGCATACATTTCAGATTTGATTTAGACATTTAATAATAGATTGTTAGTGAAGTGAAATCACAGTAACATCAGGGATAAAATGTAAAAAATAGTCTTGTGAATGTGTCTGTGTTCACCATGGAAACAGTAACTTATACAGTAAACCTACATGAAACAAAGCAAAGAACACAATAAATGTACAGTTACTGTCTTGTTAAACCAGGGTACAGTTTTTTCTCTAAGAGACTTGACAATTACTGCCACTGAAATCAAGATCACTGCAGCTAATAATTTGCAAGATTAGAATTGTAGGTTAAACTGAATTCAGCACTGTAAAACAGTATTCTAGAGTATTGTACAGTATCTTAAAACTATTTATAGGGGGATACTTTCCAAGCTGAAGTTATAGGGAGATACATATATTATTTCAGACTACAAGTCCAGCCCAACTGTACCATGAATGATTAGTACAAACGTCCCTTAAACTTAAAATTATTAAAAACACATTGACAGTGTATGTGAGCCTTTATTTTTCAGAGCTGATGAATCACCACATTCGGACATGTGTAAATGGGTATAGGAGAATATGGGTACATTTTACAACTGTTTCTACAATAAACACATACACAAGACATTGTAGATGGAGATTGCAATTCATATACTTATATATATTTACATATACTTAATTTTGAACCAACCAAGGACTCCCTTTCAACTCTATGGACCTTCATATAAAATCATTTTATACAGTTGTATGTGACTTAAGATGACTGATAGTACAGAACTATGTGACTTCTCACTTCTAATAACATGACATTGCTGCTTAAATGGCACAATTAGAGCATTGTCATGTACTATTCTGTACAAGCCTTATTGAACTGCTGGTTTGTCATCACTCGTTTAAAAGACCTTTATTGTTCACTATGGGTCTAGGGAACGCTATGAATTCAGTGTATACGCAACCTGAACGTATGGTTTTTGACAATAAATTTGAGTTGGAAGAGATCATATGTTAAGTGTTTCACATGTGCAGACATTAAAGGAATAAGGCGTCTTTAGTGGAGTAGGTGGCTCTTAAAAGAGCCTTTGTTGTGGATCAGCAGCAGCAGAGACAGTCTAAGCTCTCTCTCCACGGATGCGGCGGGCCAGCTGGATGTCTTTGGGCATGATGGTGACCCTCTTAGCGTGGATGGCGCACAGGTTGGTGTCCTCGAACAGACCGACCAGGTAAGCCTCGCTGGCCTCCTGCAGAGCCATGACAGCGGAGCTCTGGAAGCGCAGGTCGGTCTTGAAGTCCTGAGCGATTTCTCGGACCAGACGCTGGAAGGGCAGCTTGCGGATCAGCAGCTCGGTGGATTTCTGGTAGCGGCGGATCTCTCTCAGAGCCACGGTACCGGGCCTGTAACGGTGAGGCTTCTTCACGCCGCCGGTGGCCGGGGCGCTCTTACGGGCAGCCTTGGTGGCCAGCTGCTTCCTGGGAGCTTTACCTCCGGTGGATTTACGAGCGGTCTGCTTGGTTCTAGCCATTATTCTAGTTTCTCTGAGTAGAGGAAGATATTTCAGACTAGACGAGACACGCTGCTTTTAAACCGTTGCACCGACTGCGTCACGTTACGCTGCTTCAGACATCCGGGTCCTGATTGGTCGTCGGAGATAGGAGCCGAATGCTGCGTTCAGGGGCTTCATGGAGACATGTGTTTCCGTCTGTTCATTGTAGAAATTCATTCATTCATAGAATAATTTGTTAATGATTCCAACATTAATTTCCAGGACTTATCAGAGTGGGTGGCTCTTAAAAGAGCCCTTTGGTTACTCAGCCTTTTGGTTACTCAGGTGCATTTAAAAGAATGCACCTGAGTAAAATAGGAAGAAAGTTATGTGTCTGTAAATTTTCTTGTCATATATATATCGTCTTTGCTCCTCTGTTTCTTTTTTCACGATTCCCCCTTACTTTTTGCTTTACTCGCATGGCATTTGTAGCATGTGTTATACTAGTACGAAGTAGCTAACAATTCCAACTTAATACCATATTAGTTTGTAACTGTTAGTTGTTGTCCACATAGATTAACAGCGGTTATTTCAACAAGTCGTTCTACATTAATCCTGATTAACCTGAACGCAGCATAAATCTCCGCTGCTCATTGGATGAAATTGATTTCAAACTAACCGCCAAAATTAGAGCGGGTCTCTGCTGCTCTACCCAGCATGCCCCGCGGCTCCGCTTGTATATAAAGGAGACTTTGGAGGTTTGTTCCTTATCTGAGTTCTGACTCTAGAAAATAACTGAAACCATGAGTGGAAGAGGTAAAACCGGCGGAAAAGCCCGCGCCAAGGCTAAGACCCGCTCCTCCCGGGCCGGGCTCCAGTTCCCGGTGGGCCGTGTCCACAGGCTCCTGAGGAAGGGCAACTACGCTCACCGTGTCGGTGCCGGCGCCCCCGTCTACCTGGCGGCTGTGCTGGAGTACCTGACCGCTGAGATCCTGGAGCTGGCTGGAAACGCTGCCCGCGACAACAAGAAGAGCAGAATCATCCCCAGACACCTGCAGCTGGCTGTCCGCAACGACGAGGAGCTCAACAAGCTGCTGGGCGGAGTGACCATTGCTCAGGGCGGCGTGCTGCCCAACATCCAGGCGGTGCTGCTGCCCAAGAAGACCGAGAAGCCCGCCAAGAGCAAGTAAACTCGCTGGATCTGCTGCAAACTAAACAAAAGGCTCTTTTAAGAGCCACCCACTCTGATAAAGAGCTTATGTCCTGATTTCTCATACGTTTAAACAATTATATTCACTAAAGCTGATACCCAAGTACTATATTGTAAGCAATATATATTATCTAAGTTGATTACAATTATGGTTGTAATTGTGTAGGCACATTATGTATCACAACTTCACAACAAAATTATAAATATCAAAGCAGCAAGTAATTTTTAGTTAAATTAAATCCAGTCTATATATATTTTGAATGATACATCTTCAACATTTTAAGACTCCTGATAAACTACATGAATATAAATGATTTGGGGGGAAAAGAGGGTTGTTCAGTGCCTTAAATGTTTTATGAGATCTACAAGGAAAACATGAGGGATTACAAATGAAATGGGTGAGACCTGAACTTTGAAGTGAATTGAGTATAACAGAAAACTGAAGTCAATTGCTGAGAAATTAATTTTCAACTGTGTCACCACAATAAAATGAGTACATGATGGAAAATAAAGACATGGAGATTGCTCCTAACAGCTGATTGTGTTTCTTAAAATTAATAAATGGTGCAACATGTCTGTTTAATATTGGATTTTTTCTCACGTAGGTAAGTGAATAGTATGCATGTGTTCTGCAGAAACAGCATTTACAAGAATTCTAGTAATAGAAGGGTTAATGGAACTCAATATTAAATAAATACATAAAATAAAGACTGGATTGTGTCCATCTATATAACAGATTGGATTATGTTGTTCATATGGATATATCAGGATTGTATCCAACTACACTGAAAAAATGTGAATATATGCTTTAACAATGCATTAAGTGCAATGCAGATTATTGCATGTCTAACTATTATTAGACAAATGTGACCATGTGTTTACAAACTGGAGTGTGTAAGAACATGTTTGTTCTGAGAGCTTTTTGACAGTAATAAGTATATTCAACTTGTCATAAGGACATTTGGTAAACTTAGATGAACACACATTTGTAAAATAAAAATGTTGTCCCATGCGTTAAGACTTTTCTGCTGACTTCCCTTATGTATCTACCAGAGGTGATATACCTAACAGGAAGGCTCTCTAAAGTTCTATCCATATGTTCATATTATGTTCAAGGCCATTTGAATACAATAATCACTTCCATACAAATTATTCCAATCCAATGTTTTGATAGTGAAAACAATCCAGTGTATGCTATGAAGCTATGAACTTCAGCTGTAGCTATTGTGAGGCTAAAGCTGTCCGAGTCAAATCAAATATGTACCTTCAAAAATTAATCATATAACATATTTCCTTCTTGTATTTATCAATTGTTTCCATGCTGAGCCACACCCGAGTCTCACAAGATTGTAACTTATTTACAATTTCTATAGTTCTCTAAAAATGCAAAAAAAAAAAAACTTTAAATAATTATATGTACGTGAGGATATATGAAATGTACTTCAGGTCAGCGAAAGGAAATTCAAACACAGGACATGATCCCCAATGCAGCAGAAGACCTGAATTAAAAATAAAATGTTATAATTCACATTACTAAAACCAAAATGGTATTGATCAGATTCCTTTAGGGAGGAACTAATCACTTAATGGTTCACACTAAAGCTAGTGTTACCAGCAAATTATGTTCATTTATATCAGAACAAAGACATGATTTATTAAAATCTTTCAAAAAGATGATTATTATGTGTTAAAGTGTGTTTTAGTAGCGTTCATCTTCACAGTGTATCATTTAGTGGAGACTGGAAGTGTTTTCCAGTGGATCCATCAGTAACAGAGTCTGTGTAACCAGCCTGAGTCACCGACACTGACTGTGTTTACCTCCACCGAAAACATGTCTGATTAGAAACTAAAAACTCACATCACGGCACTGGTTTCAGGTTTATCGTGTTCTCAGACGTCTCTGCTTCATGAATCAGTTGTATTTAAGTCACTAAAAATCACTTTTAGATGTTTTAGGAGACGATTTGTGAAGAAAACTCGCTGCCCGCCACACAAAGCGACGGTGTATCAGCGAGGTTTGAAGCCTCACATAATGAAAGAAATGAGTCCTGGCCGCTAAACATGAGCTCAGTCTGAAGGGAGGAACGTTTCCTCACTGCTGCCATGAGAAAAGTTTTTCAAAACGTTGTTTTTGTGTGTGTTTTAACCCAAAAACGTGGAGGAGAAAACACAAGTGTCGCCAGATTTGAGGCGACTGGCAGAGCAGCGTTGGGTGTTGCTTCTCCACGGTTCTCATGTGCGTTATAAGTACCGCCTCTCGCTCCGTTCTGACCGTTAAATCTAATCCGACTCTCGGACAGAAAACACCTCGATACTCGCGAACATGGCAGAAGAAGCTCCAGCGGTGGCCCCGGCGAAACCCGCGGCCAAAGCCCCGAAGAAGAAGGCTGCTCCCCGGCCCAAGAAGGAGGGACCCAGCCTCACGAAGCTCATCACCAGCGCCGTGGCGGAGTCCAAGGAGCGGAAAGGACTGTCGGTGTCGGCGCTCAAGAAAGTTCTGTTGTCCAAAGGCGTCGATGTGGTGAAGGCGAACAAACGCATCAACACCGCGGTCATCAAGCTGGTGACCAAAGGTACTCTGACCCAGACTAAAGGCACCGGGGCGTCCGGCTCCTTCAAGCTCGCCAAGGAGGCCAAACCCGCCAAACCGGCCAAGAAGGTGGTGAAGAAGAAAGCCGCCGTTAAAGCCAAGAAGCCCGCAGCGGCCAAGAAACCCGCAGCGAAGAAAGCCGCAGCCAAGAAACCCGCAGCGAAGAAGCCCGCGGCCAAAAAATCACCCAAGAAGGCGCCGGCCAAGAAAGTTGCTGCCAAAAAGGCAACTCCCAAGAAAGCCCCCAAGAAGACCCCCGTGAAAAAGGTGAAGGCCAAGGTGGTGAAGAAGACCCCCGTGAAGAAAGCTCCCGCAAAGAAACCCGCAGCCAAGAAGTCCAAGAAGTGAAGCAGCTGTCAATCATTCAGCACTCAAAGGCTCTTTTAAGAGCCACCCACATCTGCTAAACTGCAAATCCTCATCAAATCACTACATTCATCTATTGCATAATACTATATACTATACTGAATGGTTGATACTATATCAACCATTCTAGCTAATTTAGCTAACTATTAATAATACAATGCAATGTTCTATAAACTTCTGTAATTTTGTTTTTTATCCTTTTTTTTGGGATTGTGATCCACTAATTTATATATATATATATATATATATATATATATATATAATATTAAGCCAAGGATCTATATATAGTAGTATCTAGTATCAGAATATAATACTGGTGATAACTAAAATTGTCAATTTAGCATTAAATAACACTGTATGTGTGTGTGTGTGTGTGTATATATATATATATATATAATGCAATTTCAGTGTGCACTATGTAATGTATACATAAGCATGAACATATACATAAATATACCTATTCATATATTAGGTAGGACACAAATAAGAAAGCTAATAGTAATACTAGTAATCACAAGACAGGTTTAATAATAATAATAGTACTCATACATATAAAACTTTAAATAATAGTTATTATAATAAATATATAACAATTAGAATGTTTTAGTTGCCGCAGTGTCTGTTTTCGGCCGCCAGGAGACGATATGTAGAAAAACCCAGGACGTTTGTTCAGTCTCTCTTCCGGTGCTACCGGAAGTCGGAGCTTTCTTTCCCCGTGCCGTCAGCGGACAACAACGTGTCCAGACAAAATGGCACTTTACAATTTCAAGAAGATTATGGTGGTTCCCACCGCAAAGGTGAGTTTTATTCCACATCGTAAACGTGTTTATCGGTCCGTGTGTTTCCACGCTTGGTTGTTTGGGCTCAGAGTTACAGAAGAGAAGAGGAAACACACATGGGGAGGAAAACACGTGCTGAGCTGTAGCAGCTTCCCATCCAAATACACGTAGTGATTGATTTATTAAGGACGTGAAGTTACTACTTCACTAAGGACGTAGTTAACACGAGACAATATATTTCAGGTCCAGTCTCTGTTCGTCTTAAAGTTAAATTAGCGTAACTTAAATACCGTGTTGCGATTGTGGAAACTAAATCTTACAAGTTGTCGTAACGCCTAAAGTGCTGCATTGTGGATTTAATATATGCCGAAATTACCACAAGACACTAAAAGGTTTCAGGTTAATACGTGATGTTATAAAATGTTTTTAATTGTTTGATGGCGAGGATAAATTCAACTTAGAGGTTTACTAGTGGAATTCTATGAGACGATCGCGAATCTGCGTGGAAGGAGACAGGAAAACAGCATGTTGTAAAAGCTACATTATGAAATAACATGTTTACGATGTTCATCGCTACACAATAAACATTTATTTAAACAGATTTGCAAATAATGTGAAGATTCCATTGTTGACTTTTCTGTGTTTAATTGTTAATTACATCATTGGTATAAGAAAGATCTAGTCATGTTTTGGAACGATAATTTGTCGTTGTAATTTTTTCCCTATATTTATTAAAATGTGAAATTAAAATAAATAAGTACTTAAAGAATTATAAGATACATATAATAAAAACGTTACTGGATCTATTGGTGTAATTTCCTGCAGTCAATTTATACTTTTATACATTACATTAATCACTTAGCTGCTTAAAAAAAGAAGACTGGAATAGTTAAAACTACAGTAGAATAGGATGTAGAATTTACTTTTGTGTCTAATTAAACCGACTAATTAAAAAATTGTGAGGGGGGGAAAAACACTGTCTTCAAATTTCTCTCTTATTAAACCTGCTTACTTTTTCTTCTCCCTGCAGGATTTCATTGACATCACTTTATCCAAAACACAAAGGAAGACGCCCACAGTGGTCCACAAGCATTACCAGATCCACCGTATCCGACACTTTTACATGCGAAAGGTGAAGTTCACCCAGCAGAACTACCACGACCGCCTCTCACAGATCCTCACTGACTTCCCGAAGCTGGACGTAAGGAATCATTTAAAATAACGTATTCATGTGTTGTTCACATGTGATCTGTCATTTCCATCTTGATGTCTGCAATCAGTTTATGAGACTCAAATATTTTGTTTTCCTCAGGACATCCATCCATTCTATGCTGATCTGATGAATGTGTTGTATGACAAAGATCATTATAAGTTGGCTCTGGGGCAGATAAATATCGCCAAGAATTTGATTGACAAGTAAGTTTGTCCAAAATCTTTTACCTTTCTTTGCTTCTTCTTTTATTGAAGTTTCCACCTACCACCACAGTTCTTAATTTACAGCCTTTTTGTATAAAAGCAGAAAATATTCCACGTTGGTGTTTTTTTGTAAAATGTTATGCAGCATAATTGCTAATATGCTGCATACATAGTCAATTGGAATGCATTATATCTAACAGTTCATGACACTATATCTTGAATATAAGCATGTAACAGCTTCAATTGCCATCATAAACATCTTTATTCCCCCTGTCCAGTGTTGCCAAAGACTATGTGCGTCTGATGAAGTACGGTGATTCTCTGTACCGATGTAAACAGTTGAAGAGAGCAGCTCTGGGTCGTATGTGCACCATTCTGAAACGCCAGAAATCCAGCCTGGAATATCTGGAGCAAGGTAACACCGAGAATCCATCACAGTTTATTAATACAAATTTATTGTTTGTCATCAGATTTGTCAAATGAAAACACTATAAACTTTTACAGCTTCATCCACGAATATACATTTTTGCTTTTAACTTATATCTTTTTATACAGAGTTTTTTCTAGTTTAATAATTATCTGGCTTTTTGCCTGTTAGCCATTTTTTCCTTTATATGTGGAAATAATTAAACATCATGTTGTTCCTCTTCCACAGTGCGTCAGCATCTGTCTCGTTTGCCGACCATCGACCCCAACACGAGGACCCTGCTTCTGTGTGGTTACCCCAATGTAGGCAAATCCAGTTTCATCAACAAGGTAAGTTGTGTGTGTATGTTTGACAGTTTAGGCTTGTTATGATGAAGTTGGAGATTTTTTTTTTGTATGCATAAAGAACTAACTCCTCACTCAAAATATTATTTCTTAATAATTAATTGTTTTTTTCTATAAAACTTTAGGAAATTCTGAGTGGGCATTATTTACTTTTCCCAAATACTGATGTCTTCAAACAATGAACATTCCACAACCTCCAAATCTTCAATTCACTGTAACAGGCGATCAAAACATGCAGCATAATCGTACATTTAGTCCTGGAATAATAAAAAATTTAGCATTAAAAATTAAACTTCGTTTTTGACCTTTTGCTAATATTTCCCCCTAAAGTAAATATAATACAACAAAAGACAGAACAAAACCTGTTCTCTTGTAGTTTATATATTTTCTTTCTTTTGAAGCTTATGTAGCACTTTCAACTACAACAAGTTTCTACAGAAAATTGTTAATAATCTGAGCTGTTTGACGCCACTTCTATTTAACATAATGTGAACTGGCTTCTTTTCTCAGGTGACCAGAGCAGATGTTGATGTCCAGCCCTATGCTTTCACCACCAAGTCTCTGTTTGTGGGTCACATGGACTACAGATACCTCCGCTGGCAGGTGAGATGCTGCTGTCCTCGTGGAACAGCAGTTAGTGTCTCCTCTATGAACAACAAACCTGTTTGTATTACAAATGACTGAGTTATTACAAAACCTAGTTTGAAGACCATACAGTACTAAAGGATAGTGATTGAACATATGTGCACAAAGGAAACAGTGACTTATTTGTTTTGGTAAAATGTCATGTTTTATTGTTCCATTATGTGATCAACATGTATGCACCAGAAACTGGGCAATGTAAATGTTCCTCCACAGTCAGACAAAATTACACAATTAAAATTGCAACAGCTGTACAAATGTATTTTGTATTAAAAATACTTTAGTGTTAGTTTTTTTGTCATGAATGTACATTATCTGCTAACAGTAAACATTTTCCATATATAAGGCGTGCGTGTGTCTATTTTTTTTAACCTACTGTGAATGTCATTATAAAGGAGTAAGACATGCAGCAACATAACAAACAACTCCCTCTCATCCGTCATGGTGATTCTGTATACAGGTGGTGGACACCCCTGGTATCCTGGACCACCCTCTGGAGGACAGAAACACCATTGAGATGCAGGCCATTACGGCTCTGGCTCACCTGCGAGCGGCGGTTCTGTACGTCATGGACACATCTGAGCAATGTGGCCACACTCTGCAGGAACAACTCACCCTCTTCAACAGCATCCGGCCTCTCTTTGCCAACAAGGTCAGATGTCAACATGTTTGTCGGTTTTGCCTAAATGTCGGTTGCAAACAGTATCAGCGACTTCGTTAGCTAATAATCGGAAAATGCTGTTTCTTCCCTGTCATGTTTGATAATGTGGTGTTAGTGGCACATTTCAGCCTTTTCTAGATGAAACAATTATTTATGTGTAGAGTAGGGGTGGGACATTAATACGTTAAATACAATTAATTTAATACAAAGGAAAGGACACATTAAAAATATTGATGCATTTTATCGCAAAGTGTTGGCAAAAACGTTGTTTATTGAAAACTGTGCAGAAAAGAGTTTGCATATCACAGAAGATTCCAAATTTCCCCTTCAGGCTAAACTCTGGCCATATACATATCAACTCCACTACTCATTGGACTGCCAACAGGAGTGTTTACAGGAACTCCACCCAATCATTGTAATATAGCATATGACCAGGAGATGGCGCCTCTCTCACAGAACTCTCTTCACCCTCACAGGGGTGCGATCTTGTCACCTTTCGGTGAAATATGCGGTTTTGAATTCCAAGTGGTTCATCTGTGTGATTCTCTGCTTTATTATAACCGCCACTGCTTCAGCGTTGTAAATTGCATATTCTGTTTTTCCTCTTTTTTTTTTTTTCCTGTCTCCTTTCAGTTTTTCTATCTGGTGCATTTCCATTGTTTCTCATGCTCACTCGATTCCCTGATTCACATATAAATGAATGTTATATAAAAAAAATTAAAAAGGGAAAAAAACATAGACACACAGACTCAAAATATCTGTTAATGAATCCTAACAATTCAGCGACCACAGCTGGTCACCAGCATGTCACAAATCAAGCTTATATTTTGACTCTGACGTTGTTGTTTTTATCTTATTTTCATGAGATGCTCCTAAATGAAAAAAGCACTATGAAATTTCTTAAATAACATTTTTATTATTAACATTCAAATTACGTACACAGTAACACACATGTACACATACCAGAGAGTAACAGCACATAGCAAAAAATGATCACCTTGATAAGGACAGTGGAGTTGTTGACAGTGTTCTACCAAGTCACTGTTTTTATAGTATTATAAAATTATTCACTCATAACTTTGTTCACTATAAAGTTTTCTATACAGCAAACTTATATCTTTAAATAGTATTTTTAATTTTAGAAAAAGGCCTGTGACAGGCTGGTGATCAGCTGTGGTCACTGAATTGTTAGGCGTCACTACAGTAGGTTATTAGGGTTGCGCTTCTGTTTTTTCCTTTTTATTTTCTATATAAAATTCATTTAAATGTGGATTGAGCGAGGAAGCGTGATTCAAACAGCAGAAGTGCACCAGATAGAAAAATTGAAGCAAGACTGATAAAGAGAAAAAAACGGAATATGCAAAGTTCAACCCTGAAGAATCGGCAGTTATAAGAAGCAGAGAATTATACGGATGAACCATTTGGGATTCAAAACTGCAAATTTCACACATCACCATCTTAGTCAAACATCACGACAGAGGATGTGTCCCTTAATCTTGTGAATCATTTTAGGGGGGATTTAGAGGTTAAGAAAAAAAAAAGACAGCAAAGACATTGGAAATAGTTTGTTCATGGCTACATCAAAGTGAAATTATCAACGTTTTATCCATCTGATTGTCGTTCACTAGTTTAGACCACTGAGCAGAATATTAAAATCACTGCTCCTCCATGTGGACAAAAGAGACATTGCGGCTGTTTTTCACTGCTTAGGGGGCGTTTCCTGTTGGCGCCTCACTGGCGACATCATCGCGAGGGATTACTTGACTCCCACAAACCTGAAGGTGACCGATAAAGGACCAGCCAAGTATCTATTAAGAGCTAATTAAAGCCCCATCAAGGAAACAGGAAATTTTGAACAACTACTACTGTATAAATGCAAAACATGTCATAGCCAGCTTCCAGTTTTACTAAAATGCTTCACAGAACTGTGCTTACATGTACCATAAAACATGGTTAGTGTACATCTGCTTATACTTGCAGCAGATCAGTAAACCCATGTCTCTCCTACCATCACACCTATTTTGGTTATCATATATAGGTTACAAATAATCTTAAAGCTAAGATTAGCCTAGCTCAGAACTGCTCCTGTTATCCAATCTCAGAACCATGTGGACCAACGTCTGTTATTGAGAGGTTGTCTACTTGTACAAATAAAAGGAACATGTATTGTGAATAGTGTGAAGTAATTCTGGTACATCTCTCTGCAGCCTCTCATCATTGTGGCCAATAAATGTGACGTGAAGAAGATTAATGAACTGTCTGAAGAGAACCAGGTAGGTAATTGCAGGATTGATTGTAATGAATGCACAAACCATAGCCAAGTTTTGCAACCACAAATGCTAAATAAGTTAGTTTGAATATCGGGCAGTGAAAGTGAATTTAAATTAATTTCAAAACAAAAAGTGCTCTGATTGTACTACAGAAAAAATTCTAAACATGAGGAGCTGCTTGTTTCATCCCTGAATTTTCTAATACTGAAGTTTTAAACAATGGTCGTCTTTTGTCAGAAAATCTTTGCAGACCTCTCAGCTGAGGGAATCCCAGTCATTGAGACCAGCACCCTGACTGAAGAGGGAGTCATGCAGGTTAAAAATGAGGTGAGCAACAAGAGATTTAGGCTCAGTCTGAGTTCTGGATGCATGGAGGAGTGTTTTTCTTATTTCTTTTTTGGAAGTATTTTTCTGTGAGTGAGCTTGTTTTGATTCATGGTCCTTTAAACTTTTCATTGGTCCTATTTGTCTCAGGCCTGCGACCGGCTTCTCTCCCACCGTGTTGAGGGTAAGATGAAAGGAAAGAAGGTCCACGACGTTCTTAACCGTCTCCACCTGGCTATGCCTGTCAAAAGAGATGATAAGGTGAAATATAACAATATAAGAAATATAATTAATTCAACAAGATGTTCCTTAATTGAGTCTGCTCCTTTATATTTTATATGTATTGTATATTTATATTATGTTATTATATACGTTTCCTGATAATTGAGCCTCATTTCTTCTCCAGGTGAGGCCTCCGTTCATCCCAGAGGGAGCATTGATGCGGAAGAAAGCCATGGAAGTGGACGCACCCAAACGCAAACTGGTAGGTTCAAAGTTTAATACTCAGTATTTTGGATATGTTGGATCTTGATGTTTAGAGCAGGACCAGCACTGAAGAGTGGGCTGTATATAACAAGGCTTATGTACAAGGCTTAGGTTTTGTCTTAAATAGTGAAACATGAGCAATAATAGGTGAACACTTCATGTTAGCAGCATTTCTGTGACTTGACTTTTACATTTATCTTGCAGGAGAGAGATCTGGAGTTGGAACTTGGAGATGATTATGTTCTGGACCTACAGAGTAAGTGTATTTATTAAGCTGCCTCTGTACATTAGTAGACCAATAATGCTATGTCTGCCATGCTGATATAGTTTTTCTTTTTTTTTTTTTTTTTTTTTAAAGAATACTGGGATCTGATGAATGACGACGAGAAGCATGATATAATCCCTGAGGTCTGGGAGGGCCACAACATTGCTGATTATATTGATCCAGACATCATGAAGGTGAGTCTGACACGGACAAAAGCTGTTAAACCCAATTAATTTACAGCATATTTTAATAAATAAAATTTTGTCAACATATCAGTCAAAATTAGATTTAGCTGAGGAATGTACGCAGAGTGACTTATAATGAACACTAGTGTGAAATATGACTAGAAGTTTGATTTTAATTTGGCTATGATTTCTCAGTTAGTTTTTCCGTATGAATTTGCAATATGAGGAAAATGTTGGTGTTCAGTGAGAGAAATTAGGCCTCGCTGAGATTATTTTGAACCTTTAAACAAATGTAATTTATGGAAACTGATCACTTTCTGTCACTCAGTGCTGTACATTTCACTAGAGCTGCAATGACTTATTGGTTAGCCCATTCACAAAAATTATTCTGCAACTATTTTGATTTTTCAGTAATTGTTTGATATTTCAAACAAAAAAATCTATTGTATATGACAGTGAATTTCATATTTTGAGGATTTGGACTGATACAATGAGTCGGTGTGCTGGTTGATGTTATAATTGTAGTGGTGCCCATCTTATACACGGCAAGAATTTGTGGCAGTAAAGTTGTCTAATCTGTGATAGTGCCCATCACAAAAGGCAAGAAGATGATGTCAAGTCAATATTCTCATGGTCTTTATTTATACCCTCACAGAAACTCGAGGAGCTGGAGAAGGAGGAGGAGCTAAGGGAGCGAGCTGGGGAGTACGACTCTGACGACGAGAGCGAGGATGAGGAGATGCAGGAGATCCGTGTTCTGGCCAAACAGATCCAGGAGAAGAAGCAGCTGATAGTCGTGGGTTCAAAAGAAAAGGACGTGCACAAGCCACGCATGCCTAGGACCGCCACCAAGGTGAGATGTTTTAGCCTAACGCATCAACACAAGCTCAGGTTCAGTTACTGTTAAACATAAGTGCTGAACTTCAACTATCAGCAGTTATTTGAATTTGAACCATATTTCTTCCCCTTGTATGTTTTTTTAAAAGGGTGCTTCAGTGACTAAGGCAATGATGACCCAGGCTTTATATACTGAATTTAATAACGTTCACCTTCTCTTACCACGCTTGTGTGTTTTCTTTTTGTTTGTGTTCATATACAGGTTGAGAGGAAGAAGCTTGAGAAGGAGATGAGTGAGCTCGGTCTGGATATGAACGACAAGGAAGAGGCAAGTTATTCTTTACATTAGAACGTATACTTATTTATTTTTTCATTGATGGCGATGTTCCAGGCAGAAACACTAGATGATGGATTCCCACAGACTTTAGTACAGATATTTGTTTACCAGAGGATGAATCCTAATAACTTTGGGGATCCCATAACTTTTCATTTAGCGCTGTCATTGAATCAGTTATTCATTTGTCCAATACTTTGGAATTTGTTTCATGTATTTTCAAGACAAAAGTAGAAAACCTAATGATATAGCATCTTAGCATCAGTCACAGAAAGTTTATAGTATGTGAACCCTGCTGTGAGCAGGAACACGTGAAGCAGTAGTTTTTAAACAGCTGCCTCTTGTACTTGCAGAGCCACTATGCACAACAGGCCCGACGGTCCCGGAGCATCACTAAGAAAAGAAAGCGTGAAGCTTCAGCTCCTCCAACCTCCAAAACACGCAGCCAGAGCGCATCCCGTCCACCTCGAGACCAGTCTGGTTTACGAGACCCAAAGGTACATCATGATGTCTTTACCCTCTCCATTGCTGCTCATATTTCACTCATGGTGTGAAGCACTCTTAGGTTTTATACAGTGATCATGAATAAACTACTTTAATTAGTTTTCTTTATGAATAAGACTAACAAAAGATTTACTTGAAGTTGTTATACTGCAGTTTGATTATGGGATGTGTCCTTTGGAAAGGGAATATGATCCTATTCTAATTTGGGATGTGCAGATATCAATAATTGATAGAAAGAAAACTGCACTTCAGATATGTTAAAGAATTTGTTTCCATGTTTTTTTTTTTCTTTGACATGTGACGACAAATACTTTATCAGAATGAATGCTTCTCAATTCTAGGTCATTTTGAAATGTAAAAGGAAAAAAAAAACTGCAGTTTTTTGGTTTCATCAAGAAACATTTTTCACCATATTTGAGCATTTTACAGATCAAACGCCAAGCTGGTTAATTGAAGAAATAATCAACAGATTAATTTAATTGATAAAGAAGTTAATCAATAGTCACAGGCCTATATTAAATATTGCCTTAACATGTGACCTTATATTGCAACACATTAAGGTTAATTGTTTGTAAAAAAAAAAAAAAATGCTGATCTTCACATTCATTCCTTTTACTGAAAAAACACTAGGTGCACAAAATCAAAGTTGATTTGAAACTGAGAACTCAGCAGTGTCTTCTTTGTTTGTTTCTCAGATGGCAAAGAAGGCAAAGAGGATGATGAAGAACTCCCAGAAAGGCATGAACCGCCAAGGCAAGAAGGGAGAAGCAGACAGACACGTGTTTGACCTCAAACCTAAACACCTCCTGGCCGGGAAGAGGAAGTCTGGCACCACCGATCGCAGATAAAACTGCTTTGTTTCTGGACTGTTGTGACCCGGATGCTCTTTTCAAGGATATTCTATACAATTCATCAGCAGTTAAAAACAAGAACATGAAATATAATTTTTTTAACTGAGGAAACTGATCATTTAATATTTTTGTGGCATGGAGACACCCTTGACAATGGCAGATCTATTCAGAAAGATTTAGCTGCTGCAGGAATGCTCATCTTCATTTAAATGAGTAATGATTTGTCTTATCTATGACTATTAGAATTAGAAAAGCAGAGACTCACAAAATGTGTGGTGGTAACACACCACAATCTAATATAGACCCTGATTAATTGTGGATATGTCAAACTATTCAGTTTTTAAACTTATGTTTTTTCAATGTCAATGGATTTCTGATGGACATTTAGATAAACATTGATGCCTTACAGTGTGTATTAATCAAGGTAATGTTGGGTTTACATTGGATAAAGTGATGATGATGCCTCCTTTATAGCTTCCTTTGAGAAATATCAACAAACAAGGGAGCTAAATAAAAAAAATATATACCTGAACTCAACTGCAGCCTGTAAGTTTTCTATCATTTACACACTTCCATGATCACACCACCTCCCACTTTGGAAAACATGCCTCATGTATTTAAAAATCACCATGGCTGTCCCAGTAAATATGACTCCTGTTTAGAAAGAGGTCAAATTCATATGTGAACAAGATGGGGATTAAAGGTTGATTGAGATTAAATATCTACATAGCAATACTAAAATCGTGCTAGGTGATTTATAACTTTGTAGCTTTTCAGCATCAACTTATGGTGGAAATAACTTCATGTATGAAGTAAAACAAAACTGAACTTAATTAGTTTCCTGTACATACATTTTTTTTTTTTATCATTTAACATCTAACATGCACATAGAGCGGGTTTACTCTTCTGACCTCTGTTATGACTTGTTTCGGAATTGAGGGGTTTCTTTTTTTGTTTTTTCAAAATAAAAGTCCCATTTTTTAGATTTATTTGAGAGGACATATGCGCTTGTAAATATTGTCGGGACGTATCCTGCTAGAATAAGAACAGGGCTCACACCACGTTATGTGTATGATGCGCAACCTTTAGATTTAGAATTTAGATCCTAATTTGAAGTCCTTATGATAGTTTTAATAAGCCTGTCTTACAGGAAGACTTAGAATAGGTAACTCTAAAGATAATTGTTTAACGTGTCGGCGTTTGGCAGTGACCTAAAAGCACTTTCTTATTTCCATACTCCCATTACAATTCGTTCAAAATATCCACAACAAGCCCAGTATATGTTCAGTTTTGTTTTTGATTTTTTTTTTCTTTTTTATACAATAAAAATCATTGTGTACAAGAAAATGGTAATATAAAATAAAGGTGATAGAATTTTAAAAAATGGTTAAAAATGAATAAACTAAAACAATCCATGCACTGAGTAGTCATTTTCACGTCGTGATGTACAGATCCGGGTTTTATTGTGAAAAACCTCGGGCCGGAATTGGCTTCGTTATCTTTTCTTGCGTAGCGGAGCTCAACTGTCAACACGGATTTCTGGACAAAACCAGCGCAGCCTTCGCACTCACCGAAGAACATGTTAGAAAGGACGACATTTCCCGCATTATCCCGGAATAAAACATTGTATTTGTAGACTTTCTGGTGAGTTGGAATTCATATCTGAGCGGGTTATCTTGCCGCTAGCCTTTATTAGCATGATTTTGGCAGCAGCTAATAGTGAATAACGCTAGCATCGCTTAGCTTATCGCGCTGTAACAAGGATAACATTACTTGGACTCGTCTCAGGGAGTCTGTTCACTCTTAATTTTCTGTGTGTTTTTTTTTTTTTACTTGAAATGTACTGTAGCATGATGTAGCATGGACGGGGTTTGTCATTGACATTAGGTCACATCAGTCAGCAAGCGGAACTAACTGTACTCTAAGTACATTTGAGGTACTTGTACTTTGAGTATTTTAATTTGATGCTATTTTATGTTCCCGCTACATTTCAGATACTATCTATTCCACTAAATTTGTCTTTCGCCTTTGGTCATTTTCCAGATGATCATTTGATATAAGAAGCTTTTAAAATACAACACATTGTTAAAGATGAAACTAGGTGTTTCCAATCTTTTTGTTCATGACGTCCAACAAAAACAATGTGCGTTCGGGGTCATATCTCACTGTCTGTTGAGTTGCTAAAGGTTCCATACTTTACAGTTCCCATGGGTTTTATTTTAAGTTGCGATGTCCTTAACCAGATATAATTGTGGTTGTATGTACCAAAAATCTTCTTCATTCCCTCAGCATTTTTTCCGGAGCTCTCGAAAGGTCGTTTTGTGTTTGCTTCATTAATATTAATGGTTGTTTACTCTGATTGGCTGATTTGAATAGACTAGTTGAATGTGTAGTTGTGACATCACATCTTCATTGAAGTCCTGACTGCTCGTTTTTACAGTTTCTGGGGCTGTCTGTATTTCTCTGTGGGTTGTGTGTTTTGGAACATGGGACGTTATTTATAGAACATCTAGAGGTAGGCTCTTATAATCAAAAACAGCTCCACCAAATACCTCCATCTCTAAACTTAACATATAGTTTAATTTCAATAAATATTCTCACATCAATAGTTTCACGACCCCTCACATTTATCTACTGACCCTTTAGTGGGACCTGACTCCTATGTTGGAAACCACTGGACTAAACTAGCTACCTGTATATAAAGTAGTTAAACTTAGTGTATATAAAGTAAACAGGACTTTTACTCAAATCTGTTTTGTTTTATTTCCATGCTTGACTATTACTTGTAATGAGTACTTTTACATTGCTGCTTTACTACGTGAACTGATGACAGACACATTTTATGTTGTAGGATTTAAGAGAACTTGCTGTATGTCACTAAGTAATAACAGACTGGTTTTATATATGACAGCTGGGCCAGGATTAAGTTTTCATTGCTGTGAAATGAGCATTCATAGCAAGTAATCCCTTGTTCTCATGTCATGGTTGGCATACGTTCATGAAGAAATCAGAATCAGAAGTGAGGTTGACACATATCGCCCCACTGTTACACATTTAAATAAATGTATAATGATGCATAAATACAGCAATGCTAGTATTACTCATGAAATACTGTAGTTTACAACAAAGAAAAGTTGAAGTCTCTAAGATTTCAAATGTTTTACTTGCAGTTAGAGGGATTTACATTTTTGATTTGTATTATTTATATTATTTTACTTTTATAAATCATGATCATGCATTTGTTCCAACTTCCAACCTCTCAGTTCTGATATTTTACTTTTTCTTAAGACGTATAGATATGTGTGTTTTTGTACAGTTGTACTATTTAAAGACGTCATGTTTTTGGTACTTTAGTGGGTTTCTTTGCCTTCTTATTTGTACAAATCCAAGGAGCAATCTATCAGAGCAAATGCTTCTCTTTTTTTGGTTGCACCATTGTTAACCGGATTTAACGGCTAACATTTGAGCTTTCTCCTCTCATCAATAATACACTGGTATGCAGACTCTTCTGTTTTTTTAGAAATGGGAAGAAGAGATTGTGTCATTGTGCACTTCTCAGTTTCTGTCCCCATGGTCCCTCTTGTTTCACCTTAAGGTGAACAGTGGGAGTTTGTTGAGCCTTGGCAGTTATTAGCCTTTCATTTCACGCATTCACTAATGGAAGCTGCCAAGTGCATCGATAGCCAAGTGCAGCCACAGTCGCCTTATGGTTTCCACGGGCTGTACTTGTCGTGTGCCTTCTCCCTCCCTAGGATTATTTCAACCAGGATTTATTCCCTTGACCCTTTATAGTCACCTTCTCACTTTCTCTCTTCTGTTTTTGAACATCCAGACTGTGGTTACATCAGGTCTAAAGGAGGGATGCCGGTGGAAAGCGGGAGCAGCGCCGCCGCCCGCCAGGCCAAGCAGAAGAGGAAGTCCCACAGCCTGTCCATCCGCAGGACCAACAGCACCGAGCAGGAACGCTCCGCCCTGCAGAGAGACATGCTGGAGGGACAGGTGATGACCAGTGCATCTACACTGTGTATATAAACAAAAACAGTAGAAAAACAGTGGGGATGAAGTACGTAGGAACCACTTGTATTTCCAACCTCTATTTCCTACTGCTCTGAAAGTGTCAACTGTTTGGCATCATTAGCTTTGCTGTTTTACTGTTGCTGTCAGCACCCATAAGCACTCTAGTTTTAAGCCTAAGCCACTTAGATTTTAATGCGCCTGTTTAGAGTGCTCATATTGGTTTATATTATTACTGGCTTAAGCATGGCATGGTTATATCAACATTGTTGAGGTTATTTTTAGTTTCTGGTTAAAATAGATGGAGGCTAGAATTGTGATGCTCACTCCTTCTTCTCAAGAATCAAATAAACAGTGTCAGACTAATAAACTGCTATTACACTTAATTATCTGTAAGGATAAAAAATTAAGAGAAAAAAATAATGGGAATAAAGACTGACTAATTCTTACTTTTTCGTATATTTTGAATGCTACAATGAATGATGAATAGGTGAATATTTGTAACATCAATCTTTTGGATTCTTGAGTAATTTTTCATTTTATTTTTCATTATATTATTGCTGCAATGCAAACATCGATAGGTTTCCTTGTGGAAACTGAGATGCACAGAATAATTCAACATAAATAATCATACATCCGGAGTGGAAGGAGCATAAAGGATTTTGGCCAGCCATTCCTAACTGAACATTATTAAAAGCAGTCTAATCCTTTCCTCATGACTTTTTGCTTTTTCACTCTGGTCCCTTTTGGTTCCAGTCCTCTGATAATCTGGAATCCTTCATGAGGATTGAGGAGGTAAGTTTTAGGTGTCTAGCCCTCTGGGATTCAGATAATAGTTCAACTCTCTCCATAGTTTTTAGAGATAGCGTTCTCTAATTTTGGTTTTGTGTAAATTAGAGGTGAGATATTGTTTGGTGGTTCTGTAAGTGTTTTTAAATCAATGTATCCTCCCCCTTAAAATGTGATATTCACAACATTCCAACAAAAGAAAACAAGGGTTCAATCACACCTAGAATAGGTTTTCCTTTTACTGGAAGTGGAAGAGTAGACTTGAAGTCAAATCACTCACAATTATCTTGTTACTGAGGAAGTTTAGTAATCTGTCATTTGAGGTTTAGAATGTGAGAGAGAAAGTAGAAATTCATGTTCAGTTCTGAAAACGTAAGTACGCATGATACATGTGTTATGCTGTAATTTCCTTCTCTGCTGCTCATACCATCTATTTCTGTCCATTTTGATGGCTTTAGGGTATAGAAACGTAACTCTTCACGTTTTTTAAATCTTTACAACTGAGATAATGAACGATATGTTATCATGACCCAGGACAGGGCAATATGGTAGGAAAGTGAAATCTTGTCCAGATATTGTCTGCCAGTACCAAATGCTTTAAATAACACATCTAATCAAATAATCAGTATCCGCACAGATAGAGCAGAAAGGTCTGCACAACATTTGATCTGCTGCTGTTTGTGTTTCTTTACAAAACATCAGCCTGATATCTGCAGACTGCTGCTAATGTTAACTGCCCAGCAGGTAGAGACAAACGTAAAAGTAGAATCTAGGAACTGCTCAGTCAACTTCCAGCACTTTAACTCATAACCAGAGAGGACACTCCATCAGCAAACACAAAGCAAGAGCTCAGATCAGTTATTTTCAATGAACTACTTCTCTGTCTACCATATAATTGACTAAAAATTAGGTGTACAGTACATTGTTTTTTTTCTCAGACCTTTGGACCCCATTGTATATTAAAAATAACCAACTTAGATATTTTACACATATAACAACAAACATTTTAAATTGTCAATAATTTAATATATCGCCCAGCCCTCTCATGATCTACGGTCATAATGGACAGAAATAATAGAATAATGCAAAGTAATTTTCATTTTATAAACACAAGAAGAAATTGCTGGATATGACCATCAGACCATCAATCTGCTCTAAATCCATTGTCAATGTATGCAAAGCTTTATGCAACATGCATGGGTCATTATGTACCACCATCCCCCAGGCTGTAGCCTTTTCTCTCAGCCACTTCCTCCTTCTGTGCAGTCATCCTGATGTGTGTGTGCTGCCAACGTTAGCCTATGAATGCTAACACACTTGATTTCTTTAGAAAACATTGCTGCAAGAGCACTCGGGTGCAAATACGTTTTTGAACACTGAGCAGTTTCATTATAAATGGGCAAAGATTAGAGGGCATGTGGCCCACTTCCTGTTTGTGTCTTTGCTGCAAACTGTCACAGTCAGACTGAAATAAATGTGACATTCACATTACTGTGAGACTACTTAAACATAGTTAATTGTTATTCATATCTAGGCATTCTAAGTTCTGTCTTTTTTGAAAGTACAGCACCTTTCTAGATATCCGTGTAAATATAGTCGTTTGTCTGACATTCACCCATTCACGCACGCATTCATACACTAATAATGGAAGCTGTCATGCAAGATGCTCATCAGGATGTAACTAATGCTCATTCATTCTTATTCAGATGTATGTGGATTTTAAAATGGAACATATTGAAAATATATAAATTATAGGATTTCTGTAATGAAAATGTTTCACAGTGGAATGAAACTGTGTCCTGTTGGCTCGAAGTAGCAAGTGCAATCTCAAGTAAATAAGTGGTGGGAGTGTGTAGGTCCCTGCAAATATGATTCAGCTTGACGGAGCTTTACAGTGAGATTCAGCCCATTGTTTATCCGTCTGCCTGCAACTTCACTGTTTAAGTTCCCTCTCAACAGTCACAGCAGCAGTTTGAGCACAGTAGACATCTCTTTTCTCTAAAAACCTACTGTACACTACCTGCTCATCACCTAATGACACATGCCCATTAAGCTGTAGACTAGCTGGTGAACCTAGTGGCGCAATTAGCAGCTAAAGAGCAGATATATCCCTCATGAGTTTGTAGAGAGCAGAAACAAATATAATAGTATTTATACTAACATTATAATATTTAACGGTAGCATTTTGGATAGTAGTTGT
Source organism: Lepturacanthus savala (assembly GCA_030544235.1). Lineage (NCBI taxonomy): Eukaryota > Metazoa > Chordata > Actinopteri > Scombriformes > Trichiuridae > Lepturacanthus > Lepturacanthus savala. The sequence continues at coordinate 3,702,803 of CM060461.1, forward strand.
TTTTTTGTTTTTTTTTTCTGTAACATGTACAGTACAAGCCAAACGTTTGGACACACCTTCTCATCAATGTGTTTTCTTTATTTTCATGACTATTTACATTATAGATTCTCACTGAAGGCATCAAAACTATGAATGAATACATGTTTATGGAGTTATGTACTTAACAAGAAAAGGTGAAATAACTGAAAACATGTTTTATGTTCTAGTTTCTTCAAAATAGCCACCCTTTGATCTGATTGATAAAGCAAGAAATTCCACTAATTAACCCTGATAAGGCACAATTATGAAGTGAAAAACATTTCAGTGACTACCTGAAATGGTAGTTCATCAAGAGATTAACAAGTAATCAGAGCAAAGGGTGGCTATTTTGAAGAAACTAGAATATAAAACATGTTTTCAGTTATTTCACTTTTTTTAGTACATAACACCATAAACATGTGTTAATTCATAGTTTTGGTGCCTTCAGTGAGAATCTACAATGTAAATAGTCATGAAAATAAAGAAAACACATTGAATGAGAAGGTGAATCCAAACTTTTGGCCTGTCCTGTATGTCCTTCAGCTTCACCCAATTCACATTAGTAAATCCATACACATACATTATTACCTGTTCTAACATACACTACAATAAGTCCTCTATTCAGTATCTGAACTGAAGCACCACCCCACACACAGCCAAGGCACTTCTCCTCAGTGATTTCCAGGTTGTTTAATGTTCTGTTCTCTTCCTGCAGGACTCAAAACTGCCTCTGTCTCTGAGGAGCAATCTGCTGGACCTGTTCAGTCAGATCGAGAGGGAGTTTGAGAACCTCTACATTGAAAATCTGGAACGTAAGTCATGATGAAGGCTTGTTGAACGGCACTTGGGCCCTACTTGTTGAAGCAATTTCCATATTTCCTCAGCTAGTTTGAGTGTTGAATACAGCTTTTATTTTTAGATAATCTAGAGGGTACAATAGTATGTGCTTGATCTGCGTAAGTATATATTTAAAAAGTAAACCGATTTGGCATGGATTTTCTTCCTTTCTATCTAAAATGACTTAAAAAATATATGTTATTTTTATTATCTAGCCACACAGATATTTTCTTGATCAAATGAATCATTGTTTTGTTTAAAAATGGACAGAAACAGTGAAACAAGCCCATCTCTGTAATCTGAAGATGTTCCAAGTAATCTACGAATTCATCCATAATGAAAATAATCATTAGTTGCAGCACTACTTTCAGCAGCTCATTGAAAGTCATGGTCACATTTATCATCATGGTGCTGTTGGTCATGCTGCTGTCGACTCATTGAACACATGATCTGTTTGACTTTCAGTGCGCAGAGAGATCGAAACGCTCAACGATCGCTTGGCTGCAGAAGGACAAACTTTCGAAGGCGCCGATTTAGCCAAAGGAGCACTTAAAACAAAAGGTGACTCAGACATATTAGTGTGATTTGAATTTTCTAGGTACAATTTACGTACTTGAAGTAGCATGCATAGTCTGAAATACCGTATATGTATATTAATTAGTTAATATTCCCAGAGTAATGTGTTTTTCATTGGTGCTCTTTTTTTCTTCATCATTTCTTTATCATAAACTTAGATCTTTGTGATTTCTCTGAAATTATTCACAGCGAGTCATAGCACAAGCCAGCTGTCGCAAAAACTTAAGACCACCTACAAGGCTTCCACAAGCAAGGTAAACATTGTTTTATCAGTTTGGGAAACAAAGAAATTTGTAAATTAGAATCTTAAACTACATATAATGGGCTGCATGGTCATCTTGCATATGTGTGTTTATTCCAGTCTTTTTTTTTTCTTTTATCAAAGCATTGCTGAAGATGCAAATGTGGCCTTGTATCAGGGAAGGCGGAATATAACCTGACTTGTGAATGTTAAAGAAAAGAACTGCTGTCTTTTTCACCTCTTTGCTCATAGCCTCGTTCAAATTCTTGCCATGCCAGAGTAGGTGGATCCCGCAACTTCAGCAAAACCAGTTGGGAGTTGTGGGGCGGAGACTCATGGGTAACTTGTTGATTTCTCCCCCTTGTGTGCCAATATGCATGAACAGCCCAGCCAGGGGGTCGACACTCCCTCCCCAAGAGACTTGGTCATTCAAATGTAGGAGTTTGTGCTTTTTTTATCAGTTTCTGTGTGAGATAAAAAAGAAAAGAAAAATTGGTTATCTCACTAACAGGCTTTTTAAGTTGCACCTCCTTGGTTTTTATTTAGCTACTTGTGAGTGTTCACATAATGGTGCACTACGGAGACGTCCTTAACGTGAAACAGATTTGACCTCAAAATGCTTTTTGTGCCTTGAGTAATAATGACTCAAGGTGTGAGAGCATTCATTGGCTGTTTTAGATCAACTCCTCTCCATTGTGACAGTGTGCCACCTGCAGAACTGCCAGGCCATATCCGATTTTGTGTCCTTGGTTGTAAAATATATTATATATATTATAAGTTACGGTTAGGGTCACGGTTACTCTTCAAAATGTCTTGTTTTGTCCAAATCAAATTAAAATATTGTTATTTGGAAAGCTGTAACTCACAAATTCCCAGAAAAAAAATGTTTCAACATTTATCCGATTATCAAAGTAGTTTAGCTGATAAAGTTTGCAGAACCTCAAGAATGTGACACCATATTTGCTAGGTCTGTTAATAAATATTGTAATTTCTGATTTCATTCAAAGTCATTTGTCACATAGGTAAGACTGCAATTTAGAAATATTTTCATTACTGATTTATCTTGATAATTGATAAAAAGTTGATCATTTTCTGGCTAAATTGGTGAATAAAACAGCTGATACCAATTAAGAAACATTTCTATAGAAACAATTAAACTAATAATAATTAAACTAATAAGAATCTAAATATTTGCGAATACATTATCTGTTGACTGATTAGTTCTCAGATCGAAGCAGTGACAAACAAAAGTTGTAATTAGGCTAAAAGAAAGACCATCTCGACACTCAGCTACTGAAATGTCACATTTCTTACAATTTTAAATTAAATGCTAACTTCTTTACTTCTATAAGTTTGTTTTCACAAATTTCTTTATTTCTAAATCCACTCCAAGTGTTTTTTCTTGTCTCTGATTGCAAAACAAGCAACTTCTGGATATGGCGATGGCTGACTGCACACTGAAGCTGCATATGTAGAGCATTGATTTCTAGTTGCATTTAGTTTCTCTGCTCATGCAGTTTCTTCATGCTTTTTTTTACATTGCTTTGCGTTTCCTTAAACCTCCCCATCCCTGTCACTGCTTTGTCAAAAACATCACTTACGTTTAAGGGAGTTCTGGATTCATCATCATTCTCAGCAGTTCATCCTTTGTTAATCCAGTCATTTGCTTCGTTTTTTCACGTGTTCACTGCAATAATGTTGCATTGAATAGAAATAATAGAAAAAAACACACTCTATTTTTATAAAACATCTTATAAGAGATTCCACCGTGCTGCTTGCTAACATCCAGCAACCACACACTCTCACCGTGCTTAGTAATGGTATTTTTCTTAATACCTTCAGGTGTCAGTTTTATCTCTTTTATTTTGACTGCAACGTCTTTCTTTTAGAATAAACTTTGAATGAGATGCCTTTCCTTCTTGTAGCCTGAGGTTTATTTTTCAGATGAATGATCCCATTCTGTATGCTCTCATGCTTCCTTTCAGTTGGAACTTATTTAGTGGTCTGTGTCCAAAACCAACCAAGAGTCCAGTTTGTATCATCCCCATCTTTAATGTAAACATCTTGACCAAACCTTGACTTGACTGATAATAATTACTGATAACTGATCCTAACACACTATTTTGACCCCTTCTCCTCCTGTATTGTTTTCTTTCTTATGTTTTTGCATTCACAGTAATCCTGGTATGATAAATGCAATATACAGTACTGATACTTAATGTGTCTGCATTTGTGTTGATACCAGATCTGGGTTGACTGGTTGTATGTTTGATATTGGTGAGGTTTCTGCTCACTCCAGCCTTCAGGCATTCAAATAAGGTTAAACACCAGTAAAGGGTTGTTTTTGGTAAAACCCTTTGAACCCAGGACTGATATGGATAACACTGCTATCAGTTGAAGCTTCTTAGCACTGCCAAATTACAAGGATCCTGCTGAGCAGCTCCTCAGTTTTGATTCTCAGTTTTGCTGACCCGCTTCCTCCCTCATATCAGACTAGGGTTCCTACACAGGTCTATAAATGTCTGAAAACTTAAATACAATATTTTCCAGGTTCTACAACCTTGAGAAATGAGCAAAAAGTGTGGACATTTTGTTAAACCTGCATGATGTATTTGATTTGACTTGAAACAATCCAGCTAAGTTGATGCAGCTCTTACACAAGCAATAAAATGGCATAAAAGTGCCTTGAACTTTTCTGTGTTTATGCAGTTTATTTAATAGATTGTATATAAAGTCACAGATTTGATTCAGAGTTTTAAATAAATAACTGGCAGAACAGTCCATTTACCCACACAGAAAAATACTGTAGAAAACTGCAAGGTTGAGAAGTGAAATGTGTAGGAACCCTGTCAATTCATGATGCTGAGATTCAAATCCCTCCGTATTAACGTCAACTCGATGTCGGTGTCAGATTGTGTCCAGTTTCAAAGCAACAACATCCAGAGCGGTGTGCCAGCTGGTCAGGGAGTACGTTGGCCACAGAGACGGCATCTGGGATCTGAGCGTCACCAGGACACAACCTGTGGTGCTGGGTACAGCTTCTGCAGGTACACTTCCTGTCGCTAGTTCTGTTATTTTTCTTAATATGTATTTGACCTCCGAGGACCTGGCTTCCACATATTTGTACTCCATGCATGAATGCTATGCAAGTTTGAGTGTTAGGAGGTTAAAATTTTGTCTGAAGATAATATGAAGTTTCATCTGTCTGAGACAGTGAAATAAAATCTATTAAAATCACAGTTAGCCTTTTAGTAAAAAAATCTCTTTTTGTGCATTTGAAGGATTGTAACAAAAAAAGAAAGCTAATGATTTGAGTTGATTTCTTTGAAGGTTCATGCTAGTTTCAGTAGTAAATGGGTTATAACTAAATCTCTTGTTTTTCATAATGTGGTCCAACAGACCACACTGCTATGTTGTGGAGTATTGAGACGGGGAAGTGCCTCCTTAAATATTTGGGCCATCAAGGATCAGGTACAGTTATAAATCTTTTTATAAGAATAAATGTAATCAAACTGTAAACCATTAATTTGTTAATGACTGACATGATACATGTGTGTGCCTCTTTCTCTGTCCACAGTCAACTCCATCAAGTTCCACCCCACTGAACAGATGGCACTAACAGGTACTGATCCAAAACTAAACATCCATAAAATAAGTCCCATATTGCAAAAAAAATAGATTTGAATTGCTTTTTGATTATGAAAAGGACCAGGTGTGATATAAATATTGTCCAAACCCTCCTTAGCCTCTGGAGACCAGACCGCTCACATCTGGAGATACATGGTGCAGCTGCCGACTCCACAGCCCGTAGCCGACATCAGTGTAAGCATCCACATCCCTATGACCTCTTGTTACTGTGCTGCTGATTTAGTTTCTGACAGGTGTTGTTTGCACCCTCCCCCCCATAAGCAGCAAACACCCTGCGAAGACGATGTGGACTTTTCGGACAAAGATGAGGCAGATGGCGAGGTCGAGGGTCCAAACGACTGTCCTTCTCTCCGCATGGCGACCACTACACTGCGAAGCCATCAAGGTGTGGTGATTGCTGCTGATTGGCTGGTGGGCGGCAAACAGGTGGTGACGGCCTCTTGGGATCGAGCTGCCAACTTGTACGACGTCGAAACCTCTGAACTGGTCCACTCGCTCACTGGTAGGACATTTGACCTTTAGTAATTGTTGTTTGTGTTATTAGATTTTAATGGATATCATTATCTTGTCAGTTTCTATATAATAAATACAATTAAGGAAGCATTTTTTTGCAGACTAAAGTAAAACTGGTCAAATTCATTATTCTATTTGTCTAATATTGCTAATTGCAATTAGTAATTTGAACCCTTGTCTCCTTATATTTTACTAATCAGTCATTAATTTGAAGGAAAATTTCACCAAGCATAAAAAGTTATAGAAGAGAAGATAGGCAATAAGAGTGTGTTTATGAAATGAAGAGAAAAATACAAATGTGCAAAGATGAAAGAAAGATTTTGAAAAGAGAAACAGAAGATCAGTCGTCCGATCCCAGACGCCTGCCATTGATGCATGCTAGCTTGTCACCATTGCGTGCGTGAATGTAAATGAACATTTATCACTGTTTTATGTGTGTGTGTAGGTCACGACCAGGAGCTGACCCACTGCTGCACACACCCCACCCAGCGTCTGGTTGTCACCTCATCCAGAGACACCACCTTCAGACTGTGGGACTTCAGAGACCCGTCCATCCATTCTGTCAACGTGTTCCAGGGACACACGGAGTCAGTCTGAGATTCACACACACACATGCACATTTTCTTTTTCACTGTCATTACATGAGTGGTGGGTCTTAAATATCAACTATTTACACTTGCCTCCTCAGGTGAAAACTATGATAGGAGCAGTTTGAAATTTGGGCAAACTATTATATCTCACCAAGTCAATTTTATTTATTTATTTTGTTTTTGTCTTTTCCAGCACAGTGACGTCTGCGGTCTTCACAGTGGGAGACAACGTGGTGTCTGGGAGTGATGATCGGACCGTCAAAGTGTGGGATCTGAAGAACATGCGGTCACCCATAGCAACCATCCGCACTGACTCCGCCGTCAATAGGTCTGAGAACTGAACAGGCTGTAAATACATGAAAACTCAGTAATAGATGAGTAACATGCAGATACATCAACAGGGTATTAACAGGCCAAACATCTTCAAAATGTCTGTTTTGTGCATCTAACCTATTAAATATATTTACAATGATATAACACAGATTGGTACCAAGTGTTTGACAATGTTTTGCTTTTAGCAACAAACTAACAGATAAACTGATTTCAATCAAAATATGATACTAAACTTGTATTTCTGTGGTGTTATTAGGAGAAAAATGTAAATCCTAACACATACATGAACCCAGCAATAGACACATGCAATGAGTGCAGTAATTATATTATGCAGTCAATATTGTGTCTTTAGTACTTCAAAGAAATATTATCATGTACAGCATATAGATCTGACTTACCTCATACCATCTGTACTGTTCTTCAGGATCAGCGTCTCAGTGAACCAAAAAATCATCGCTCTTCCTCATGACAATCGGCAAGTCCGGCTGTTCGACATGTCCGGGGTCCGACTGGCTCGCCTCCCACGAAGCAACAGACAGGTCAGTTATCGGAGGAGCAGAGGCCTCTAGTAGTACAATATTAAAATATAAAACTTATGAAGTATTTTAGAGGTGATACAAAATATCAGTGAAGATTTTCACTTTGTTGTGAATGTATAATATTTTAGAGGTAAGTTATTCAAATGTATCTGTGATCTGAAGGATGAATCAAGGTCTCCATGTTGAGTTCGAAAGACTAATTTATTGTCTTGTCCTAAGAGATATGGCCATTTTCCTATGTTTTTCTTGTCAACAAATCTCATGTTTGGATCTAAACCATCAATAAACTGATTTACTAACAAGCATTGTGTGTGTATCAAAAGACTGATATATCTTACACACTGCTGCACTGGGTGATGTGTTCCTTCATCCAAGAATACAGTTGTTACGGTATTGTTTCATAAACTAAAAATAGTAATAAGATAGTAAGTTTATGTAATGTAAGTTGTATCACATTATACATTTTTAAGTACAAAGGAATGAAATATATTGATAGACACAGACACAATACTTGAAAGTAGATTGGTTCATTGTTGTTTTGCCTCTGCTTTTTACAGAACTACCAAAAATAAAATACAATTACAAAATACTAACATTATCACAAAATGTAAGCTATTTTCACTTAGAATGTATCATTACCAACCATGAAATGAGTTTAAAAATCAGAAACTAAATATGTCTTCATCTTTCTATTTGTTTGTCATACAATAGCCATCATGTCTTTGTCCTCAGTGTTTAACAGCAGCTGTGTTGTCTGTTGTTGTGGTTCAGGGTCACCGCCGCATGGTGTGCTGCTCCGCCTGGTGTGAGGACAACACCTCCTGCAACCTGTTCACCTGTGGATTTGACCGGCAGGCCATCGGCTGGAATATCAACATCCCTGCACTGCTGCAGGAGAAATGACCTCCACATGTGACTGTCGCCTCAAAGTGATACTCCACCCAATGTCTGTCCCTAGAGTATCAAACACTAATCCTCTGTAGGCCTAAAAGGCACCTATGAAGACTGTTTTTTCTTCTTTGTATCGGTGAAGTTGCCCCATGTCTGTAACAGATGTAATTTGAGCAACGTCTCCAATGAAGGATTAAACGACACAGTTGTCTTTTGAGCCTACAGGAGTCAGTGTTTGATCTGCCCTCCCCTAGTTTAAGGAATTAGGCAGGAAAATGACTTGCACGCTGCCTGCAGCATTGGTCATGCTGTCTAACTTACCAACGCCAATATGCACAACCCATGTGCCACTGATGTAAAAAAAAAAAAAAAAAGCACAGAAATACGAGATTTGTTTTCACAAAAAAAACAAAGAATCAGTCTGCACTTACTACGCTTGATGCTGATTTAAGCTACGACACAAAATCTAATCTGTGCCACTAATAGCAGATTTATGGCAGTCTGATGCTTTAAAAAAGAAATCCACTAGTTTGACAAAGATCTGTTTTATTGTTCAGTGCATTTCAGGAGTTAATATTGTTGTCAATTTTTTTCTGAACTTTGTTCCTTAAATATTTTCACATATACAATTACACAAACTTTCAGTTTCCATTTTATCATACTCCATGTTCCTCTTCTGTGATGGATTTATTTCAGTCAATTAATATCTGTGCAAAATCCCCTTTGATTTTAAGGGGTTGATTCTAAAATCTGGTCCACTGATCATGTTCAATTTCAAGAGATGTCAATGCAAGACAGACTTCATTGTATTGGCCAGTTATCTGTTTAGGTTAGTTGTTTGTTAACAGTGTTAAAGTGGATTTTTCCATGAGTTTTATTCCAAAATAGTTTTTTCTGGCTTCAGATCTTGTATATTGCAATACTTATTCAATACTAGCTAAAAGAAATGCATAGGTCAGACAGGTGACACCTTCACTTTAAAGCTGGCTGTTGTTTATATTAGATAATATATATCAAGGATCTTGGTTTTATCTGATGACAGATAATCACGTTTTGGAATGAAACTCAGAGGTTCGGGAATGTCTGCGTCATACAAAAGTGCACCTTTTTTAAAAGAAAAAAAAAACACCAATAGCTGTTACAATTTCTGTAGTTGCTTTTATAGTCGTCATGGTCAGATGTGACAATACCCAACAGCAAAGTGAATAATTGATGCTGTGGTCTGAGTCTTTGTGGTCCTGTTCTGTAGTGAAAATCAAGGCAGTTAAGTATGTGTGTCCTCGCCAGGTGTACAGCTTCTGTAGTGACCTGAGGAAAAAACACTTCCTGTGCTGGCAGTGGTGCTGTGTTAGCTCTAGAAAGGTTTCTCTCCTGCGTGGATCCACTTGTACTGCTGGTGTAATGTTAGCCCTGAAAACAGGATTTCTATATATTAATTATCACGATCCTGGGTGGCTCTCAGACTGAACCCAAACATTTCATTCTTCAGGAAAATAGTCACGGATTAAAATGCAAATTTACCAGTTGGAAACAAATTTTATTGACTTAAAAGGTGAAAAAAGATTCCTGGTGGTTATAAAGAAGCAAACATTATGATGTGAAGTGGTGACTTCCATTTAAGTTATTATATACGATGATGGTGACATTATATAAAATATAAAAAAAAAAATACAATTCATTCCTCCAAATCCAATTTTCATAACAATTTTCAATTTTCATAACTACATGCGTAAAAAATCCTAAATGACTACTACTCAGTAATAAAATGCACAATAATAATAATAAATACGTAATAAATGTAGCAATGTTTAGATATTAAATAATATAAGTTATTTTTAATGCTTCATAATACTTATAAAATATAGATTCCAGCCACTGCACTGCACTGAGGGCCTAAAATAAGAAATGTGTGCACCAATTTACATTTCACATTTGTAAATAAATTAAAACAATGCCCTGTATTATCCGTGACATGATGCTTGAGTGAATGCAGAAATGTTCAGGTTCTGTTCTGACCATCCAGAACTGTTAAGTAAATAAGTTGTATAACAGTCTCTTATCACGGCTGCTACGTTGTCTAATGACTGAAACCCCTCCACAGTGTTGTGGTTTCTCTTGGTGTCTCTCCACTGTGGTTGTGCAGGTGAAGCTTCCTGAATCTTGAGCTACTGAATTTAAACCCACTGTTGTGTGGATGTTGAAGTGTATACATCGGTATTATTATCTGGAACATCTCAAGGTTTTAGTGTTCCAGGTGTGCTTTTGACTCCTTATATGTTGGTCATTGGTCAGATCTCTCATATTCATGTGATTGGTCACTCTGCTCACAGGTGACATCTGGATCTGACTGTGTTTCTGCTTCTGTAAAGCCATGAACCAGCCACTGTGTATCTAGAAGACAGAAAAGACAACTTCCTTCCCCTGTTGACAGTTAATTGATTATTGAGTACATACATGATAGCTGTGTACATACAGTATACAGCATGCTGCTCTGTGCCATGTTAATCTTAGTGTGCAGGGAGGAAAGGTGATTTCAGCGTTTCTGTAACTGCTCGATGTAGTATTTGTGTAAGTGAAAGCTCTAGTCTATAAGAGCACGCCTGTTGAAATCATTGTGAGGCAGGGCGGAGTGCATTAACATAAAAGTTATAGTGAATACATGATACAAATCATTAGCATTCTGTCAGTTTTAAAGGACTACATGGACCCTTTTTGGTCCAGGATCTAAAAGAGTCCTGCCCATAAAAAGGTGCTTCTACAGGCGGTAATGGACCTACTGTCTAAGAGCCATCAGGATTAAATTTGCTTTTACCAGCAGTTAATACAGAAGTGGTGGATATCAGAATTTGGACAAGGACTGAAATATTGATAAAGTTATGATGTCAACTACATTTATGATGCACAAGTTTTGTCTACTTTGCAACTCCAGTCAAGTCAAATTCACACAACTGAATGTTGTTAAAACTCTGAATGACACATGGAGACATTAAGCTTTTAGCATAGATCAGCTAATTTATAATGGGTGGCAAAAATAATAGTAAAAGGAAGAAAGCATGTAGCTACTATTCATGAATAATGACTAATGGACAAAACAAAACAAATGTTGGTTGCAATTGTAAATAAATATTGTCTTTACCAGTAAGTAATGGAAAAAAAAACTTTTCTTTGTGGGTTTGAATAATGTTAAGAAGTGTAGATAAGGTAAGAAATAAATGTATTGGTTATAAATGTTAAAACAAAACTTTAGGATTATCTAATTCATTTGTCTACAAAACAAAACTTCAGTGATCAAATTAATTGAAATAGTTCTTAAGTCACATAAGAAGAAAAAACATGATTTACACTGTCAGAACTACTGTATCATGGATATGTTTTTGGTACCACTGACCACCGGACCAAACTTGGATGAGAGTCCTTTAAAAGAAGGAACTACTGGAGGAAGGTGTTGGCAGATATATAGAGAATGAATTGTTGTGTTTTGCAGAGGAAAGCAGAAAAAAACTCACTTTACCATGTAATAAAATCAGAATTCATTTAAAATGAGCTTTCAAGAGCTGGTCTTGAAATTGATGTGTATTGGACTGAACTCAACACGTCCTTCAATGGCCAGCCCGGATGTCGTACCAATACTTGACATGGTTGCTAAAAAAGAAGCATTTTTTGTTGGGTTTTTTTTTTTTTTTTTGGGGGGGGGGGGTTCTCGCAGTGCCCTTTAGTCATTAGTGTTGAAACACTGTTGTCTGAAACCTGTCAGTGTCATATTTGTTATGGTACCTTAAAACAAGTGAAATATCCAAGGAGTTTCGTGATGCGTTCGCTATCACCTGCTTTGCTTTCCCACTGCCACTATACACTGTCAGCCAAAGCTGCATTTAAGTGAATGGGATGTATTTGTGTGTCTACGTTTGAAAACGATTTCACTGTTTGTGTGTGAGTGTGAGTGTGACTCTCTTGGTGTCACAATTATAGAAACATTTGTTTATTGTTGTAATAAGATGCAGTTAAAGTTTTTTCTCCGTTGCCTAGGCAACTGCCATACAACCATTGCACTGCTGTTGTTTTATTCAGCGTGCTATCGACACGCATCAAGTGTTACAGCTGTAACACGATGAACAAGCACAGCTTATTTCAAACTGATTGTTTCTTTGTAAGTCTACTAGCTTTAGATCTGTGGAGGTTTTCACTGGTTTGTTAACGAAAGCATTGTCATGATGAAACATTTCTCCCTACAGCGGGTAAAGAAACTTCCACAGATTTTCTGTGTGTGCTAACACTTTACAGTTGCCTTTTTTTCTGGGCTTTTTAACAATGCAAAATCTCAGAAATAATTAGAAATGAAAAGTTTATTGTATATGTGACACCATCACATTTAAGACCACATGAACAGAGATTTTCAATAAACTGAAGCAACTACAGTACTTGTTGAAAGGCACATGTAAAGTGTTTAACTCCTCTTACTTTAAAACCATAATGTTTGTATCATATAAATTGTAATATATAAAGAAAGCAGTATAGTGGCTGTATAGTGTGTGTCAGCTGCAGCAATTTTATTATTAGCCTTTATAACTTGATGACATGCGTTTTATTTGTTTTTATTTTCTGTAATTCCATTATATTGCTTAATGATGGATGACATTAGTTTATCTGTCAAAGGTTTTTATATTCACATAAAACAGATTATTTTCTCAATTATATCAGGGATGACTATTATATTATGACTTTTTTTCTCAGTGGTCAAATTTCAGAATGCAGATTATATTACCCTGTTAACTAAATAAAGTACCTCACATTGGCATGCATATATATATATATATATATATATATATATATATATATATATATATATATATATATATATATATATATATATATATATATATATATATATATATATATATGTGTGTGTGTGTGTGTGTCAAATTCAAAGGCTTTGCTATTGCCACTCACCAAAAGAAAGATTGAAAGATTCCTTTCCTTTCTTAGAAGCCTCGCTGACCCAAAAGAAATCCGAGCAGATCAGCAAAATGTTCAAGTTTCAAAGGGAATTTTCCCATCAGCACAAGTGTCATCCCTGGTGTAAGTGATGAAACATTTTGTTTATGTGAAGAAAAGCTGTGTTTGTGTGAGTGAATGTTTGATCTCCAGTTTATCCAATACTGTTGTTTTCCTTGCAGACAGTTTAATAAAATTCCGTTGCATTCAACTGCATTTTTTATAAACACTGAGGCATTTTGTTGCCATGTTTCCACCTGTTGTTCAGTTGCTTCATTCACAGTAATCATGATAAATGAGATCACATCACACTGGCCATCTTTAACCTGCCGTTGTGAAGCCTTGTAAAACTGTGGCTCCTTGGTGTTAACAGTGTTTTGTGTGATTAAAGTGGTTGGTATAGAACAACAGACACCACAGCTCAGTTATTAGAAGAAGAAAAAAAAAGATGTAAACCTCTTGGAATGGGTTGACTGCAGTTTTGTGGATTATAGCTGTGTAATGAGGAACAAGCATCTGCTTGTGACATCAAAATAAACCATTGTGCTGTTTGAGTATTTTCTACTTGTGTTTTTTGTATATAAAAGATGCAATGATTAGCTGATTGGGGGGAAATATTAACTATTTTACTGATCAAGTATCATCATTTTTTTGAAAAACACACAAAAGTTGTTTTTTCCCTGTGTACTGATTTATATGTGGATTCGGTAATGTGGGTCAAGCAAAAGAAGACATTTGAAAACTGAATGGGAAATTGTAATGATATTTTATTTTATTTATTTATTTTTCCATTTTAAATCAGTACAAATGTCAGTAACACGCATTACAATGTGTTTTTCATCCTGGATTGAAGTTTTTTTTTCCTTCTTCTTCATAAAACAGGCCAACAGAGTCGAGCACCGAGTGATACATCTAATATATCAGATGTATTATAGTAATGACGGGGCCTGCTGTCATTAATCGTGGTGAACGCAGCATGGGTATTGTTGTGTTAGTGAAAAATTATGCAAGTCATGACATCATATTAAAAATCTGTTTAAATACATTCAAATGTAAACATTTATTTTCCTCTTTAGGTGGTATTAAGTTTAGCAACATATACATTTCTCTATCCTACAACACACGGTAACAATTTATTTATTTATTTATTAACAATTTATGATATCTCCTGGACCGATAAGCTGCTAACTTTTTTTTTCTGTCATATTTAAACGTGTTGTAAAGCTACTGTATGTTTTGATAGGTTGCTCAGGTAAAGTTACCATGGAAACGTGTGATATGTAGCTCTGCTGACTGTTGTTATTAGCTTAGCATTATGCTAACTTTCAGCAGAAACAGAAACGGGGGAGGCGGAGCTGCTTCCACTGGAGTTTCAGCCCTGATTTTTCAGCTTTAATGTGACTTAAGTACATCAGGTGAACACAAAATTATGTGAAATAAATAATGATCTGTTGACACTGGTTCAAGAAAATTATACATCCAAATAATTTCAGAAAGCAGGGCCCATATCTTCACTTTTATTTAAAGTTGTGATTTCCCTAACAATATATATTTATATACATATAAGAACCAAACATCATCTCAGTATAATTTCACATCTCCTCTCTGAAGCTTCTCTCTGTAGCTCTAGAAATAACTGGTTGTTTTGTTTCTGTTTCATTAATACTAATTAGCCTTTGTTTGATGAGAGTGGGTGGTGGCTGTATGGTTGTGACATCATAATTTCATGGTAGTCCTGACAGCTCATTTTCAGAGTTGAGACAGTGTTTGTGAATAGGAGCTGTGTGCATGTATCTATACACACAGACTGAAATAATAATCAGGAGTCAAAGTGAACATTAAGATGTGTGTTTCTTGCTGTAATCATTTCTTCTATTAATACCGACTTATAATAATGATATTTGCTTCAGACAAACCCCAGTACATTTATGCACAGAAGGACTGTGGATGTTGCCCTCCTATACATTCTAAGTATATTAAGAAAAAAGCTTCAATATGTTTTTGACACACTCTATTTTTGTGTACCTGATCCACACATTTGCACTTTGAATTTGATGTGATGCAGGATGCACAAACTCACAAACTAATACAAATAATTTATTTCCAATGATAAAAAATAGTCCAACCAATATAGACTACATATATTCTGCAAAAGATGTACATATCATTTAACACTGGAGGCTTTCTTTACAAGACCTCTTTACATTCTCTTACCTTAGAAAAAAATGTCTAGTAATTAACCAGCGGACATAAGAAGAATAAAACACTTTTTCTGGTAAATAAAAGCCTTTGGGATATTAGTAACTAATTATTCAAAGAAATATAAGCGGACAACAAAAGGCTGAGAAAACAAAACATATATTACTAACACATTTCTCTCATTACAATAAATAACTTCCCTCAACTTCCCTCTAGGTGCCAGTGTTCTCTCACACTGCTGAATCTCCTATAAACCTACACTGGCACTTTCTAACTTAAAAATGCATGAGAGTGAAAAACTAAGAAGGATTCTAATTAACATAAATTACCAACAGTAATGAAGGAAAGGAAACGGACACATTTTCTAAAAGACTAAACAAGAAAATAACCAAAAAGTAAACAAGAAACTACAGTTATCACATTGGTGCTCATGTGTAGATTCTGATGATTTAATTATATTTAATTCGATGTGTCTTATTTTTTTTGGTTAACAGATTGGGGTTTCAAAAATGAAATATAAAATATGTTTTTGATATGAGTTTGCTCCTAAGTCAGATTTACATCTGTGATTAACATGCGATCTGAAAAAATAAATAAACACTTGATTTAATTGTTTGGACCATATTTGGAGGTGGTCATTTTCACACTGTGATCATATCTCAGCCAGGTGTAAATTTATTCTGGATAGTGTGACCACATCATGAGTCCAGGAGGCCATGGAGAAAATAAAATAATGTTCATGCACTCAATTTAATAATTTGTGCTTTTAGAGTACAGCCTAACCCCTAATTTATAGCCTGTTTTAAGTGTAATGTCAGTACATATTATGCCCTTAATAGTAGAATGTGCCTATAAGATACCCACTAATTAATACTTACCATATTATCTTGAAATATTCCTCTCAAACATCAGAATGTTGCTCAAGCCCAAATAAAACCAAATATTGGATAACTTTTAATTGTCTGAATTAATTATTGTATTTACTGTGATTGTTCCACTGCTCTTGTTTCCACATGGTCATAAACATTCAGCTCGATATGACAGGAACGCTGAATTAAACAAGCTCAACCTTATATTTAAATATCCAGCTCTAGCTAGGAAGCTATTTTTTGCAAGCTAACAGCTTAGGCTTTAATCACAAGTTAAATTGTCAAACACTGCATATTGCTTATTTAAACCTACAGAAACAATATCTTCAATGTTTATTACGTCAATGACCTAGACGCAGTTTAAGCTAGAAAAAACAGCTTTTAGGCTATTTAAGCGAACATTACACATAAGCTTTTGCCTGAAATTCATTTTTGTGTATACTTTGTGGTCGTTTGCATAATAAAGATTTTCACTTCATGTCATCTGAAAACACACAACCCACCATAATCAGCCGTTAACACACATTTGTTCACACACTGACATTGAAGTGACCCAATTCTGGTGGTTTTCTGATCCACATTCCCAGACCTGCTCCCTGGAGGGCGCTGGTAAACTGCTGCATGGCCCTTTGGTAACGTCCAGCAGCCATCACACAACCAGAGTATGTCCCCATGGAGGCCTCAGAGACCGACAGCTGACCACTCAACTGACAGAGAAAGACAGAAATATATATTTACTGTCAAAATGTGACAAATAAACCGATCGTTAATGAAGAGAATAGTTTGACTTAAGAGCTCAGCTACACTTTCTCAGAATTTGACAAGTTGACAGGCATCATGACGACTGTTCAGTTTTGTTTCCAGTCAGAATACAATATGAAAGTACATTTACTCAAGGAAATACTTGTACTTTACTTGAGTATTTCCATTGTTCTGCTACATTTTGCTTCTTATCCACTACAGCATTAGTTACCTTTTAGACGCATGTTGTGCATGAAATAAGACACGATGGGGTTATAAAATACAAACAGTTGTTAAAGAATGAACCAGTCCGCATGTATCCATAGCTGCAGCTGATAGACGGTCACTGTTTTTCCAGAGATAAACTTTTTTAGCACATTGCTATAAGGCGACTGTGGATGTGTGTGTGTGTGCGTGTGTGTATGTGTGTGTGTGTGTGTGCATGTGTGTGTGTCCGCTCTCTCTTCTGTATGGAGTCAGATATTTGATATGTTGCAGAACAGGAAACCTCAGTCACTGCCGTCATGATATCTGCATTCCACTGCCTATTTACATTGTTTGGAGGCTCATGAAGTTTCTGTGACTTCTACTGAAATCGCAGGAAATATACACACTGTCTCCAAATAGTAGTGTAGCCTAATATAAATAGTCTGTACTACTCTATTATAAATAAATAAACAACAATGTAATAATAATTTAAAAAATAATTTAAACATAATTTATATAAAATAATTTGAACTGTGATTTTCTTACCATCTCATTTAAACATATAAGTACTTATATTTTTTTATATATACACAAACACATTAAAAATAATAATATGCATGAATATAAAATATATTGAACTGTCTTGTACAAAGTGGATAACCAAATCGAATATAAGCACAAGTACAAGTACATTTAGATACATTATTTCTATATTTATTTTTATTTATTTATTTTTTTTTAGTTAAGGGCAGATTTTGATTCAAATGGAGCACTTCTAGAAAAGATGAGTGAGTGAGTGAGTGAGTGAGTGAGTGAGTGAGTGAGTGTAGGAGTAACGTGTGTGTGTGTGTGTGTGTGTGCATGTGTGTGTGGTGTGTGTGTGTGTGTGTGTTATGTGTAGCCTATCTGCTCAGCTGTTCAATGCACCCATCAGGTAAAACATAGTATACTTTTGCTTTGCACTGTCCCCACCAAATATATCAGATGTGGTCAATGATATGGTATGTTGTTATATCACATTCTTCATGAATAAGGGTTGCTGCAGTTCAGCCAGTTATATTGTAGGATACGTTTCAAACTCTTGTTCCATGTGCCCTATTTTAACATTGAGCACCTGCCCCTCCAAAGGTCTATGCAGGGCCCTGGTCCTCTCTGTTTAAAAAAAAAAAATCACTCATTTTAAGATTGCATACTTGGGGAAAAATATAAATTGCAAATCTAAAAGTGGATCAGAGAAAAACAAGTTATCATCATAAATGCTAAACTTTCACAAGAAAGTTTTGTGTTAAGCTTTACGACAACTAATGAATCCAACAGAAAATGTCTGATCCTGTGATGTGTGACACATCTGCCACAACCAAACCACTGAAAACATCCTGCTCGTGACAGGCTGTACAAGGTTCAGTGCTTTCCCGACTCGGACCCACCTGCTGCTGCAGCCTCTGCCAGCGGGTGAACAGGGAGCGCCTGCAGAGCCTTGACAGCGTCCCTGAGTCCTTCGTCCTCCCTGTGGAGGTGCTGATCTCTTCCAGGCCTCCGTCCCCACAGCTCCAGTTCACGCTGACATTTGGTGCCTTTCCAGCCGGCCGGCCCTCACTGCTGCTCAGACCTGTGAGAAAAAAAAAAAAAAAATATATAAAAAGTATAGGTTTGAAATCTGGCCTAAAACAATAGTCAGGTGTTTTTTCTTGCTGTAAAATGTCCTCCTGTTCATACTGACCTTTAGGATTTCCTGTCAAAATACACTTTTAGTTTCAGTGATGAGGGGCAAAATACAAAGATCTTCTGTCTAATGTACTTAGAAGTTTGATTAAGTTTAAAATAGTTATTAATTTAAAGCTAATTGGAAGCTTTAGTTGTCCAAATGAACCAAAATCAAGTATCAATCGTTCAACATTACTTTTTAGTGCCAAAATCCCACTTTTTGTTACTATGCTTCCACTGCACAAATACAAACATTAAGACAGTAAATGTGGTAGATATCCAATTTATAATTAAACCATACTGCTGAATCTTGATCCTTAGCAGTACTGATCACTACAGATCCTGAGCACTTGAGCTTCAGATTAACTCTTGAATGCATCTTTGCAAAAGGAGTGTAGATTTTGTCGATGGATTTCATGGAATGATTACAGCGAGAAAAAAATGTTTATTTGGACACCTGACTGTTGACCACTGACTTAAAAAATTGTGAAGCTATTTAAAAAAATAGCTCTCACTTATATACTGTATAATTGTGTCAAGTGGTTTGTCTGAATCATTCTCACACAGTGTTTGTATCAAAAATTAATCCTAAGGACACATAATTGACAACATAAGAATCCATTTGGACCTACAGCCGAGCAGCAGCTGCTGTCGTCGGTAGGGGAAGGGCAGGTGGTTGACAGGTGCCAGGCGGCGTGCCATGGCCCGGCCCAGGTGACCCGTGTGGCTCAGTGTCCCCACAGTCAGGCTGTGCAGGTAAACTGGCTCCAGCAGGTGGGACAGGAGTGCCCCCTGCAGGCCCATGACGCTCCACCTGGAGAGACAAGGTGAGACACTACAGGTAAGTAGGTAACAATTTTAACTGATATCACCATGAAATTTCCCCTTTTGATTTTTTTTTTTACATTAAGACAATTGTTTTGTGTATTAAACATTTTCCTAAATGTTACATTTAAATATGCAAATGAGGCATCATCTAAGTAACATTTGCATTACATTTTCAGAACAGAAGTGTGAACAATGAAAATGAGTTTTACATTGATACCTCATATGATGTGGTGCAGACACACTCATGCTGTGTTAAACAGCTGACTGCTAGTGAAGTTAGGAGAAATCTCCAGTTGTAACAACCAAGTGAAGTGAAATAAAGATCTAGATGGTGATTTTGAACTGGCTCACCTTGAAAAGAATGTGCAGCAATGATAATTATTTAATAGCATTTCAGCTGTGAAGATTTGCTTTTAGGGACCATTAACATTTGACCAGAGTTTAACTGTCTATACGAGCTGTTAAATTGCTGCCACCACTGACTGAAAATAACGTGAAACCAACAGCGAAAGCTGCTCAAAAAATAAAGAACAACTGGGTGAAAGATTATTGTTTTGGACTTTGCATCCACTGAGATCATGAAAAGAAAGTAAAAAGAAGAGAAGGGAGGCAGTTGGCAGCTCAAAGGACCAAGGCAGCTGTTCACTGTGACTGGTTTTGTTTTTTGGGGGATGAAAAGCTAAGTGAGATTCTAACCCAAATCTGGTACCAAAAAGAAGTGTCAGCACAAAGTGAAAGTGAAAATCTGCCTCCCCGGCACATTTCTTTTCAACTCTTCCAACTCAGGCGTTAAATATTAACATCCCCAAATGTTCCTTACTCTGTGATCGACTAGAAAGCATTAGATTAAGATCCAAGTTGTAATAAACGGCTTCTTTTTGAAAATATCTTGTAATACATATCAGGTCACAAATTCCAGATCTGGCTGTGAGGCCACAGTTTACAAGTCAAACTCACTTTGCCATTTTGTCAGTGCAGGACATGGTGACGAGAGGTTTACCCATCGACGCAGCGTCCCACATCTGATTGGCTCTCTGTGCTGTGACAGGCAGCGTCCCCTCGCCTCCGTCTACCTTCACCCTGAGGTGACAGCGGAACCTCCTGCTGCGATCTGACGGCAAGAAGAGGAAGTTTTACTTAAAGGTAACATCCAGGGACACCTATTGTCATTTTTGTAATAAACTACAACAGTAGACGTTATTCACAGCAGCCATGTTGAGTAGGACGACACAGATGTAATTAATTAAAATAATAAGGTTTCGTTCCATTTAGCGTAGCAAAAGCTTTCTAGTGAGCCAACTTTATTATTAATATTTGTATCACTAACAATGTTTATTTTTTATTTATTGTTTTAATTTTATTATTGACAGATTAATAATGATATAAGCATATGCTAGATCAGCTGTAAAAACTGTCTGGATATCATCATTATTATCTCTATATGAATGTCTTCCTCTCACATGTGGCTGTGGTTTCGTAGGGGCAGTTGAGTCGAGCGTCTCCACATGGCGACGAGCTGACGTACATGTGGAAGAGGATGTCGTCTCGCAGCCGGAAGCCGCCACAGCTTTTATTTGGTACCAAGACTGATTGTTCCTCAACATCTGCTGGCTTACTTCAGAGAGGAAAGAAACTGTGAAAAATATTTTCATATTCATAGATTGTGGACTTCTCAATAAAAGGATCTTTTTTTCATTGGGAGAAAACAAATTGGAAATCTTTCCAAGCATGTCGTAAAACAAGTCTGGAGGGGATCTATAAATCACATTTTTAAGGGAAAACTAGACAACTAAGATACACAAAAAATACTGCAGATTTTACCAAAATAGCAGCTCCAGCTGAGCGTACAGGAATCGAACCAGCGCCCTTCTGCTGATAACTTCAGCGTGGCAATCGCTGAGCGTACAGCCTCGATTAATCACGCTGTCCAGGTCTAGACACTTCGTCCCTGTAGCCAGAGACACCACTCGGGCTGACCTGAGGTCAAATCCTGGAGGGAGAAAACAGAAGAAGACAGAAAAAGAAGATGTAAGAAAAAACTTTTGAAAAAAAAAACTTTTCTGGTGACTCTGATTGATGATTTGAGTCTCCAAATAGGAAAACAAGACATTTCCTCTTTCCTCTTCTCCTGTTTCTGTTTGCAACTAGAACATACAGACGAGTTAATGAAAAGTGTGTGATTGAACAATCACTCCAGTACTTCAGAAACAGGCCTTGATATTCTGTTGTGTTGCAGTCTGGCCTCATCACAAATTCAAACGGTGAAGATGACTGCCTCCCCTCCAGAGCCCTGTTTGTTTGAAATGCAGTGAGATATTTCCATGTAAGCTTTAAATAATGAGTTCAGATGTGTGATAATCCAGAAGATCTGTGATTTTTCTGATGCTTTATGCTCCTTGCAAATATTACATCTAAAAGATGGTGGTATTGGTAACATCTTCTGCTGATTTGATGATTTTCTGTCCATGCAGAGTTGGTCTTCAATGGTTATTGAGGGTATATTCACAATAGATTTTGACAAATATAATGCAAATAAGAGTAATATGATTGTCAGAAGGGAGGGAAGGGTAGGGAAGACAGGGAATTAGGATTTCCTTTCTGGAATCACTTTTAAACTGTAAAATGAGGCTAAATACATTGGCCATTCAATGATCTATCACATGATGAGGAAATTTACAATGTTGTACAAATTCAAATATATTCCAATTCAGTATGTGTTCAGTGACTGTGAAAGCTTTTCAAAGATTTTTTTCCCCATTCTATACTGCCAACCTATGGAGTTGCTACAGAAAAGGCAGCATGTAGAGACTCACAGTATCTTATAGTGACAGTATGAGGCTGCTGTTAAAAGCTCCAAGATGCTGCAGTGAAGCCAATCTTTTGTAAATGCTGCTATATCCGCCTGCTCTGCTGTAATATGAAATCTTATATATAGATGTACTGTATGTGAAAGGTATCTGTTCGGCCAGGGTATTTTTATAGTTCCTCATTAACAGTGAGTGAAACACAGTATATATTTTCCCTGGAGTATTACGATGAAAGGCACCTCTTTTACATCCTGTTTCTATCGGTCTGTCATCAGCCACAACATGACGTCCAACTGTAGTTTTGATTAAGATTATCATAATGAATAATTTCTGTGCTCTTTTTGAACATTGGTGAAGAAAAAACTGTACATAAGGAGCATCCGTGTGCTGCATGAATACATATTGAACCTTTTGTAGTCAACTTGTAAAGTTCAAACTAGGTCATATTTACCACCATCACTGAACAAGTAAAATGTGAACATAACCCTTTTTGGGGGATGGAATTAAAAAAAAAGTTTCTAGAGAGGTGGAGGGAATTTTGCCTCAAATTTAAGTATTTATAAAAACACTTGTTATGATGCTGAAAACAAAAATGTGAGTCCCAGACTGAGTAAGATGTTCTGCTATGTACTAATAAATCTACTATGTGTGTGACTCTGTGCCACACAAAGTACAGCAAAACATGCTTATTTCCATATGACATGGATTCTCAGAACCTCATCTGCTTATTTCACACATGTCAGATTTTGGATTGCCCAGCACTTACCTTGTGTCATGACGATTCCTGCCAGGACTTTGTGACGGGCGTGCGAGGTAGAGAAGCAGCTATCTGTCAGCTCTGTGTATTTCTCTCTCACCAGGTGAAAGATTGACTCTGCAAAGAACTGAAGAGAAAGAAAGACAGCATAAAAAATTGCCATGGACGGAACATGATTTACTATTCCTTTCTGTCTTTTGTCAGGCATGGTTTCATATATTAAGTGAACTTGTGTAACTTAGCCTATGTAAAAAGTTGACTGCATTAAAAGAAAATTTACAAAAAAAGGAAAGCAGTAGAATTTCTTGCTATTTTCCATTTTAACTAATGAATTCAACGTTTTGCTCCTTTTTTAAACATTAACATTAAACATGTTCTTGTCAGACTTATATTCAAGCTTACTCTTAAGATTAATTTAATGCTGATTTGAAGATGAGTTTATACTGAAACATCAAGTGTGAAAGACACCAACAGTAACAATTTCCAGTATTATGGACAAACAAAGTAAAACGTTATCTTTTTTCCACAGAAAAATAATACATTTCTACAGATTAGATAAAAGGTTGCCTGAAGGGACTGCATCATGATGAACCTATATTTAACCCTGAGGGCATTGTGACTTCTGCGGTCTTATTTCCCCCTGACAACAGCCTCCCAAAAGCTTTCCAACAAAGTCTTCAGGGATGCACCAACAGCTGTGACATTCACCTGAGTGCAAGTTTGGGCTCGCCAAAAAATCTCCTGACAGTTTGTCAATGATGCCTGAGATTTTCCTTTCTCTAAACTCCCTGAGTCTGCAGAGGAGGAGATGTCACACTCCTACTTGTCAAAACTTGCCTAATTATATTTTTAGAGGACCTGTCATTCTCATGGGAGACATCAGGTAGATACAGTTAAGAGCAGGTGTTATTTTGAAGCTAAACTCTGCTCAACGTGGTCTGGATGGCAGTGGCACCACAAGGTCATGTGTAATGAGTGTGTTAAACAATTATCTGTCAGATTATTATGCTCTTCACACCGCCTTCTCGCTCCACCTCAATCGACTTGGTCTGCTGCCGCTCCTCCTTCATCCCTAATGTGCTGTAATAATGTTCATTAACGCGTCACACCACCTGACAGTTCATATTGAAGTATGTGAGTGTGGGGGGAGGGGGAGGCAGAATGATGGAGTTGCAGTTGGAGAGTTGTGATTAAATTGTCTGCAAGACAAAGAGGAAGAAGATGCTTTTCCAAAATGTTTATTTATTAAGTTTTGGTGTAACAGCCTGCAGCAGGGCAAAAACATGCTTTGTCCAGATTCAAAATGCAAAATGTGACTGTTGCTTCCTCCCATCTATGGATTTTCTCATCTAATAGTCCTAAGGGTTTAATAAAGTACCTACATGTCCTTTTTTCCTTTGCAGATTTGAATCACTGAGAGGTTTTGTATTAAAAACACATTGCTCAGTTACTCCCTTCAGCTCTGAGACAGAATTCTTGTATTCATAAAGCACGACAGCAAACGACATCAAGGACAATTTTCAGCAGCTCTGGGACATAATGAAGTTGTTTCAATGCAACAGACGAGCATACAGGACAGCGTCCAGCTCTCAGGCCTCAGGGCATGATGGCCATGCTGATGTGTGGCACACTCCATTTGGTAGCATACAACTCACCTCAGACCCATTTATCCAGGCCATTTAGAAGACTGGTGAAAGTGACGAGATAAGGAGCAAGCTCAGTGTAGCTTGTGGGATGTTTTTAGTTTATATATATATATATATATATATATATATATATATATATATATATATATATATATATATATATATATAAGCTACACTGAACTTGCTCCTTATCTCATAGATAAACTAAATAAAATCAATTTATTCCAGGACAAATTAAATTAATTAGTCCCTGTTGGATGAGTGGAGAAGATATTGAGTTGTTGTGTTGTTCTGTTTTTTTCTTGCTTGATGACATCTTCTTAGCATTGCAGTGAATTGGCCTTTTCAAATGAATTATAAGTCTGCATTTTTGTCATGCAGAACTTAAATTGGTCTGAATATCGCCAAAAACCTTAGACCTAGACATTCTTGCTTTCTTTATGCTCAAGTGTGGTACCATTATAGATTACACTTTTTTCTTTCTTTTTTCTTTTCTGTCTTGAGCTGACTTGGTACTCTATGCGTCTCTTGGCAGCCATGCACTCCATGCGCATCATTTGTAGAAAATGTGCCCCCTTGCATAAAACCCCTTGCAAGCCGTGGGGCCCCATGCATTTGCAGGCCCTGGGGCCCGAGCTGCGCTGTTTATGCTTATCAAAATATAGTTTTTGTGCTCTATACTGTGCAGCAGTCTTACAGTAATATCGATGAAGGCAGTTTTCTCACAGTTTACTCACCTGAGGTAGCTGGTTTTTGGTTCTGCTGCCCTGGAGGCCCATCACCTGCCTCTCTGGTCCTAGACTTATGCTATAAAGAGACTGTAGAGCTGCTGCTGCTGCCTGAGCCTTGGCCAGCCTTTTGCTGTGGCCACACCCTTCAAACAACCTCCCCTCCACCCGAACCACCATCACAAAACTCCTCATTGGCCTGCCATGAACTCTCTCTGTCAGGCAGATGTATCTGAGTCCTGGTCGCAGCTCACTGAGCAGCGCCACTGGGCTGAAGTGCTCTAAAAGTGAAGGGCTAAGGGCTCTTCTTTTTGGATTTGTCGAAGAGACCAAGTCCAGCATTAGTCGAACGTGTCGTCTGTGGTTGTATATGCTGGAGAAAACCTCTTTTTTTCCTGCAGTGCATTTCAGGAGATCACAGTTTTCACGCAGTGTTGGCTCAAAGTCTTTGGGGAATGCATCATTGATGTCCAGTTTATCTGCTGTAAAATCCATAGGCGTGCTGATGAAGTTCCCCATGGTTGCGTGAGCCTGCGAGGCATTTGGAAACTGGATGAATGACCGAAGGGCCAGCTCTGCAGCCCTCATCTTGGCCTGCTTCTTTGTCGGCCCTCGGCCCTCAAAGCGGAGACTGTTGACCTCCACGCCTACAGAGAACACTGGGGCATGCAGCGGACCTGTCTTTGACATGATCTCATACCGTAGGCCAGGTTGTAGCTCATTAAGCTGCACCAGTGCATTCTTCTGAGTAACAGTCCATGCTGCTCTTTTACAAGTCAAGTGACTTTGGTAGAACAGCCGGTCTATCTCATCCACCAATGGCTGTTTCCTCTTCACAGCTCTGGGAAAAGTTGTGCACAACGTTGATGAATGAAACTTTCGTAGTAAGTGGCAGTCCACTTGGATTTTATCATCCTGGTTTTCTTTCACCTCCAAACTGCTTGTGCCTGTTAACAGATCAAAATAGTTAGTCAGTCATTTTCTATACCACAGTGTTCCTCAAGCCAAGCCAATCCCAGCTCATTACAGGGAAAACACAGGGATACACCCCAGATGGTGCACACACACTATTCACTCACAGACTCACACCTATGGGTAATTTAGAGTCTCCAATTAACCTCAGCATGTTTTGGACTGTGGGAGGAAGCTGGAGAACCTGGAGAAAACCCATGCAAACACAGGGAGAACATACAAACTCAGAAAGGTCCCAACCCAAGGACTAGCCTGGGAACTTCTTGCTGTAAGGCAACAGCGCTACCCATTGCACCATTGTGTCGCCCTTAAAATAATCATTCAATAATAATAATAATATTAATAATACTCTTTTTAATAATACTAATACTATTTATTGTAAGATGTAAAGGGAAAACAAGGAACTTGCAGGTAACGATTGTTTACTTTTCCTTTGGTTGCATCCCAAATGTTTGATTTCTACTGAGAGGTTGACTTTAAAATCTCACCTGACACAAAGTGAGTTGAACTAGGTGTGACTACAATCCACAGATAAAAATATATCTCGTAGGAGCAGTGTCACTCTGAGCTGTCGTTAATCTCCGTGGACAGAGTGACACTCACTGTGAGAGGAGGGAGGGGCTCCACGAGCTGCAGGCTCGTTAGCCTACTGGAAACTGACTGACTGACCAATGGGGCAATTTTACTATCAAACTATGCTGTAGTAGGCGATAAACAAAAAGTTAAGCATAACATTTGGCTGAAAAAGAAGGAGAAACTTTTACTTGAGTTTTCTGCATCCTCAGCTGACAATGCTCCAGTGTTCCAGTGTATGGGAGTGATGTGGGTTGAAAGCTTGTTGTTCCATCCTGAAAAACAGAATCACAAGGTGTTGAGTATTTTCTCCTCAGCATGAGGTCTCCTACAGTTCATTATCTCATACACTAGTGGAATATTAACCCAGTGTCTCTCTACGGTACATAGGAAACAACTAATATCTATGTGTTTCTGTTTGAAAAAAGAGCCCAATTAGAGTCACAGTTCTGTCAAGTTCTGAATGCTTATACTGCATGATATTTGTATTCACTCCCAACCCTAAAAGTAATGAAATGGACTATAGTAAACACATTCATAGCGATAGTGCAAATGTAATGTCTGAGGCCAGGAACGCCATTAGAGTTCCCACTAAATGAACGGCATGAAAACAAACAGAAAGGCGGCTTAGAGCCACCCGGGGTAATTGAAAGGTGTCGGTGATAAGGACTGAACTTTTCAGACAAGAAACATCCAGGGGCTTAAACTGAATGACCAGCTCTGTCTTATTAACCCAGTCACACAGCTTTTGAATCAGACACAAGGAATATTTTCTGGTTTCTTAAGGCTTCAATGACTGAATACCTTTCAGTTGTGGACTGTTGGTTGGTCATTATTCAGTAATATAGATAAAGATAATAATCCATTAGGATTCATCCTTTGTGGACCATAAAGATGTTATAAAACAAATGATGATAAGTCATTGATAATGAAAATAATGACTAAAGTTCAAGAACGTCAACAAGTTCTTTTTCCTTCATCAAGAGACTTTCTTTCTTTTTAATTTTTTAATTTATTAATTTTTAAAGAGCTTTCCATCTCCTTCCAACCTTTTATCAATAAATATCAACCTTTTGGTTACAACATTATCATCAAGATTTAGTGATTTTCATCTTAGCTGCTGCCTTCGGGTTAATCTGGTGCTGCAAGTAGAACATAATTCATACACAAAGACAGGAAAATGAACTGTGGAGACATATTTAATATATGTTTATGAAATATTAATGCTGCTGCAAGTAAATCATATTACAGATCAACATTAAAGTAATGGGCCATTTAAAGACACTTTCTATTATCCATTTTAAAGCCATAATTTTCTGTATACACCAGTCATAATTGTTTTCCCAGGTAGCTACAATATAAAACACTGTGAGAGAAGAAAATAATGCATTTTTATACTTATATGTTTATATTTATATTTACTCTAATCAACCCCAAAGGAAACTTTAAAGTAAGTAAATAAATCATCTGTAAAGTTATATGTGAGAAACAGACTATCAAAGATAATCTAATTCTAATTAATCTCACTGAAAATCACTGTAATACTGTGATATTGTTCTTTAAAAAACATGAGGGTATTAAATTTTATGATTTTAGATAAACATACAGATAAAATATGCATTTTTTATGGATTTTCCGACTTTCAGGATTTGTAATTTTACTGCCCATTTTTGCCCCTTATAACTGGTCATTGTGGAGGCCACTGCCATGCAAACTGCAAGTCATTCGAATAATGAAGAGTGCAGACTAAACTATTCTGCATTAACCTTGCACCTTGCAGTTATATTAGGCGTATGATGCCATTAAGTGGTGAGTTGATATTTGCGAGAGCTGTGAGATGGGATGTGAATGTAATGATGTGAGTCTGGAGCTTCTGAAGGCTGCGGCAGGTGGAGGTCGGAGGTGTTTTAATGACCTGCATCATCACAGCTAATGGGGCCATTTATTTTAGGACCAAAAGGATAATAACTGTGTTTGTCTTTAGGTTACATCAGCTAAGGCTTTGCGCCTTCCTTCACTCTGTCATTTTCAAATTTTCATTCATCTCTCTTTCAATTTCCCCACACACACAGTCACTAAAAGAACATTTAATTAACTCATTGTGAATTGCACTTTCAGGATTTTGCTCTTAATTTAAACCAAAGACCCTCAAACCATGGCACCTTGTAACATTTTGTGGTTTTGTATTATTTGTTAATGTGAATGATACACATTTTGTTGAATCTGTTTTTGTGACTGTCTCAAACAGCTACAAGTCATCTTGTGAATTAACTGTGTAATCTTACTGTCTCATAAGTGACCAAGCCCACTTTTATTCTTGCCCTCTCTTATGCATCGGCCAG
Organism: Lepturacanthus savala; assembly: GCA_030544235.1. Lineage (NCBI taxonomy): Eukaryota > Metazoa > Chordata > Actinopteri > Scombriformes > Trichiuridae > Lepturacanthus > Lepturacanthus savala. The sequence goes on from CM060461.1 coordinate 3,732,354, forward strand.
AGTATGCATTTCAAATGCTCACAGACTTTTATCTTCACCCTTACTTTTCTTCATTCATTCTTTTGTCTTTCACATCTTGTTGAACTTCTTGTAAAGGCATCATTGAGTTTGATAGTAGAATCAGGAGAGATTAGAGATGAAAGAGCCGAGCATAAATGAGGACAAGAAGCTCACATCGCTTCATATTCCACAGTACTTGTGTTTATCAAACCTTAAAAGCAAAGTTTTTCCATCCAGTCACTGTTAATGAACCTTTTTAATAGAATAATGAAATTAGGCATGGCATGGGGGGAAGTGAAAAACACACGCTCGCTGTCCGATGTGTGTGTGTGTTTGGTCTGACAGCTGTAGATAATCTCATTTGAGCATAATTAATGGCAAGTGGTTTCATTTGCTTGTAATGCAGACTGTCTTTTCTCAAGGGCAAATAAATATGGAAACTATGACTGTCTCAATATTAGTAATGTGATCTAATAGTAGATGTTTAGTGTATTAATTTCTTATCTGAGTTCCTTCTCCTCCTACCTCTTAATGGAAATTAGTGTTGTCAGCTATCTCTGCTGTACTTGCTCGGTCCATAGAAAGTGTGCAGTTCACATTCATCTAGCCGGTGGGAATATCACCACAGACACCAGATCTGTATACTGTGAATTACCTGGCAGTAATAAGTTTACAACTATCAGTAGCTAGACAAGTGGTTAAGTGCTTTTATGAAAAATCTTTCTACTTTTCTTTGCTTTGAGTCATGTCAATCCATGCTTGATCATTGTTTTTCGATGCAACAAGTTCAAAATCCCTAATAATTTCTTGTCAAACCATGTTTTTATTTGTAGCTCTTATGGGAGAGTGGTTAAGATGTTGGACTTGAAATCCAATGGGTTTTCCCCATGCAGGTTGAGCAGGAACCCTGCTCACAGTGATGGTGCACTTTACTTCCATGTTACATGTAGCTGGTGGTGCCTAATGGGCCAGTTTCCAATAGAAATGTGTGCTGCTAAGAATGTAGTTGCAATAATTTATGCATAAATATGTTTTATTATTTTTTATGCGCAACATTCAAAGCCTGAACATACAAAAAAAAATCATCCGCTGTAAGGTAGTTGTGATGGCCATGGGGTCAAGGTGCTGACCTTGAACTCCATTGGGTCTCCCAGCACACCTTTAGACTGCTCACAGCAATGTCCATCTTGTCTCTTTAGATCAACCTTGGGAAAAAAACAAACTAACTTCATTAAAAAAAAAAAAAAAAAAAAAGGTGGTGACTGATAAATTGATGTCATGGAGAATACTTCATTTCATTAGTCTGGAATCTGTCACAGCCTTGGGGAGCCAGCTGAGTCCATGCTTAGTTGTTGAACAAGGAATTCAAGATGTTTTCTGTAGCTGTGATGCCTGAGTTGTTTAAGGTGTTAGACTTGAAATCCAATGGGGTTTCCCCTTAAAGGTTTGAATCCTGCTCATAGCAATTGTGAGGTTTGACTCTTCCTTTTAAATTCTTGATAGAGCTGGAAAATAGCTAAGCTAAGAAAACACAAGTGTTATTCCAGGTTCCCACAATAAACCTTCTTACCAAGGCTATAATACAAATCTGTTTTATCGTATTAGTTTCTGTGAAAGATTTAGGAATTTAGGAACAGTGATAGAGAGACTATATTTTTTTAAAAAAAGTATGTGTCTGCCGTAAAACAGTTGGATTTAATATGCAATGGGGTCTCAAACCCTGCTCACAGCGATGTCTTTATACATACCTCCACACAGTATGAACTTTAGAGGGTGAATGATAAAACAGCTTGTCAAACCTCCTTTGATCTTTGGTTTTCCATGCAACAAGAATTTCCAAAAACATACTAATTTGTCATGTCTTTGTAGGTGTAATGGCCATATCCGCCAGTTTCTGGACATCCTCAGAGGTCCTAATACATTCTAAAAGGTCCAAACAAGTCTGAACCAGGTCCGAACACATGTCTAACAAAATCAAAGAGTTTCAAACAAAGTCTGAACACAGGTCTGAACACTATGTAAAGGTCACGTGACATGGGAGGAGGCTGTCACGATCTGTGTTTTCTCCCCTCCGGTAATGAAGCCTGTTTATGTGTTTGAGTAGAGCAAACAGACTGTGTCCAGATGAATTAAACATGCTATATAAATAAAGCCTGGTTGATTGATGGATTGATTGGATAATAATAATAATGTATATATAATATATTATTATAACTTTATTTATATAGCATATAAAACAGTAATGAAAAACATAGCTACATACTTAACTGCATAATATACATACATAAATACATACTAGTGTAATTTCCTCTGTTCTGTCTGTCTGTACACACATAACCTAGATCAGGGTTAAGCAGGCTGGTCCTAGAGGGCCACTGGGTTCTTCCAATGACGAGGTGACACACCTGATTCTACTAATGAAGGGCGAAGGCTCTATTGGTTGATTAGTGGAATCAGATGTATAAGTGTTTGTTTGGAACAAAAGCCTCTCATGAGAGATTAAGGCGTTGGACTTAAAATCCAATGGGGTTTCCCTGAATAGGTTCAAACCTTGCTCACAGTGGTGGTGTACTCTGTGGTGAATATAACCGGGTCTAAAGGCAGCCAGTTTAACAAGGAAAAGTGGGATTCCCAGACTTCTGTTGTCCAGTCTTTATATCTAAATGTAATGGTGAAAAACAGATCATATCTCTTGTTGTGCTGCATCAATTTTGATGTTTTTTGTCCATTGTGAGTCTAATATTATAGAAGTGTTGTAATACCTAATCGGTGGAGCATCATGATTCCCCAACACTGCGATGTACTTTGATTGATGAATTGATTTATTAAAATGATCCTCCTCCTATTGAATGTAAGGGAAACACTGTGGTGGAGCTAAGCCAACACATGACCTAATTCTTAATCACAAGAAGATGCACTGAAGTAAGAAGTTGAATCAATCAATGGCTTTTTAGCTTACAAAGGATGTAAAAATGTACTCTCCAGATTTTAACTACAAAAAACAACCCCCCCACCACAAAACCTTTTCTCTGATCCTTTTCATCTTTCATCTCTGAGAAAAATCTGCTCCGATAATGCCATACTTAGAGCTTTGATCACCTCTGTACTGTAGGCGTGTGTGTGGGTGGGTTGGGGGAACAAACTACTGACAGCACTCAACAAAACATCCAAGTAAGTTGATGAATGACAAATGAACACACACTGATACACACATGCATATAAACACACTCACAAATATACAGAAACTCATAGCAGTGGAAAAAAAATGAGATTAACCTATAGGTGGAGAGAACAATGAGAAAAAGTTGTATGTCCAGGGTGGGAGGGATTGAGTGCTGCTGGGAACACTGAGGCTGAAACAGACAAACCATTTTAAGACTTCTGTAAATCCATTACTGTAAAATACTGAGTAACTAAATGGCAGCAAATATCCAGAAAGTTCATGTAATTATTTTTTTTACAGTAGAAGGATTGTACTTTTGTTTACAGTAATATGTCTTTACTGTAAAATAAAAATAAATAAATACTGTGATTTCAGTTGTATTTACAGTCTTAGCTGAACAACTGTACAGTAAAAGCAATTAAATACAGTGACTTCAGTTGCATTTACAGCATTGGTTGATAATTAGGTACTGTATTATGATACAGTAACTCTTTGACTACTGTGATTTATTAAGGTAATGCTTTGACTACTTGTAAAATATACAATAATGCAATGTAATAATAATGTAATAATAATTTACAGTAACGTTACTGTTTTTAACAAAGTAACTAACTGCAGATTTCACAGCAAAGTTTTAAAGTGCAGTAAATGTGACAACAATGAATGAGCTAAAAGAGAATGAAAGGCTCTGTAGAATGGTAGCATTGAAAACATTCAATCATTTAAATAATCAAAGGTTTTACTGAATTTTTAGTTCATATCTTATGCAGAAAATAAGAACCTTACAATCATCTTCCTTGTGTTTTTCACACGGGACTTTATTGGTTCTCTCTGACATTTGCCTTGTTTGTTTGGTTTTCTTCCTTCTCTCACAAACAAACTGATCCATCTCTAAACAGCTCAACATTGCTTATGCTGAGAATCTAAAACATCTGCATTCCACATGACGCAATCAATATGCTGATGCAGTTGTGAGAGAGGAGCTGTGAGATTTAAGAAGGATGAATGAGGACCTAAGGACTGAGAGGAAATCAAGGCAAATAGCAAGTTAAATGACCTCTTCACAACAGCATCAGTGGTTTTAGAGTAGAGGCTTGAGGTAAGATGCCTGTAATTGTGATGAAACAGAAAATGCTTTTGTAAGCTGATGGAGTTCTGGCGAGATTTATTCATCTGTCGTTGAACCAGTCACTTCGATTGCTGTGAGCAGCTATGATGGCAGCGTGGTTGAGATATTAGACTTAAATTTGACCAGGATCAAATCCTGCTGAAAACAAAGTCCAGTGGTGGACTCAGACAGTTTAGGAGCATGGTGAGACAATGTTTTGTCCATTGCAAGCATCTTAGATGGCAATTTGTCACATTTTGTCGACTGCAGGGCACCATAAAGGGCATTTTATTACATTGACATGCACGTTGGGCCACTCTACATGGCACTAACATGTTTTATCTAGTAATTATAAGACAGCAATCTTGCTTAGATTTCCTTAAAAAAGCCTTTAATGGAGCTGGATCAATGAAGGTAAATTGTTGTTTTTCCAGGCAAAAGAAAATAGCAAAAAACAGTAATTTCATGTCAGACCTTGCATCTTTGTAGCTGTGACGGCCGAGCGGTTAAGGTGTTGGACTTGAAATCCGATGGGGTTTTCCTGTTTGAACCCTGATCACAGTGAATATTCCTTTCCAAGTCTTCCACATGAATTGCCCCATTATGCTTCAAACAAAGTGCTTCCTGACAGCATCTTAAACGCTGTGTGTTGTTGGTGCCCAGACGTGGGTGTTTCAGAGACCACTGTAAAACTCCTTTGGGTTAATCTTTTATACTTTTTAATTGCAAATAAATCATGTTAGCTGTATCAAAACGTCAAATAATTCTCAGTTGTGGCTTTTAGCAACTGTTGGGGCCTCTCCGGTTTGTTGGAATACAAGTTTGTTAATTAATTTCATAGCAACGGGGAAACTCTGTTTCAGGGTATCAAAGGTCCATGTAATAAGACCTTAACTAGACTCCAGACGACAGTAAAATCAGAGCCAGGATCTCTTCAGTGGCCTCAGTATAACATTTTTAAGGGGAGAAGTATTGCTCTAAATAAAAGACTGCAGCCTGGCTAACCCTCAATTTACATACATACTCTTTTTAAGATTCACTCTGCAATAGACTTTTTACTGAATGGAGGAAAAACATTGCTGCACCGACCTCTGCGATGACCTTTAAAGCTCAATTCTACTTTACACAGCCATATAGCCACCGAAAAAAGTAATTTCATTACTTATATGACATAAATGAGGCAGAAAAATCATTGTGAATTTATTTATAAATAATCATCATTTACACAACTGGGAGTAACTGGGAGTTACAAACCTATCCAATGTAAATCATTGTATTTTTAATTCTAGCTCTAGATTTTGGTCCATTGTGGGACCTTTTTAAGGCTTTATAGGTCATAAGTTTTACAATAGGACACTCAAATAAGAGATGTTGGACACTGTTATTTACCAGCGAATAAACTTATTGCGCAGTGGTGCAGAAATGTACTACAGTGTGTATCACACAGACACACACACTGTGATTGGGCACTCCCATTACTGATGCTGGGTGTGCTCAAAGGGTCAAATTGCTTTCAACCAAAGAGAGCAAGAAAACCTTGTTTTCAGTCTAAACCAAGTCTTTAAAGATCTCTTCCAGACATGTATTAAGATAAAACATGCACCTGATATATGTTTTCTGCAAAGTAGTTTAGTCTTTAAAATCCTTAAAATCATGTCTTCTTCTCTCCTAATTGAAAAATCCAGAAGCTATGAATATGTCATGTTACATTTTTAATTATTATTATTTTCACAGCAAATTGTATAAGTTAATACAAGATTTAAGGATGGGCTGAACATCACTGTGAAAACAAAATACTCAAACATCACAGTCATGTAACAGAAAAGAAAACACATTTTGAGAGGAATCAGAGGAAAGAGGAAAGAGGAAATGATGTAGATTTAGATGCAGGTATTATCCGTTTTATTTATAAAGCCCAAAATCACAAGTCCATTCATCAGTTACTCCTCTGAAACCTTTTTCATCCACTTCTATTCATTTTCTTCTGTCTGGACTTTTTTTTCATACATTTTCTTTAAAATCTAAACTGTTATCTAAAGTTTAACATGTGGTCACTTTGGCTAAGAATTTATAGAGACGGAGGTTATCTAGTTGCAAAAGACATTTGTAAAGAAGCAGTATTTGCATACTGCTTTCATTTATGTATTTTCTTTTTTATAATTGCTGCACTTCAGTGCTCGTGATTTAACGCAGAGCCGTTTTTATTTTTCCTCACACACTCAGAACAGACTACAAAGCTTTTGTGAGCTAATTCTAAATTTAGTGCAGCAACTCATCAAACCGCACTCAAGCAAAACAGCCAGCCAAAGCTAAATGTCTGCTTTCAAATCAACAGGCCGACAATCATTATTTGGAAATGAGTGATGGAATTGTTGCCTGAAACATATGGTAATGTCCAATGAAATTGCAATGGGAGATAATGACAATGACTGCTGTAATCTATGGCAAGCTGTTGCCTGTTGAATGGCCTCATTTTAACTCTTAATGCCCTCGCCTGCTGCTAGTATTCTAACACTTTGTCAGCTTAAAAGATTAGGTTTCATTTTTCTATAATTGTAGATTTCATGTGTTGTCAGTGAATCTTTATTTTATTTTAAACCATCTGATACTTGGATACAGATATATAAGGAATTAAATAAAAACTGTTCAGCAACTGTCCCAAAATGAAGGAAGGAATTAGGTGATATTACTGAGCTCCATGTGTGGAGGAAGTTCACTATAACACTGAAAATTACCACAGAGAATGCTGTCGTTTCCAATCATAAATCATTGGACCTCATTTTCATGTTTATCTGAAAACTTTCTTCCCATTTTATTATTACCATTTTTTATAAGATTTATTATTGTAAATGACCCAAAACAACTTATATTTACTTTCAGATGAGAAATGGTAGCCACAGCAACTGATGAACCTAATATATGGTATCAGCCAGCCCTGCCTACACCAACCAGAGCAGCCACAGCCACAAACCCCATCAGCCACCTGATTCTGAAGGAAAAAGGTGTCAGGTCTGCCCAAGCAGTCAGGACAGAAAGACAAATGTGTTGTGCTTCAAATGCAAGAAACATCTCTGCAAAGAGTAGAGAGCCACAAATGCATGCACACACACACACATGCAAGTTCTTAAACGCAGAGCCTTGTACTCTGATTTAGTTTTTTTTTATAGTTTTGGACGTAGTTATGCTTCTCGATCTGTTTGATTTACTTGATCTGTTGTTGTTTGTTTGACCTTGAAAACCTTAATGGTGTGACTTGTTCTGATCCTCATTTTGTGTTTGTATCAAAGGTCTATTGCTGAAAAAAATACTTTTTTTTATTGAAGTAAAATAATATGAGTTGAAATTGACCTGTAACACCACAGATGCCATTAATAAAACAATTTTATTCAAAAGAGGACAAGAGAACAAGAGGAAGGATACATGTACCTATATATATATATATATATATATATATATATATAGTAAGCTCTGGTAATCATAATTGCAGTCGTCTGGGCAACTGGTCAGCCTTTTAGGATTAAACTGGCATTGTTCTCCACATGCTAATCTTCAGTAAATGCTGCAGATTATTCCATGATGGCTTTTGTATTAAGCCCAATGGTTATTCAAAGAATCCAAAGCCTATTCCACTTTCCTTAATAACCCATTGGCCTTTTTTTCTACACTGATGCTGGAGTAAAAGTGTCCTTTTCGGGGGAAAAAAAGGCTTCCAGAAAAACGTTATTCAAAGTTCCTTAAATCCCACTATTTTAGGGTCGGAATGCACTTAGCTAATGCTTCCAGTGTATCCAGCAACATGTTGTCCTTTAATGCCAGCTGTCACTTTAGTTATTCTCTTTTCAAATGGCAAATGGGAGCTTTGTGAGTACTGTGAGAAAGAGATGATGTCATCTCTGATTTACTAATACTAAGTGTTTTAGTCACATGTCCAACGTAACTGTCAGTACAAGAGAAGCAGCCAGGGATGACTGAATACACAATCAAAACCTTTCTGTGATTCAAATACTGCCATTTCATAGTTTTTTTTTAATATTTGCTAATATAAGAAGAAGAATTTTCCATCAGTGTGAAGTAATTTCTGTTCTTTTAATGAAAACCTACAATGTAATGATCACAAAGATACGCAGACATTTAGTTGAATTGAACTGTTTGTCAAAAAACTTCAGCATGTCACTCCCTCACTGAAACCACAAATTGGCAATTTAAACAAACAAGATGAAATGTGTTTATTAGTGAACATTAGAGGTGTTGGTATATGTATTTTTTTTAACTTTGAACAGAGGCAGATAGCCTGAAACTAATTGGTTTCTCACTTAAGCTTGAAGTACAAGTAGGTTTGGTGTTAATGTTCTCATCTAACTCTTTGTAGTAACATGCGTTCATTTGGTGGTTTGCAATCCAACCATCTGTAGATTACAGTTCTGCATGTTCTGCATGTGTGGAAATGTTAAACCCAAAAACATTATAATGTGTCCTTGTACAATCGAAAAAAACTGAAGCAAAAAAACTATACCTTTTTTTCTTGTGTCTATTACTGACCGTTGGCTTGTTGTGCCACTGCAACACATTGACTTGAAACATGAAGATGATAAAGATGAACTTGTCCTTGGACACAGCCTTCATGAAACATGAGCAGACTTCAAATCTCAGTGTTTGCTGTAGGTCAAAACTATAATACATTTATTTAAAAAGTGAGTAAACATGCAAACATGCAAAAATGAGATGCAGCGAGCTATTCTAGCACATTTTTATATAAAATTATAATTCTATGTGCTTTTTTGATACAGATTTCTTTGTGTACATAATTAAATTAGGGTTTTCTCTGTTTACAGACAACAGGATGAAGTTGTTGTTGGCTTTTCAGTGAAAATTAAATGCCATTTGGCTGTAAAATCCCCTTCTGCTGCCTTTTCTGTCAAATTAACAAACTGTCATTGTTGGCTGGCAAATGGTAGAGGGAGAAATGATTTGATTGTCCTGATTTCAGTGAGGATTATGATTCTCCAACATGGAACAAACAGCTGTTGTCTGTGACGGGTCTGTCAGTGGTTTTCTGATGACGTGTCATGTGTTTGGACATATCTGGGTATTGGATGCATTTTGGATAAGTGAGCTCCATCGTGCAGTCAAACTTAGTGGGGCATGCAGTGCGCAATTTCACTGATGGATTCTGCAATCCCCACACTTCTCTGGGGCTTGGGCTTCATGGAAACATTAGCAATATGGTTTGTGTGCCCATTTAACTTAATTGCAGGGATGCTCAGTGGGTAAACTGTGGTACTAACTCTGCAAGGGTTAGGGGTCCTATTTCTTCAGCAGCTCAGTGTGAGGGGACATGCTGGGGGCTCTGACACTTTATGTTTTGATACCCGCTGGGGCTGAAAATGCCACAAAAAAAGTTTACAACAGTCAAATCCCCTCATGAACACTGAACACTGATTCATATTAGTTTCGGATGCACTAGATGGAGGACTGTGGATGTTGTTGATCTGAAGTCCCTATAAGGATGTTGGCATTATATGTGTGTCTTCCAAAACCATTAAAAAACAGATCATTGTTGAAAAATACCAGAAGAATACATCAAAATTCATAATATTTCTTTTAAAAAAAAGATGTAAATCAATTCAATAGTGATTGAGATGTTCCAGTCTGCTCCAACATGTCGGACGGACTCATCAACCGACATAAGCTGCAGCTTCCCTGAAAGTTTTTTTTTTTTCTTTTAGTAGCAGCAATATGTGTATAATACATCACTATTTCTATCCTCCCTATTTCTACTCTCTTCTAGTTTAATCTTTAATCTCTGCAATATTGTAGCTGTAATCTGTCACAGTTGAGTTGCTGTCAGGTTTGTAGGAAATAGTGTTTGTTAGAGGCAGCAAAAAATAAAAAAATAAAATTACCCCATTGTTTTTGTATAATTGTATCATCCTTATCTAGACCATTAATGGCCTTGTTGTTATATTATTATAATGTTACATGTATTGTCTAGTTTCTCCCGGACAGGATGCTTTTTTTTCTCAAAATAAAAGTTATTTATGGAGTTTTTCTTTCTCTAAATATATGGTGTAAGGATACATGAATTTATAAAAAAGTTATGCACTTGTAGTTTTACACAGAGCTTTGGTTTTGTAACAAAGCTCTTTCCATTGAATATTCACTCAGACAATGGGACAATTAATTCTGCCTCCAACCATAAATTATATTCCACCATAAAATATAAGTCAGCAAAACCATTCTCTATAACACTACAAGAGGTTTGTAGTATTCTTCGTGCCTATGGGCCATACACACCAAGTAAGAACTATAAAAATCTAATGGTGGATTTCAGAATAATAGTTATAAGCCAACATATTATACTAATATAGCTGAAATGGTTAGTGAATTAACTGATTAGTTGATTTACAGAAAAATTCTTTTTATTTAGAATTTAAAGTTATTTTGTAAAGAAATTTAAAAAAAATCTGGTTCCAGGTTCTTTAGTATTAGATGGTTTTAATTTTTAATATGTGCAATTGGACATAAAATACTGATTGGTATTTTCCTTTGAATTCTGACATTTATTATGTTCAAACAATTGATTCCTTAAAAATATAATCTGAAGATTTTGCCTTAAAAATACAAAAAACAAAAAAAATCACTATCACAGTGTCACAGAACAGAGGACTGAACAAAGACAAGAATATATATTCTGTGTGTGGATAACACAGGAGATTAAAACCTGACAAATCTGAAAACACCATAAATTAAGATGAATCTTAGTATTGTAGCAGTATTAAAGTGAAAATCCATCCTGCATAGAAACTTCAACAAACAGCTGTACTAACCTTTGCTTTTACACCTTCTCCTCCTTCTCTTCCTCTTGGACTTTCCTTTCATTTCACGGTCCGGCCTCTCCATGTTCCTGCTGCAGGTTCCATGCACCGCTGCCATTCAGGTTAATTTTTTTTTTTTATCTTTATCCTATAGTTTGTTCTCTGCTGCTTCCTCTCTTCTGGTTGTCTGAAGTGATGCTCAGGGAAGATTCAGCGTGCAGCTCTGCCCTGCACAGCGACTGACTTCTCCCCTCCTGCTGCCGGCTGCGGGAGGCGGCAGCTGTTAAGGCTGTGACATCATGAGGAGAGAAAGAGCTTTGGTTCAGACTGAGATTCAACATCACTGATTCAAATTCATCAGCTGGTAATTGCACATTTTTCAACTCCCCCCAAGCAACAGATTATACCATTAAACCAAATGGGGTTATGGAATTATTTTATTTAAAAACAACATCCAAAACAATTTATTCAGATGGTGTCGATAATATGTTTTTAGGAACGGCTGCACTTATTGACCTAAATATTTCCGTTTTGTATCAGTGAATGTCGTGCTTGGGCAAATATACAAAATTTTTACTTTATTTCAGCACTAGCCACATAAGAGTTCAGTAATGTGCTCCTTACACACATGTAACAAACATTAAAGCCCTGAAATGTAGGTTAGACTGATGTTCCTGCTGTGTTGTTTCTGCGGCAGCAGGAGACAAACGGAGCTTCTCCTCATGCAGCACTTTCATCTTCTCCTGCTGCTCTCAGTCTGCAGGCTGCAACATGAGCTCAATGAGTCATTGTTACCAAAGCACATGATTATAAAAACTATACACTGTCAGTGTCCCCTATCTGGACCATCACATTCACTGACTCAGTCATCTACCTTGATGTTTATGAAACATAGAAGCTAAAGACACCAAACTCTGCAAAGTAATATTGGAGTGGATAATTCACAGATTCATTGAGTTGGTTTGTTATTTACCAGAGCAAAATATAGATTTATGTTAAGGGAAGTGAATATGTGAAATCAGGACATAATTGTACCTGTTGTTTACTCAAGATATTTGGGTTAAGACATTTTCAAATCAAAAGGCTGGAAAGTATAAAATTCAATGGTGGAAAATGATTTCTAAAAAAAATATTAATGTTATTTTCACAAAGATGTTTAACAAAAGTTTGTTTAAACCTACATAACTAAAATGTTCAGATCTCTAAATTTCAAAAGACACCAAATTAGTCACGGTTGAATTTCAGGGGAATGTGGATAAAACAATGCACAAGAAATGTAAAATATTTCTATTTCATGCAGTACTTAAAACGTGGACTGTTGATGGAATATTTTAATATTTCACTCATGCAGCATGAGGATGATTGAAGAGCTGGAACAAGATGATGGGGATGGTTTTCAGTGCATGTTATACTGTACACTGTGTGGAATAAAATGATTTTAACAGCCTTAAATTTGACAGGATTTAATGATGAAAACACAGTAAACAAAGAAACAAGACAGATTTTTTAACAACCAACAATTTCAAACATCCCGATACCACACCTTCTGATCTCATTGAACTATTCACTCTCATGTGATTTGCATCATAATACCTTCTTTGCATAATCTTCTCACTCCACCTTTACTTCCAATTAACAGCAGCTGTTTAATCCCTGCCAATCACCTTACTCAAACTGACAACCTCACTGCGTTACATCCTGGTAAAGATTCAGATCATCCCCTTCCCTATTTTTTTGTTGCTCACATCCCACCACTTCATCCCTCCTCTCTGGCCTTCGATGTGTTTCGATCCTCTTTGGTTTGCAGGTTTCCAGTGACTGACTCCCCTTCAGAGGATTATAGAGATGCTGTACTTTGTTTATCTTCAGGTGTGGGCTGAAGGTGGTGTGGATCATGTCAGGTTTTTGGATTCACATTTCTTTTAGTATTGTATACTCATTGATTCCCAAAGCTCCACTGTATGAATATTCACTGTTTCATGTCACATGCCTCACTCATTGTGTGCTGTATGCTAATCTGCCTGACATAAAGCAGGTACATGCATGTGCAAGAGTGCTGAACTTGCAAACTGACTAAAATGAAAGAAATGTAAGGTTGGTAATTCTGTAATCCATCTGTGTGATAGAGAATTGTACAACACACAAACCTTGTGAACATGATTAAAGTTAGCAACATGAAAGCCAGCTGCTGAGAAAAACAGAAAACTCTTCTTCAAAGCAGAGCTAATCAATATGTTTTACATTAACAAATGATCAAACAGACATTTTCCTCAGTAGTTAGTGGAGATCAAATGTCTGCTGGATGTGTAAATGGTTTGCCAGCTTTGAAATAAGAGTAAAACCTCAAAAAATTGTTATTCTTATTCTGCCCCCTAGTGGACAGAAGGTCCATTAGAGCAGCTCTTAAGATTGTTGAATTTTCACTAAACAAAAGGAAATATGATTAACAACATTAGAATATTTTTTGCCAAATATATTACCATGATTTGAGATAGCTACAATAGTCTCTAACCCTGACCCTGTAGTTATTGTTGTTGCCATGACGATGAAAGTTGTCTAACTTTAAACAGGTAGTAACTTTATCCCAAACCACCACACATTTCTCTAACCTTAACAAGGTGATCATTGTTTGACAGAGGTGTGTAATGGTTTTGGGAAGCAGAGCCACATGATGATTAGAAAACACTTTAGTTTAGATGGTTTGTTGGAATATTTAGTTTTGTGAAGCATTTTTTTCATGTTGACTTTAATCTCAACATCAGCACACCATTCTAGAAGGGAGTCCACGAGGTGGTGAAGAAGGCCAGAACAAGATCTGCTCCCAGCCCAAGTGATATACCCTATAAGGTATATAAAAAGTGTCCTCCAGAGGCTTTGGAAGATGTTCCAGAGGATATGGAAGAGGGGCATCATTCAAGAGCTTCTTTTCTGTGCTGGCTAAGAGGATGACCTCATACATGACTAAGAATGGATACATCAACACCACTATGTAGAACAGTCCGATCCCAGTCTTCTCTGGATGTCAGAACACACTGTAGAGTTCTCAGTCAGATGGTCCAGGAGGCCAAAGCCAACAATGGCAACCTGACTGTGTTTTGGGTGGACTCGGCTAATGCCTATGGATCAATCCCTCATGCCCTCTCATGCCCTTATCCATGCAGCAATAAAGCACCCGATCATCGCTTTGGGGAAATCTAGCTACGATTCAAAACAGCCTAATTTACTACCCAGAATTTACCAACCTCCTGATAACAGCTGCTGGATTACATGGAGAAATCTATAGAGAGTGGATCCTTTCTGTTTCTCATTCATGCTAAGGTCAGTGTATGACACTCCTGACTCTGATAAACTTGCACAAGTGGGGTATGAGGGTGGACTGATTGCACAAGCTCTGTGGGGAGAGGGGTACCATGCCACACATCCTATCAGGGTCTAAAACAGCACTTACCCAAGGAAGATACAGGTGGCACCATGACAAGGTGCTCATGAAACTTGCTGAAGCAGGAGAAATGCAGGAAAAACCAACTATATGGGAGAGCAACACCATCAATTAAGTTTGTAAGGGAGGGACAAAAGCCACCAACCACAGCAACAACAAGAATCCATCTGCTGCAAAAAACTGAATCATGGGAAAGACTGAAATTCCCCCAGGTTGTCGAGACAACCCTGAGGCCAGATGCAGTACTGCTGTCTGAGGAGGCAAAGAAGATCAGCATCATTGACTAACAGTCCCATGGGAAGAGCAGACGATTGAGAGGAAGCCAAATACCAGGATCTCCTCCATGACTGCAGGGGAAAGGATGGTAGACATGGCTTCTCCAAGTCAGGGTCAGCTGTAGAGAATTCCCTGCCCAGTCAGTGTGGACAATGCTCACATTAATTGTGATGGGGAGGAAGAGAAAGACGGCAACGTGCAGGATGGGGAGGCAGCAGAAAGAGCCTCTTGCTGGTTATGGAGCAGGAGAGAAAAGCTTATGATGGTTGGGTAAAACTTAAATTCTTCCTGGCCAGGGCTGTATTCACCAAAAGTGAATGAAGGACAAACATCTTTGGATGTAATTATAACCAAAACATAATAGTTTGACATTTTGTGAATCATGTTCAATTGCTAACAGACAATTGCTAAAATTACAAGAACCTCAATACCATTGTACTAAAGATGACGCTAAACCCAGCATAAGGACTAGTCTGTCTATTCCAGTTTATCAAATGAATGTTATATATTTTTTATTTCTATAGAATTATGAATATTTCTATATTTTCTAGAAACTGTAAGTAGTTTTATAGTTTTGCTGAGTTAGTTGCTGTAACTATTTCTTAGCGACCAGTCTAACCATGAGACAGACTGAACAACTGAGACATAATGAAATATACGTTATTGTGTTTTACTTTGAGACAGAGACAGTTTCAGTTGGATTTTTGCTCTAATTAGCGGCCTTACTCCTCAATGCTTGGAAAAACTTTACCCTGAAGGCTAGAAAAGACCAGAGGCATGCTGAGGAATGTGGTTTCTACACATTAATTTTCCAAAACCTAAAAAAGTCCTTTATTTTCATAACTTTGCTAACTTTTTTTGTGTGTTTCAAGGCTCCTGGGAACCATGAGAAATGAATAAATAATGCAAAATGCAGATTCAAATCTGATGAAGGCATTCTTCTCTAAAATTAGAAATAATGTTATGAGAGGCTATACAATGCTTCTGAGATGTATCTGTGAAAATAACTATACTGCTTTCTCATGTGTGCATCCATGTAATAGAAACCTAATGTTATACCGAAACGTATCTGACATCTGCTCCTGCTGGTTCCAGATGTCCGAAATGTTATGGTGAAATAAACTAGATGCAAGACTTTAGCATCTTGCAGACACAACAGAAAGGGCTATTATTGCGTCTGATGAAAAACAGATAGATTGTACTGTATTTCACCCTGTGGCTAAGATCCCACCAGGCAGAGAGAATGAAGTGCTCTCCAAAATGAGCTCCACATCCCAGCAAATAGGACACCACAGTTTCCCTGTGCGCTCCTGAGGCCAAACATTAAACTGTACATTAGATCCATCTCACTTTTCCTCTGCAAAGAGCTGTAGCAGTAGCCTGCAGGCATGATTTCTCCAGTGTCTTCAGCCAGATTTGGTGGCGAAGAGGATTTGGCTGCATATAATGGATAAATGAAGGGATGTTGTTGTGTCTTATAGAAATATGTCTCGTATTACACAATTAGCATATTTATTTTTTCTTCTTTTTCTCTGGAAATATTTAAAACAGCAAGAAGAGAAAGTGTAGTCTGTTGAAGTTACAATTTACACTTTTAGTTAATTCAGTTTAAAGCCAGTATGTGATTTGGGGATATTAAAATTAAAATTCTGATGGCATATTGTATATTGGGTATGGAAAGCATTCTGACCCCCTTAAATGTTTCACTCTTTATTATATTGCAGCCATTTACTAAAATCATTTAAGTTAATCTTTTCCTCATTAATGTACACACAGCACCCCGTATTGAAAGAAAAACATGAAATTGTTAACTTGTTTGCAGTTTATTAAAAAAAAGGAAAACTGAGATATCATATGGCCATAAGTCTTCAGATCCTTTGCTGTGACACTCATATTTAACCTGGGTGCTGTCCATTTCTTCTGATCATCCTTGAGATGGTTCTACACCTTCATTGGAGTCCAGCTGTGTTCGATTATACTGATTGGACTTGATTAGAAAGCCACACAGCTGTCTATATAAGACCTTACAGCTCACAGTGCAGGTCAGAGCAAATGAGAATCATGAGGTCAAAGTAACTGCCTGAAGAGCTCAGAGATGGAATTGTGATGAGGTACAGATCTGGCCAAGGTTACAGAAAAATCTGCTGCACCTGAGGTTTCTAAGAGCACAGTGGCCTCCAAAATCCTTTAATAGAAGACGTTTGGGACAACCAGAACCCCTCCAAGAGCTGGATGTTGTGCCGACAGAGGCAATATATGCAACAAGTCTGCTCAGCGCTCCCTGGCTAAGCCTGGACCTTGCGGCACCCCAGGAAACCTCTTTTCATACCTTCAATGGTGATTTCACCATAGATATAAAGGCAGATCCCCAAATCCAGGTGTTTAAAAAAAAAAATGATGCACCATTGTCAAAAAGACTCAGCTCAAAGGGGTTTCTACTAAATACTGAGCAAAGGGTCTAAATACTTATGGCCTTGTGATATTTCAGGTTTTGTTTTTTTTTTTTAATCTGCAAAAAAATTCAACAATTTCATGTTTTTTCTGTCAATACGGGGTGCTGTGTGTACATTAATGAGGAAAAAAATTAAATTAAATGACTTGAGTAAATGGCTGCAATATAATGAGTGAAACATTTAAGGGGGTCTGAATAGTTTGTACCCACTGTAAAGTTTGCATTTTTTTCTCTATGGAGTAGTTCTGTAGTACCACTAGAGAGTGCCAAGATTAAAGAGGTGTCCCACGATAAGCACTTTTAAAAAGCAAGTAAAAATCATTTATACAAACGCCTCCATCTAGCTTTCTCCACAACATGTATTTACACCTGATTTCATTCTCTGTTTTGTCCTTAACGTGTTTTTTTATGGTCACAGCACCTTAAATGGCAATCATGTTATGAAATTTTTTATAAAATTACATAAACTAAACTTGAAATATGCAGGATGACGATACAAACAGGACAATGGGGAAGTAAAGGGAACTTTGCAAATGAAACATTCAGTGCAGGATGAAGCCTGGCTTTGGACTTGTATGCCGTAATTTTACAGCCACGCTTACCTCTGGTTTTGGAATATGTATACAGTAACATAGACATCCAGTATCATAACATTATATGAATAACAAAAGATCAGTGAAACATATTATGTCCATTTGAAACACATTTAATTCAAATTAAAGTAAAATTACTTGTGTAAAAATGTAATTAAATGCTAACTGTCTTTCTCTCCCTCTTGACTTTCCCTTTGGGCTTCCATCCTTTCTTCTAGTCTACTTTCATCTACATCTGTGTGTGTGTGTGTGTGTGTATGTGTGTGTGTGTGTGTGTGTTTTATTGTTTTTGAGAGTGACGCTGTGAAGTCAGCCACCCTTTGTCACACTTGAGTGAAGTGGTGGGGAGTTTCATTACGGTGTGAAATAATGATCGCACCATGATTAAGTTGATTGGATTTCATGAATATTTGAAAGCGAACCAAATTGCTGATTAAATATTTACTGGTGGTTTCCTTTCTGACAGACTGGAAGATCATATCACATCTCCCAAATGACTTACTGTACTGGAAAGTCTTTATGTCTTAACAGCCCATTTCAATATCATATAATCATAATTGTTATGTTAACTGACATAATTGTCAGTTTTATTGTGATTTTTAGCTGGATTCCGTGTCTGTTGTAGTTAATTACTCTCATATTGACAGTAAAAAACAAACATTCTATTGCTCTAATGTCACTGGCTGATATTTTGGTTCATTTAGACCTATGTTAACTTCATTTATTATAAAGACTAGCCTGCTAACAAATGCATAGTATCAATGTATCAATAGTATCAATGAATGGGTAAATAAGGTTTCTGCTATTTTCTAACTATTCCTTGTCTGTTTCTTTTATGACTTTTATATGCCTGAGTGAACAAATGTCTTAAAGCTGCATTATAGGAAACATGGAGCAATGGCAGCTCCAAGTGGCAACAAGAGGTAACTGTGAAGTTTACAGGCTTCAAGCTGCAGAGGATGATGTAGGCGTTGTACTAACTATAATGTCTTTAAACTGGACACAATTAAATTACCAACCCAGATGGTTGCTGTGGTGCTTTACAAAAAAAGGAATGAAATCAGTCAATCTGACGATCTGACACATCCTTCTGACTGGACAAGTGCCCTGGTCACAGTAGGAAACACTATATTGGATTAAACTAAATTGTATATCTGTTATTTCCTATGTGAATGTCTTCCTTTGATCATAACTATATAAATATTCTTATAATTTAATTCAATTCTTATAATTGATTCTTATCCTGCTGCCAGTCTCAGTAGTAGTGCTTGATGCTTTATTTTCTTAGATGGACAAAATTGTTGTGAACATCATTGGATCATTCAGATCCTTTAATTACTGTGGGTAAAGGTGGAGATATTGTCTAAAATACTTGCAAGGGGTTACTAAACTCCTTAACAAGGAATAAAAGCTCAGTCCAGTAAATTAGCAATTTGTGATATTGGGCTATATGAATACAATATAATGTGCACAACAGCCTAATATTTGAGGAAAATTGCATTTATAAATAGTAATGTTATAAATGTAAATATACAGAAAACCATCTGTATACATTTTAATGGACATTCTAAGATCTAATTCTGAGAAGAAACCCTTGCATGTGTTACATTGAGTTTACCCTTAGCTGAATCTAAATGTTGTTTTTTGTTGTGCTGAACTTAGCTGACTTTATATGCTCAGCACCACAGCTGGCGCTGAAATTAATTTGTTCCCTATCACCTCTTTGCAGACACTTTGATAAGATATCTTCCAATGAACAGCTGTGAACGTGGAACGAAGTTGATCAAAATTAATTACATCAGAAAGCTGAAAGTAACTCACATTTCTAATTCATAAAGAGTATCCATATTGACTGAAATCTTCAAATCATGATAGATCTTATGTAAACATGCAGATGCTATTTGTTTCTACCTGGCATGTAGGTGTTTCTACTCAGCCCATGTGTACAGGTTGGATGGGTCTGTGCTGCCAACCCTCCCCAAGTACTTGGCTGATCCTTTACTCATTGCACGCTCTGAAAACTCAAACTCAACAAATGAAAAGGTGGAGGCAGCTTCTGTAAACTGCATATCTATATAAGTGTAATAATGTTTTATTTAATTAATTCAAGTAAAAGTCATCTCCCTTGTCCTGATCAGCATCTTTGTCTTAATTTGAGCTATTTGTGATCTACCACTTCCAAACTTTATATATATATATATAGCTGCTTGATTAAAAAAAATCATTATAACAATCATTTTGATCAATATTGAAATCACAATTATTCAAACAGTTCCACAATGCATTTGTTCAGCATGAGTGACTGTGCTTTTGCTTTTTTTCATGAACACACAATGTACATTTAGAGGATAGATGTCAAACTCAAGGCCCACGGGCCAGATTTTGAGTTGAGAATCTGGCCCGGCACCTCAGTTTCTATGGCCCTTGCACAGACTTGCACGATTTATTGAGAGATGGAAATAAATGTTAATTGAGACACGCTGGTCATGGCGGCTCTTTCACTGCAGTTTGTTTAACATTTAGCATAGCAACCCAAAACCATGGGATCCAATCTTTGAAAATTGTTAATAGTGGTTATCTGCATATTCTTGTATGGGTCTCTAGATATATGTGTTAATTTGCCATGTTTTGCTGCATTATTTTTTAATAATTAGATGCTAAAATCATAACAATATTACATTATTTCTACATCAGCATAAATTGTAAATTCTATTAAAAAAAATAGTAAATTGTCACCAGCAACTTCTTAATTATTAGTTACAATTATTCAGACACTATTATGAGTTTTGAGGGAATTATCTCATATAATAACATGTAGAAACATTTATATGATCTTTACAATTGGCCCTTTGAGGGAAACCGCTGATGTGGCCCAGGATGGGAATAAGTTTGACACCCCTGATTTAGAGAGACCTGATTAAAAAGTTTTTGACTTTCTCATTTTGTCAAACATTATAGATAGATATAAAATTCAATTAATTGCACAGCCATAATAAATATATATGAAATCTGTTTGTTCTGGGGCGACACAGCGGTCGCAAGTTTAAGACGGAGGTCTTGAATCCTGCCATTGGTCTAGCCATTGGTCTAGGGTCTGGGACCTTTCTGTGTGGAGTTTCATTTTTCTCCCTGTGTCTGTGTGGGTTTTCATTGGGTACTCCGACATCCTCCCACAGTCCAAAAACATGCTGAGGTTAATTGGCGACTCTAAATTACCCGTAGGTACCATCTGGGGTGTATCGCCATAATGCACGGGGATTGACTCCAGCAGACCCATGTGAACCTAATGAGGAATAAGTGGGTATAGAAGATGACTGACTGTTCTGGATTGTGAGTTAGCATGTCACAATGAGTAAAATAGTCTCTTGAGGAAACATTTTCTTTACACAGCAAATTATTGCTTCATTCGTTAATACCTTTTGATAAGCCACAGAAGGAGGACATTTACTAGAAAAAAAAAGAAACTTATCAAGACTCTAAATTTCCCTGGGTCCTTGTTAATAAAACCATGTTTTCTTCTGAGAGAATTGTTATATTTCCTTATTAAGAGCATGGGATGTGAAACACATACTTAGATTTTTAGTGATAATCGGATTATTGTGCATTATACTTTTAAATCCTATTTCAAGATTGTGTTATAATGACAGTCAGACAGCCTGCCTTTAAGACATTATAAAGAAAAATTCACTTACTGCACTGGCAGTCACATTTTCTTTTTTTAAGTGTAGTCATGCACAGGGCATTTTTGCAGTGAGGGGTTAGTTTCTCTTTGACCATGTAAGCCAACATGTAATGAAAGAAAAAGCATGACAGAATGAAGGGAATGGGTCTCAGTTTTGCATTTATTAGAACATATTTATTTCTCCACAATATATAACAAGTACACTGAGATTAAGAAAGCAATAAACATGTTTTTTAAAGAAAACAAGTAAATGATTCAAGTATATTTTTAAATTCTCTCATGTTGTTCCTGTAAATGTGGACTAAACACACCCTGCCTGTTTTAAACTATTCTTCTTCCTGGAATGAAGCACAGCCTGATGATCCTCTTTTGTCAAGTGCTGTAAACATGTGGGTGCAAATCTAAAAAAATGTCTGCAGAGCTGATTATTGATCTACGGCTGAAGGTGTTTTTGTAATGAACCTCATGCTCAGGCATGGTTTTCCATTGTTGCTGATTAGTGTGTGACTGTCGGATATTTAAACTGTGCAGTCCAAACATGTTTTAGGAGCAGTGCCGGTCATAGAGCTGGCCACAATTATACTGTACTAGTTATGGTTTCTTCCTCTCCCTTCTTTATCATTAGAGGTTGCACTCAACATCACAACTGTCAGTTTATAGCCACTGATGAGTTCCTGCGTACACCCTACTATTTTCGCCATTGAGGTGACAATACTCTGGACCCTTACTTCAACCTTTGAGTGTGGAGGGACAACAATGCCTCACACTTTGTACCAGAAACACACAATTAGTACAGACCATGACGGTCTGTATGATGGATAAGAATCTGTAGTTTGCCACAGGGGGCTGCATCCCCCATGTTAAAGGTCAACTGAAGGACTTTAGATCTTCTGTTTCTATGGTGCTTGTCTTCATTTAATAAAAGTCCAACTTTATTGATTGATTGATGTGATTGAATTTTAGTTGTGTATTTTGACTAAGAACAGTGAGTCAGCATTTTGTCGTGGTGTCACTATCTTAACATTACTCAACATTATCTAGACACACCCTGCATCTCTCAAACCATTCCTGTTCCTGGAATGAAGAAAACATGACAACCCCTCCCTGTCTGTTCTGCTCTCAGATGTTGAAATATTTACTTGTACCCTACACTGGGCTGCAGTTGGAAGATGGGTGCAAGAGCTGACAAGCCACATCCACTGAAGCTCAGCAACTGAAAAGCAGTTAGATCTAAGTTTGGATATGAGCACAACTTTTGTCAATGAAGTGTAATAAATTTTTCCCGTCGAGGGGGTGAAATGGTGCAGCAAGGACCTCAGCTGGACCAGGATACAATTATATGTTCCATCTGTGTGTATCTACTGAAGGATCCAGTGACTATTCCATGTGGACACAGCTACTGTAGGAACTGTATTAACGTCCACTGGGATGGAGAGGATGAGAAGAACATGTTCAGCTGCCCTCAGTGCAGACAGAGCTTCACACCAAGGCCTGTCCTGGTGAAAAACACCATGTTAGCAGATCTAGTGGAAGAGCTGGAGAAGACTGGACTCCAAGCTGCTGCTGCTGATGATGATCACTGTTATGCTGCAGCTGAAGATGTGTCCTGTGATGTCTGCACTGGTAGGAAGAAAAAAGCTCTAAAGTCCTGTCTGGTGTGTTTGGCTTCTTACTGTGAGAATCATCTTCAGCCTCATTATGACGCAGCTCCATTAAAGAAACACAAGCTGGTGGACCCCTCCAAGACACTCCAGGAGAACATCTGCTCTCGTCACGATGAGGTGATGAAGATGTTCTGTCGTACCGATCAGCAGATTATCTGTTATCTCTGCTCTGTGGATAAACATCAAGGCCACGATACAGTCTCAGCTGCAGCAGAAAGGACTGAGAGGCAGAAGGAGTTGGAGGGGAGTCGACAGAACATCCAGCAGAGGATCCAGGACAGAGAGAAAGACCTGAAGCAGCTTCAACAGGAGCTGGAGGACGTCAGTCTCTCTGCTGATAAAGCAGTGGAGGACAGTGAGAAGAACTTCACTGAGCTGATCTGTCTCCTCCAGAAAAGAAGCTGTGAGGTGAAGAAGCAGATCAGATCCCAGCAGGAAACTGAAGTTGGTCGAGTCAAAGATGTTCAGGAGAAGCTGCAGCAGGAGATCAGAGAGCTGAGGAGGAAAGATGCTGAACTGGAGCTGCTCTCACACACAGAGGATCGCAACCAGTTTCTACAACAATACTCCACGCTTACCTGTCTCCATAGCGCCATATACTTTGCTCATAGCATCCCCACATCTTTGCACTACTTTGATGACATGCAAAACATTATTTTAAATGTCAGAAACAGATTAGAGGACATTCTCAGCAAGGAACGGATAAGTATCTCACATGGAGTGACTGAAGTGGATGTTTTACTGTCACGACAGCCAAAGACCAGAGCTGAATTCTTGGACTATTCACGTCAAATCACACTGGATCCAAACACAGTCAACAAACGTCTATCTTTATCTAAAGAGAACAGAAAGGTAACAGTTATAACAGGGACAGAATGTTATCCTGATCACCCAGATAGATGCACTGCCAAGTTTCAGGTTCTGAGTAGAGAAAGTCTGACTGGACGTTGTTACTGGGAGATAGAGAAGGGTGTGGGAGGAGTTTCAGTGGTAGTTACATACAAAGACATTAATACAGTGAATAAAACGTTTGGAACAAATGACAAGTCGTGGGCTTTAGACTTTTACAAATGTCGTTATGAATTCAGACATAACAACATCTCAACTCCCGTCTCAGGTCCTCATTCCTCCAAAGTAGGAGTGTATCTGGATCATACAGCAGGTCTTCTGTCCTACTATAGTGTCTCTGACACTATGACTCTCCTCCAAAGAGTCCAGACCATGTTCACTCAGCCGCTCTATGCTGGTTTTCATCTTCATGGTCCCAATGGAAACACAGCTGAGCATTGTGTGCTGTAAGAAACAAGTCGTTTGAATAATTGAAAGTTGGCTGTTTTCACATCCATTTTCTGAATGGTCATCTTAAATCAGAGTTCAAGAATGGACACTACAGTGAAGAAGGAGACATTTCCTGTCCAGTCAGAAAAGCTTTTATATTCAGAGATTCTATATCAATAAACAAGGGGAAACTAGTAGATAAAGAGTTAACAGAAAATATGTTTGTTAATCTAGTATTTTATTTTTTCAAGAATTATTGGTATTTGAACTTGAATACTATCAAAGTCAAAGTCAGTGTGAGTGATTTGCAGATATAAACTTCTCCACTAGAGTTCACTCTTCACAAACTGTTTGCATATTTCTGCTCTTTTCTGCCAATTATAGCTAATATTAACTATATGACTATTAATATTTTCTGACAGTAAATCCCTGCAGCCATGTAGAAAGTATAATAAGTTTAACAAAATTATACAATATGGTAATATATATATATATATATATATATATATATATATATATATATATATATATATATATATATATATATATATATATATTGTAACATATACTTTTATTTAAACCATATATATTTTTATTTTCTATTCTTTAAACTTCTTTGTGACATATTTTAACCGTGAAAGAAAAATGTGTAAATATGTACATGATCACTGATCTTTTACATAAACACAATATCATTGTCTCATCTACTATGATATAGGTCAAGTATATAGATCAGGTTTTGTGTAATTAATCAATATTTCATGAATGAATTGAATAGCACAAGCATTTATAAACAGATTATGCTTAATATGTATTTTTATTCTGGGATTTTTCAATTGCTGTGATGCTTAAATTGATCTGAATGCTGAGTTAAAGGCCTCTTATTACAGCCCATATACCTGCTGATTTTAACTTTAAGATACTTCTCCAGTCACTGTATTTTTTCTACCTTCCAACTTCCATCCTCCATTTTATGCATTGCATTAGCTGTTATTAACATATATTCACAATGTGATTGATAGATTTTAAATATAATTTTAACTCTAGGATGTTGTCTCACAGAGACTCTTGGCATAGTGAAAAATACATGCAATTAAATTGCTTTAAACTGCGCATATGAAAATGTTATTTCCACTTTTAACAAAATATCTAGAAGCCATTGGTAGAGGTAACTTAGATGTATTAACATTAACAACAGTCACTTTGTTGATTTACCTTGCAGATAGAGCAAAGCTCACAGTCTTGTTATAGTCAGAAGGATTTAATCCAGTGTTAACTGGACTTCATTATCCAGACATTTTGAATTGTTTCTTACTACACCTGCCCCATCACATCAGTGTAATTTTAGATAAACAGTGGTTCTGATATTACAAACAAACTACAAAAATGTAGAAAAAATGCTTCTTCATCACTTTATTTTATTTATTCTGTGATAATATGCCATGCAACCATTGTTCGTATGCTTGTCTATAATAAAGTCTTGGTTTGTCTATATTTCGTTTATTCAATAAAGATTTTAATTAAAAAAACAACATGAAATGTGTGTCTGATGGATGTCTAATGAATTAAATATCTAGTTAAACGTTCTTAAATAACATTGACTCTTTCTTCTTCATTATAAAATTCTAAAGCCATTTGAAAAACATGTTTTGAGGAGCTTCCTGGTGACACGCGTTATGCTTTTATTTTGAAGACGAACTTGTCCCTGTTTCGGAATCGCTTTTTTCGCAGCTTGACGCATCTTCTGTGCGTGAACTGTGTTTTGTATGAAGGATTTACACGTTTTGTTCGGGTATAATCGTCTCTTCTCTCCGGGCCCGTGTTGTAACTCGGTCCTAAAGGTTTAAAAACGCCTCATCGTCTCTTTAGGATGTCAGGTGAGTGAAGCGCAGTGTCGCCATTAATGTTGTCGTTGTTTTATTCATTGGTGATGAACCTCTGCGGGTTAGCTATGCGGCTAGCCAGAATATAGCTACATTTCAAATTAAAAGCCCAAACCGATGAACATGTTACTGCGTTTTGTTGTGCCACTGAACTCCTTTACAGACACATTTACAGACAATTTTAGCTTCACATGCCGTCGATCATTAAAAAAGGTAAAATCAATAAATAATATAAATAATATATATATATAATTGCTTTCCGCTTATTTGTTTAACTAAATATTAATAGAGACTAAGCATTTCCGTTTCCCCCATAGGACGTTTTTTCTGGAAAATTATTTATGATGGTCAATGGCGAGGCACAGTTTATCGATTGATTTGTACCATGAATCACATGTGATGGTGATATCATACAGGTTAGATCCAAGCATTCTATATAGTGGCTTAGGTAATTGAATGAAACTGCAGTTAAGTGAATATTATGATGTTCGAATTAATTGAGTGCGTACAGATCGACCACAAGTGTAGGTTACATTAACCTACAAGGTTAAGGAAACAAGTTAAATGTGTTATATCAACAACAGAACACGATGAGACATTCTCCATCTAATTAATTGTATTTTAAATATTTTTTTTCCAATATATATTTATATTTTACCGTAATTAGTTTACAGGTTTTGTAACCTCAGAATCAGAAAAAATAATCATCATACACACACACCCATATAAATCAAAACATGTGGACATGGATGCCAAAGTGTGAAAGCAAATGGTGTTAAATATAATATTTGTATGGGTAAAATAAAGTGGTACATTGCCTTAAATACATTATAGGCTATTTATGTACGGTGTGTGTGTGTGTGTGTATATATATATATATATATATATATATATATATATATATATATATATGCAGGGCATTCTAATGTCACATCTTGCAAAATAAGTAAGTTACTGTACATGTGGTTGTGTGAAGTGCTTATATATAATTTATTTATTTGTTTATCTTGAGGGTGACACGGTGGAGCAGGGGTTAGCGCTGTTGCCTCACAGCAAGAAGGTCGCAGGTTCAAGACCTCCTTGGTCCTGGGTCTGGGACCTTTCTGTGTGGAGTTTGCATGTTCTCCCCGTGTCTGTGTGGGTTTTCACCGGGTACTCCGGCTTCCTCCCACAGTCCAAAAACATGCTGAGGTTAATTGGAGACTCTAAATTGCCCATAGGTGTGAATGTGAATGGCCTCTCGCCGTAATGTGCTGGGATAGGCTCCAGCAGACCCCTGCGACCCTAATGAGGAATAAGCAGGTATAGAAAATGATTGTTTATCTTGAAAGGACAATGTTTATCAATAAACAGTCAATCTGTGAGGGAGCTAGAATTAGTCATTGTGGTTAGTTCTCATCTGCTGTCCCTGGCCAAATGTTTAAAGGAAGCCTAAAACTACACAATTTTAATGAAATATAATTGAAATGCATGTTCTTCTTCTTATTATTATTATTTTAATTTCAATTCAGGACTTATAATCATAATTGAGTATTTTTAGACAATGGTATTTCTTCGTTTACCCACGTAAAGGATCTGAGTACTTTGTGCACCATTGCATTAAGCAAAAGCAAAGCCTACATTAAATATGAAAAAAACAAAAACAAAAAAATGAATATTATATTCATATTGGATTACGCATGTAAATGCAATTCTTTTATTTTGAAGGCCATATTTCCGGAAGCCGTGTCGTCATCTCTGTAACTTGACGCAGTTGTTTTGAAAACAGCGGCTGAGAGCAGCTGAGCACTGCGGTGTTTCCGAGCAGCATCAGCAGCGATATTATCCGAGCAGCCTGCTCCACGCTCCTCGGGCGTCTCTCGTTTCACATTCGTTTTCTTCGACGGACTCTCCCTTTCCTGTTTTTTTTAATCAATTATTTTTTTTTTTTACTTTTAATGCACGTCTCCAGGGATTTACGCTGGAATATAATCACTAAATGAAAGCCGCTCTCGCCTGCTGGGAGGACAGCTGGTGCGGTGATAACGTCGGGGAGGGAGGGGAGGTGCTGGTGGGGTGGCGGGGCGGGGGGGCGCCCTTGACTTGGGGAGGAGGAGTTAGGTGAAAAAGGGAGAGGAGGGGGGGGATCATGCAATAATGCAACGAAACAAGTGACATTGTGACTGTGATCTCCTTTGGCAGGGGTGTCAGGGATGCAGCAGCAGGCTTTGCAAGTTCATTCTGTCCCTGGCGGCTGCGGAGCAGCAGCGTCCTGCTGAGAGGAGGAAATGTTGAGCATCTGCAGGCAACTGTGGAACTGTACGCCACTCCGCCAGTCCAGCTGAAGAGGCTCTGGTCTCCGGATTCTGATGGTAGCGGAAGGATGGTGCATGACGAGATAAACACACAGTGAGTCTGTGCTGCCTGAGCTGCAGATAAGCAGGAGTAAGTCTCGTTTCACTTTTGGGTTTTTCGTCATTGATTATTTTGGGGCCTTTTTGGGTACCACAGACTATATGTGGGAGTAAATGTGCCGATTAATATTACATGTGATGGGCAGCAGCCCCTGAACTGCAGGCTTGACACTGGGCCGATTTGACTTCCTAACCCGTAAAGAAAGGTGACTGAAAATAATGGCGGACCATGAGGAGGCCGAGTTGTCCGAGTCCCTTCAGAAGGATGAGGACTGTTCCAGTGAGGTGGAGGATCCGGGTACGGACATCAAGTCTAAAAGCCTGCCGATATTAAACGAAGCCGCGCCTCAAGAGGAAACCTTGTTGTCCAGCTCGGTGCGGATGTCCATCACGGCGGAGGAGAGCGCCGAGTTCATCCAGCTCCCGGCCAAGACCGAGCCCTTCAACCTGGAGTCTCCGACGCGGAACAACTACCTGCCCAAGCCGGGGAAGTCGGCACTGAACAGGCCCAGCTCCTACATGGAGAACACGGAGATCCGTCGGAGTAAAAACATGGCGAGGAGGAAGCCGCCGGGGTTTCTCTCTTCCAGGCTGTCGCAGATCCGTCTGCCCAGCAGGAAGAACTTTGCTGTGCTCATACAGGACTCCCGCTGCTTCCTGTTCTGCATGTGCTACCTGACGTTCATCCAGTCGCTCATGGTGTCGGGCTACCTGAGCAGCGTCATCACCACCATAGAGAAGCGGTACAGCCTGAGGAGCTCCGAGTCCGGCCTCCTCGTCAGCTGTTTCGACATCGGGAGCCTCCTGGTGGTCGTCTTCATCAGCTACTTTGGTGGTCGGGGTCAGAGGCCTCGCTGGCTGGCGGTGGGCGGGGTTTTTATCGCCGTGGGCGCCGCCCTCTTCTCCTTACCTCACTTCATCTCCCCGCCCTACCAGATCATGGAGGTCAACTCGTCCTCGGGCAATGAGGGCCTGTGCATGAACAGCAACGCCAGTGGCAGGGACCGCGTCGACATCACTTCCTGTCCCAGAGACCAGGAAGGCAACGAGCACAATCTGTACGTGGCGCTGTTCGTCATTGCTCAGATCCTGGTGGGCATGGGGTCCACGCCCATCTACACCCTGGGACCCACATACCTGGACGACAACGTCAAGAAGGAGAACGCCTCGCTGTATTTAGGTAAGAGTGTGTGTGGACATGTGTGTTAGCGCTCATTTGGGTCAAAATGATCTTCTTTTGTTGTATTTGTGTTGTCTGTGTTCGTTAGAATCGGTAAACACGCTTCTCAAAAGAAACCCTCTTAGAGTTTGTTATATTAATGTGTTAAAATATGTATTATTCAGATCCACATTATCAACTACTGAAGTGCAAACCATATTTCCTTGGGTCCACACAAGTAAACATTGCATCATACATCAATAAAATTCAAGGCTAACCTGATTGAGAGATAAAAAAAAAAAAAAAAAAAATGAAAGTGGCTTTTTGCATAATAAGGGGCCTTAACATTTTACTAAGGACTACAAGGGAGCAGCAGCTAGCTACCTGCTAGGCTCTGCTTCCTCTCAGCTCCACACTCATTACATGGTGATGGCCACAATGAGACTTCTACATTCTGGACACTCATCAAGTATAAAATGAACAATGCAGTAAGTATGAATAGAAGAAAATGAATATAAGCCCTTATGTTGTGAAATATCACCGGAACAAAAATAAGTTGAGACTGATGCTCATATTTGTAGTACATTCTGTAGTAAAGAAGACTGGGTTTGAGTCCCCATTAACTAAATATCTTCAATTCAGGACTATTCTGTGCAACAAGGCGAGTTTCCTTGTAGATCAATCTGTACGGCTGATGTATGTGTTACATTCCAAGTGAGAAACTTATAGAACCAAGGATGAAATTAGCTGCTAGTTTAAAAAAAAAAAAAAATATATATATATATATATATATATATATATATAGTACCAAGCAAGCAAAAGATATGTGAAGTGTCTGTCTCTAGGCAGATCACTTGATCTTTAGTGCTTAAATATACATATTGTCTGGTTTCTTAATCTTTTATAACAATAAACTGAACATATTTAGATTGCGAATAAAACAAAACGTTTGCCATGGCCTACATGTCAGAAACTTGCTCTAGAAAGTTCTGCAACCAAATCAACTGTGCAACCTTCGAACTGCCTCCCTCCCTTCGCCTTTCACATGCTTCCCCGCAAGTTCTCGCCCCAGTAGCCTCAAACAACGTGAAGCCTAATTAAACCAACAAATGAGAGCTTGGTTATGAAAGAGAGCGGAGGTGGTGGAGGGACCAGGGGAAGGTCTTATACGTGCATTCCTGCCACTGGGACAAAACGTAAAAGTTCCAACGAAGCTTGGCTTTGTTTGGAGACCTTTTTTCCCTTTCTTTTTTAGGACTAATGAATCAAAGACAGGAAGGCTTTGATCAGTGAGTCAGTGTTAAAATGTCACCTGTAAGGAGTTTGGAGAGTGAAATGGGTTTCCAACAACTTCCTGGTTGTTGTAAAAGCTTAAGAAATAAAAGCCTGAAAAATAATTTAGAGCAAGTATGAGATTAATAGCATTCATACTGAAGTTGAAACTAAATGTGAATAATACATCCGCAGAATAAAAGAAGAGTTTATTTAAAATTATTTTAGGAATCAGAACAGTGACATTCTTCTTAGCCGGCTGTAGAATATTTGGCTGTGGATCAGTGGAGCAGCAGGTCAGAGGTACAGCTACTTGAAGAGCAAATTTACACGTCTTGATTTTTAACCTGGAGCTTTACTGGAATATCTTTGCTTGATTTACAGTATAAAAAATTGTAAAAGTACCTCAACTGTGTATTTTGAAGCGTTTATGTTTCTTGAATGAGTCTAAAATTTGGAAATTTAGTGGTGGTGAAGTCATGTGACAGTCATGTAGTTAGTTTACAGCCTATAATTACTGAAGTGTAAATGAAATCGACAGTGTGTGGTGTTGTGGAGATTATCTTGCTGAACAAAACGTGTTTGTCACAGAGCTTGTTTTCTCTAAATTCAATGGAGAAAAATTCCATGGCCTTTCTGACAAGGGAAGAGGGCGACGTTACCTTGAGGGTTGGCCTACAAAAATACTTCATCCCTGAAGCATTCTATTAAAGGGCAACTCAGTGCATTTTACACATCAAAGTCTCCTTAAGGTTGGTGTGACTCAGCCTGTGAAAATGTTTAATGTCTTCAGTGGCTCTGGAGGAGCTTTGACAACACAAAACACCACAGTAATGTCACAGTGATGCACCACTGTTATCACACCTTGGGCTTGGAGGAAAACAAGGGCATCAGTTCAAAAGACATAGGTGTTGGCAACGTAGGATATGTATAATGAAAATACACTACTGAATTGCATTATGGGACATTTTTCACTATGATTACTAGATAAGGTCAGGATATCAAACCCCTGCTGCATTTGATTTTTACTGTTCTTCATTTCTGTCAGTCTATCACAAGTCTCCTAACTTTACAGAATTGCAATACTAAATGGCTAAATTAACACTTTAATTTTACATTATGGCCAAGCTGTACAAAGGAAACACTGAATTAAAATCCAGTATTTGTTACATTTGGAACAGAACAGTGTACTTGAATATGAGTATCTCTGAAACCGCAATAGGATCTTGTTTCTTGTAACTGGAGTAACTTGTATATATTGCATCATAAACACTAAGTATTCATTGTTGGTTGCTCCTTATTGTGAAGATGTGCTGTTTCTTTGTCCTACAGTACAATGATCAGTGTGAAGATGTCACTTTTGGCTTTAGGAACTTGTGATTGGCATTTTTTGTACTATTTCTGACATAAATAAACCAAACAATTGATCAAATAACTGACAAAATGATTGACAGGTTAATCAATAATGAAAAATCATTAGCCCAAGTGCTGACCTATTTCTGTAAAGTCAGGCTACCTTTTTTCCAATGAGCTTAGACATAGGGCCTGTTGTCCTGCTTCAGCTAATGCTGAAACCATTTTTCAATTAATTGATAAGTCACTTGACAAAAAAGTAAAAGTATCAAAATCTGTTTGAATTATCTTCATTAAACCAAAGCACCAATCATTCTGTGCTTCAGTTTTCTCAATTATCAATTGATTTATCAAAAGAAAAAGGAACAAATATACAGATTAAAACATGATGAAAACAAGTGTTTTTGCAGATGTACCTTCAGCTCAGGATAAATTATTCCTGTGATTTATTTTCCCTGCACTGAAAATGTTCTTTAACAACACATGGGGAAGTCTAAGTGAATTTTAAATGGAAGTGTATATAAACTAATAATTACTTCTACCCTTAATCAAAATAAAAACTTAGCCTGTTGTGTAGTAAATATATCTGCTTCTACCAGCCACTTTGGCAAAGAACCAAAAAGCGTTTGGCTGGCAAGACCCACTCGAAGCAGCCAGTAAACTCTGGTATTCAGTTGCCAGGTTGTGACAGCTGAATGAAAACATTTGTTCAGTTTATGGTCAGCAACGGCAGCAGGACACAGCACAGCAGAGCAGAGCAGGGAATCCCAGTCAGCAGGAGCAGATACTGTTTGTCTGCAGAATCCTGCCGGTGTGGTCGGTTGGTTTAACGGCAGCTGACAGCTTCTGCCATTGCTAGAATGAGGACACGGTCCGTTACAAACCAAGATTTGGCTTGAGGAGATGTTGCAGGGTTGTCAGACACAAATCCCGACCTCCCAGTCAGAAGCGGCCAAAATTCAGTGCTATTATTTTCCACGATAAGCAGCTATGAGTTGGAGTTGAAGTTAGTGTTATGTAGTTTCTCTTGTAAAAACCAAATCTTTTCACATACAACAAATCATGTAAATTGTTAACAATTTCGAAATCAAAAAACTTGTATGTCCTCTTGCCTTAAATAAGTATGTTAATGGAATATTATGTTTTGTAAGATTTTATGTGCATATTCTATATCCTTTAGTGTTTGTGAAATTTATCACAAAGGTATTTAGAGTGTTCATTTGCAGATTTGAATCTCCTTCTCTTGTAGTGTTCTTCCATAACTTCAGTTCAGTCTGATATTGACCATGAACTGCACAAAGAGCTGACTGTACACACACAGGCCTCTTATGCTACTTAACCTACTTGGGTGATTCTGTTAGTAGCAGAACATGGGATATGCAGAGACGGATCATCCGAATTCAGCCATGGAGGCAGACCACCGCTGTGTTCCTGTAGCCCACTGCTGACACACATTCTTTTAAGTCAAAGATTGATCGAGGGCTGACTAAAGCAAAGGGGGAATTTCCTGGCACAGGCCCACATTAACCCAAATCAATCTGTACCATTTGTCTCGTAATCCCTTGTCAGATCAGAGGTGTCTTCTCTTTTTCTCTCTTGCCTGCTAATGGAGATAAAAGGCCAACTGGGAGGGAGAATTAATCAGGAGACAGCAGCAACACAATGCAACATATTCTGTTTGGGCTCTGGCCTGCCTTGAATAATATGCACAAGGTGTGTCTCACAGGGAGAGAGGTGGGATTTATTCCTGGTATTGTGTCATTGAAAGGGACACTGACAACCACAGGTTCATAACTTTGAATGTTACTAAATATTTCAAATACTGCTGTAAGAGGTAGTAACTGCTAGTGCACTACATGGCTGGAAGTATGTTGCTGCTATATAAGCCTCTTGAGGCAGGCATTTCAACAGAATTAGGAACCTCGCTGCATTCATCCACAACAGTGTTTCACACTGTATTATGAAAAGGAACACTTCCTCAGTTAATTATATTGAAATCACAATATTTTATCGGTTGACTGCCAGTGGTGTTGATGGTGGTGTTGGGGTTGATGATGAGGGTGGGGTTGGTGTTGGGGTTGATGAGGGTGGGGTTGGTGTTGATGATGATGGGGTTAGTGTTGATGACGAGGATGGGGTTGGTGTTGGGTTTGAGGTCAGGTCCGCTATATGTCAAGATCTCCTCATCACATTGAAATGGGAAACCAAATGTTGACAGAGATGATATATGATAAGAATGTGCAAGTAGTAAATAATACAATGACAAACTGGATAAAATACAGATTCAGGGAAGTAAACAGCAAATTAATCCATAAAACTGTCAATAACCGCTCTACTACTACTAATCTGTTCCTTCTGGAAATTTATATTTCGTGATTACAATCATTTACCCAAATTCAAGAAATCTGCATAACATTTGCAAGAACTTGCAATTTTGTTAAATTACCAAAACTTTTCCAGATGAACGGGCAAACATTAACACGCCTCTTATGATTTGGATTTTCATTTTTTGTGGAAAAACCTGCCAAACGCATGTTTGGTCGAATTGGCCAGAAAAATCACAACAAAAACTAGCATGTTATTCAAGCCTTAACCTCCTTTGTCATTAAGAATTTCAAATCTGCATGCACAGTCGTGTTATTCTTGCCTACACTGCATATTTGCAGATGACACCTGCTTTCTCATGGGTGTCTAGTGTTAGTGTGATTTACATACAAAATGGGGAACTGCTGATCAGAGGATTGTTAAAAAAAACACTTCTGCTGGTCTTAACCTGCACATGTTACAGTACAATTCAGAGAATTTCATGAAAATATTAAACTGGTAAATCAAAAAGTTAGTGCAACAATAATTACAATAACACTCCAAAAAGCAAGCTAAAAACTCTTGTCCATTAAAGCAGGGATTCTCAACCTTGGGTTTGAATGGAATTCAAATCAACTTGTCTGGGGGGAGAAAAAAAAGTAGTAATGATGTGAATAAATTCTGTGGTCGCCAGAGTTTTGTGACCTCAAAGTGGCGTGATGTCGCTCAGAGACTCGTGGTGATGCTGAGAAATTTTTAGCTTTGTATGGGAGGTAGCAGGCTGTGGAGACATAAACCAGGCTTTTTGTGGGGCTGCATCAATGCTGTAGCTACGGCGTATGCAGAAGTATAAACTAGGCAGCCTGTAGTTTGCAGAGTGGCTGTGAGCTGAAAGGTTAAGTAGCCAGTAGGCAGACTATGTTACACCTTCAATGTCAACTCTCATCTTCAAACCAGTTCACAAACTCCCATCTTGACTTTCTAATTTACTTTTAAGTCTATCCAGTATTTGTCGTCTAAAGTAATGTTGGCTGAGAGTGTAGTAACTGAAAGAATGGAAATAAGGAGAAGTAAAGACAGGGAAGCTTATTTTGGTCCTAACTAGATTTATCAGCAGTGTGCAGTTTGGCAGCTTCATCATATCACTGCTCTATGTTCATAACCTCATACTATTCATATCTATTCAGTTGTAAACCATGGTTTCTTTAGTCTTCTAAGACAGAAAACTGAATATTTTGATGTTGTCGACTGTTGGTTTTCAACCATTTTCTGACCATTTATGGACAAGCAACTAATCACTAAATGAAACCAAATAACCACTAAACATGGATTGTGACCCATTTTCTGTATATGACAGGAAGTCTTTTTTTCCACTCTTTCCTGTTTTATCGTATAGATTAATTATATTTACAAAAGCCTCATCACATTCAACTGTTATAACAAAGCCTGTGTCTGTGACAATCGGCATCAGAGGAGCCTGATAATCAATCATTATTCTTAATGAAATAAGCTTAATAATAAGACAAAAGGTAGATATCTCCATCTATAGCTAAAGCAAATGATGACTGATGACTGAAGCTGCATTTTGCTCCAAATCAGACACCATCTGTAAAGTGAGGACTAGAAACCCTCATACTGACTCAACTGAGGACATTTTCTCTTCTGACGAAGAGCTTCAGCTGTTATTAAAAGCCCCAGCAGCAGCCTCTCGTCTGCTCGCCGACTCATACATAGCAGCTATCCCTGCCATGAGGTTTGATTATCATGTTCCCTGTTTCATGGGAACAGCTTGTGTTCACAAACAGCACTATTAGAGACCAATTCAGTAAGCTTTTATTGGTTTGAGTAGACAGTGATGTAAAAAAATGTCAACTTGTCAATTAGAGCAAAGCTTGCACCAAGGTTAGAGGTTTAACACCTGCTGGAGTCAGTAATAGCATAATATATGCACACATGGTACTTGGGATAAAAGACAAATTAGCAAATTTATTATATATAATAAATATATAATATATAATTATTATATATAAATATGGTACAATTTAATACATAATCATTTATATTCATATTTCAGATGAAAATTTTAGCTCCTTTGCAAATTTAGGCCTCTGAAGTGTTGTTGGTGTCAGGCTTTAATGTCAGGGTTGGTGTTATGTTCAGGATTGTTATCAAACATGACACCAGTGGCGTGTCCTTTAATCACTCAACTCAAGTGGTTGTGATGAGTGACGTTAAGCTGCAGATTGGCACCAATGTTATAATGTATCATTAGTCACTGTCAATGTTAAACGCTGACAGACGGAGGATCAGGAAAATAGAAATGTGAAGGAAGCCTGTTCACAGATTTCATAGAGGCACAGCGTCTGACGCAGTCCGTTGGGAAGTTGTAACGAGACAGTGCTGTGTCAGCAGGTTGCCATGACAACGCCGTCATCCCATAACATTTCATTGTGTCTGCCCCTTTCATCTGGGCACAGCCCAGTCGGGCCTGGCTGGGCCTCAGCTGCCTGACTGTGGCTATCTCCAAACCTTACGTCACATGTCTCTTCTCTTAGTATTTACTCCTGCTGTCATGGGACAGGACCAAAACATAAATAAATAAATAAATACAGCTGCAGTTTTGCAGTAAAATGCTGTACATCACAAATAAACCATTCATTAACTGGCACAACATCAAACTTGGCAACGACAATCTTGATTTATGTTTGGATTTATGTGAAATGGATTGAAAGCTTACAAGCTTTTTGCTTGTTGATTGAGGTTCACGTCTTTGTGAGGCTCTTGAAAACTAAATAAATCAGCTGTATAACAGTGTTTTGCCAACAGTTGCTCTTACTGAATTTCCTGTCTAATTTACAGCAGGCACCAATCTCTCACACAGCTGTGTGATGTGTGTCGTCCTCTTAGAAGGTCCAGATTCATGTAATGAAGGTTGAAGACAGACAGACAGACCATACAGGCACTGGTCATATAATAAGATTATCATGAAAAAGTTGATTTATATCGGTAATTACATTCCAAAAGTAACATTTTTGTATTATATTCATTCATTACACACAGACTGATATATTTCAAATGTTTTTTCTTTTAATTTTGATGATTATAACTGACATCTAATGAAAATCCCAAATCAGTCAGTCATTTTGTATACCTGCTTATTCCTCATTAGGGTTGCAGGGGTCTGCTGGAGCCTATCCCAGCACGTTACGGCAAGAGGCAGGGATACACAGCGCTAACCCCTGCCCCACCGTGTTGCCCACGAAAATCCCAAATTCAGTATCTAAATAATCTATAAATTGATATATATATAATTGATATATTAATATAAATAAGATTGATTAAAATGAACAAAAAATACTTAGTTGGCAGATTTCCTTTTGCTTAAATTTCTCCAGCAATGCCACGTGCATGGAGTCTATTGTACTGATTAGGTGTTATAGAGCCCAGGTTGCTCTGATAGTGGCCTTCAACTCTTCTGCACTGTTGGATCTGGCGTATCACATCTTCCTCTTCACAATATTCTATAGATTTTCTGTGGTGTTATAGTCAGGCCAGTTTGCTGGTGACTAAGGAACAGGGATACCATGGTCCTTAAACCAGGTCCTGGTAGATTTGGCACTGTGTGCAGGTGCCAAGTCATGTTGGAAAATGAAATCGAGATCTCTATAAAGTCGATCAGCAGCAAGAAGCATGAAGTGCTTTAAAATGTCCTTGTAGATGATCACGTTGACCTTGGACTTAAGAAAAAAACAGCTGTCCAACGCTAGCAGATGACATGGCACCCCAAGCCGTCACTTGCTATGGAAAATTTACACTCGACCTCAAGCAACATGGATTCTGTGTCTCTTCTTTCTTCCTCCAGACTATGTGACCTTGATTTCCAAAGGACATGCAAAATATACTTTCATCAGAGAACCTAACTTTTGACCAGCAGCATTCCAGTCCTTTTTGTCTTTAGCTCCAGCGAGACGTGCTCTCTTGTTCAAGAGTGGCTTGACACAAGGAATGTGACAGCTGAAACCCATGTTTTGCATATGTGGTGATTTTTGAAGCACTGTGAAAATAGGAAAATGCAGGTAAGTGCAGTGGAACTGTTAAGTTCCTATCTGTGATAGTGGAATCTGATAATATTGTGACAATAGTAGTGTATCTCTACTTCTTACTGTTGCAGTTTTCACATTCACTTCAACAGAGCTCAGGAGAGAAATAAGAAGCTTTCTTTCAAGTTGTTGCCCCACATATTTTTATTTCTGCATTATATACTGTGTGTCCAAGTTTCCAGGATGAGACTGTAACAGCCCTCAAGCTGTGGTTTGGTGGCTTTACTGGATAACGATGTGGAGGAATCAAAGTCATGGCCTGCTTTCAGTAAACTGGCAGAAATGCAGAGCAGGTGACAGACAGGAACAACAAAGCTGGAAACCATTTTCTTTAGAAGTTTACCCTTTACCAGCACAAAAAACTGCAGTTTTTCTCCATCCCTGTTTGAGCTTCATCTTTCTTTTTCTCTTTCTCTTCCTGTACTGCTTTCTTGCTTTTCTTATTTTTTTCCTCTACCCTCTTTCTTGTCTTCACATAAAGATGATGGAAACTCATTTATTTATTCATTCTCACGTTTTATTTCATCAAAAATTATTTACCTGAAACTACAGGTGGGTATCATTTAATTTGTTTTACTACTCAACATAAAAAACAACCTTTACTATTACTATTCTTTTTTTTTTACCAACATATAGATGCATTTCTTTACAAACCTTTTTTTTCATTCAACAAAATAACCTACATTCCAATTGTGGATCTTATCACAAGCAGCCCTGGAATACCTTTTCCTAAATAAAATACAGGAAAATTGGCAGCGTTTTTGATTCAATCAAGAAGTATCTGATTACAGTATAAATGGAATAAAAATCTGGTTCCAAATTCCTCAATGTTGTACTCTGCTACAGACACATTTCAGTCAGTTCTTTAAAAAAAAAAAAAGCTGAATGTTCAATACACAGGTTTGGTCTTAAATGAAAATCAAAAAGAAACACATCCTTGATTATTTTAGTCAACGTGTCTCTATTTTATTCTGTCTTGCACTTTTAACTGTCTCTATCTCATGTTTTTCTTTTCTGTCTGGCTCCTAAAATCTCAGCATTGCGGAGTCACCTGCCTCGCCAACAGCAGCCTGGTCATCTTTTATCCCTCAGCTGATGTCTGCATCACGTTTTGCAACACGGCAGTCTGCCAGCCGAGGGTTTTCCCTCTTTTTCAGATAGATAAAGGATTATCCATAAAACCACTGGACACCCCCCCCTCCCAATCCCAGCCCTCTGATTTATCATCCCTAGCTCGGGCCTTCTCCGACAGATGATGTAATGGTGGAGTAGGATGAGATGGAGCCTCAGAAAATATGTCTGTAAGCTGCGAAGCAGTTGAGTGACCACAGGCTTCAAACTGCTGCTGGCATTTCTAGAATATCTTCGAGACGGAATACTGAAGATGAGGATGAGAATGAGATGTGTTTAGTGTTGTGACAGTATCATGGAGTTTCACACATTAGGGGTCAGCAACAGGGACAAAATTTGACACAGTATACTTAAATACAAGACACAATTGACAGAAAGATTTCTGAGAACATTTCTGATTCTAAATTGTCATTATTTTTTGCACATTATAAACATTCTATCTATTTATTTTGTATTGCTGGTTGGACTAAACAAATCCGAAGATGTTACCAGTACATATTAATCAGAGTTATTCTGTATTTTCTAACAGTTTCTGCTATAGTGAATGATTAGTTCATTGTAAAATAGTTAATATATTAATCTATAATTAAATCAAAATAAAATATAAATAAAATCACTGTGGAATTGATTGTTTTGAGTATTCAGTCAGTCTTTCCCACACATTGACCATTGAGTGGCGCCGCGCCACAGAATGAAAATCTAGAAGCAAACATTTAATCTGCTTCGACATTTATTTCACACAGACTTGCATATTTCAAGTGTTTATTTCTTTTAATATTACTGATTATAACCCAGATTTGGGTATCAGAAAATTTGAATATTTTTGAAAAGTTCAATATTGAAGATACCTGGTGCCACACTCTAATCATCTAGTTCTGTGGGCTACACTATCATGGGGAAGACTATTGACCTGACAGATCCAAAAGATGACCATTGACACCCTGCACAAGGAGGGCAAGGCAAAAACGGTCATTGCTAAAGAGCCCGGCTGTTCATAGTCTCTGTGTCCAAACTCATTATTAAAGAGGTTAAGGGAAGGAAAAGGTGTGGTAGAAAAACGTCTACAAGCAACGGCGATAACTGCATCCTAGAGAGGATTATGAAACAAACCCCATTAAAATGAGTGGGGAAGATTCATGAAGAGTGGAGATGGAGTCAGTGCTTCTAGAACCACCACGCACAGACATATGTAAGGCATGGGTTTCAGCTGTCACATTCCTTTTTTCAAGCCACTCTTGAACAAGAGAGAGCGTCAGAAGCATCTCGCCTGGGCTAAAGACAAAAAAGGACTGATTTTAGTTTTTAAAAAATGATATGTTCTCTGAGGAAAGCAAAATGTCCATGTCCTTTGGAAATCAAGGTCCTCAGAGTCTCCATGCCAACACTGCAGTGATTCAGACAAAAGGAGCCCCAACTTAGTATTGATCATGCTTTTCATGTTCATACTTTAGTTGGCCAACATTCCTAGAAATCTTTTTTTGGGGTTTGGTCTTATTAGAATTTTCTGAGATACTGAATTTGGGATTTTCATTGTCTGTCAGTTATAATCATCAAAATGAAAAGATATAAAGATTTGAAATATCAACTTTTTGAATGGAATTACTGAAATAAATCAACTTTTTCATGATATTCTAATTATGTGACCAGCACCTGTACATCTGCCTATTGGATTTAGATGACACACCCTTGACATGAATTATGACAAAAACCTGTGTACTAATTTTCCTTAAAATAAATATTTGTAGTTGTTGAAACATTGCTAACAAGTTGTCATTTTAATTTTAAGGAACAGCATTGGTCAACTTCTATAGGCAGTCTCTTTAAAACTACAGCTGACTTAATAAACCCAGCCCTCTTAGCAAGTTTCCAGGACTCTGACAGTTGGATAACGTTCGGTCTGGTCCAGTGCCTGGTCCAGCCTGGACTTTTTAAGTCACGCCACTGGATTTTTATGTCTGCTTTCAAGTCCATCCAAGGAATTTAAGATGTTAATACCGTCTAATTGGAGAACTCTTATTCTCAGCCTCAAGCAGCCCTCTTACTGCACAGTCATATGATCGACACACATGACCCACACACATGGCCTTTTGTACCCCGCTCTTAATGCTAGATTAGTTTGATTTGTAATGTTACATAAGGTACATAAAGTTAGACAAATGTCATTGAGTTCACATACTTAAATACCTTTGACCCAGAAGTTGACATACAGTAGTTTTCTGTTGGACAAATGTTGCTAAAATCATGTGCAAAAGATCAGGAGAGGCCAGGGAAGTGATCAGAATAAACCAAGAGACTTAAACTGTCAAGCAGCATATATATGTTTTTTCTTTTATTTATTAATTAGTACTGACTACTCTTAATTAGTTTCCTGTCACCTTGTATCATTGTGACATGTTTTTTTTTCATTTAGATGTCAAATCACTATGTAATGAGAAAGGCCCCCACTGTGCAGCAATCACAGCAATATTTCCCATTTCTGCAGCATTTCTTCATAGCTTTTACAGCCAATTGGCCATATAGCCAATCTACAGCTTTATAAAACCTACTGTACATTACCTGACCAGCTCCAAACATCTGTTGAGGATAGACTAGCTGGTAAAGAAATTGAAACATATACAGTGCATCCGGAAAGTATTCACAGTACTTCACTTTTTCCACATTTTGTTACAGCCTTATTCCAAAATTGATTCAATTCATTCCTCAAAATTCTACAAACAACATGGAGACAATGTGAAAAAAGTTTTTTTCACATTGTCATTTATTTATTAATAATAATAATAATAATAAAAAAACAAAAAAAACTAATAAACCACATGCACATAAGTATTCACAGCCTTTGCTCAGTACTTTGTTGAAGCACCTTTGGCAGCAATTACAACCTCAAGTCTTTTTGAATATGATGCCACAAGCTTGGTACATGTATCTTTGGGCAGTTTTGTGAATAAGGGTGTACCACCTGGATGCATTGTACACCCTAAAAGTGATTTTCTGCTCAAGAGCTGGTGGAGACCAAAGTAGAGCTACAAGCAGAGTTAATATTTGATGCATGTCCATTAGGTGGAGAGAAACAATACTCATGACAACACTGCTCTTCAACTGCAGGATGTGGAAGAAGACAGCCTTTCAAACGAATGCAGTTATAGATTAAAATTTATGAGACATTAATATGAGGAAGCTGTCTGCTGTGTTTATGCCCTTCGGAGGCCAAATATGTATAATCACAGCTTTAAATTTTATTCTCATCTCTTTTCTCTCCTCCTCCTCCTCAGCCATCATGTATGTGATGGGAGCACTGGGCCCGGCGGCTGGTTACCTGCTGGGAGGAGTCCTCATCGGCTTCTACGTGGATCCCAAGACTGTTGTCAACATCGACCAGAGTGATCCCCGTTTCATCGGCAACTGGTGAGAATAATCTCCTGGGCTCCTGGGCTGATAAAAACGTGTTTTTAAAGAAAGAAAATTCTTTGTTTTGCTAAATTCTGTTAAAAAACTGATAGAAATTGACTTTACACTGTAAAAAAAAAAAAAAAAATATATATATATATATATATATATATATATATATATATATATATATATATATATTAGGGGTGGCACTGTTCAGAACCGTTTGGTGCTTACAGGTATTGGACCGTGACAAGCGAACCGAACGGTTCCAGCATGCGCATTGTATACGTGCCTCTGGCATTCAGACCTGGGCAATATGGCCTAAAAACTAAATCCGATTTACGATTTTCATCGATTTTTCTCTGCCCTAATCAAAAGCAAATAAGAGATGATGAATAAATGGCTCAAAATAAGTTTTAAGTTTATTTTTTTCCCCTCGGTCGCTGCCA
The DNA here is from genome assembly GCA_030544235.1 of Lepturacanthus savala. Taxonomy (NCBI): domain Eukaryota; kingdom Metazoa; phylum Chordata; class Actinopteri; order Scombriformes; family Trichiuridae; genus Lepturacanthus; species Lepturacanthus savala. Next base: position 3,776,255 of record CM060461.1, read on the forward strand.
TGCTTGCGAATCTACAGTGTTGGGTGTCGCCCCGCTAACTTAACCGTGTAGAGCGTTGCAGCAGGCTAGTTCCGCTTTTGACACCTCGCATGTAAAAAACATTGTCACTGCAAGTATGTCTCGCCTCTTGGCACAAAATGTGGACAAACTAATTTTCTTGCAGAAGAATATGAAAATGAAGTGAACAAATGAGTGTTTAAATAGTGCAGTGTGTTTGATCTTCATGCAACATTGTATATGGATTGCCAGTACTTTTAATACGTTTTCACGTTGTTTTCATAAATCCAGCCGTGCGTTCTGAAATACTGCACTCTCATTTCAATTGGAAAAAAAGGCACATAATTTCTTCTAGACTAGATGTCACTAAATGACAATACACACTCCTTTTTTGTCAAAATAAAGAAAAAAACATGTTGAAATCATCAATGTCCCCACTCTTGCTGTATCAAAATATCAGCTAGCTTTCAGAGGTGGTTCCAATAATGTCAATCATCAAATAATGTCATATCAAATTAAATCTGTATATGATTATTATGACATTAAGATTTTACATTACATTAGATTGTTATACTTGTTATCATCTTATGGCCTTTTAAATGTTGCATCCTGTTGTTGTGGATTTTTAAGCTAAATGGATATAAAGTGTATTCTAAAAGAAACAAATAAGAACCGTACAGAACCGAAAACTGTGACCCTTAAACCGTGATACGAGCCGAACTGTGAACTGTGCCACCCCCACATTTGAAAAGAAGAATCAATTGACAAATTTATCATCATTTTGAAGACAGAAGATATTAGGATTTCACATCTTGTTTCTCTGCACACATGGTATCTGTAAATCTGTTGATGCGGGTGAGTCTTTTTACAGCTCCCAGTGATGTCTTCATCTTTTATATGACGGCATAACCAGTGACTCACTAGCTTACAGCCACACGTTTCCTACATGAATTATAGGTGATGATAGCAGGAAGGTTGTTTTATTTATTTATGTGCACAATAATGAGACACAGAGTCCAGACCAGACTGGCGGTCTTTGATAGCATGGAGCAAGTTTCTCATCTCTGACTGGCTAACCTGAATTCACCTCTTAATGGTGCTTTGATGAAAACCTATTTACATCTAAATATTTACATTTAAATATTTCCTTTTAAATTCCATTGCCTGTCTAGGTGGAGCGGGTTCCTGCTGTGTGCTGTGGCCATGCTGCTGGTCATCTTCCCTATGTTCACCTTCCCCAAGAAGCTGCCACCCCGACACAAGAAGAAGAAGAGGAGGAAAAAGGTGAGCCTGGATGACCTGTCCAGCGACGACGATGTCCTGAAGGAGAAGAGCAACAACAACAAGAACAGTGCAGTCACCTCGTCCATGGGCTTTGGCAAGGACATCAAAGGTATCAGCCAAGCTTTCTGTAAAGTATTAATGTCACCGATGATATTGACACTAAATTGAAGGTCATCATCATATTGGGTAGACGTATGGTCACAACAAATATGGCCTGAAAATACAGCAGTCAAAATAAGAAAAAAAGGTGGAACTGTAATATAGATAGATAGATAGATAGATAAACTTTATTGATACCTTTTGGAGGTTCCCTCAGGAAGGGTTATTGTAAATTACACACAGTTATGAAGAGTAGCTTATTGCATATGAAGACCCTGCTGGTCAATACATGTGAATTAAACTGTAAATTAAACTACTGAATATAAAGTGCATATACATACACATTTTTGTAATTACATCCCATCTACAAGTCCACTTTGCAAAAGTGAAAATGTTGTTAAAATTTGAGTTAAATTTAAAATGTAGTGAGACTAAATGGTTATGGACTTTTTAATTTGGATTGTAAAGGAAGTACTGAGGAATGTGACTATCATGACAGGGGACATAAAGATCTAACTCCTCTCTCTCTTTCCAGACTTGCCCAAGGCAGCAGTGAGGATCCTCAGCAATGTGACCTTCTTGTTCGTCAGTCTGTCGTATACGGCGGAAAGCGCCATTGTCACTGCTTTTATCACCTTCATTCCCAAGTTCATCGAGTCTCAGTTTGGCATCCCGGCTTCCAATGCCAGCATCTACACTGGTGAGCTGAATCTCACATCATGCTGTACTTTGACAGCGAAGACTTTGCCTATCTCATTAAACAGTCACAATGTTTTGATCTTCTGATAATGGTCCATTTAAAAAAATAAATGATGCCTGTTGTGCTGCTGTAGTCTTCATTCCCATTCATTAAACAGGATTTTACTTGTCCAAATCTAGACTTATTTAAAAATTAGTGATTTATTTATTCAGTCATCAGATTTTTTGCATCTTTAATATGAAACTGCTGGGTGCCTTCTTTGCTGAACTTTCCTTTGAATGTCTTTACAGCAGCTCAGGCAGGATGCAGACAGACAGAATATTCATATGACACCTACGGCTTTAATTTCTACCAGTTCAGCTCTGCCCTGCTGGTTTTATCTAAAAGCAGAGCAGGAGAGGCAGTCGGCCCAGAGCTGCAAGCCAACACACATTAATAATAAAGACATTGCTGGTCTTCAAATGAAGGGGGCACCTGGGAAACAAAGAACACTGAGTGTGTTACATACATTCTGTATGCTGTACATATGCTCACAATTACACGATTAGTGCTTAAACAAGAATTTAAGTGCAGGCTATATAAAAGTATAGATACACATAAATAACCTGAACCCTAATAGATATGCCATGTCCATAATTAGATGTACAATTACAACTTCTATGAAGTTGTGATGTTCCAACTATACATTCACTGCCCACCCCACCCCCATTCACAGCCATTTAAATCAGCCAATCAGAGGAGAGGCTCATTAATATTAATGAGACATACTCGAAATGACCTTTTCTTTCTAGAGCTGCAGAGAGAAGCTTGAATGAAGAGATGTTAAACTATATTATATAGACATGATCTTTGGTTCTAAAAACCACACATGTATGTTCTATTCAATATTAGAACTTCAAATTTAACCCAGGAAAAGTGAACGATATGGGACCTATAAAAATAAGACCATTAGAGTATAAAAAGAATAAGAATGTGTTTTTGATTCCTGGTAAAGAATCGGTCACTTCTTTGTTGACACACTGATCATTCTATAGTGTAAAGTAGGGTCGGGACTTGTTTAAAAAATAATGTAATTAATCAGAAAGAAATATTTGGTCCTAAAGCTAAATTTATTATATGTAAATGAATTGAAATCTGAAAGTCATTATCTGTAGCACATTTTCTTAACCCTTATCTTCAACCATTGACAGTAGTTGGTCCTGGGAAATTCGTCATTGTGTATAATGTTGCCTTACTCATTTCATGAAGCCAGTCATTTCTTTGGGTTTGGGCTGCTTGTTTTTACTCAGACCAGAACCAGAACGTGGGTCATCGACTTGGTGGTGTGTACTGCAACAATAGACTAACTCTACTATACGTATAATAGTGGACGACCATCCTTAGATAAATGAACATTGTGGAAAAACAAAGTTTCATTCCTTAGGGTTCATATCTTAAAGCTAAAGCATCTCTCAGAGCCTCCTACTGTTGTGCCTGATAACTCAACAAGCTGAGAGGAATGAGGAATGAGGCTCTGTCTCTTGACATGATGGCCTCTTAGTGATGCTGGTTATTTTGGTACACCTCTATACTTGGACATGTATGTGGTGCATTTTCTTTTCTCTGATTGATGGACTGATTGATGTCTACCAATAATGTCAACAGATAATAATACAGACAATGCAGTTTTTCAACTGGTTAACTGTCCTGAATAGCTGAAGAATATGGTACCAGCATATGAGAGCTTTCATTAGAAATGAAATGATGTCTGACTGTGTCATCCAGGTCATTCCATTCTGACTTACAACAGCAAACAATAACGGCAATCCCAGCTGCTTTTTATTAGATACTTTATTTCTAAAATGTCAAAATGATAAACATCATCTAGAACAGTCATGTCACACACACATGGTGTTGGAACATTTTGACTTTCACACTGCTTGTTTTTGGTGGTGTGATGATAATTATGTGCTTCATGCAATTTTCAAGAGTATAATTACAAAATAAGACATTGACCTCTTGGTTAAAAAATGCTGATTGCTGGTGTGAGGCTGCAGCAGATTATTAGTCATGCTTGCAGGTACCATGAGTCATCTGAACCTTCCATATAAATAGAAGGCTCTGTTATGGATGGAGTTTTTAAACACTCAGCAAACACATTTTATCTCACTAAATCTTCATTTATGTAGTTTTAGAAACCTTTAAAGGATACGCTCACTTTTTTTTCCAAGGTTGACTTAAAGTAATAGTCTATTAGCCTATCTATCCATTCAAATATGCTTACAATGTAAGTGATGACCATATTCCTAATGTTAAGCAAAAAAAAAAAAATACTAAGTAAAATATATAACTGAAGCTAATAGTCTAGTGTAAAATGTACTCAATGGACAGTTTTTGATCCTACTGTGAAAGGATTGGAACAAAAACAGGGACTTTATCATTAAAAAATAAATAGCATAATAAAAAAATATTTGAATATGGACACGACTGATGTATAATATTAGCTTTAGATAAACTAAAGAAAAAAGTACATTATGAATGGAATTATTGGCCATGAGTCAGTGTTCATTTTGGCACCGCTCTGTTGGTTTAGGACTGATTTGAAAAATTGTGAACCCGTCCTCTGTTGTTTTTTTTTTTTTTTTATAGTGTTGAATTGCATAACTGACTTAGCTGTAGGTGGAGTGGGCTGTGGAGCCTGTGATAAAAAAGAATCAGTGAAGTGTGCTGAACTTCCACAGTATGCCAACTTCTAGTGAGTGAAGGCAAATCGTAATATATTGCTGGACCCTGTGAACCTGCTCAAGGTCCCAAAACTCCAGCTTTGGTTCCACCGCTTTAAGTCTCTGGAGCATGAATGGTAGAGCACAAGTGCCAGTGGTAGTTAGTGTTGAAATTATATTCTGTCCCTGCCTGTTTAGAGTCTTGAACCAAAAGCAGGAGGCCATGTCGAGCCTGTGAGTCAGTCTGCATGAATAATTTTCACTTCATGAAAGGGAGATGAGCTCACTGGAACTCATCAGATTTTCATCTAAAGGCTTTACCCAGTCAGTCCATTTCCCGGAAAGACACATCTGGTAGCCAAGGACTTCCTGCATCTATCTGTAGTGCCACCGCTACATATAAAGGGCAAACAATGTTGCTCGGTACTGAAAAGATTTAAAGGGGGTGCTGAAGAAGTGGGGCAATAAACAGCAGTCTGTACAATAAAGGAGGTATTTACTGGGCTTTCACTGAAACTAATCAGTATTTCTTCTTCAGTTTTCTTCATTTTGCAGTTTAAAACAACAACATAAGCAATATTTATTTCCCTCAATTTATTTTGATGCACATTTTGAGGTATCTTGTAAGAGAAAAGTTAGTCGGAAACTTCAAAATTTGAGAAAAAAAAAGAAAACAAGAGATATGAGATGTATAGTGAAATAGAAAACATTTAATTCAAATAACTCATGCTCAACGATAGAGCAGAGTCCAGAACAAACTTCTCTACAGAAGAATAAAGTATCTTATCTTATCAGCTGATTCCTCTGTCAGCGTTTTCTCTGATATTCCTGTAATATGCTTTTCTTTGTCTTTGTCTCTAGACAGCATGAAACATTAGTGGACATGAAAAAACTATTACATCTCACCCATTTAAAACAAATTACTGCAGACCTCTCCATTTTTCTCTTGTAGACAGTTTTTGTTTCTGGACTCATAACCTCTACTTCTTCTATGATTAATTACAGCCATGTGTAACATAGCCTGTACGGCACACAATTTAAGCAAAGTTTTGCAAGTCTTGCAAAATTTAATTTTCACCTGAAAATAAAATGAAAACACAAATAAAATGCCTAAATAAATCAATCCCTTCATTGGGAGAACTTCACCATTTAGTGAGCAATGCTCAGTCAAATTAAACCCAGCAGGTCAGTTTGACTTCGGGGTGGAAAACAATATTCAAACAATTATTTTTTTAGTTACACATTGCATTTATTCAGCATTTATGACTTTGTGCTTTTGTTTGAGAGGGTTAGACAGAATTGTTGTGTTGCCAAGAATGGTGCTTGTATACCAAATGTTACATGCATATGCCATGTGCTGGATTCTTGGAACCTAAAGTGTTCCCATACAAGAGAACTATTCCGACCCTTTTTCTTAACCAAATGACTGCCCTCCCTCTGCCTGCGCTCACCCTCTCTCACTCACATGCTGTGCAGATGTATTGCACGTTTGTCTCTTTCAGAAATTGTGTCAAGAAAAAGTCAAATAAATCATTTAAACTTGATCAAATGAGTTTGGAGATCGTTTTACACGCAAACCAAATCACGATCAAAATTCAATTAACTGCACCGCCTTAGTTTGACTGGAAAGGAAGTTTCTGTGTGGCTTCATCTTTAGATGAGCTACATTAGTGATACAGACCTGTTTTCCTACAGAAAATCCTACAGAATATCACCATATTCTTTTGTGTAACATGACTGATGAATTATATAAAAAATTGGACTAAAAATAATTAGGAAAAAAACACTGTTAACGTTTGGGAAAACACCTTTTCACACAAAAGAAAACAATCCTCTTGTTGCCAGACACATCTCAAAGCACAGGCAAGGTTTTATTGTTAGAAAATTACGTTTCCAATGTTGTAAATGTATTTTACCAAGATCCGTTTTTTTGTTTTTTGCAGTGAGTCCAAAATAACTGAGGGAAATTAGTTTACAAGAAATGTGCATTGCTGTAATTCTCATGAAACTTGATGGATAATGGTAGAAAACACTGAATACCACAGAATAAAATGCTGCACAGGAGAGGACATAGCATTATCTAACATCTACTGGCAAGGCACAAATAGTGCCTGGGTTAGAGGCTCTACTCCCTTTGGGGCCACCCACACTAAAATGTTTGCTGTCATGGTAATGGACGGCTGCCTGGAGGCAGCTGCTGCTATGATAGCAGAGTTTCTTTAGAACTTGTCATTTTAAAGATGTCTTGACCTTAAAAACAACAATCTTACACCATTCGGGTGCCCAAGTTTGTTGAGATGGAAGGATTAGTTGCTTACTTTTAACAAGCTTTGAATAAAAACTTAGTTTGCCTGGCAGCGATGAATAAGAGAGTTCTAACTTTAACATGTGATTTCTCTCCCTCAGGTGTGATCATCGTGCCCAGCGCCGGCGTGGGCATCGTCCTTGGCGGCTACATCATTAAGAAGCTGAAACTGGGAGCTCGTGAGTCGGCCAAGCTGGCCATGATCTGCAGCGGAGTCTCACTTCTCTGCTTCTCCACACTGTTCATCGTGGGTTGCGAGAGCATCAACCTTGGAGGAATCAACATCCCGTACACCACTGGGTGAGGAGCAGGGAGGGAGGGGGAAGCTGGGAGCTGAGAGGGTGCAACTCACGGAAGTGGTGGGTTGTCATGCATCACCTCTGACGGGGAAGAACGTCAGTACTGTGTCGAGGTGTCTGTTTAGTGTCTAATCTAAATCTGAAAATGTACACTGTGTGCTGGGGGGATCGGTTTTCACAAAAACACGCTCAAAGGACAAATGCAGGAAAAAGCAGAGAGTTATAATATGAATGAAACAACATCCACAGAGAAAGAAAACTCAATTATGAAAGAAGGCCGAGGAGAGGTCAGGTTATGGAAGAGAAATATCCATGGTGTCCACTGGGAAGTCATTTCACAATTATTTTTTTTTTTCTCTTTTGTCTGGGTTATTCTGCCTTATTCACTGCCTAACCCTGTTATTTTGATCCAGTTAAACTCTGTTGTTGTAACATGATATGTCTCTCAAACCCACAAACAAAGGCAACAACCTCCATACTTTTGTCATAAATATTCTGAAGACGACAGTCTGGGTGTCAGGAGGTTTATCATGGAAAAAGCTACTTGACCTTCTGAAACCGAATTAGCAGAACTGGAATATAATATTCTTTACATTTTAATTAGTATGTAATTCAATCCAAATAGATTTTTTTAACCTTAGATCCATACATCCTGAAACATAAATTAATCTTACTTGAACTCGATTTTTCAGGTGTTTAGTTAGAGTAACACTGCATAACACAGTGGTCTCTGTGCAGTCCAGTGAATGAAGTCAAGTTGCATTGTGGGTAACACTGCTTAAACGTGACTATCACTGATTTTGATGATTTTAATGACACAGTTATACTTAATTTATTTCCTTTATGTAAAGAGGAGCTTTCTCTCTTCAAGCCGTTTTTAAATACCTCCCCTGGGTATCCCTCCTTGCACCTTGTTGTAATTCCAGGAGTAAACAGTCGTTTAATGCTTACACTTAAATCAGAGATGGACGTTTTTTGGCTGCAGTTCAGCTTTTCTCATATTCAATCATTTCCCTGCGTGACAGAGTCAGTGGTCGTTTTTATTGCCTCGTCTGTGGCCGATGTCAGGCGCTCAAATCAGTGCAGAATAACTGATGAAGAGCCAGTAACCGGAGGCGTTTTCTTTTGGACGGCGCGTCCCTGACGGCGATTACATGGCAACAATGGAACACGTCCAAAGACAGTTTGCATTTGCAGGATGTTTGGCTGTCGTCTCTCTTTCCTTTCCTCTATTAATCCCTCTGGTCTTTTCCTATTTCCCTCTCAATGTCTCTTCGGATTCTCCGGCTTTCTTCTAAAAACATGCTTAGGTTAATTGGAGACTCTAAATTACCTGTAAGTGTGTATGTGAGTGAATGGTGTGTGCGCACCCCACAATAGACCTGTCTGGGGTGTATCCCTGCCTCTTCCGTGAAGTATGCTGGGATTGGCTCCAGCAGACCCCTGTGATCCTAATGAGGAATAATCTGGTATAGAAAATGAATGAATAACCACATACTTCCTAACATTTTTTTATCTTCTGTACTTTGCAACTCAAACATGTCTAATAAGAGTCTCAAAAGAACTGCTGTGTATCTCTGTATTTTCTTTTTCATCAGGCCGACTCTCACCATGACCCAAAGGAACCTGACCGGAGGTTGTAACGTGAACTGTGGTTGTAAAATCCATGAGTATGCTCCAGTCTGTGGCTCTGATGGCATCACATACTTTAACCCCTGCCTGGCCGGCTGCAACAGCGTCACCAACGACAGCAGCGGGGTAAGAGACGAGGAGAGTGGGTGACCAGGACAAGTGAACATAGCTGTTGATGTTTTTAACTGCTACAATTAAAAGTGAATCATTTTATGTACATTTTCATTTTTACTGTGTGGCACTATTGGAATAATAGCCTTACTGAAGTTCCTCTAATGTCCAATGTTTAAGGCAAATTGTGTTAAAAAGCCCATACACATTCCTACCTACCATCATGCAGATTCGCAACTACTCGGACTGCGCCTGCGTTCAGAGCCGACAGGTCATCACGCCATCGTCGAGCGGTCAGGGCAGCAACCAGCTGCAGCTCGTCATCGTCAAGACCTACCTGAACGAGAACGGCTACGCCGTGTCGGGGAAGTGCGACCGCACCTGCAGCACCCTCATCCCCTTCCTCATCTTCCTCTTCATCGTCACACTCATCACTGCCTGTGCTCAGCCCTCCGCCATCATCGTCACCCTCAGGTACGAAAATCCATGTGGTTCTAGTCAAACAGCTCACTGGAAGGTTTAGTGTGATATTATAGGCTAACTACTATTTCAAGTCACCAGTCAGAAAACTTTAGGGACTTTAAATGTCTTTAAAAGTAAATTAGATTTAACTCTAAGGTGACTGCGGAGGTTCTGTGACTTCAGCGATTAGTATAAACACAGTCAAACAAGAGTCGTTATATGTATGGGAGTTTTTTTAAGAATGCTGTGAACTTCCATTTTCTTTCTTACATATGTACATTAGTATAGTATTTTATTGTTATTTAACTTCATATTCCAACTTAACTACATTTCAGAGGAAAATATTTTAGTTTAACTGCTAGACAAAAGATATCTCCTACTTCCTTCTCCAGTATGTGCATTGGAAGCGTTAAGTTTCCATAACCCACTCATGGTGAAGCTCACTCATCTGGTTTTTCCATACAGTTAAAAACACCCAGTAAACTTCTAGTATTTGGTTCACATTAACCTCTGTTAATGTGGTGCAGGTCTGTGGCGGAGCAGGAGCGGCCATTTGCTCTGGGAATGCAGTTTGTTCTCCTCAGGACTCTCGGTGAGTAGAAACACTACCGAACCAAACAAACAAAATACTTTTTTTTATTTTGAGGATTTAAGTCCTTCATCTTTTTGCTTTTTATTTTAAGTGTGGAAATAGGTCAGAATTTAAAGGCACAGTAAAATGCCAACAGCCTGGTCTAAGGAGATCAGCGTCAGTATTTAAAACCTGTATCAGTCCAGCTGTACGCAGCATAAGAGCTTCAGCTAAATGCAGTGATTGTTAATGGGCTGCACATTCTGTAACTGCTGACCGACAGACTGATTTAGTCTGTTAATGCCCGACTTCACTGCTACTGAGTAAGGAGTAAAGAGGCAAATTAGATTTTAGATGTTGGACGTTTAAAAAAACTGCTGTCAGTTTAAATTGGACAGAAAACTGCAGAGGAGGAGTTTAAAAAGACCTGAGCGTTAACCAGACATGGAGGGAAATACAGATATGTTTTTGTATCATAAGAATTGTAGGAGCTCGGTCTGCACTACACATACATGGTTGTGCTCATTTCTCTGCTTATTGGTGAGATGTTTTTTCTTGTCTTTATAACGTTCAATTGTTGTATCTCATCTTTCCTTCCTCTCCTTTCTTTCACTCAAATTCCCCTCACCCTCTTATATTTTTCCTTTTTATTTTTATTTTTCCCTTTTACCTTTTACACTTCCTATCTATCCTCTCTTTCTTTGTATCTCTTTTCTCTCTTTTTTTTTTAAATTTCTTCTTCCTTTTTAATTTTCTTGTTTCTCTGCTTCTTCTCCTCTTCCTCCTCTCTTTCTCTTCTCCACTCAGCCTACATCCCGACGCCCATTTACTTCGGCGCTGTCATCGACACCACCTGCATGTTGTGGCAGCAGGACTGTGGCGTCCATGGCTCCTGCTGGGAGTATGACGTCACTTCGCTGCGCTTTGTCTACTTCGGCCTCGCTGCCAGCCTCAAGTTTTTTGGCTTCCTCTTCATCTTCCTCACCTGGTACTCCATCAAGTACAAGGAGGAGCGGGTGGAGCGTTGGCTCAAGCGCCACCTGTCGCCCGTCGACACCGTGGGCAGCCTTGTCTGCCACCCGGGCGGCCACAAGGGCCACGCCCGCACCCGCTCCTGCCCCGTCAACATCCCCCGGAGTGACCCCAACACTCTGCCCGCTAACGCTCCGCTGCGCGCCGGCGCCCTCAACCGCGGCGTCAGCACCCAGAGTTGCCCCGGCAACGAGCTGAAAGCAGTAACTCCTCCTCCCCCTGCGGCCTCACCGTCGCCTGCAGCGGCACCCGCCCCTGCCCTGGCACGTTCCCTGGAACACGTTTCAGTCCGGGTCTGAGTTTCAGAAGGGGAGTGGGCGGTGGACCGACTTCTCTTTTATTCTGAAATCCAGCCAGCTGTGAACTTGGATTTCAGCTGCTGTCAAAGGCAACAATCATCATGTGGAGGTCCCGCTCTCATCTCTTCTTCGATGAGTTAACACTCGAAGCTTTTATGTTTTGTCTGTGCCACCGACTTCTGAGGTCAAAACCCAACTGTTAAAGGTCGTGATTCATTCTGAAGGTCAATGATCAGACGGCTGTAAGTTGGACTGATTTAGGGAAAAACCACAAGCTTTGACATGGAAAAAAAAATCTGCTTGGTTGGTGAAAATGTATAAAGCGGTCGGGTGCTTTCTTTGTGATCCACCAACCACTGCAGCAGGCGGACAAAGGCTTAGCTTCCCCTCCATGGGTGGAGGAGAGGTCATCGCTCCTGTACCCCACCTGAACCCCCACCCATCCCCCACACACCTCGGCAATATGTGCCTTCTTTCACCACAGTCCTCACATGTACAGTCCACATACAAACACTAACACGCCCTTCAGACTGGCTGTGGTCACCATGTAGGAAAAAACAAAACAAACAAAAAAACACATATTTACCTGAATGGATACCTCAGCTTCACCAATCCCCTCACATCCGTGCTTCTTCTACTTCTTTGTCAGTTGTATTTCTATTACGTCACCATTCTGCGTGTGACTTTTGTTTTCGGACACTGCATATCAGCACTCTCATGGAACAAAAAAAAAAAAAAAAAAAGAAGAAAAAAAACCCTATGGGAATGTGATACACTGCATTTTAAGTGTTCAGAACTGGAAACCGATGGCATGGTGCTATGTGAAAAACAATGTTACGCGTCCATTTTTTGTTCTTTTTAGTCGTTTTTTTTTTTTTTTGTTATGTTTAAAAACACTTGAAAAGAACCCAACTGGACAATAGGTCACTGGGCTAAGCAGCTTGGCTCACACAGAATGCATTCCTGTCCGGTGCAAGGCCTTTTGTTGGTGCCCTGACACAATGACACGTAGTATTACCGCTGCAAATCGGATTGTTTGGCGTTTGCCAGCCCCATACAATGCACCCATACATCTGAGCCCCCCCTCCAGACTGGCACCCTGATAAGTAGTTTAACCTGAAAAGAACAGGATCGGCATTTTCCTCCTGACCACATTCTTGGCTGGACGAGTCACTGGGATTCCTCTAGGTGTCTGGGAAAATAGAAGAAAAATCAGGATGTGAATTTTTTTTTTTTTTTTTTTTTTTTTGGTGATTGGACTGGGGAAAAGAGCTGTGGCGTTCACGTCTTGACTGTATTTCTGACTGTACTATCCAGGCTCAATGAGAGATACAGCCAATGACTTTCTAACAGCAACACTGATGTTTGTACTGAACATGTAAGCAGAGTGAGCTGCTCCTCCTTGTTAGTTGCTGGTGAATCTCTGGGATGAATCCCGGATAGAAAGTTTGTTTCCTGCCTTGTGTACATGGAGGATCTGAGCAGTACCCCCAGTGATTTGTGGGTGAGAGCATATATTAGTGCAGTTTTCCTCGATAAAGTGTGGAATGTAAAAAATAAGGTTGTGAACAGTTTTCAGATAGAGCAAAGTCACTGGAACAGTAGAGAAAAGCTGCTGATTGGTGACAAACTGCAGGTAGTGATAAATTTCATGATCAATTAATCTACTGATAATACTTTAAATTTCAGCTTAATCGCTTGATCAACAAAAACGAGGCAACAAATTGTGAAAAATGCTTCTCTCAAATTGTAGGAGCCCAAAGTGATGTCTTTAAATAGCTTGTTTTGTTCATGCAAACATCCGAAACTCCGATATACGATTTTCTATGATATAAAACAAAGAAAAGCAGAAAATCCTCAGGATTTAGGATGCAGGAACACACATGTTTCATTTTTGCTTCATAAATTGGTTCATTAAGACTAATCAATCAACTAATTATTTTAACACCATATCAAACCCTGAGGACTTGTGTGATTAGGCCAGTTGTTGTATTAGTCGTGCTTTACTTACTGATGAATAATTATATCTAATCACACCTTGCGAAACAATCTCCATCATATCAGGTAGTCCATTAATTGGACTGTAAAAGTAAAAATTAAAAGAAGCCAATGCTACGTAATCCTCAAATTGTCAAAATCAACATAGACAGAGAGGATGCTTTTAAAATATGTTTAATTAATTATTCTTCAGTAGGAACAACACATATATACCACTAGGTTAGATTCCTGTTGTCCAAACAGCTTTTTAAAGGCACCCGAAAGTCCAAGTCATGTTTCACTGTAAGAAGAGGATTAACACTGTGCAATTTCAAGTAACTCACCTCAGATTAGGGGATTTTTTTTTTCTTTTTTTTGTGCAGTATTATTAACACTTATTTCCTAAAGAGCAGCCCTCTGACTCATATGCTTATGTGTTTGGTTTTTTTGTTACAAATCCCTTTCTTTTTTTCTCCCTGAAATATTCATATCTCAATGAAGAGTTTTGATTTCTGGGCTCTTGTTTTACCTGTTGAACGTTGAGTGTTCCGTGTGTGTGTGTGTGTGTGTGTGTGTGTGCGTGTGTGTGTGTGTGTGTGTGTGTTGATGATGCATATATACACACACACAGGAGGGGTAGGGAACCCTGGTCCTGGAGATATACAGCAGGTTTTTGTTCCAACCAAGCAGGAACACAACTGATTCTACTAATGAAGCTCCATATCGAGGGCTCTTATGGTTGATTAGTAGAATCAGGTGATTTAAGTGAATCAGGTTGCCCACCCCTGACATACAGGACAGCAGTTGTAGGTCACTCTCTGTCCTCTGAGGACCCCTGCTGGTTAGTTATGGAACAACAGGTGAAGCCAGAGCCACAATGGCTGCATTTGAACCCTTAGTCTGCACTGCCTACTAACCAGTAGCTACTGCTCCAATGCCACAGTAGTAGCTTCTATGTAGAAAAGTAGAATAATTAGGCATAATTCAGATGTACTACAGCACCACCATCTTGCCCATCCTTTGAACCCAGATGCTCAAAGGACAAACTACAGCTCCGCCGGGAAAAGTTCTTCTACTACAGTTATTGCCGTCCTGGTGACTTCTGGGATGGCGTAGCGTGTTTCACCATTACCATTTGCGTACTTGTTGAAAGCCGTGAGGTATTCAGATGTTTTAGACAGTGGATTCTACGTTTTTGCCTACTGCATGGGCGGGATGTTGGTGGTTTCAGACGCAGCGAGAGACAGATCCTAGACATCAGAATGAGAGAACAAATAAATTAAAAAAAAACAAAAAAAACAAAACAACTTTTAATAGATTGTTGAGAGACAGAATCAAATGTGTATGAAGAAAAAGAATTATTCAAATTTGGTGGTTTGTATCTCATGTAATTAATCATTTTCACATTGAGACTTTTTATTTAATAGTTAGAAGGATTTAATTGTTCATATTGGGGCTTCAACTAAGAATAATGGTCGATATCCATTAAGGTTTTTATTATTTTGATTAATGGATGAATTGTTTTCGAGATGAAATGTTATGGATATGGAGAAACATTCCTGTTACAATTTTCTAAAATTCTTTAAATGGCTTTTTGTGGTCCAACCATCAACCCAGAAGTGATCAATTTAATTATATAACAGTTGAAGCTCAATACTGAAAAGCAAAGAAGTGGATGTTTGCAGTTTTAACTTTATGAAGTAGAACACATTCACTTCTTTCAGCATTTCACTAGTGACTTAAATGACTTAAAGTTCAACAGAGTTCATGTTCAGAGCCAACAAACATTGAACTGATCTACTTTCAAGAATCATAAATGTTTAGGCAACAACAGAGGTGTCTAAGAAGATGTATCCAACATTAGATACATAAATGATACTTGTAAGTTTATTGCTGGTTTGGATCAGCACATGAGATTTGTTGGCAAGAAAAAAACATAGAACGCCTCCAGCCTTATACTTAAACAATTACTTAATTATCATAATTAATTTTCAATCATTGAGCTAATTGTCTATTGATTCAGTTTAAACTGTAAAACTCAGCAAATGATTTATTATCACCCTGTTTTTTTCTGTTTGTAGATTTTAACCCATTTCACAAGCTGCAGCCAAATAAAACAGTTGCTGTAGCCTTCGTAACATCAAACTCATTTTAATTGTTGTCTAAAACCTAGCACCTGTACAGGATCTGATAAAATAAACAAAGCTGAGTTTTTATTAATTGAGTTTTCCCATCAGGCTAATTAATATATTAATAATACCCAGTGTGACTTATTAATTTTTCATACACAAAGACAAGTTCATATTTTATTGCATGTCCATCATGTCTCAAGTGAAATGGGTTAAAAAATCAACTTCAGTAAAAGACATATTAGTTTGAAGTCTCAAATCTAAAAACGCTGATAACATGAAAGACTCAAATTACAGCTGATGTGTTTACAGGTTTGAAGGCTCCAATAATTGCCTTAAATTTGAAGAATCATCAGTATTGTACAGATTCTACTCAGCAAAGTGAGAGCTGCATTTGATGCTTTTTTGTTTTTTGGAGTCTAATTAACTTGTACGACGACCAATGAGGGGAAGAGAGGAGGAGGTGGTACACTTCCTGTCCGTCAGATCACACGCTGTTCAGAAAGAAAAGTCCCAGGGACACAAAGCAAATCGCTGTTTTGTTTATTTGATGAAGAAAAAAAAAATCTGCAGTTTTCACACTGGTAGAAAGCGGTCGGTGATCATCCAACGTCTGATAAAAAGGTAGTGAAGAAAAAAACTTGACGCATGGTTTCAGTAATCAACACAGTAGATTAGAGTAGAATCACGTAACACAACATTCCATTTCATGTACAGTGAGAGCAACAAACAGAAACAAGTCTTGTGTGGATCCGTGTTGTGTTAGTGAAACACTGAGATTCTCACCCACCTATGTTCTGTTTCTCTGTGCCTGCGTTTCACATTCAAACAACTGTTTCATTTTTTTATATATATATTTTTTTTTACTTCCTGATCAGCTGGTGTCACACTTTCAGATTCATTACCACAAACTCAATCTAGTGGGATGAAAAACTGAGACCATTTTCCTGATAACTACATCTCCTTCTGTCTTAAGATGTTCAGCACAATTTGTTCAAGAAAATTCTCACTATCTTAGTGTAGGTTTTGGTGGATTTTTCTTTGCCTCGTGTCAAACAGCAAAGTGTAGAATGCGCTGCTTCATGCTTTACATAAGTTTCATATGATCTAAAATAACCGAATATAAGATTTAAGTGTCAGTCCCTCAGCAGCCAGACATAAATACAAAATATAAAGTGAGTTTTTCTAGGGACTTGTTTGTTTTTAATTAGTCGGGTGAATCAACCTTTAAAATGTCAGTTAGTTATACAAGCTAAGACCTCATGATGAGTTAACTTAAAACGGAAAACTACAATTATAAAGATCATAAAAGGAAGGAAATGCTGGTTTTATTCTTTTTTTTTCCAACCACAAATCTCATGAAAAGACCAAAGCCAAAAAAGGGACTTTTTCCTGTCCTGTGTGTTGCAGCCCTACTTAAAACACCTCACAAATGTGCAGGTGAAAGGTCAAAAGAAAGCAAAGAAATACCAATTTGGTGTGCCAGTGTGTTACTCTGTCCATGTGTGTTGATAGTAAGTAGACTGAGATATTGAATTGACTTTGAATATGCAAATAATTACACAATACGTGTTAGAACAAGTCAATGTTGGTTTGGGGTTTTCATGAGGTTTGTCAACAATAAGGAAAAGTAGAATATCATATCACTAGACATTTGACATGCCTCATTTCTTTCTTTCTCTCATTTCCTGTTGTCTCTACCATCAAACTATTTAAGCCTTAAATAGATTTTAAGAAATCTGACCGCAGTAGATAAAGAAAGTTCACCTCAAAAGCAGCTTAAAAATCCAATCAAGTCAGGCCCAAATCTGGCTTAAAATCTGGAAACAGGAGCTGTTTCTCAAACTACATTTGCCAAAGTCTGTATCTTCAACACCTTGTTGTAAATGGATTCAAGTCTGAGCACTATAATACTTCCATACGCTATTATTATTTTTTATAGAATAGGATGACAAAATGGCAGCAATATGTGCATAATCATTGCAAATACTCACTTTAAACCTAGACTTGCATTTTTTAAATGTTGATTTTTTTTCCTGTATCCTGAAATTCACTCAGTCTTTTAGTCAAAACTGAAAAAGAGAAGAAAAGCATCTCAAAATTCTAGTTCTGATTTGAAAGTGGTCTCTTTCATCCTCAAACCTCCTCCTCTTCCTCCTTGCTGCTGACACCAGCTCCAGGACATCACTGAATTTCTAGATTTTATCGTCCTCTGCTCTTTTCGATGCCTCTTTTGGACGAAGCAATCGTTTACCTCCCTGTGTCGCTCAGTCCTTATATGTAGTAACGTGGCATCATTTCCAGACTGTGACTACAGACTAAAAACTGAATCTGGATCCATCTGAGATCCTTCAGACGGATGCAGGTTAGAGTATTTTACCTTCTTCTCCTTTTCTTTTTTTTGTTATCAGTATTGTATTTATTTCAGTGAGGACAGTGTTTTTGACTGAAAGGCCACGCTGATGAGGCATAATGTAGATTTGTGGACACACTGTTTACAAATACCTTGGATACTTGACTTCGTCAATTAAAATGTGAAAAAATAATAAAACAGTATTATGAAGACTAGTGGTTTGTTGATTTATTTCTGCAAGTGGACATCTTTTTTTTTCATGCAGATACTCTGAAGGTTGTAAGTATGATGATGTGGCTGCTATTTTTCTAGAGGAAATACAAAGGTGTTAGTCTTCAAGTTCACCAGCCTATCATGGGGCACACACACCATTCACTCACACCTATGGACAATTTTAGAGTCTCCAATTAACCTGAGCATGTTTTTGGACTGTGGGAGGAAGCCGGAGTGCCCGGTGAACATGCAAACATGCAAACTCCACACAGAAAGGTCCCAGACCCAGGACCTGTGACCTTACTGTGAGGTAACATCGCTAACCCCTGCATCACTGTCACCCCTTTATGTAAGTTAATTTATAATTATAAAGTACTTAAATTATTTAATGCTGAATAACATAAATAAATGCTTAAACTTTCATTCAGAAGTTACAGATGCTCATTAATGAGCAGTATTTGTTTATGAAGTGTAATAGTTCCTCAAACTGACCACTGGAGAGTGGTGTTTATTGATTGAATAAACTGAGTGATCTACTAACAGCAGTAGATTTATAGTTTTGTTCGTGAATCCAAAGGTTTTTGTTTTCTTTTGTTATGAAACTGGTTATGTTGGATTGGACAATATAGACAAGTACACCTCTATAACCTACTACCTCCTATCAAAGCCAAAAATGAAAAAAAAAATAAAATCCCAGCACACAATAGTTCACATTTTAATAATTATATTTTACAGACAAGCTTTTCATAAAAACAACCACTGGGCTTGCAAGGCATGCATGATATGTACAGTACAGATGTTTGTCCTCCATCACAGCAGCTTTTGTAAAGCAGGTTACAGTTCATACAGTGCACTTTTCCAAATATTTATCTTTTCAAAGCTGCATGGCTCATTTTAGAGTATAATACTTTGTACTCTTAATGTGCAGACAATATTCAAATCTTAATATGGTTTCAATGTTCCATGCAAGGTCTTTTTGTGTTCTGTAAAGACCTAATAGTAGTCATGTTTAGTTTAAAGAATCCTGAGTGTAGTTTGATCCAATCAAACAACCCAAGAGCTGTCGAATAAACTCTTATATTATTATTTATATTTCTTCTCTCTATCGGTGAACTCAATACTGGCCAAAAAAAAAAAAAATCCTTTGTTTCTTTACATCTATGGAGCAAGCTTATTTTCCTTGAGAGTGACTTCAAACCCAAGCATGTGGAAATAATCAACTAATTATAAAAATGTCAGGGACGCTATAAGACACCACCTTAGATGAGAAATAGACAATCGTGAAGTTTGTAAAACTTAAATATACAGAAATGCATCTAAAATGTTTTGTAATTCTTCTCATGAACATGGAAATGTGCAACATTGTGAAGAAATATCCATTCATATAAATCCTCCTTGAAGGTCCAGAATTCCTTATGTGTAAATAATCTTAAAGTGATAAGTCAACATGACAAAAATAGTCTTTTTTTGGCAGCACTTTTCCAATTCTGGCATACATGTAGGGTGTATTTGTTGATGTGAGTATCCATTGAACAAATACTTCTTCTTAAACTTAAAAACTAAAATGGCAGAATATTTAAGGCAGAGTTTTCCCTCAGTTGCACTCCAGGAGCAGAAGAAGAACTTCACCTTCAGAAGTGGAAATCCTTGGGAAAACAAAATAAGGAACAGATGAAACAAGGTTGGATTTAAGTAAAAAGAGTAGTTATAAACTGCATCATCTGCCAGAAACTATACAAAACATATAATATATAAACACAGATACCTGTTAAATCACCTGTTGAATGAGCCCTTTTTCTGGATCATGTTTATCATCCAGTTCATCATCAGAGTCTAAAAACAGATGAGAAACAAGCCAGCATGAAAATAAATGTTTAATAAAAAAATGACGTAATTGTGTAGGTCTGTGTGCTAGTGATCTATGGCTTTTATGTCAAGGACCATTACACATATTTTGCATTTTTTTTCCCCTTTACTGTTACGCCTGTACAGTAGTGTTTAATAAAATAGCAGTGTGTTTAAAAACCAGAGTGAAGCCAAAGTCCTTATAATAATTTTTATTCTCATGCATTGGGAACACTGCATTTTATATCCTAAATCAGAATGCTTAGAAAAATGTGTCATTTTTTTGTATTTACTTTAAAGAAAATGCAGAAAAAATGATTAGGCTGTTCAAAAAATAGCTGCATTTTCTTTACAAAGTTAAATATTTACTGTATAAAGTGAAAAATGTTCAGGATTTAACATTCCTGTGAATCACTAAAGTAATATTTAGTTGTAAAACCATGGTTTCTGAAACCTGCTTCACATCTGTGTTGCATTGAGTCAACCCACTTCTGGCTCCTATAAATGGGTATTTCAGCCTTATAATTACTCTGCATTTCTTGTTTTTGTCACAGAAACAGCATTTCTGATGTCAGCCCATGTTGATTAGATGAAGGTCCAGGGATTGGGTTGGCCACTCCAAAACTTTAATTTTGTTGGTCTGGAACCAAGATGCTCACATTTCAATGGCATTTCCTCTTCAGCATAAGGCAACATGACCTCTTCAAGTATTGTGATATAGGCAAAGTGATCCATGAATTGGAAACAATTTGCCAAAAACACATCAACTGGTCTAAAGAGAGGTCTGAAGACATATTTTGAGGACTGATAAAAGTCAGATTGAGCTTTTTTTTGGTCCAAGAGCCGCAGATGGTTTATCAGACAACCACCAAATTGAATTTAAACCAGTTCTGCTGCAAGCATCATGGCATTGAGATGTTTCTCTTACTCTGGTGTCAGGCTTATTTATCACATACAAGGGATCATGGATCAGTTTGCCTATATCAAAACACTTGTAGAGGTCATGCTTCCTTATGCTGAAGAAGAAATGCCATTGAAATGTGAGTTTCAACAAGACAACGACCCCAAACACACCAGAAAACCAGCAGCATTTTGGTTCCAGACCAACAAGTTCTGGAGTAGCCAGCCCAATCCCCAGACCTTAGTCCCATTAAAGCCTTGTGGGCTAACATCAGAAATGCCTTTTCTGAGGAAAAAACAAGATATTCAGAGGAATTATGAGGCTAAAATACCTGTCCATAGGAGCCAGAAGTTGGTCAATTTCATGTAACACAGATGTGAAGTAGTTCTCAGAAATGTGGTTATACAAATAAATATTACTTTAGTGATTCACAGGAATGTTAAATTAAATTTAAAGTTAAATTTTTTTCAGTTCATACAGTAAATATTTGAGTTTGTAAAGAAAAAATGCAGACACTGCTGTACCGCACTGCTTATTTCCTAAGCAGTGCTTATTTCCTTCCTTATGCTTTGGAGAAGATTTAACAGTAATATTAACTCCCTCCACTCAAAAGCATTTTTTATTATAAATATTAGTTTTAAAGGAAGGATTCATAATTGTTCAAGTCTGTCTGAAATCAACAGTTGTGCACCTAAATGAGCAGTAAATCATGTTTTCTTGCTATAATTGTTCCTCTTGTTTATACTGACTATTAGAAGATTCCTTCATAATGTAGTTACACTGTAAGTGAAGGAATTTATTAATTTATTTATTTGTTTAACGCTTATCTAAGGCTATTATAAAGCTTCAGCATACATATGAGTCAAATCACATATGAAATTCAATCGTTAGTCTTTTTAACACCAAACGCACCTGGAATCTGTCCTTGATATAATGTATCTATAAGCATGATCTCTTTCTTTTGAAATTAAAACTATTTATATGATTCTTAATTTTCATTGAGGGAGAAGGATGTGTCATTTAAGAATTTTTCACAAGGTAAATTAACTTATTTAAATCTTTATACATAGTTGGTTTACTGTTTGTGTTTAGTAGGAGCTAAAATATGCAGATTCTTTAATGAAATATGGGTTACTCTCCTATAAAATGATGCTGAGGGATGGAAAGCTGTAACAACTGTATTTATGATGGTATGAAGTTTGGCTGCAGTGTCAGTATCACAACAGACCTGCCACAGACTCTGGTGGAGAGTAGAACTGTCCGTCAGATAGAGGTCCTGGAAACATGAGAGGAGCTCGCTCTGTGGCGTCCATGATGGACTGATATCCTGAAAAGAACAAAAAAGAAGAAGATCAGGGATCAGCAACAGGAGTGAGAGTTAACAGTGGTGATATTAGCAGCTCAGTTATTACAATAATGTAATAAAAATTATTTTTATTGGTGTCTGGAAAGGAGACAGAGATTGAAGACATTATCAAATTAGAAAGAGTATTAGCAGCTGGACTAGAAATGGAACCATTGAATAGGAAATTGTTTTTGCATTTGTATTACACATTTCTAGTCATTTTGACTCAAAGAACTTTACACTACAAGTGTTCGTTCACCAATTCACATACATTCACGCATGGATGCCGGTGCCTGACATACAACATGCCGGCATCAGGCATCAGGAATCTAACCACTCATACACAGTCATACACTGCATGGTGCAGCCATCGGGGGCAAATCGACCCAAGGACACATCAACATGGAATCAAGCCGCTGACCCTTTGAACAGTAAACAACTGTTCTACCTCTACAGGTAGGTACGCCCCACTAAAAGTAAGAGTAGCAGTAGTATTAGTTGTTGTATCAGTAGCAGTAACAGCTACAGCAGTAGTCATATTAACAACAATAGCCTTAGTATTAGTAGAAGAACGAGTTACAGTAGCACTGGGATATAAACACTGTTTGTGTATATGACTGTTGGTGTTACCATTGCTACTGTGATCACTACCATCACTAATACTGCAAAGTATTAGCCACAGTAGTATGAGGCCTAGTATTAGCAGAGCTGTAGTAGAAGAAGAAAACTTGTGACTCACTGTTTTCATCTTCAGTTTCCTGAGGCAGAACCTTGAAGTCGAGCAGCCACGTTTCTATCCAGGCCAACACGAAGGATATGATGGGCAGCAGGTAGCCAAAGGCCCCCTGAGAGAGCAGCTACACACACACACACACACACACGATCAACCTCAAGTAAATTGTACATAAATTAAAGTAAAAGTACTCATTATTATATTATTTAACAAATTATACTATACTAAATGTAGTCTAATCTGTAGCAATTCATATTTTGTAAGTGATTACATATTTTACCTAAAAATATGAAGTAATTAGTAAATTGTGCTGTAAAATAAAGCTTATACGGTAAAAGTATAATATTTCCTTCTGAAATGTAGTGGAGTTCAAGTACAAATTTGACTTGAGCACAATACTAAAATGTAAATATACTTTGTTATTTTCCACCTGCCTTTCTACATCTTAACATGTGTATCTATACACATATGAACAAGTAATTTACTCTGTTTTTCTGTGTTCTTCTGGCTGAGGACTGTAGCTGAAAATCAGCAAACTGTATAATCTAGTACAAAGCACCTTATCTCTGTGAGATCAATGTCTGTTTTGCATGAGGTCCCTGTCAAATAAACTTAAACACTGATGTTTTACCTTTGATAAAAGGACTTTACTAATCAAGAAAGCACAGCTGACTGCAGTGGTGACCTGTTAAAGCAGAGAAAACAATAATTAGGACACTCTTCAGGCACTTTGTAGCCTGATCATTAGAAAACATTCACTGAAAATATTAAACAGGAAAACTGCTGGCAAAAATATTGTGTTGTTGTGTTGGCAAACATATCTGTCTCCCAATGACAATAATAGACACTCTGTAGTCCTATGTCTACTCAGATGGAAGCTGAGCTGATGGCTTGATTCTCATCTGATTAAATCAATACTTTTGATTCTCACTGAATAGTCAAATCTTTCTTGAACAGGAGGAATGATTACAGTGAGAAAAACCTCTTCCACTGTTCATATGGATCATTGTTTTAAGTCTGATTTGTTTCCCTTTAAGTTATATTTGTTATTATTCAGATGCACACCTGTCTAATTCCTGGAAGTGTGAGAATGTGTACAAAAGTACAAGTGCAGGTAATTGTATGGACTCTGACTGTCTCACTTCTACTAAAGTGATGAGGGTTTAATAAGAGACAGCACTCTCTGCTGGTACAAAGGAGGAACTGCTGTCACTTTACAGGCTTAAGAAGACACATTTAAACTTACTGCAATGGCCCACCAATGACGAAGCTTACAGACAGCATAGGCCATGATGAGAAAGGCAAACCTGAAAACAGCCAGGAGCTGAGGGAGGACAGGGAGGACGGATGAAGGAAGGAAAAGCAGAAAAGTGATAAATATGTGGGTAAAAAGAAATAAGAGAATGATAATATATTTATTAAATGTGGAAAGCAGAAGAACTTCTTACAAAAATGTCAAAGAATGAGGCGTGGAAGTCGTACTGCAGGACTTCTTTTTCTAGTTGCTGCTGAATGCCGCCATTCACCTGTTAGACACAGTCAAAACTCTGAATGACACTTTTACTCTACAGTTTATCAGCAATTGGAAATGTAGGGAATGTATAGATGTACTGACTTCAATATTCTGTTATTAATTATTGAGACTATTCATAAACAGTAGTGGTGTAAAAAGTGTTTGCCCCCTTCCTGATTTCTTATTGTTGTGCCTGTTTTTCACACTTAAATGTTTCAGATCAAACTAATTTAAATATTAGTCAAAGACAACAGAAGTGAATTGTGTTTTATTATTGGGGGAGAAAAGCAATCCAAGCCTACATGGCCCTGTGTGAAAAAGTGATGAAACTGATTTGTGATAACTCGCAATGAATCTCTTAAAGAACTGTGGTGGAGTTTTGACCCACTCATCTTTGTAGAATTGGAGTGCTTTCAAACATAAACCATCTTTTTAAGGTCCAAAGTCTTCATTATTTTTTTTTCAGCCATTCAGACTTGCTATGAACTATGAACAGATAGTAAGGCTGTGCAATTAATTCAATTTAAATCGCAATTTAGATTTATGTGCGAAACGATCTCCAAAAAGAAATCATGATTTGATGCCATTGTTTTTTACAAGAAATGGTGTAAAAAAAGAAAACTGAAAATGGTTTTATCCACTTTCATCCACCAAATCTGACAAAGTCAAACATTGAACTGCAAAAAGAGTTTTTCTTCTCACAATTGTTCATTTCTATCTCAAGTATAGACTGATTCATTGATGTGAAAACACTATCATCAAAATAGTGTTCAGGTATGTTTTAGCTTCATGAGGCCATGTTACAACAGAAGTGTAGAATTGATCTGCTTTTTAATTTGAGGATTTTTGTTGCCATGTCATGGTTCATACAGAATTAAGTCTGTTGCCATGGTGATATACTGTGAATATGTCCTATAGATATTGCATTGACACAATCATTGTATCAGAATTGGATAAAATGCACATTTGTCTATTCAATGAGCTCCAACAACCAGTTTCACAGAGTCAGACTGAATTTACAGTTGACCCTGAAACACTAGTGAGGTCTGAGACACCAATGTTTGTTTGGTCAAATCACGGTAATTACACTGATAAATACATTAAGAAACATTACAGGAAGAAAATGTATTTCTGTAAACGTATCGATGAAATAAATGCACAGATATAACAAGATAAAGAAGTAAATTTTTACATGCATTTGTGGCTAAATATTCAGCTGAATGGTTATATACAGGCCCCCCTCTTACTCTCTGAAAAGTGTTTTAACAGGGTGTTTTATTAGGTTCTTACAATATTCAACAATAATATTTTCTGATAACATAAAAATGTTTAGTACATTATTGAAATTAGGTGGAATTTCACCATTAAGGGTCTGGACATGACACTTTAAAATAGTGAAAATAGTAAAATAGTGTACTATAAGTTTGAGAATAAATTACAAATCTGATCAAAAGTGTATTTTGACATAATATGAAAGTGGTAAAAACTGTTAAAAACTGTAGAAGTGCTTTGCTCAGTCCTCTCAACATGGTGGTTGGTGATCTTGGAAAAAAAAAAAATCTGTTGAAATTGATGTAAAGTCTTACTCAAATCTGACAAATGTTTTCTCTATGTCAAGTAAGTGCAATAATTGAATTTAATTGCTATTTTGATTTACGTGTCAAACAATCTCCAAAATCATATAATCGAGTTGTGAGTTTAACATCTCAAACAAACAGAAGCACAGTCACTCATGCTGAATAAATACATTGTGTAACTTTAAGAGTAATTGATTGAATAATCGCAATTTCAGTATTGACCAAAATCATGATTCATGATTTTTTTTCCCATAATTGAGCAGCCCTATTGGATAACTGGACATTCTCCTTCAGGATGTTTTGGAGAGACAGCAGAATTCATGGTTCCATTTATCACAGTAAGTCTTAAGGAGCAAAAAAGGCAGCAAAACAGCCCCAGACTATCACACTACCACCATCATATTTTACTCTTGGTATGATTTTGTTTTTCTGAAATGCTGTGTTACTTTTTCATCAGATGTAGAGGGACACACCTTCCAAAAAGTTCAACGTTTGTCTGGTCAGACACATATAGTGGTATTAGAGTATTTTTACAAAGGTCTTGTTGATCATGAAGATATTTTCTTGCAAAATCAAGATGACTAGTTATGTTTTACAGGGAAATCATTTTTTCACACAGGGCCATATATGTTTGGATTTTTTTTCTCCCTTAGCAATAAAAACCTTCATTTAAGATCTGCATTTTGTGTTCACTCTTGTTGCCTTTGACCAATATTTATTTTTTTTAAGAAACTGAAACATTTAAGTGTGATAAACATGCATAAAAAAATAATTCAGGAAGGGGGAAAACACATTTTCACACCACTTAAGTCCCTCGAGGCAGTTTCAATTAAGAAACAACCAGCGAGGTAGTTAAAAACATATCCTAATCCTATCCACCTAAAATCAAACAGTGCCTGATGGGGAAAAAAAAAAGTGTGTCAACACAGTGTCAACACCTGGGTTCTATCAAAAAGAACGGTGTTAACTCGTTAACTCTGGTGTTACATAAACAATATCATATGAGCAAACTCATTAAATGCCAATCAATACATTGCCCACTACCTGGAAATGCATTTTTTTAAAGCTAAAATAGAATTTATCTATTGTTGTGGATTCTAAAGAGACATCTGCCTGCAATTTGCTGCTGCTGGCTAACATTTCTTTACTCTGCTGGACAAATGGAACAAAATTAATTTTGGAAATTGTGTCGACACCCTCAACTCTGTTAACCAGAGAGGACACAAGGTTAAACTACCACAAAGGGAGAAATCTGATCAATGTTCTGTGTCATTTTAAGTTTGTTCCTTCCCATAGACATGGCAATTAAACTCAATATGTGATATTCAGAGACAGCCCTCCACATGGAAATACCACAAGCATCTCCACACACACACCCTTAGAGGATGTAAATGTGACTCATTGTGATATCCAGAATATCCAGAAGTGTTTCTTGAGGTCTCCTTTCTCAGTAATAACCTTAACCGTGTTCCGCATCTCACACACATCAAAAACACAAACATTACTTACATTTAGCTCTATGATCCAGAGCAAGGTGATGAACAAGAGGTCAAAGGTCACAAAGAGGCAGAAGGTCCTCCTCACGTCCGAGATGCACTTCTTCTCCCCGGCCTCGTACGACTCCACCCTTCCAGAGGTCGGCGTGGTGCTGGCCACCCTGCCAGCCATCCGCGAAGAGGCGCTGCTGCTGCATCGGCTGTCCATATCTGACCACGCCCCCTGGCCACGGCTGACCACGCCCACTGGTCAATAGTAAAGATTCAGAGCTGGCAGTGGCCAGTCATTGGGCAATTTATAGGCAGGAACCAGGCAGGGCCAGTTTAGTGGAGGTGAATTGCATCACTGCATCTGCAGAGAGGATAAATCATAAACCAAAAAAAAATATATATATATATATATATATATATATATATATATATATATATATAGCAAACATTTGGACACATCTTCCTACCTCCCAACTGCTTCAATTTTAAAAAATAAATTTGATTGAAATTTGATTTTGATTTTGTTAGAGGAGTATTTATTATAGACCCATTGTTACATGACTCCTCCTTTTGTACCAGTATTGACCTTCACTTGCACAACATTTGGTGTTTATAATGTCTGTAGGCAGAAGTGAGAGTCAAGAGTGGAGGGAGACTGGGACTGCAACTAACGAGTGTGTTTCATCATTGATTAACCAGAAGATTATTTTCCTATTTATTAAATTAATAGTTTTGTCAAAATATCAGAAAAAAAGTAAAAAAGTCACATCTTCAAATGTCTTCTTTTGTCTGATCAACGGTCCAAAACCCCAAATTAATCAGTCTACCATCACGCATGAAAAAGAAATATAGATTTTTTTTTTTCAAATGACTGAAATGATTATTAAATTATAAACCAATCAATTAACTGACTGAGCTCTAGTGGAGATGTATATCTATATATGAATATTATAAACTGTCTGTGTGGCTGTTTTATTGGAAACAAGCTTTGCTGCAAGCAAAGGCATAGGACCAACATAACGTAGCTCCCATGAGTCACATCATGCAATTTCCCCTCAAACTAACATCCACAATCTGCAGCTTCCTCTTCACAGAACACAGAACATTTACCACAGTTCACTTTTGAACAAGTGATACTGCACCCACAGTCTGCAGAGTGTGAGTGTCAAACTCATCGTTGGTAGACATGAAACTTTGCTCTAAAATATCTGGAATGTTCTTTACAAAACACAAACTTTAAAATGTCATGGACACGACATGATCCTGTTCACTGTTCCGTATGTAACCTGTCGAGTTTCATCAAAATATGGCTAAGTGCAAGAGTATTAATGTCATCAGTTTGTAGTGATTTAAGGAGTTTTTACATTGAACAAGCAAATAGAAAATAGGCTGCAAAACAGAACTGACCAAACATAAAAGAAGTTTCTAGGTCATCATAAAAACTGATTCAGAAACTACTGTTTATGGTCCTGGTACACGTGACAGACAGAAACAAATAAATGTATAACCACTTCCTGTTCTGTGTTTGTTTGACTAATAAAATTGAAAGCTGATGAAAGTCTGATGCTTAGAGCTGGCTGGTTTGAACAGGAAGTGGAATGTCTGCTGAATAAAACTAGTATTCAGCCGACATAGTAAACTAGTAGTCCAAGACATTTCACTGACAAAAACATGATTGTTATATCCAGAACCATAAAACCACAGTTCAGCTTCAGTGAGACATACTGTAGAGGGAAATCCATTAGACAGTTATAGCTGGTCATGTTTGGTATGATGTCTGCAGTTCATGTGCTCACACCCACATCATTTTCAGGCTGGCAGTGGCTTTACATTTGTTTGTTTCTTTGAAGCACACTGAGCTGCCATCCTCACTAATAATATAAGTATTCATTTAAGATTGATTTGTTTGTGTGGCTCAGTGACATGTCTTTAATAATTTGTGGACAACAATATAATTTTATGGCACAATGGAAAAGACAGCAATTCAGCTACAATTCAAATAAAATACAACCAGAGCATATTAATCTAGAGAATCATATTTAATCAGGATCCCTCAACCATCCAGTTTCAGCTATCGACTCAGATGCATTTCCAGGCGAAGACAAATTTGTCTCGGACGGGCCTTATGTCTGACATGCTTATGTCTAGGTCAGGCTTTATCACCTTCATTGCTCCCGTGACATTTTTTTCAGTCCTCGGGTCAACATAGTGGACTTTCATCGGGCTGAAGGCAACAGGCCAACAGGCCTAAACTTGCCCTTCAGCCACATCATAAGGAAAAAACTGCAGCAGGAAAACTTTACTAAAAGAATATGAACTCTGCACTGTGTTTAGATTCTGTCTAATTTAATATATGTCTGTCCTTTACAAAAACAACAAATAAATAAATCCTAGGCAACCACTAGTCACAGTATTTTTTTTTTCTTTTTTTTACGGATTAGTGGATTTTGAAACGGTTTCTCCAGCATAATCGCCCATCAGCAGATGAACAGTCATGCAGAAGAAGCTCTTGTGCTTAAGACCAAAGCATATTGTAGGAATCACAAGTGATACACAAACTTTGCCTATCATTTCCTAAGCATGACTGCTGACACTCCTTGAAAAATGAAAAAGACATTAAAATAACAGCTTATTAACCAAAGTTATTTTACTGCTGTTTTACAGAATGTTGTTGGCTTTAGCAGCTGGATGTGCCACTTTCTCCAGTTTGAAGGCAGTGAACGGAGGGTTGTTTGCTAGAAGCGAGTTTAGTGAGATCAGTCAGACTGAACAACCACAAACCACTAATGTGCAGTGAAGCCAAAACAATCAGCTACAAGAGGTTAAAATGCTCAACAAAGCTGCAGAGGGTGGTGATCATTTTCTGTCAGTGAATAATTTAATTCATTGTTAAAGGGGCCATATTAACTGGATGTAAGCATAGTCAATTCAAATGCTTTATTTTATAGATAGGCATTTTGAGATTAAAAATATTTTTCAAGAGCAACCTGGCCATGAAGGCGGCATAACAACTATGACAAAACAACACAAAACAGATGAATAAATCCATCGCACATAGTTTAACAACTGAATATTTTGCCCTCCGTATGTGATAATAGGAACACATTGCAATATAATGCACTCCAATACACGACAATCTTAATAATACACCTCGGCATGTGTAGACACAAATGTTCATGTTGTCCAAATTGAACAAGGACAGCAGTTATTTTTTTCTTTTTTCCCCGAGATAAGAAATAGAGTTGCAAAGCGTTTAAAGGAGCACTTATTTATTTAATGATTATAGTTATGTTAAATGACCACAGGGAGTTTTAATGGTCACCTGGTATTTATTTTTCCAAATAGAAGCAATGCTCCGTGTGAGTTGCACGATATTGGGAACGTGTAGAATGATATTACACAAACAATACGGCCATATCAGTTCGTCAAATGTTAATGCTAACAATATATTGGCGTTATAACGCCAGAGGTGAGTTAGCTGAATTTAAAGCTGCGCTGAATGAAGACACCACGGCAACTTGCAATTATAGCCGAAAGAAAGAGTGAGGCAGAAAATGCTTTCTATGATGCGAAAAGGGACAAGGGGAGAACAAAAAGAACGCCAAAGATCCTTTAACACGCGTCTGAACTGCTAAGAATAAAACAAGTCATCATGGTGCAGCTGTAAAAACATGCAGCAGATGATGTTTACCATCATCGTTAGCGAGCTAGCGAGTTTCTTTGAAGTCACGTATAAAAACCGGTTTCAGGATATGTCTGTATTCTTCTTACCTGATTTTAATATCGTTGTTTTTCGTGTTTTACAGTGTCTGCTTTCTGAATCAATCCTCGAAAGACTTCAGTCGGCAGATTTCAATCGTCAACACCAGACGAGTCATCCATTTCCCCCCTTCGCGTGCTCGGACAGGATGCAGGTGGCGCAAAGGATCTTGGGATATTAAGTTTTTGAAGGACTCAATGCAAGATTTCTTACTAGTCTTTTATCCTATTTCTTATATTAAATGCATGTAAGTATTGGAAGTCAGTAACTACAAGTATGTACAACGCTGTTAGTGAAAGTAAGAAGTAGGAATTTCAAACATTAGCAATGTAATGTACAACAGTAAAAATATTCATTTGAACCATTTTAGACTGAATATTTCATGTGGATGAATAAATTTGCATAGAAGATATTTATCAGAAAAGAAGTTTGTATTGTTAGAAATAAATTTAATGCTATGGAAGCAATTGGAAAAACTCAAATAACAAAGTAATACAAATTAGTAATGAATAAATAAATCAATCAAAAGTAGAAAACTAAAGTCTCAACCAGGGAATAACTATTTTCTTCATAAAAGTATCACTTTCTCTGTATCAAAACTGTTTTAGTGAGGAACATCCTGAAATGAAAGATAGAGGAATATTCTTTGTTCTTTCTTGAGAAAAAAATCTTCATTATGTAAAGTTTCATTTTGATCACATGTCAAATCAGTAAAGTATGTTAAATGACTCTTTTTAATTATTTATCCTACAGATTCACTTCATCTACACAATCAACTAAATCAGAATACCAGCTATACAAGAACATAATGAATTAACTCCTTATTGATTATTACCAAGATAATTATACATATATTTCAATATATTTATATATAAATTTAAGGTTATAACAGTCAAACAATCTATCACAAATGAAGGTCTGGCCTTTTCTTTGTCAAAGACACTGAAGTGGAAGAAAAGACCAACAAACAATACACCCATAGGATTATAGGAATACTATTTTAAAATAATAATAATAAACAAATTCCAAATAAGTAATTTTACATAGAATTAATATTACATCTGAAGATATGCTAGTGAACATAAAATCAATCTCATGAGTGATAGCGTCAATTGTAAAAATAAACACAAAAAGTGACATTTATTCAAAACAACAAATAAAAAAAGTGTTGACAATCAATTTTATTGACAGCTGATCTATGTGCAGCAACAAGTTCTCAGAAACAATGAAGACAAATAAAATGAAGACATGTGAGACATTCAGTCCAAAATGACCTCTGTCTGTTTGAGTTTACAAACTGCCCCATATCTATGATAAAGTCCATCATGGAGTGGCTGAGTGAATGTGATCTGCACTCTCTGGAGCAGAGTCAGTGTATGAGATATTTATCCATGTGTCCCTCAGGACTTCTTGTAGTTGATCTCTGAGTACATCCTCAAAGCGTCTCTGAGGATGGATCTCAATGTTGGATATAGCTTTACTGAGTCGTGAGGAGTATTGTTGTAGAAACTGGTTGTGATCCTCTGTGTGTGAGAGCAATTCCACTTCAGCATCTTTCCTCCTCAGCTCTCTGATCTCCTGCTGCAGCTTCTCCTGAACATCTTTGAGTTCACTTATTTCATTTTCCTGCTGGTATATGATCTGCTTTTTCATAGCAGAGCGACTGACGGCCTCCAGCTCCTGATGAAGTAGCTTCAGGTCTTTCTCTCTGTCCTGGATCCTCTGCTGGGTGTTCTGTCGACTTCCCTCCAGCTCCTTCTGCCTCCCAGTCCTTTCTGCTGCAGCTGAGTCTGTATCATGGCCTTTATGTTCATCCACAGAGCAGAGATAACAGATAATCTGTTGATCAGTACGACAGAACATCTTCATCACCTCATCATGACGAGAGCAGATGTTCTCCTGGAGCTTCTTGGAGGGGTCCACCAGTTTGTGTTTTGTAAATGTAGGTTGTAAATGTAGGTTATTCATAATGAGGCTGGAGGTGATTCTCACAGTAAGAAACAAAACACACCACTACAATGCTCCAGTGCAGACATCACAGGACACATCATCAGCTCCAGCATAACAGTGATCATCATCAGCAGCAGCTTGGAGTCCAGTCTTCTCCAACTCTTCCACTAGATCTGCTAACATGGTGTTTTTCACCAGGACAGGCCTTGGTGTGAAGCTCTGTCTGCACTGAGGGCAGCTGAACATGTTCTTCTCATCCTCTCCATCCCAGTGGACGTTAATACAGTTCCTGCAGTAGCTGTGTCCACATGGAATAGTCACTGGATCCTTCAGTAGATCCAGACAACACTTAACAGCAGAATGAATGTGAGTGATTTGGTTAAAGAGGTTCAGAGATATAATAGTTTTGTTGTTTTTCCCACTTTCCCAGAAATTATGAACCTATGTCACATAATTTTTGAGTTTTGAATTTGGATGCTACTTATCATAGTAATATAAAATAATGCATATTTGACTCAGCAGCATTTGATCTTTCATCATGTCACTTGTTTAATCGTTATTTAATTTCTGCACAGAAGCAAGATCCAATGCACACACATTATGTTAATTTAATACTCCAGACATTTCATCATAAACATGTTTATGCTTAAATCTCGTGATTAGTACTTTTAAGACAGAGTCAAACCCAACAAAGGTAGGAATTATACAAGGGCCACAAGGGTCATGCCCTTTCAATTTGGCTTTGTGTCCTTGAAAAAAAATGCCTGCTGGAAGGCCACAGTGGCCTTGATGCCTGGCATCAGTTAGTTTTGCGGTTTTATACTCTGCTTTGTTTATATCAACAGGGCGAGTGCCCATATATATATAAAAAAAATCACTTGATTTCTAGAATGAAGAATAATGCTGATTTCCATGCATGCAGTGCTATTGTTCCATCAACTTGTTGCTGAAACCACACAGGTTGTGTGTGGAGGAAGAGGATCGACCTGCGGCCACAGGTTAAGAACAAGTCTCACTCTCAATGGAAAAGCAAGGGCAGAGGGGATAGTTGACCGCTGCATGATTATGATCCCATTATGACGATTGACGCACTGGTGATTAGGGGAAAAGGTGATGACTAACTGATAAAAATCATGGAAAAAAGGTTAAAGAAATCACCAGATGCCCAGTTCAAAAAAGAAGAAAGGAAGAAGAGGAGAAAAGAGCGAAAGATAAAGGTATAAAGGTCTCTATGATGCTAACTTATCTAACTAATAATACAGTACCCTATACGCTATTTATTAGCCTCTTGCTAATATGTTGCTATCTAGCAACAGAAGACAATATTTGGCTTTTAGTTGTTGTTACTTATTTAGCTACTTTTAGAACTTAAGGCGTTATTTCATGCAAATAATTTCACCTGTAGGCACTCATAGACTTCGTATTTGTGACACAACCTGTGCAAATTCACATATGGTTATTAATCTGGGGATTAGGTAAATAATAAGTCCTGACTGCGTCATTTGTAATGCTTCAGATCAATGACACAGGTGCTATTTGTGCTGAAATTAAAAGTAAAATATTTTCTTTGTCATTTATTTTATTTCTTCAATTGTTTTCCTTTATCAAAAACGGATTTAAATTCATAGTTTTAATTTATATTAGATGAGATTAGATTAGATAGGTGTTCATGGATGGACTCAATTGATTCCTTTGGGAGGGCAACACATCACATGCAGCACTGTTTTAGACTTAAGTCACACAAACAGAAGAGCAATGTGTAAACAAAAACCCTAAATATGAACACCATCATAGGGAAAATAAAATAAATAAGAAATAAATAGTAAATGCATATACAAATCTTTGTTATTGCTACATGGTTAAGTGCACATGCCCTCGATGCACTAGCTTTTGGCCTTTGTGCCCTCAGAAATGATAAATTCCAGGCCTGAGCCCGACACATGAACGACATGCATTGTTCTTTTATTGTAGAGCTGCTAGTATCCAGCCAGTGCCAGTTGTCATGGCTACAAGCAGTGAGACCACCTCCAGCCCAACGAGCGGCTCAGCCAATCACAGGACGGAGGCCGCGCAGTCCGGTTTGCATGGAGGCTGTTTAACTACAGCCGCCCCCTCCCCAAACTACATCGTTGCTGTCGAGTTTCTCATCAGCGAAAATGCCTGAACCAGCGAAGTCAGCGCCCAAGAAGGGCTCCAAGAAAGCCGTGACCAAGACCGCCGGCAAGGGCGGCAAGAAGAGGAGAAAGAGCAGGAAGGAGAGCTACGCCATCTACGTGTACAAGGTGCTGAAGCAGGTCCATCCCGACACCGGCATCTCCTCCAAGGCCATGGGCATCATGAACTCCTTCGTGGGAGACATCTTCGAGCGTATCGCCGGTGAGGCTTCCCGCCTGGCCCACTACAACAAGCGCTCCACCATCACCTCCAGGGAGATCCAGACCGCCGTCCGCCTCCTGCTGCCCGGTGAACTGGCTAAACACGCTGTGTCTGAGGGCACCAAGGCTGTCACCAAGTACACCAGCTCCAAGTAGACTGCTGTCTACCAACCACACAAAGGTCCTTTTCAGGACCACCACCTCAACTAAGAGCTCTGATCCTACAGCATGTCTTTAGCTTTTTATAAACTATTGTTGTTATGTAACTATGTATGTAGTGACTTAAACTAGATATATGAAATAATTAGTGTAGATCAGTGCTACACTAAAGCTCAGTGGAGAGTTTCAGTACACTCTGGTTCAGTCACCACACAACAGAATTTGCTTTGAACAGGGTTTTATAACCATAAAACGCATTAACATTTGTAAAGAAACTAGCAATAGTATGTATAATTATTCTGCATATTAATATAGATCACATTCTAGGCCAAGGTTGATATACAATATCTAGAGTATGATCCTTCTCTATCAGATGGAGGATTATTGCCCTGGAAATATTTAAGAATATGATTTGGTCCAAAAGTGTTTACATTCCTGTTGCAGGTTAAAATGACTTGTTTTTGTGACTCTGAACCTAACTCATGTAGGCTAACAATGTACAATTAATTTACATTACTGTTGATAGGAATATGTATTTGTCTATGCATAAAATACATTTCTTGGTGTGATTCTGTATTTTGAATGAACAGTTTCTGTCAAAAACTGTTTACTACTCAAGTAACATTTTTATATGTTGGGTGTCAAAATAAATAATGGTTCTTTTGCAGTTAATATTTTTACTCATTATTGCATAATATTGTTTAATCAGGGGCTATGATTGAGACCTATTCAGCTGAAAATAGGGTTATATTCACTGCACAGTAACATATTTGCATTGGTAGCATATTAATGGCAGCAATGGCTTTGCTTTTCATTGCTGTATCACGGCAGACAAAACATTGCCATTGTACTTCAGTTGGGTTTTAACCATGATACTGCAGAAACTACCATGATGATTAAAACAACAAAACAATAAATGAATTAAAATGTTGTAATGTTGAATTATCCTTTGAGAGGGACACGTATTATTACTAGCCTGGGTATACCCATCCTTCATAGCATATGCAAATGAACTCTGCTGTGAATATATGAGTGAATCCTAATTCACATCTCAACCCACACCCTTAACCCTAAAGATCAACCCTTAGTCCTAAAGGCCTTCAAAACCAAGTGTTATGGGCCATTTGGTGACTTGGAAATGGCAGACCCCTTAAATGTAGTATGTCTTTAGACTGTGGGGCAGCGTCACACAAAAGCTGCATTCAGTCAGTGAGTAATTCAATAAAATAAGAATTAATTATGTCAACTATCTTCACCTGTTGCCTTCAGAAATTAGAACTATTACATAAGAACAAATATGCCCACCATCTCTTAAAATTCAAACTTCATTAAAATATATGTATTTTTATAACAATGTAATTAACAATCAAAAGAAAACGTTTCATTTTACTAAGAAGTAGTAAAAAGAAATGGGCAAAAAGTGCAGTAACAGTCAACAAAAAAACAATCACAACTGAGAACACAGCACATGGTAGGTACAATGTGATTGCAATTTCAATAAATTAAAATGCAATCAACATTTTATCAACCTGCGCTGAAACCGTAACCGGAAAAAATGCCCTGTTTTGCTCTCCTCATGGCAGGTCTGCTCTCTCTCATTCTTTGTCTTCACACAGTCAATGAGGTGATTTTTGCTTCTTTTTAGTAGGGGAAGGGGTTGAGGGGTTGCAGCTGCCAGAGACAGTGGAGGGGGATGAGGCACCATCAGCCGGATGACCAGGATGGACCATCATCCTTCACCAGACAAAATGAGACAAATAGTTGGTTGACATGGTCATGATTCATATGAACATAATGATTCATGTTTTGAAAAAGGTGTATTCGATTATTTCAGAAAGTGAAAACAAATATTTTGACACCAAATTGTTAATTACCTACTAAAAGAATCAAACCCCCACATCAAATTGCGGTTCTATCATCTGTAGCTACCTTAACCAGGACAATTTCTAACATTATCAGTGCAAACATTTTAGGTAATCTGCAATCTTAACTTTAATTTAACTAAATTTTCACTGAGAAAATAATTATTTTATAACAGGGAGGGTCCTAAAATAAAATGAATGTTATGCAACATAACAGCAAATAATCCAATAAATTGACATACAATAAGATAAAATTATGTTTTTCGTTATTATTTATTTCTCTATTAATAAAGAAAATACTTATTCTTAAATACTATCTTAGCTTATACTTATCAAATTTCAATTTTCAGGGCCAGTTAGCGCTCAGTCTCAGCCCTTAACACAGAAGTGATGTTTGGGTGTGTTTGTGCCATCAGAGACTACTGTATTAGCTATTTGAGGGAGAGACATATACTGTAAATCATAACTGCCTCTTTATCAGCATCCTGCCAGCCATGCAGGTGTCAACCACCTGCATTGCATGCTCTTTTCCATAATTCCCCGTTTCCCCCCGCGCTTAAACATCTAGTGTGTAAAAGGAGTCCAAATGTCATTCCATTGCGCTTTCCCTATTCGGAATAGAAAAATCCGATTTTTTTAGATTGCAACAGAATACAGCATACATACCATCTTCTAGTCTACATGTAAGGGAGGACATGTATTTATTGATGAAGTCGTGTCGCCTCCGCCACGCTAGATGGCGATATGGACTTTCAGCTTGTTCGTTTTGCTCCGTCGACCTTTTTTGACAACAAAAGTCGAAACACCGGTAAACTGGCAAGTTATGAACCCAGAGATGACATAAAATGATGGATAATCATACTAATATGTGTATAGTAAACATTCTGTTACCGAGTTACCAACTTATAGTTTGAGTTATCCTGTTAATGTTTTATATGCTATTCAACTTCCGGGTCAGAGAGCTTGTGGGGAAACTTGGCCAGAAGCCAGAGCTGCAGCTGCATGTCTTCATACACGTCCGCAGACAGGCTTTAAATAAGGAGCCCCACGAACTACAGGAATCAGTTTCTCTTCATCACCAGAACAGAAGCAGTAACAATGAGCGGCAGAGGAAAAGGAGGCAAAGGTCTCGGTAAAGGAGGCGCTAAGCGTCACCGTAAAGTTCTCCGTGATAACATCCAGGGAATCACCAAACCCGCCATCCGCCGTCTGGCTCGCCGCGGCGGCGTGAAGCGAATCTCCGGTCTGATCTACGAGGAGACCCGCGGTGTCCTCAAGGTTTTCCTGGAGAACGTGATCCGTGACGCCGTCACCTACACCGAGCACGCCAAGAGGAAGACCGTGACCGCCATGGACGTGGTTTATGCTCTGAAGAGACAGGGACGCACCCTGTACGGCTTCGGAGGTTAAAACCTGATCCAGGAAATAAAACCAAAGGCTCTTTTAAGAGCCACCACTTTATCTGAAGAGAACATGTCCTTTGTCATAAATAATACTCGAATGTACATATATAAAACCCCCAAGCTATGAAAAGATTTTAAATGACAGGTTCTTTACCATCTCTAAGATGTAGTATGTTTATGTATGTAATATGTTCCTGGTTGTAGCAGATATGCATGTATGTCAGGTTTACTTAACCTGAAGAGAATATGTGCTACATTAACTAGTGCATGTTACATACTAACACAATGAGTCTTCTCCATCCCTCTTGAGCACCAAGAACTCCTGTATTTTGCATAACCTCTACTTTTTTTAGATCACATGTCAAACTCAAGGCTCTGGGACCAATTTTGGTCAGCATCTCATTTTCACTGGCCTCTCAAGAGTTTGCATAGCTTTGTGACTTATCGATAGATGTGAATAAATACATTTTTCCTTTGAAAGAGTCATTACTCTACTAATATTTAGCATAGCAACACAAAACCATAGATGCTTTGATTTTCAATGTTCTGTAGCATTTTTAGTAGACGCTAACAACAATGTAACATTATTTCTCCACCATATGTTTAAATTCCATTTAAAATCATAGCAAATTGTTACCAGCACTATTAGTGGAGAGGCAGTTTTCTAATATATATATATATATATATATATATATATATATATATATATATATATATATATATATATATATATATATATATATATATATATAACTGGCCCTTTGAGGGAAACCAGAACGCTGATGTAGCCCAGGATGAAACTGAGTTTGATACCACTGTTCTAGGTGAGGAGAATGTAGGCTTAAGCTGTAATAGCAGATGTCTAAATGTCACATGACCTTTAACTATTGTAAAGCACTGAACCACAAACTGAGACTGAAGCTTTACATTTAGGCAGGTTTGTGACTATTGTCCAAATGTCATGTAAATGGAGTGAAGTAAAACTATAGATTGGTTATTCCTTTACCTTAAGTCTGTTTTGAAAGAGGACAAGCAGCACATACTTACTGTATTTTCTAATTTAAAAATGTCATCCCTCTAGAGTTAATTTTAGTGGTTGGCAAGTGACGCCTCATAAATCACGAGGCTTTACTAACATTTTGCCGAAAAAGATTCAAAGCTTCGAAACAGCTTGGAGACTTCAGTGACGGCGACATGTGTTGGACAAATGAAGCCAATGCAGCCTCTAAAGAACACGACTGAAGCCCTGGCATTGTTTCAGTCCTATGACAGTCATGGAAGTTCAGAAAAGTCTGTGTGTTCATTCAAGTGTTTTGTTCATTCATACCAAATAATGATGATATTGTTATTACAATAAAATATGCAGATGCTCTCCCCCGTACTCTAAGATTAACCCACAGAATAAATTCAAATTACTTTTAGGGTTAAATGTTGGTAAAGGATTTATTCAGAAATGTTGTTTTTTTGCGTGTGAAGTGTTTTTAAGGAAAACTTTTAAAGATAATCGTCATTTGGGACTTGTATAGTTGATTTTGAATCATCATTCACAGAAGCAGACAAGTAATCTGTCAAACCTGTCCAGCAGTCATTGGCTCACAATGTATTGAAACACAATGACACACACTAAAAGACTATGAGTCAATGAAAAGCTTTGAAGCAGTTTGAAGCAATAAAGCATGAAGTGAAACAGCAATGAAAGCTAGTTAATTTGCATTCATAATTACATTTAATGTAACATCTGTTATTTCTACATTGAGGTGGTGTTGATATTTTTTAATGTTGCTTAAAAACTTGTTCGTTTTATCTTTCTACTCATGCACAGTCTTGTTTCACTCATATTTTCTGGAAAAAAATTGAGAGAAATAATGAAGTTAACCCTTTTATTAAAAAGCTACATCATTTAGCAGAGATGATCAACCAGACAGGAAATTGAATCAATGCTGGGTTGGTCACTCCTTGTTGGTCTGGAAACACTAGTGTGTTTGGAGTCAATGTCGTTGAAATTCACATTTCAAGTTCCTCTTCGGCATAAGGCAACATGACATCTTCATTGTTTAGACATAGACAAACCGATCTATGATCCATTGTTTTGTAGAGGTTAAACTTTGCCAAAGAATATATCAACTGGCCTAAAGACAAAATTGAGAAATATTTGGGCAACTGGTGAGAGTAAGATTGTTCTTTTATGGTCCAAGAGACACAGACAGTTTATCAGAAAACCACCAGACACTGAATTTAGGCCACAGTTCACCCTGAAGACAGTGAAACATGGTGCTTACTTATGGTGTCAGGTTTTTTATCACATACAAGGGATGATGGATAAGTTTGTCTATATCAGAATACTTAAAGAGAAGTCACGTTGTCTTATGCTGAAGATGAAATGCCCTTGAAATGTGTATTTAAACAAGACAACAACCCTAAACACACCAGAAAACCAGCAGCATCTTGGTTCCAGACCAACAGGAGTAAAGTTCTGGAGCGGCCAACCCAATCCCTGGACCTTATCTATTATTAATTTAACCTATAATAATATTATTATAACCTATTATTTTCTATAAAGTAATTCAAATTCAACACATTTTTCTTCACACTTTGATTTTGGATATAAAATGCAGTGTTCCAAATGCATCAAAATACAAATTATTATAAGAACATTGGCTTTACTCATGTTTTTAAACACATTGCTACAATATTCAACACAAGCAGGTTATGAGTAAATTAACCCTAAGAAGGGAAACTCTGAGTTATCTGCTCCAGAAAGAAGTAATTGAAACTCTAACTCAGTCGCCATGGTAACAGACTCTGTGAACATAACCTGCTGCTGTTTCTACTCGTCTCCTCCCATGTGAAAAAGCTCTTTGATATGGATTGATCATTAATTCTCAATTTTGTGCTTTTGATCAGCTGGTAACATTTATGTAGGCTATACAGGGCTTCTGCCCTCTTTCTGTTGGCTGAGACAGAACTCGAATGTTAGTTTTAGCAGATTTCGTACATCATCACAATTTAAATGACTTCACGACGTATAAAATAATATGTGAACATTGTATCAAGTGTTAAAGTGGTGAATTAAATGAGGGGATGAGTTATACCAACATTGTGTTTGTTAGGGGTTTAAATTACTATTTGAAGTAACCACAGAATTAATATTTACTTTTTAAGAGCCTATATCAATTAAATCAAAGGGAGTCATAGCCTAGTTAACTATTTTTCCTATTCATATTCCTACTATATTTTATGACCTCGCTGCTTAATGACACTTCAACAGTTTTCTCCTTGCTGCTGCAGCAATGTTACTTTTACAGGAAAGTATATATATTGAATAAATAAGTGTTACATCAACTTGAGATGAAGCATAAATTAGAGTTCTTTGAACATGTATCTTTTGGTTTATATCTATTCTATTTGCTTTTTGCATTTATTTCTGTCAGTTGACAGAATTTGACAATTGTCTATACAATTCAAATAGTACACACAATCGCCACATATGCAGTGGAACATTTTCGTGTATTATACATACTGAATCTGAAAATTAGAGTGGCTACAGAAGAACCTGAGGTCATTGTTTCACAGCTTGGGTGTTATATTATATGCAATAGTATTATTTATGAGAAAGGACATGTTCTCTTCAGATGAAGTGGTGGCTCTTAAAAGAGCCTTTGGTTTTATTTCCTGGATCAGGGTTTAACCTCCGAAGCCGTACAGAGTGCGTCCCTGTCTCTTCAGAGCGTAGACCACGTCCATGGCGGTCACGGTCTTCCTCTTGGCGTGCTCGGTGTAGGTGACGGCGTCACGGATCACGTTCTCCAGGAAAACCTTGAGGACACCGCGGGTCTCCTCGTAGATCAGACCGGAGATTCGCTTCACGCCGCCGCGGCGAGCCAGACGGCGGATGGCGGGTTTGGTGATTCCCTGGATGTTATCACGGAGAACTTTACGGTGACGCTTAGCGCCGCCTTTACCGAGACCTTTACCTCCTTTTCCTCTGCCGCTCATTGTTACTGCTTCTGTTCTGGTGATGAAGAGAAACTGATTCCTGCAGCTCGTGGGGCTCCGTATTTAAAGCCTGTCTGCGGACGTGTATGAAGACATGCAGCTGCAGCTCTGGCTTCTGGCCAAGTTTCCGTTTCCTGTAAATGTTTTTGTGTTTTCGGT
Source organism: Lepturacanthus savala (assembly GCA_030544235.1). Classification (NCBI taxonomy): domain Eukaryota; kingdom Metazoa; phylum Chordata; class Actinopteri; order Scombriformes; family Trichiuridae; genus Lepturacanthus; species Lepturacanthus savala. Next base: position 3,819,485 of record CM060461.1, read on the forward strand.
AATGACGTAAACGTGATCTGGATTTTACATTGGTAATAGCATAGTATAGTACAATCCTTTTTAATTTATTTATGTCAAGTATCCATAATGAAACTGGGATCGTTGCATTAATTAAACACATTGTCGGTATTTTTTGTGGTATCATGGGGCTGTGATCATCATCATGCTACATCATGCTAATAGCCTCATATCTGACGTATTTTAGCTGCTGTGATACTATGATATATTCGTGGTAGAAACATTGGTGCTGAAAAATAAACGTTGCTACCATTGATCCTACAAAACAATGGTTTCCAGTCAAAAGTAGAGTTAGAGCCAGTCAAATTGTTTGATTTAATGAACATCCAGATTAGTAACAAAACTGGAGAAAGACTGCATGTTCAACAGTGATATCAGAAACAAGCATTTAAAGTTGGTGAAAATCTGTAAACTGTTGAAAATTAGGTAATTTACAGAAAAAGCAACACAATTCCTGCTTACTTTTTTAAACATACATGATTACCTTTTTTGCACTGGAAGGGGATATTTAACAAATTATATTATTCCACATTATTAACCTACAAAAAGATCAGTCAACAACATAAATTCAACAAACGTTAACAACAGAAATATACAACATAAGCAGACGCATGGTGTGTTTGTGTTCTGTGTTTTTCATCTCAGTTATTTGTTTGAATAGCTTGCTACTTGAGATATTTAATGGATGCACATGTGTTTTTTCCAGAACTGTTGCAACAGCAGATATAAGTTCTTTATCATACATGCTACATTATTTTTTACTTCATTTTAAAACAAACACATACAACACTTGTCAGCTTTTCCATTGATATTAACTATATTAAATGTATAGATAATTCAGTGTGTTGGATCTGTAAATAATGTCATATGGTGTCATGTCTATTTATTGAACCTGGGATGTGTCTACTAAATGCATCTCAAAATTGAATCCAAGGAATGTTATGCACTTGTCAAAGCAGTAGGTAGTGATAGCACTCCTTGGCTCACAGCAAGAAGGTCACAGGTTCAAACCCTTGAGCTGGGACCTTCCTTGGTGGAGTTAGTATGTTCTCCCTGTGTCTGCATGGTTAATTGGACACTCTAAAGGTGTGAATGTGTGAGTGAATGGTGTGTGGTGAGAACAGAAGGGACCCAACTGCTGTGGATAAGTTTAAATCTATATGTCTATCTATACCTTAATTTCATTAATACAACCAATAGGTGGTCCACTACTGTAAGTTTTTGACTTATTCTTTCTATACTGCTTGTTATTTTTGTAAAAACCACAAAGGTCAGTCTTCTGAAAAAAATGCCTAATGTTGTACTTAACAGTGGTATAGTATAATGTAGATTTATGCAGTTCTTCTTTCAGCTGTACATTTGAGGTCATAGTTGAAGTTGAAGTAGCCAAGTCTTGTGGTTCAAATCATCTTCTCTTTGGTCTTTGGAATTAGGAGTTTCGCTTCAGCATTAACATGGAAAAGTGAATACATTCGAATATGCTGCAACCAACCTTTTCCCTATTAATATAAATGAGTAAATATTGATGATTCTACAGTAGGAGCATTATTTGATGGCTCAAGTGGGCTGTCAGAATGTGACAGAGGCATGTACGTGATTATATCTATGGTCCATTGAAACAATGCTTCAATGCAGTCGCCATCTTGGACAGGTGTGTCTACTTACTGCAGAGCTATATCAATGATTAAAATCACCATATCTCAATGATTTTCAAAACTGATTTTCAAGCTATTTGGTTTATTATATAATAACATATATTTAAGATACAACACAGACTGGTTAAAAATGTCTTTCATACTAAAATACAGTGTAAGACAGTGCACAACACTGAATGATGTATAAAAACAACACAATATGATATCAATATATTTAACAAAAGTGTTAATACATTATTATACAAGAATGGAAATAAATACAATACTACAAGAATAGAATTAAATATAAGACAACAAGATACAAGAGTGTGGGAAGCAATATAATAAGAACGGAGACAGTAAGACTGCTACTCATTTATTAATAACTGCCTCTTCAGTTTATCTTTTGCAAACATAACAATTTCATTTTGACAATGTGCAGTTATCCATATCCAGGTTCATAACTTGTGCGGCAGTCAAAGTTGATGTTCAACTGATCACATTAATACATAATGTAGGCCTTCTTAGCACAATACCATACAGTGGCTGATTGACACATCTCTTTCACGATTGTCTTACCAAAAAAAAAAAAACAGTTTGTTTTTCCTGCCATGAGCTAGCAACCGATAAGGTTACAGTTACAGGTAACAGTTTCATTTATCTTAAGACATAACTTTCAATTAAATTCAACATGTCCATTACAACACTTTTCTCTTGTGAAATGTTATCCCCTATGTCTTGGTTTCAGCGTTTCTTTCCTTCCTGTCCATCTAGTAGCAGAAAAGCCTGGTGTTTTGGTGCCAATCTTACTCCTGAAGAGCTCCTGTCCTGCTGGTGTTAAGCATCTCACAGCTCAAATACACCGAATTCTAATTATTAATAAGCCCTTTACACGCTTCAGCTATTTGAAAATGAGTTGATAATTGGAATCAAGTGTATTGGAGATTCAGAAACCTAAGAGCCAGAAAAGCTGGAAGTGTCCATTCATAGAGTGACGTCACAGTCGTGTGACGCAGCGCGGTTGTGCTGTGTCTCGTGAGCGAGGACTTTTGTTTGTTTTACTGTGGTCACCAAGTGAATTAAGACGACGCAAATATGGGTTCGTTCGCAATTTACACGTTCTCATCGCCCGGGGAATGATGGGGTTGATTCTACTGCGCAGTCTCTATGAATCGCATAACGCGGAAATAAACCCGGAAGTGATGAACTTTTTCCAGCGTTTGCGACCATAGACATGTCTGTTTGCGACAGGCAAGCAAATTCCATTGAAATGAACAGTCTGGTGTCCAGTTATATTATACATCCATGATCAACATGGCTGCGGAGAGGTCTACGAAACTACTCAATCTGACAGTTTCCGAAACCATTCCGAATATTTATTGGAATAAAAAAAAAAATTTCAAGGGTAATATGTATTGTTACAACATTTTCGTCATCATTGACGGATATTGCTCTTTAAGTAGAGTGTGGTGGCTCTTAAAAGAGCCTTTGTGGTTGTTGGCAACGGTTTACTTGCTCTTGGCGGGCTTCTCGGTCTTCTTGGGCAGCAGCACCGCCTGGATGTTGGGCAGCACGCCGCCCTGAGCGATGGTCACTCCGCCCAGCAGCTTATTGAGCTCCTCGTCGTTGCGGACAGCCAGCTGCAGGTGTCTGGGGATGATTCTGCTCTTCTTGTTGTCGCGGGCAGCGTTTCCAGCCAGCTCCAGGATCTCAGCGGTCAGGTACTCCAGCACAGCCGCCAGGTAGACGGGGGCGCCGGCACCGACACGGTGAGCGTAGTTGCCCTTCCTCAGGAGCCTGTGGACACGGCCCACCGGGAACTGGAGCCCGGCCCGGGAGGAGCGGGTCTTAGCCTTGGCTCTGACTTTACCGGCTCCGGTTTTTCCACGTCCAGACATGTTGAAATGACTTTGCGTACGTTACAGTAAATAAAAATGACAGTGGAATACCACAGCAGTAATAGACATGCGCTGAACGGCTGCTGCTATATAGCCATCTGATGCAAACACAACTGCGTCGTTGCTGGAACAGGATTGGTTGATGTTTTGTCATGAGACTGCGCATGCGTAAAGAACAAGTTGACCCAGTTCATACCATTATCATACCTTGTTATAGTATAAACAGTGATATCATGTGTCATGTTAATATGAATTGTATAGATTATGTCATAATGGACCCATGACATGAAATCCACATTTATTTATTATTAGTGGTATTATCCACAAAAAATAAAATAACAAATAAATCCTACACTCTTCCAATAAGGAACATAAGATTCTCTCTTCCCCACAAATGCATAATCAATTAAAATGTCCCCTTTAAATGTATTAACAGATTGTAGTTAGCTTACAATAATAATATTGACACATTATGTGTTTTTGTGCAATGCCAATGAAACTATAAATCGTGTATTTTAGAAAGTTTAGGATCTGTGCCTTTGTGAAATTCATAACGTATGAGTTTTATCCAGAATTATGTTTCACTGATCACAATAGAAACCAAAGAGAAAAATGATATATTCACAAATGTGAACAGACAAAAATAAGGGTATAAGGGTGTTTAGTCAACACCTGTTAATATATGTTTAGTGTAGTGAAACTTGGTCGTCATCTAATATTCAATTATTTCCATATCAGTATACACATTATTGCAGTTTTGAATTAGGCATTACTTTAATCATACATTTATAGGAACCAAGGGGAACAATGAACACAACAATGACTGAATTACTTAGACATGTAGTTTAATCAGAGGTTCAAATTAGTAGATAATAGGACAAGATGTACAAGTTGACATGTATCTAAATTAGTAAAAGTTACAGTCTCTAATAGTGAAGGTCATTCCTCACAATATTACTTTTGTACTGGTAAATAAACTGTGGTCGCACTAAAGAAAGAATCCAAAACATGCAACTTGATGCATTTATTGAATGCAGAAGTACAATAGAATACAAACATAAACATGGTGTCTTCTCTTTAGTACACTTACATGAACAGCAGCGTTTTAAATACTGTACACATTTCAATATATACATAGTCATACATTAGTAAAATATGGATGTTTAATTTCTGCTTAAGAGGTGAGGTTCTGTAGTATACTAGTATAGATGTATACACACAGCATGTTATAAGCTTTAACTACATATACACAACAGTCTTTTTTTGAAGGATCAGAGCTCTTAGTTGAGGTGGTGGTCCTGAAAAGGACCTTTGTGTGGTTGGTAGACAGCAGTCTACTTGGAGCTGGTGTACTTGGTGACAGCCTTGGTGCCCTCAGACACAGCGTGTTTAGCCAGTTCACCGGGCAGCAGGAGGCGGACGGCGGTCTGGATCTCCCTGGAGGTGATGGTGGAGCGCTTGTTGTAGTGGGCCAGGCGGGAAGCCTCACCGGCGATACGCTCGAAGATGTCTCCCACGAAGGAGTTCATGATACCCATGGCCTTGGAGGAGATGCCGGTGTCGGGGTGGACCTGCTTCAGCACCTTGTACACGTAGATGGCGTAGCTCTCCTTCCTGGTCTTCCTCTTCTTCTTGCCGGTCTTGGTGGCCTTAGACACGGCTTTCTTTGAGCCCTTCTTGGGCGCTTTGACTGGATCAGGCATGATGAGTCGTAGTTTCTCAATCAGATGAAGTACTGACTCCACACGACCGCAGCTTTATATCCATCTGATGCAAACTACGCTGCTGCGTTGCTGTTAGAGGATTGGTTGAGTTCTAGTGGAGAAACTGAGCATGCGCAGAACACAAGACTCCCTCCAACCTCTGAACAACCGACCGCCTCCTCTGAGAGGTTCACTTACAGGGTGATAATATGCTGACAAAAATCCACATCTACAGAGAAATAAAGATAATAATAATAATAAATGTATTTCATCAATATTTATTCCACAGTTGCTGATGTTATTCTCTTTGGAATATCAACATTTTTCAAAAAAATGATATTACAATGCATTTTAAATGATCTTGTGGTGGACCGAGCTGACACCTGAAGATCATGTTTTTTCATTTTCCACAAAACAACAATATCCTGCTTTCAACTGCCATGTTTTAGTGGTACACATATTTGTAAGATTGCATGGAAACATTCAAGATTCAGAGTGTTCATTGTCATGTGCACAGTATAGAAACACATTTCTCTGTGTATTCTTACTTGCTGTCCACATGAATGCCGTTGGGACGTCCATATACCGGATCAAGTAAATTCTTTAAGTTAATTCAAATTTATTTACATTACAAAATTACTTTTGACACTTCATGTGTTCTCTGAGGACTAATGAAACTACTGCTCATTTATCTTAGAAATTAATAATTAGAATTTTGGGAGCATGTATATGTCTTTTAAAATTCAGAATGTTTTTTGCTCCTCTCTAAAATGGAAACATGTTTTATTTGGTTTTACTGACCACAACAGGAAAGATGATGACAAATCTTATCTTCATAATAATTATGATAAATTATGTATTAATGTTTTCTAGACTTTTTATTTCTGTGTTTCTTTTTAGAATAAAGATGTGAATATATCTATTGCATATTACATGTTTGAATGAAGTTTGATGTTAAGAATGACTTTTAAAGGAAAAAAGGTTCCTAAAAAAGATATCCTATATAGGTGATGTTAGTCTAAATACACTGCTCAAAAAATTAAAGGGACACTTTGAAAACACATCAGATCTCAATGGGGAAAAAAAATAATGCCGGTTATTTTTACTGATATGGCCTGGGTAATGTGTTAGAAACGAAAGGACTAGAATTATCAACTTACAGTGGCTAAATTCTAAGACACCCTGAAAATTACAGTGAAAAGTTGATGCAGCAGACCAGCCCATTCTGCTGAAATTTTATTGCTGCAACTCAAAATAGTATTCAGTAGTTTGGATGACCCCCATGTATGTGTATGCATGCCTGACAACGTCGGGGCATGCTCCTAATGACACAACGAATGGCGTCCTGGGGTATCTCCTGGTAGGAAGGATTGAAACATAATGTCCCAGAGGTGTTTTATTGGATTTAGGTCAGGTGTGCGTGGGGGCCAGTCAATGGTATCAATGCCTTCATCCTCCAGGAACTGCTGCATACTCTCTCCACGTGAGGCCGGGCATTGTTCTGCACCAGGAGGAACCCAGGACCCACTGCACCAGCATAGGGTCTGACAATGGTCCAAGGATCATTATCCTGATACCTGACCAGCAGTCAGGACTGCCTGTGCAACCTCTGTAACCTCTGTAGGGTCCAGATACCACCTCATGCTACCAGTAGTGACAGTGACACTAACCAAATGCAAAACTAGTGAAAAACAGTCAGAAAAGATGAGAAGGGGAAAAATGTCAGTGGCCTGTAAAACCATTTCTGTTTTGAGGGCCGTCTCATTGTTGACCCTCTGATTCACCTGTTGTTAATTTAATTAACACAGAAGCAGCTGAAACTGATTAACAACCCCCTCTGCTACTTACCTGACCAAATCAAGTTTAATTGACTTGATGCTATACTCTGATTATGAATTGTTCCTTTAATTTTTTGAGCAGTGTATATTGGGTGATCCCTTAACCCTTGTGCCCTCCTCAGGCATTTTTGTACCTTTTTATCTTTTTTTTTTTTTGTTGAACATTTTGATTGTGTTTGAGCTTTTGGCCTGAAATTTAGCAGAAACTCTTTTTTAGTTGATTTTAAAATGTCTTTGGTCAAAATGTCAAATATCATTGTCTTTCTTCATTTTTTTTTTCTTTTTGATTTTGAGTAAAGCAACAGTAGGAGGGCATGATTTACAATCACATCTTCAGACAGGGCATATCCTTTAAAAGATTTGGTCTCTTCTCATCTTAGAAATCATCAGTGGATGCACACAGCTGTCTTGGGGCCTCCTGGTAGTTAAATTCCTTATTAACAGGCAAAAATAGAATTAACAGGTAATGGTGGAATCTGGTCAGACACACTAAAATATCAGATGTCCCTATTCTTCTTTAAAATTCTATACTGAAACGGTAGCAGGATTAAAAAAAAAAAAAATCATAATGGTGCAAAATTAAGGGCATGAGTATTCAGATTTACATAAACTGGTAAAATAGTTATGTCAACATTACAGGAATTAGTTTAGACCAGGGGTATCAAACATGTGGCCCGTGGTTCTATCCAAACCCACTGGATCAGTAGGACAAATAATGAACCAGTTCTTGTTTGTTCACAGAAATGTGAAGTCAGTGAAAATCTTTCAGGGCTAAAGTATTTACAGTTTTGATCTGTAAGGTAAGGGATAACGTCAACTTTATAAAAATAAATAAAAGTTGATCAGTGAAACGTTAAAATGCAACAGTAGACTCACTGTATATGAAATGACATTGTTAATGCCCTTTTTCTTATTTCATCTCATGTTCTATAGATTGAAGGTTAATAGCATATATTAGTTTTCCTTTATATGCACACAAAGGGGGGAAATGTTATTGAGAGAAAACCAAGTTATTTATACATATTTACTGGTGTGGCCCACTTGAGTTTAAATTGCACAATGTGGCCCATGAACTAATGGTTTGATTCCCTGGTTTAAAGAGCTCCACTTTCAACACAATGTCCTCCAACCCACTAATCACCTATTAACTAATTCACAAGTCTAATGTATAGTTTCCCTTTGGATAGTAACATTGTTTCAAACAATATTTGTTGCAGAAGAGTTATAACATACTTCAGTGTTTCACATTAAAGGAATAAAGCGTCTTTAGTGGAGTAGGTGGCTCTTAAAAGAGCCTTTGTTGTGGATCAGCAGCAGCAGAGACAGTCTAAGCTCTCTCTCCACGGATGCGGCGGGCCAGCTGGATGTCTTTGGGCATGATGGTGACCCTCTTAGCGTGGATGGCGCACAGGTTGGTGTCCTCGAACAGACCGACCAGGTAAGCCTCGCTGGCCTCCTGCAGAGCCATGACAGCGGAGCTCTGGAAGCGCAGGTCGGTCTTGAAGTCCTGAGCGATTTCTCGGACCAGACGCTGGAAGGGCAGCTTGCGGATCAGCAGCTCGGTGGATTTCTGGTAGCGGCGGATCTCTCTCAGAGCCACGGTACCGGGCCTGTAACGGTGAGGCTTCTTCACGCCGCCGGTGGCCGGGGCGCTCTTACGGGCAGCCTTGGTGGCCAGCTGCTTCCTGGGAGCTTTACCTCCGGTGGATTTACGAGCGGTCTGCTTGGTTCTAGCCATTATTCTAGTTTCTCTGAGTAGAGGAAGAGATTTCAGACTAGACGAGACACGCTGCTTTTAAACCGTTGCACCGACTGCGTCACGTTACGCTGCTTCAGACATCCGGGTCCTGATTGGTCGTTGGAGATAGGAGCCGAATGCTGCGTTCAGGGGCTTCATGGAGACATGTATTTCCGTCTGTTCGTTGTAATTTTCATTATTAACATTCAAAAAAAGGAATCATAACACACCCCATATTCTGCAATGTTCACTGGTATTTCTACTTGAATTGAATACAGACATAATCCATACTACAGAAACAAGCCATAAGAAGAAAAAATAAAATAAAAGCAACGCTGGATTTAATTATAAAATCAAAACTGATGAATCTCTGTGACAAACTTAAAAAATAATGGATAAAAACAGTCAGGTACCACCACTGCCACATCCTCAAAAAAATGTACTAAGCTTTCAAAGCTCTAGCGGTCTTTGTTTTGTTAAATTATTATTCAACTGTATACATAATATAGCACAGAGTCCCATGATTTGTTGAGACACAAAACAGCAACAGTCATCAGAGGCTCCACAAACCACAATTGTAAAATCCCATTCTTCAGGACAACTTTTGGACAGTCTTCCTTCTCCTATAAGAGCTGTAAACTTTAATTTTATGATTTAAGATGTTTAAAATGATGTAGCTTTTATGTCATGAGATCAAAGAAATCACAAGGAAAACAAAGACATTTGAATGTGAACAAAAGGAAAGGTGGGGACTCCCTTTCAGAAAAGAGAGCAAGAAGGTTCCCCTGTGGTGAGTTCACACCTAAGGCAATTGAAATACAGGCAACCTACAGGTGACATGGTTTAACACAAGAAAAAGGAGCATCCTGTCTCTGAATGTTAGTGTCGTTACCACATTCCATCTGATCAAGTTTACAGCCACTGACGCAAGGTAACAACAAAAGGGTCAACTTCTGCAGGGGTCAGAGGAAACAGACATGAATTTGTCATTTTAGAATATCTTGAGATAATTGTCTTTATCACATACATAACAAAAACCTGGTTAAAGAAACAACAAAACTGTAATCATCATAGTTGAATACTGTGTAGAGTGAGTGAGTGAACATTTATTATATCACATAAAAACAATATTGGATTATTGAATATATGTAATGCATGTATGTATATGTATGTGTGTGTTATATGTATATATTTTTTGTTAATTGTGTTGTATATTTTATATGCATATTTTATATTGTGCTGCAATGTTGTAAAAGAGCCCAATCAGGGACTGGAGTTGCGAATTAGCATATATATATATATATATATATAGTTTAATATCCTCATTAGCACAGACCAAGTAGCATGTGAACTTGTTAATGTTAAGACATGTTAATGTGAACCGTAGAGCTTAATGAATCAAAAGCGATCATTTTATCATCAGAGGGATATTCCAGGAAGCAGGTTATGTGAAAATTCAGTAAGTTCCAGCAAGAGGTAACTGAACTCTGACTCAGTCACCATGGTAACAGACTCCGTGAACATAACCTGCTGCTGGCAGGTTTACTTGAAGAAACCATGAGTTTCTACCCGTCTCCTCCCACATGAAGAAGCTCTTCAACATGGATTGTCCATTGACATCGAAGCTCAAATTATTAGAAACACTTTACGTTGCGAGAGAATCTTCAGACTGAGACTTGATATCCTGTCAATTATTTACAGATGAATATATGTTTAAACGCTACTACTTTTCATAAACTGGTATAATGTGCCTCCTTTCTGCTGGCTGAGTTCCTTTCTTGTGTGACTGTGAGGAGACGAGTTACACCAACGTTTAGTTTGTTAGGGGTTTAAGTTACTATTTGAAGTAACCACAGAATTAATATTTCAAACTGAATATTTACTTGTTTAAGAGACATTGCCGCCTCTCTCTTTTGCTGCTGCAGCGTTACTGTTACATGTTAGTTTTCTCCGTAGGCTGCATTAATACCGGTAGTACTATTAAATAAAATAAATCGACTTTTTTTCCCTGCAGTCATGTCTGTTGCCATGGTTTCTCGTGGTATCTGTTATCCATTAATAATGGCTTTTAGTGCACGCGCTTAACTCAAGGTAAACGTACTCAGTTCAGTTGCAAAATACATTTGGTAGCACAAATCTGAGCAGAAGTTTTCAGTAACATTGGATCAAATCTTCAGTTTAATCTACACATTGGGACAATATACATTTAACTTCGGATTGTATATTTTTGTAGTGTCAATTTTACACTATTGACACCTTATCTTACTATTGTAATATCAAGGACATGAGCTCTTTATCAGAGTGGGTGGCTCTTAAAAGAGCCTTTTGTTTAGTTTGCAGCAGATCCAGCGAGTTTACTTGCTCTTGGCGGGCTTCTCGGTCTTCTTGGGCAGCAGCACCGCCTGGATGTTGGGCAGCACGCCGCCCTGAGCGATGGTCACTCCGCCCAGCAGCTTGTTGAGCTCCTCGTCGTTGCGGACAGCCAGCTGCAGGTGTCTGGGGATGATTCTGCTCTTCTTGTTGTCGCGGGCAGCGTTTCCAGCCAGCTCCAGGATCTCAGCGGTCAGGTACTCCAGCACAGCCGCCAGGTAGACGGGGGCGCCGGCACCGACACGGTGAGCGTAGTTGCCCTTCCTCAGGAGCCTGTGGACACGGCCCACCGGGAACTGGAGCCCGGCCCGGGAGGAGCGGGTCTTAGCCTTGGCGCGGGCTTTTCCGCCGGTTTTACCTCTTCCACTCATGGTTTCAGTTATTTTCTAGAGTCAGAACTCAGATAAGGACCAAACCTCCAACGTCTCCTATATATACCAGCGGAGCCGCGGGGCATGCTGGGTAGAGCAGCAGAGACCCGCTCTAATTTTGGCGGTTAGTTTGAAATCAGTTTCATCCAATGAGCAGCGGAGATTTATGCTGCGTTCAGGTTAATCAGGATTAATGTAGAACGACTTGTTGAAATAACCGCTGTTAATCTATGTGGACAACTAACAGTTACAAACTAATATGGTATTAAGTTGGAATTGTTAGTTGCTCCGTGTTAGTTAGAAATACCATGTGAGTAAATGGAAATTGTGGGAGATTTATGACAAAAGAAACAGAGGAGCAAAATGACAATAATATGTAAAAGACAATACAGATATACCTATGTACATTGGCATACTTATGCATACATTACATAGTAGTCAACACCAAAACTTCATCTCAACTCATACTTCATCTGTCCTTGCAGTAAGCCAGATAAATTAATGTGCATCAGGTCGTGTCCAACACTGAGTCAAGTGTGTGTGAGACAAAAAAACAATTAATTTCAAGCAGATGATGACTGGAAAATTATGAAATGAAAATATAATTTTGAACCTGTTATGAAAGGACACAAGATGTTAAATAAGAATTCATGGCACCTCAGAATCACGTTTATATTTTTCACTTACAAGGATTTGTTCTGGTGTTGATGGCCAACAACAGTAAAATAGTTTTGTTGATGTTTTGATGCTGTAATAGGTGAGGATAATGCCTGTGTAGAATTTGTTAATGTGAAATAATTATCTCTCTCCCTATATATATATATACATACATATCCTGGTTCGTCTATAACCTGTCCGTCCAGGGGAGTGGATGGATCTCTTCTTCACTGTGGTTCTCCCCGAGGCTTCTCCTTTCCCACTGGGTTTTGCAGTTTTTCCTTGCCGAGAAGGAGGCTCTAAGGACGGGGGATGTCGGAGCCACTTTGGACTTAATTTTATGAAGCACTTTGAAACTGTGTTGTAATATTGGGCTATATAAATAAAATTGGATTGAATATATTGGATATGATAAAAAAGGCGATGCAGAGATTCCTATTTTGCTCAGGTGCATTCTTTTTAATGATGGGAATGGGGATATGTTTTTAAATGATTAATAATCCCAAAAATTATGTCCTTCTGTTTCTGTTTCTACAAGGAACAGTCAGGGGTACATTTCTCCGTGAAGCTCCTGAACGCAGCATTCGGCTCCTGTCGCCGACGACCAATCAGGACCCGGATGTCTGAAGCAGCGTAACGTGACGCAGTCGGTGCAACGGTTTAAAAGCAGCGTGTCTCGTCTTCTCTGAAATATCTTCCTCTACTAGGAGAAACTAGAATAATGGCTAGAACCAAGCAGACCGCTCGTAAATCCACCGGAGGTAAAGCTCCCAGGAAGCAGCTGGCCACCAAGGCTGCCCGTAAGAGCGCCCCGGCCACCGGCGGCGTGAAGAAGCCTCACCGTTACAGGCCCGGTACCGTGGCTCTGAGAGAGATCCGCCGCTACCAGAAATCCACCGAGCTGCTGATCCGCAAGCTGCCCTTCCAGCGTCTGGTCCGAGAAATCGCTCAGGACTTCAAGACCGACCTGCGCTTCCAGAGCTCCGCTGTCATGGCTCTGCAGGAGGCCAGCGAGGCTTACCTGGTCGGTCTGTTCGAGGACACCAACCTGTGCGCCATCCACGCCAAGAGGGTCACCATCATGCCCAAAGACATCCAGCTGGCCCGCCGCATCCGTGGAGAGAGAGCTTAGACTGTCTCTGCTGCTGCTGATCCACAACAAAGGCTCTTTTAAGAGCCACCTACTCCACTAAAGACGCTTTATTCCTTTAATGTGAAACACTGAAGTATGTTATAACTCTTCTGCAACAAATATTGTTTGAAACAATGTTACTATCCAAAGGGAAACTATACATTAGACTTGTGAATTAGTTAATAGGTGATTAGTGGGTTGGAGGACATTGTGTTGAAAGTAGAGCTCAATCAATGCATTTAGTTCATGGGGCCATATATAGTGCAATTTAATCTCAAGTGGGTCACACCAGTAAAAATCTATAAATTTTTTTTTTTTCCTTTTATATATATATATACAGGAAAACCAATGTATACACTATCAACATTCAGTACACAAAACAGGAGAGGTGATATACGGAATAGCACAATGTCTGTTATTTCATATCGAGTCAGTCTCCTGTTACATTTTAACATTTATTCACTGATCAATATTTATTTTTTATATATTTTAACAGCAGGTGATATCTCCTGCCTTGCAAACCATTTACACATCAAAACTAAATATTTTATCATTTGAGCCCTGGAAGATTTTCACTGACTTCACCTTTCAAACAAGAACCGGTTCATTATTGATCCAGTGGGCTGGATAGGACCACGGACCACATGTTTGATACCCCTGGTCTAAACTTATTAATTTATTTAGAACGGTGTTTATTCTTCAGATGAACGCAGTTAATTAATAAACCTGCTGAACTGTAGCATTTAGTCCATTCTTCTAAGAGGGTGAATTTGTTATAGGCAACATGTTACTTGCAGATATATTAGAAATACATGTAGATTATTAGATTAATAAACATGACATAAGTTCCTGTTGGAAAAGAACTGGGTCTAACATTTATAATATTTATATTTTATAAAAATAGTATCATTATTCCAATAACACCAAAATTGATTAAGGATTGGTGGATTTTTTTATCTTCACATGCTGGAATTATTATTCAGCATATTATTATTATTATAGATCAATAAAACATATCAACTTGTAAAATGTTGAATGTTAATACAATAGTTTCATGGCGGTCAGTTGTTCAGAGGTTGGAGGGAGTCTTGTGTTCTGCGCATGCTCAGTTTCTCCACTAGAACTCAGCCAATCCTCTAACAGCAACGCAGCAGCGTAGTTTGCATCAGATGGATATAAAGCTGCGGTCGTGTGGAGTCAGAACTTCATCTGATTGAGAAACTCTACGACTCATCATGCCTGATCCAGTCAAAGCGCCCAAGAAGGGCTCAAAGAAAGCCGTGTCTAAGGCCACCAAGACCGGCAAGAAGAAGAGGAAGACCAGGAAGGAGAGCTACGCCATCTACGTGTACAAGGTGCTGAAGCAGGTCCACCCCGACACCGGCATCTCCTCCAAGGCCATGGGCATCATGAACTCCTTCGTGGGAGACATCTTCGAGCGTTCGCCGGTGAGGCTTCCCGCCTGGCCCACTACAACAAGCGCTCCACCATCACCTCCAGGGAGATCCAGACCGCCGTCCGCCTCCTGCTGCCCGGTGAACTGGCTAAACACGCTGTGTCTGAGGGCACCAAGGCTGTCACCAAGTACACCAGCTCCAAGTAGACTGCTGTCTACCAACCACACAAAGGTCCTTTTCAGGACCACCACCTCAACTAAGAGCTCTGATCCTTCAGAATGTTAAAACATGTTGTACAGTATTGTACTTCTGCTAACATGTGGCTACTATGTTTGTGTTACATATATTACTAGCATATTTCCATGTAACTTAGTGCAGTGATCTCCAACCCCCGGGCCACACAGAAGGGAAACCATTTCCATTTTGAAAAGTGACCGGATTTTCTGTTACAGCCGACATGTCACGTAATACATCCTGCAAACAAGCTCCGGGCTCCTACTAATTAAGTGGGGGGTATAAAGATAAAAAAGATTTAACCTGGTGGGGGGGGGTTTAGAAAGTTTTGCAACGCTCTCCTTTGACAAAAAGTTTAATAGCCTTGGGGACAAAGTAGCTCCTCAGTGTGTCTGTAGAACGACGGTGGGCAACTCTGGTCCTGGAGGGCTGGTGTGAGTGCAGGTTTTAGATTAGATAGGACTTTATTGATCCCTTTGGGAGGGTCCGTCAGGGAAATTGAAGTTTCAACACGTCACATATAGCACTTGTATAAAATTAGACAAACACAAGTTAATATATAAATAAAAATCACTCTAAATACCAATACCAACAGAGGAAATGGAAAAATAGGTATAAAACATATATAAAAAGTAAATCCTTCTACACATCTTGTTATTGATACATGGTTATTGTAAAAGCGGTAGATGAGTCGATATTTGTAATTGTTTGAAAAATAGAAATAAATTACACATGGTTACCTATTCTGTATACATTACTATATACACTATTATGATTATATAAATATTTTAATATAAATATATGAATTATATAAATATCTAAATTAAATATATACATATTATAATACAAGTCTAATAAGTATAATAGATACAAGACACTGGTTAGATATTAAATAGAAGGGATATAGTATAACATATACTATAATTAAATTATATTAATATGATATTGGAAATATGTAATAGTCCACATGTCTAGAAGAGTTATAAAGGCTTATAGTTATGATTGTTGTATGATTATGTCGTGATTTACAGGTTATAGCAGGTTTCTGTTTATTTTCCTGCTCACCTTCCTCCCCCAGTGAGAAGTTGAACAGCTTGATGGCACAGAGGACAATGTTTTTCAGTCTGTTTGTGGGAGATAATCACTAATCAACCACTAGAGCCCTTGCTATGGACTTTTATTAGTAAAAGCAGGTGTGTTACTGCTTGGTTGGAAAAACCTGCACCCACATCGACCCTCCAGGACCAGAGTTGCCCACCCCTGCTGTAGAACATGACAGTGAACATGCTCCTCTGTTTAGAGAAGGTGATGTGTAAGGGGTAGTGGCTGTTATCCATGATTGACAGCAGCTGGTTCAGAGTCCTGTTCTCTACTACTACTACTAATAGTACTACCGGTATGCTCTCCAGCATCCCAGTACACCACAGGTACCATGACAGATTAGTGGAAAAAAAACATCATCATTATTATTATTTCAAATATTGAAGCAATCGTAACCTATGACCTATGACTTCTTGGTCTTAGAATACTGAAATTTCACATATAATTGACACTCCAGGTGGAGAGAGAGACACTAAAGGGGAATGAGAAATAATAAAAAAATTACAGACCGTTATTATAGTTTATAATGATCACCGTCAATTATCAACATCAGCCGAATAACACCAATCAACGAGCACTAATGTTAACCACTAGTATGCTAGCATTAGCTATGCCGAGCATTAGCACTAGTCGCTAATCATTCATTCAAAGCCTCCCCGCTACATACACTATTCCCCCTTTCCTCAAACCACAACGTTATATTCAACAACGTATTTAGTATTTCTGTCAGTCAAACATACGTACATGTGCAGAAATACGTAGTATGTCACCAATAACGCTACGATGTTTTCGCAGCAGAATTGTAACCTCTAACCTATGACTTCTTCTGTGTCACTGTGTTAATGCTTAACCAGAGAGCGCCACCGCCATCTAGTGGTTCAGTCAACAGGGAAAGTCAACAGGGAATCACTGTCTGAGCAAACAGAAGTAGAGTATGTGATGCCATAAAAGATAGAATGTGACAAATATCCACGATATAGCCTCATGTATTCAGCAAAACAAATGTCAGTATATGAGTTTGTTTCTTAACAACCGTCAGTGTCCGTATTAGTAGACAGCACCATGTGGAAAGTTTGACTGCTTTCAGGCCACTAATTAATAAGGCAACCCAACCCCTTGGTAAATCTAATAAAATTATAGAATGTCAATAATGTAATGTTGACTAATATTTGTTTTATAAACAACGGTTAAATGAGTTAATGTCAGTACCACTGTCAGCTGTTTAATACAATAATTAGTACTTAACAGTGTTCATTGTGATGTGAGGACAAACAATAATAGTCTCATACTGAAATTAGAATGCTGCCAACTGGCTGTTACTGTTGGTAAATTGTAAGTGATTTTATCTGCGGCCATTTTTCATGTAGTTTGTTAGGGACAATGTACAGAAAAGAAAGAAAATCACACTTTGTCAAATTATATAATTTTATTGCCTATCTTACACCAATGCAGCTGTGGGTCTCTTTCTCTTTTCTTTTTTCTCTTTTCTTAGACCTGCAATATTAATAATATTGCAGGTCTATTTGTAAATGTAAGCCACCGATGTTAGCTCTGTTACAACAGAATGATGAGAAATGAATAATGTTCTTAGTTGTTGTTGCAGCAGTTGCCTTAATGTTGTTCTTTGTATTTGTTCCATGTTGCAGAACAGAGGTTAGAACTCCCTGATGAAAACAATCCTGTGTTGTACTGCAGTAAAAAAATATTGTGTTTCTTTAGTATCACTGCACTATACAGTGGGCTGATACTACAATATTACTTCAGTAAATACAATATTTTGTAAGAACACATACTACAAAAACTTTATGTAATACATAATACATATATTATTATATTATTAGTCACCTGTCCTATGCAAAATCCGAGGGGCCGGTCTAATCCAAACATGACAGTTTATTTTATTTATTTTTTATATATATATATATATATATATATATATATATATATATATATATATATATATATATATATATATATATATATATATATATATATATATATATATGTATAGAAACACAAATTGCTCCATTGGTTTTTGCCTTGTGTAAAAGGATGATTGAGCTTCATTCATCAAAAATAAGTAAAATTAAGTAGAACGCTTTACACATTACAGACTTCTACTGCAGCTCAATAGGGAAACACTGTCCCAGATAAAACAAAGGGGGAATTTGATGCTAAAACAGTCTGTAAATGTGTCAGATATCCACATGATATGAATAACTCAGACTGATGAAGCCTCATAAGATTCACCTCTAATTTAAATGCATTGTTTTTCACTAAATGATGCACTGAGAGACACGTTTGGTTTGTTTTAATCACATATAAGTGAATGCAGTGAATAAAACCTTGATCACTGTTCAAGACACAAAGACTGAATCTGACAATTCTGACCCTCAGTTATTAAACAATTGCAATAAATAACTAATTCAACTGTACTTGCTTATACATTTATATGAAAAACATGCATTTACAAGTTTGAAAAACTAATACTAAAGTCACATATCTATACTTTAATTTATTAATTTTATGATTCCTCATGGTTGTCGGTTCTGGTCACGTGCTTCTATCCGTCAAGCAGCAGAATTTATTAATCGATTCCAGTTAAATATATAAAACAACTGTAAAAGGAATCACTAAGTATGGTGTGGTTTAACTGTGTGGGAGGAGCTGCTGATGCGTTTGGTTCCTCCAGCTACAGCTTGTCTTCTAACACGTCCGCAGAAGACATTTAATACTGAAGCGCAGCGGCTCTTCTTCATATTCCACTTTATCGTTGAAGACTGATATATCACGATGAGCGGCAGAGGAAAAGGAGGCAAAGGTCTCGGTAAAGGAGGCGCTAAGCGTCACCGTAAAGTTCTCCGTGATAACATCCAGGGAATCACCAAACCCGCCATCCGCCGTCTGGCTCGCCGCGGCGGCGTGAAGCGAATCTCCGGTCTGATCTACGAGGAGACCCGCGGTGTCCTCAAGGTTTTCCTGGAGAACGTGATCCGTGACGCCGTCACCTACACCGAGCACGCCAAGAGGAAGACCGTGACCGCCATGGACGTGGTCTACGCTCTGAAGAGACAGGGACGCACCCTGTACGGCTTCGGAGGTTAAACCCTGATCCAGGAAATAAAACCAAAGGCTCTTTTAAGAGCCACCACTTCATCTGAAGAGAACATGTCCTTTATATCATGAATGATACGTGTGTATTTATGTGTATATCTCGCCCAAGCTGTGAAAAAAGGCTTATAGGATATAGGCTTATAGGAAGTCCTCCTATTCTCCAACGTTGTTTTACTGTATGTATATGTATGTGTTTAAAAGAACGGTGTGATCATGTAAACTCTACCTCCGTTATGGCTATAACATGTATTATCGTGTATTATCGGTAATGACCGTAGTGCGTAATGTGCGAGTGGTTCAAAAGAACCTTCTAGTGTTATACGTGGAGTAGAATATGTATAATCGACACATCTACATTATATTTTTACTAATGAATGGCATTCATATGGATGAATGAATGCCCTGCAATTGAGTTATCACCAGTAATATATTAAGTGTTGGAGTAAAAAAATATATGAACAAAGTTTATACAAAACTGCATTACTGCAACTGTTTATAGAAAACTGCATTAATTATTAAGTACCCAAAATAGATATATATAATAGATATAGTGTCATTATGCACTGATTCAATAGATGAATGTAGTGATTTGATGAGGATTTGCAGTTTAGCAGATGTGGGTGGCTCTTAAAAGAGCCTTTGAGTGCTGAATGATTGACAGCTGCATCACTTCTTGGACTTCTTGGCTGCGGGTTTCTTTGCGGGAGCTTTCTTCACGGGGGTCTTCTTCACCGCCTTGGCCTTCACCTTTTTCACGGGGGTCTTCTTGGGGGCTTTCTTGGGAGTTGCCTTTTTGGCAGCAACTTTCTTGGCCGGCGCCTTCTTGGGTGATTTCTTGGCCGCGGGCTTCTTCGCTGCGGGTTTCTTGGCTGCGGCTTTCTTCGCTGCGGGTTTCTTGGCCGCTGCGGGCTTCTTGGCTTTAACGGCGGCTTTCTTCTTCACCACCTTCTTGGCCGGTTTGGCGGGTTTGGCCTCCTTGGCGAGCTTGAAGGAGCCGGACGCCCCGGTGCCTTTAGTCTGGGTCAGAGTACCTTTGGTCACCAGCTTGATGACCGCGGTGTTGATGCGTTTGTTCGCCTTCACCACATCGACGCCTTTGGACAACAGAACTTTCTTGAGCGCCGACACCGACAGTCCTTTCCGCTCCTTGGACTCCGCCACGGCGCTGGTGATGAGCTTCGTGAGGCTGGGTCCCTCCTTCTTGGGCCGGGGAGCAGCCTTCTTCTTCGGGGCTTTGGCCGCGGGCTTCGCCGGGGCCACCGCTGGAGCTTCTTCTGCCATGTTCGCGAGTATCGAGGTGTTTTCTGTCCGAGAGTCGGATTAGATTTAACGGTCAGAACGGAGCGAGAGGCGGTACTTATAACGCACATGAGAACCGTGGAGAAGCAACACCCAACGCTGCTCTGCCAGTCGCCTCAAATCTGGCGACACTTGTGTTTTCTCCTCCACGTTTTTGGGTTAAAACACACACAAAAACAACGTTTTGAAAAACTTTTCTCATGGCAGCAGTGAGGAAACGTTCCTCCCTTCAGACTGAGCTCAAGTTTAGCGGCCAAGACTCATTTATTTCATTGTGTGAGGCTTCAAACCTCGCTGATACACCGTCGCTTTGTGTGGCGGGCAGCGAGTTTTCTTCACAAATCGTCTCCTAAAACATCTAAAAGTGATTTTTAGTGACTTAAATACAACTGATTCATGAAGCAGAGACGTCTGAGAACACGATAAACCTGAAACCAGTGCCGTGATGTGAGTTTTTAGTTTCTAATCAGACATGTTTTCGGTGGAGGTAAACACAGTCAGTGTCGGTGACTCAGGCTGGTTACACAGACTCTGTTACTGATGGATCCACTGGAAAACACTTCCAGTCTCCACTAAATGATACACTGTGAACATGAACGCTACTAAAACACACTTTAACACATAATAATCATCTTTTTGAAAGATTTTAATAAATCATGTCTTTGTTCTTATATACAGGAACATAACTTGCTGATAACACTGTAATTAGCTTCAGTGGTGAACATTATGTGATTATTTCTTCACTTAAATAAATCAAAGTAATAACTTGTTTCACCCTATATTTAAATGAGATTTTAAACATTTCCATATTTATTTAGACATTTTACCCCATTGGGGGCACAGGGGGGATGTTGTGTTTTATATTGTACAACTGTGATTTATGATTTGGGGTTTTATAAATGAAATTGACTTGACTATTGTGTTGTATTTGCACTCTTTGTCATTTTCTGGGAACCTGAAGACCATTTTAAATTGTACATATAACCAATTTATTTAAAGGTAGATTAAGTACTTTTTGACTGAGTCATTAAATTGAACAATTTGGTCAGGTGACAAAACCACAATGTTAATTAAGTAAATGATGGTCAACAGTAAAATACTTAAACATGACATGTGGAAAAATCAAATGCCTTCCATGTAGTCTGAAAACTACTCACATGTATGATGCCTGTATTTTGGAAAGATATATTTAATCAAAGTTGTAGGCTTTGTAAATGTATGTTATTCCTCCATGCACTGTATCAACATTCAACAAAGTGGACAAATATATGATTAAGTGACAGTCTAACAACTCTTCCTTTAATAACTTTTAGTCATCTGGTGTAAAATTAGGTATTCTAGTATAATTATTCATTATATTATATTATATAGAGTGCAAAGAGGGAAACAACAGGAGTTGTTTGTTTTTTTTACTTCAAGTGACACTTTTTAGTTGTAAAAGTCAAACATGTTCAGAGACTGCACAGAATTCCAATGAACATATTGTATTGTAAGTGTATGTTGTTGGATAGTTCAGTTGTAGTTCAACTGAGTTACACTGTAGTTCTTTATGGCACATTATGCCATTATACTTTTCTGATTGGCTGCCAGGTGTGCACCAAATCATTGTTATTCAAGTTAAATTCATTTAGTTTTTCCATCTAATTTAGCCTTTATGTCATTTTTTTTGGTATTTTGATTTTGTCACCTGGCTTCTGTAACTATACTTTAGTGTCACTTTTGGATTAATAAATTACTCTAAAGCTAGTGCTCAGCTAAAGCATGTTCTTCCCTGGAACTGTAGATGATTAATGGAGTTTTAATCTCTTCATCATTCCTGTTTAACAGGATGAAGGCGCCCTCTTGTGTTGTGCCTTAGTTTTCAGATTTGTAGTTGTAGTAGTTGTAGTAGTTGTAGCAGTAGTTGACCTGCTGTGATGTTCACTGCTCATTTTAGTTTCATCATTCATTCTTCACGTCCAAATTTGAACAAATTAATTATACATAATTACTTATAATATTTTCTAATTTTTGTTTTGTTTTGGTTTGTACATCACAACATTTAACAACAAAGTGCACAAAGTGTTTGTTAAAACTCCCTTTTTCTGTCAGAAAGGTGCTTTAGTGAAGAAAGCTACTGACAAGCATTCTTTGATGAGAAATCAAGACAGAAGAAATTACTTAGTTTATTTGTTAAAGAAAAAAAAACATATTCATTATTAAAGAACCAATTAGTAAAGTCTGTTTAAATTCATCAAACATTGTGTAATGGCTAAAAAAAAGGCTTTATTATTGCACATTATGAGACAAGAAACTAAATTAACAACAACATTTTTTTTCTTTTGCAGAAACCCCTGCTAGTTATTTGTCTGTGTAAAGTGTAAAGTGTAAAATAACTTTACTCAGATTGTGTTATTAATATACATAATAATAGGTTTTGCCTGTTTCCAAAATCAATTATGAAATAAAAAAATAAAAAATGTGACAATTTGAATTTGAATTAATCTCTTTAGCTCTTATTTCTTTTCTTGTTTTCAAGATGTTGATCTTCTTAATGCAGCTCAGAGAAAAATGAAAATCAATCAGCTGTCCAACTTCGTTCCACTGTTAAATAACGTTCCCCTTAATGTTAGAATTGTGTTTCCCATAGCACCACCTCTGTGCATAGATAACTAGTTGGAGTTAAGGTAATAGAAAAACACATTAACAAGGGAACAAACTTCCACACAGGATCTGATTTAACATTCAAGATTTAGCATTGTGTACAAATACATATTCAATAGTTTTCTGCTTTGCTGATGTTCTTGGAGGCAGCTGCTACATAAGCTCCTTCTCCTCTCCCCTCCACCTCCATGTTACAACGTCCACTCAGACTCTCTCTACCCCAGGACCTGATAACAATATGTAAATCTGTCTGGATGACTGGAATAAGGCTGTTGTTGATGTATTAACATCACATACAATTGCTGGTTTTCTGTTCCCCTCGGATAATAACAGCTATGTGTTTGCTGTGTTTGGATCTAGGGTGATTTCACATGAATATCTTAAGAACTCAGCTCTGGCTTTGAGCTCTGGTTCTGACAGTAAAATGTCCACTTCAGTCAGTGAGACGTGTGGATTTGTCCCTCGGGACATCCTGTAGTTGATCTCTGAGCTCTGAAACAGCTGCTGTCATGTACGCTAAGTGTTTCAGAGGAGGGATCTTGATGCTGGATGAGTCTGTAGTGTCACTGAATCTAACCCTATCCCTCCGCTGTGTCGTGGCCTTTATCTTCCCCCACAGAGCAGAGATAACAGATACTCTCCTGATCAGTACGACAGAATATCTTCATTACCTCATCATGACCGGGACAAGATGAGATAAAATCAATCTTTCGTCTAGAGGATCACTTTGGCCATACTGATACTGCAGTATCAAAGGTCTGTTAAGCAGAACACAGTGATTGACCTATCAGAATACACCATTACAGTAATAATTTAACAATAATAATTTTAGATAATTGATTAAACTCTTGACAATTAATTTCAGATTTCTAATTTGATTTGATCCAGTATTTAAAGATAAAATTCCATCCATTTTCTATACCCTCTTATTCCTTAGGTCACGGGAGTCTGCTGGAGCCTATCCAAATTCAGTACTTCAGGCGAGAGGCAGGGATACACCCCAGACAGGTTACCAGCCTATCATGGGCTAACACCTACGGACAATTATCCAATAAACCTCAGCATATTTTTGGACTGTGGAAGAAAGCTGGAGAACTTGGAGAAAACCCACACAGACACGGGGAGAACATGCAAAGTCCCAGCTCAAATCTTTGAACCTGCGACCTTCTGCGTGCTACCCAGTGCTCCACCATGCTGCATCATAGAAGTCCAATAAATGTCAAATAATTAAGACAAAAACCTGTACCTGAGGCTTGGCGTCACACTCCATGCTTTCCCTTCAGCGTGCACAGTTATTTATGGAGCCCTGTGAAGGTTCTCCACTAGAATGTAGCTGTTTTCCTCTCCGCAAGTGTCTGGAAATGAAAATTCAATATTCTATGATTCAAATCCATTCAATGAGCCCTTGTACCCAGTGATTTTTTTGTCTTTGTAATGAAGGGGTCGTGCAATGGCCAAACCAAGAATAACATCCCTCTCTATATACTCTATGTTGAAGTAAAACTTATTGAGCTCATTGTGCATTGACATTCTCAGTCACAGTAGGAGTTAAATCTTCAGGGGTCGTATTCCTGAAGATTTTTAGTGCAAAGAGTTGCTCCTAGTGGACAAATTCTAAGAAAAGTCTTAGAATCTTAGTGTTTTCTTAGAATTTATCCTAAAAATTAAGAGTAGATCCTAGTAAAGATAAAAGCTATTCCAAAAGAAGCCTAGCTGCTAAGCGTGGTCCTAAGGTGAGATCTGTAAGGAGCAGGGAAGAGGACTTTTAAGCAGCTTAGGACAAAATGGTGGAGGGAAGAAACAGGAGAGATATTCTCCAAACATTGGAAGACAGTGAATTATTAAAACTCTACAGATTGAATCGTGCCGCCATCATTTATGTGGTCAATCCCATTCGATCAATTGAGCCAAAACAAAGTTGAAAGTACAAAAGCAAATGAATATGTGAATATGTGGGCATTCAGTAGGATTGTTTTGTAGTACAATTCATTTAACGCATATTTTCTTTCATGTGATATGTTATTTACAATTACACAGTCTTCATAAGATTAGATTCCATGATTTAGTTGATCAATGTGAGGGTCCTTCCTTTGACTATTATTACCATGAATAAGTTTTTTATGCAGCTTTTAGAATCAATCAATCACAGGTTTGGAAACAATGACTCATATGTAGCAACGGGGTCAACCACACCTCCTCACTAAGATAGGAGTTTCTGTCCATTCTCATGAGGATTCTCATAATCTTTAGGAATACAGCCCTAGGATTTTACTGACCTGTCACATTAATGCAAAAACATTGTGGTCATGAAATTTCTCTCTTCACTCACAATTTCTGAATCTATTAATAGCATTGAAAGCTTCCTCATAGGTTTCAATGCAGGCATTTTCACCACAGACTATTCACTTTTGGGAAGGTGTAATCTTTGCAGCTACCGCTCCAGCCACCTATGCTTGGAACATCCAGGTATTCCAATACAGCAATTTTCCATTAACCTGTTGGTTAAGGAGTGGAACAGTGGGTAGCACTGTTGCCTCACTGCAAGAAGGCCACAGGTTTGGAACCTTTCTGTGTGGAGTTTGCATGTTCTCCCTGTGTCTGCTTGGGTCTTCTCCGGCTTTCTCGCACAGCCCCAAAATATGATGAGGTTAACTAGAGACTCTAAATTGCCCATAGGTGTGGGTGACTGGTGTCTGAGCCCCCTGATAGACTGGCAACCTGCCTCTCCCCTGTAACGCACTGGGATTGGCTCCAGCAGACACCCATGACCCTAATGAGGAAAAAGTGGGTATAGAAAATGACTGACTGTTGGTTAGGTACAACATAATGTAATTGAGTGATATAATAACACTAACCTTGGCTGCATCTAGAATCTCATCTTGTTTCATTTCAAGCTCCATATGTTTGCCCTCTTGGTATCCAGGATGCTGATGGTAAAGGTCTTGTTGTCATTGTGACAGACAGACAGGTCCCTGAAAAGTGCCTTTGAGTATTCAGAATTTAGAACAGTATGGGTATGTAATGTAATGGGTGTTAACAGGAGCTGCAGGAAGAAAAGAACCGTCAACCATCACTTAGCAGCAAGGTGCAATTTTAGGTTTGAAACAAAATACAATCTTAATATAGCCAACACCAAATGATAGGAAAACCATATAAAGTATATAAGAAAACCTCATTATTATTACATAATCACTCCTCTAGCTCATGCAACACATTTAAAACAATCTGGGTTCTGGGGTCACTCACCCAAATGGAAAGCTCTGTGCACTCACTGTGCATTCATATTCACTGAAGTACTATCTAGTATTACTAGAGTACTACTAGATGCTGTGCTATCATGGACAGCATTTTTTTTACTTAATTAGTTGGGTCTGGCATAGCCAGTCCAACTCTGCCCCAAACTTAAAATTCTACACCTATATTATATGTATGTATCTCTATCTACTGCCATAAAAAGTTTGGCTCGCTTCTCCTAGGGTTTTGAGAAAACCCCAACAATATATATATATATATATATATATATATATATATATATATATATATATATAGAGAGAGAGAGAGAGAGAGAGAGGCTTGAAAATCATTCACAATATTTATACCCCTTGAACTTTCCCACATTTTGTCACGTTCTGACCACAAACATAAATATATTTTATTGGCATTTTAGATGAAAGATCAACACAAAGCACACAATTGTGGAGTACAAGGAACATTATATTTATATTTTTTTAGAAATTTGAAACTGAAGAATATGGTGTGCAAAAGTATTCACCCCCCCGTCAATACTTGGTGGAACCACCTCTTGTTGCAATTACAGCTGCAAGTCTTTTGGGGTATGTCTCTACCACCTTTGTACATCTGGAATTTTTGCTTATTTGCAGAACAGCTCAAGCTCAGCAAGATTAGATGGAAAGCGTTTGTGAACAGCAAATTTCAGATCTTGCCATAGATTTTTGATTGGATTTAGGTCTGGACTTTGACTGGGCCATTCTAACACAGGAAGAGGTTTGGTTTTAAACCATTCCATTGTAGCTCTGGCTTTATGTTTAGGGACGTTGTCCTGCTGAAAGGTGAACCTCCACCCCATTCTCAAGTCTTTTGCAGATTCCAGCAGGTTTTCTTCCCAGATTGTCCTGTATTTGGCTCCATCCATCTTCCCATCGACTCTGACCAGCTTCCCTGTCCCTGTTGAAGAAAAGTAGCCCCACAACATGATGCTGCCACCACCATGTTTGACAGTGGGATGGTGTGTTGAGAGTGATGTGCAGTGTTAGTTTTACACCACACAACGTTTTGTGTTTAGGCCAAAAAAGACCATTTTGGTCTCATCTGACGAGAGCACCTTCTTCCACATGTTTGCTGTATCCCCCACATGGCATCTGGCAAACGAGACTTCTTATGGCTTTCTTTCAACAATGGCTTTCTTCTTGCCACTCTTCCATAAAGGCCAGATTTGCATGACTAATTGTTGTCCTATGGATGGACTCCCCCACCTGAGCTGTGGATCTCTGCAGCTCCTCCAGAGTTACTGTGGGCATTTTGGCTACGTCTCTGATCAGTGCTCTCCTTGTTTCGGTGGACAGCCATGTCTTGGTAGGTTTGCAGTTGTGCCATACTCTTTCCATTTCTTGATGATGGATTGAACAGTTCTCCGTGAGATGTTCAAAGCTTGGGAAATCTTTTTAAACTTCTCCACAACTTTATCCCTGACCTGTTTGGTGTGCTCCTTGGACTTCATGATGCTGTTCACTGACCAGTGTCCTCTTAGCAAACCTCTGAGGCTGTCACAGAACAGCTGTATGTATACTAAGGTTAAATTACACACAGGTGGACTCCATTTAATCATTAGGTCAACAGCTGATCATTCAGCAACCATTAAGCAACCTCTGAAGACAACTGGCTGCACTCAGAGAAAAGGGGGCTGAATACTTTAGCATGCCACATTTTTCAGTTTTTTTATTTAAAAAAAAATTGAAAGTCATGTATAATTTTCCTTCTACTTCACAATTGTGTTGGTCTTTCACATAAAATGCCAATAAAACATATTTAGGTTTGTGGTTGGAATGTGACAAAATGTGGAAAAATTCAAGGGGTATGAATACTTTTTCAAGCCACTGTATGTATGTATATATATATATATATATATATATATATATATATATATATATATCAAATATATATATATATATATATATATATCAAATATATATATATATCAAATATATATATATATATATATATATATATATATATATATATATATATATATATATATATATATATATATATATATATCAAATCGACGGGCCGGGAATCATGTGGAATGAATTTTCCTGCCAATTCGCAACTGGAAAAAGGCTACAATGAAAGACAGTGGTTTCTGTTCTCATGCCAGATCTGAAGGACATGTAAATGCAATGTTTGCATGGACAGAGAACACGGAAATTCTGGATAAAAATATCCCAATGTTTGGACTAATGGATGAGCAAAAAAAGAAGCAGGTGGTTGAAAATCAGTACTGCATTAGAACATTAGCTGAAATTTTTGTTTTAACAGCCACAGAAAACATAGCACAGACTCACAGGAAGTCTCTCAACTCAGAAAAAAGGGTGTTTTTCTGTCTATGTTAGACTTGTTGGGTAACTACATCATTAAAAAAATACTTGAACAACAAGCTAAAAATGAAAAATATACCAGTAAAACAATACAGAATGAAATACTTGAGTTTTTGGCTGCAATGGTCAAAGAGAAAATCATCCAGGAAGTTATTGTTGATGAAACTAAAGATGTTCAGAAAAAAGAACAAATGTCATTTGTTCTGAGATATTTTTACAACGGTGTGGTTAATGAGAGCTTTCTGGAGTTGTATGTGGCAGAACACCTGGATGCTGTTTAAGTGACAAGATTATATGTTTTCTTGAGAAACATGGGCTGGAGTACAAGGAAACCTTGTAGGCCAGGGCTATGATGGTGCGGCAGTGATGCGTGGGGCACATGAAGGTGTTCAAGTAAAAATAAAAGAAGTAGCTAAACATGCCTTCTATGTTCAAAAAAGGAAAAGGAAAGTCCTGCCACTCTAATGGAGTTCACTCAGTTTTTGGACCCATACCAGGATGTTTTTTTATGAGTTGTTCAAATTGTGTAAAATAGTGGTTGTTTTGCACTGTGAGCAGTGCATTCTGTGAGCGATGTTTTTCATCTCTCAGGCTCATAATGACAGAAAAAATAGAGTTTGGCTGTACTCAGTATTGAATCAAAACACAAAAGCATCTCATCCAAATACATTTGTGAAGCGAAGCAATTCCCCAAATTGCCAACTTCATGTTATGCTCACTGGTGAGCCTTTACAAAGGTGTTAAAATGATGACCTCAGCAGAATCTGCACTTTTTCTTATGTATTTATATCTTTGTTTTGGCAACTGAGAATATATATATATATATATATATATATATATATATATATATATATATATTATAAAACTATTCAGAAAGCCCCTGTATGAACCAACTCACAAAATGTTGTCAGTGAAGTAAATACAATATCAAAATAATCAGTAAACACCTCATCTATCAAAAAAAAAATGTTCAAGCTACAGAGGGAGAAATGTGTGTTCTCAGTAAAGAATAAAAGTGATGTCCAGTAGCTTGTTTCAATGCCGGGACCCATTTATTTCCCCACAGTCTATTTATGCTCACCTTAGTACAGCTCAGTACGTAGATCTTCATGGGTAAGTTTTTCTCTGAATAGTTTCTTCTTGTACCAATTCTACCTGAAACACTGCCACTCTGACACAGTCAAAAACTATTTGTTTTCTTTAGTGCCTTTCCTGTGATAATGCCCCACCTACAGTAGTGTTACCATACTTCTATCTCCTAATAAGTGCTGTACTGTATGAACTGTTGCACATGAAACTTCAAATGAGTTTGTAAATGGCAGCTTGTGCCTGTATGCAGTGTGTACATACTATCTCTCATCAAACCATTAAATTCAGTATATATACACGTGTCATATGTTGCCACCCCTCAAAAATGCCTGCCTCCCTCTCTCCACCCCATCAATATTTTTCTAGATCCGCCCCTGTGCGGGATTAACTGCTCACTGCACCTCAATATTTTTTATATCAAAACATAGGCATGACTGTCCTGATCGCTCCAATAGTGCTAACCAAGTTGAGAGTTCTGTCGCTACGAGCCTCCAAGCCTCGGTCCCTATTTTGCTCCCATTTACTCCCATATTAAATTTGAAGATCCTTCATACTTTTTAACTTGCTCCTGTGCTCACATTTGTCCAGTTACAAAAATAAAAATTATATCAGTACGACCGGGAGAAAACCATCTCTCAGAAGATATTATCATTTTGTCTCCATCTTTTTGAATTATGAGCATTTGTTCAGGGTGTGTTCTAGCCATATTTAGACTTTCTGTCTGCCCAGATTTAGTCGGTTAGTGATGTCATCAGAGCACATGCAGCAGAGCAGTTAGTCACCATGGTAACGGCCCAAATGCTCACTACCAGGCTGAAAGCTGATTGGCTGAATGGTTTTCATCAATAACTTACAACCATATAACTTGGCTTAGAATTATATGTAGGACCTATGAACCAGTTACATAACATAGGGGCCCCGCCTCCTCAAAGCTGATTGGCTCATGGGTTTCCCTTAATAACTTTGGATCCAAGTTCGCACTTTCATCAAACCTTTTGAGATTGATAAAACTAACACCCCACACCATCTTTAGCCATGTGGTGGTTGCCACGGCAACAAAATCACCCCCATGCACCGACTGATTGAGTACACAGTTACTGCAGCAGTTGGTCTGTATGAGGTCATCATCACCATAGAAACACCACAGCTTGGTGGCTGTTAGAAAGCCCATGTTTAAGAAATGTTAATTTGTCCGTTGAATTATTATTTAGTTGTGTTGTATTTTCGGTGAGTTCCCATTTTCCTTATGTTCATGAACGCACCTCGCCTGTGTTACAGAGTAGTTTCTCACACCTCCGCTAAAGTAGTGGACGACGCTTTTCTTGTCTGGTCTTCCCTGTATCCTGCATCCCGTGTTATTGTGCGTGAATGATAAAGGGTGAGTTCCTCCTCTTACTAAGTTGGATGCAGTGTTGTGTTAATTATTACTATTGTAGTATGCTGACGTGACTTATGTCGTTGTGTTGCTAATGCTACTGTTGCTAATTAGCTACTCCGCGCCGTCAAAGCTGTGAGCTTCGTGCAAGGTATTGTTTACATAAGGCGTGCGTATTGTTCAACAACATTGTACAGCTTGTACTGTGCTGATTTCTGTTTTATTGTATTATAGAACCACAATAAACCGGCATAAATACTGGACATCTGCCTTTAACGGGGACACCCCATATACCTTGCCGCTCTAATTCACCAGTCTCACCTGGAGCAAACCATGTCTCCATTTTAGTGGCTGACCTCTTTCTGATTTCTCTGTCAGGATGAAAGTTGATTGGTCAATAGTTTTTCATCAATAACTTTGGATCTAAAGTTTCCACACCTACCAAACTAACTATTAATATCCCCAACATCCCATCTATGGTATCACGCCCCAGAGCACAGACCCAACTCTCACAATTTCTGCAGGAATTGTCTAGTCTTTACTAAATTACTGCCGTCAAGCCAGCCACCACAACAAAATACACAGAGAAGCTTGAATATATCAGTGCCAAAATGCTACAGCAGCATGGATCAACACTTTATTTTCAAATCAAAACATGTTTTTTAAAATGTATCAAATTATGAAATTCATTAAATTTGAATGTAAATATTTGTATCTTAACAAAACTATGAAATTCTATAATCTCGCACACTTTGAGTAATAAATTCACATGACATGAAAACTATTGTCCAAAATTGCTAATATTTACTGTTAAAAAATAATGAAAAAATATTTTGTGTGCAAATAGAATAAAAAGAAGCTGTAACCTCACCAGCCACTCACACAACATCACACAAGCATCATCTCCCCAAAAATTATGTGCCAAATATTTGAACTTTGATAAGTATCCTTTCAAAATTATTAATTAATTTTTCTCAGATTTATTTTTGAAATAGCTCTCTGGAAAATTAACCTACAGACATGATTATACTTCTCATCTGTTTTAATGTCTATATTTATCTTTCACAAGCATTATCTCCTAGAAAATCATGTGGAAAATATTTGAAATACAATACATATCCATTCAATATTTTTTTAACAAATGTTTCTGTTTTATTTTGAAATAGCTCTCTGGAATTTCACCTATAAACATAATTCTACTTCTCATCTGTTTTTAAGGTCTATATTTATCTTTCACAAGCATTATCTACCCCATAATCAATTGAACATTTTTTTTTAAACAATACTATCCATTAAATGTAATGACGATTTTTCTGTTTTATTTTGAAATAGCTCTTTGGAATTTTAACCTATCAACATCAATCTACTTCTCGTCGGTTTCTTCATGTCTATATTTATTTATCTCCATAGAGCCATTTCAAAGTAAAACCAATAAATATTCATTAATAATATTGAACGGACACTTATTGTTTTCAAATGCATTGCGACATGATTATTGGTTAGATAATGCTTGTGAAAGATAAATATAGACCAAAAAAATAGATGAAAAGTAGAATTTTGTATGTAGGTTAAAATTCCAGAGAGCCATTTCAAAATAAAAGAGAATTAGTCATTAATAACGGATTAATAAAGGATAGTATTTTTTTTTTTTCAAAATGTTTCAAAAGATTACTGGGTAGATAATGCTTGTGAAAGATAAATATAGACCTTATAAAACAGACAAGTTGTGGAATTATGGTTTAAGGTTAAAACTCCAGAGCCATTTTACAATAAAAGAGAAATATTTGTAAAAATGTTGAACGGATAGGTATTGTTTTTCATCAAATGTTCAATTGATTATTGGGTAGATAATGCTTGTGAAAGATAAATATAGAGCTAAAAATAGATGAGAAGTAGAATTATGTTTGTAGGTTTAAATTCCAGAGAGCTATTTCAAAATAAAACTGAAATATTTGTTAAAAATGATTTTAACAAATTGATTGACCATGTGATACTTTCTACTCCACTAAATGTATCGGACAGCTTTTCAAATGAGTAACTGACCCAATAGATTATACAATACATTTTATTTTGTCTGTTGACATCTTACAGTGTGATGGGGAAAAATAGCAAAGTCTTATTATGAAGGTACTTGTTTGAGTAACTTATTTGTTGAATAAGAATGGTATCAATGATTAGGTTAGACCAGAGTTCAGGGAAATGATTTAGATCAACAGTCAGTCTTTGTGTAGTGATCAGGACGTCTTCTAGGACAAAAGCTGTGTTAAACTAGATAAGAGAACTGTACGTAAACCATGTAGCTATGCACCACCTTTGTTCACTTCAGCAATCCTGCACGTCTCTGACTGAATCGGTTCCCGGTACACAGAAACATAAACACAACTCTGAAATCTTTAACAGATCTTCTATTTCTTCTGCTCACTGATTGTTTGTCAGTATGTTTTCCATGACAATAGGTTACCCACATTTCACATCTGAGTTTTTAACAGCTGAACTTCTCACATGGTTTCATTTCAATAAAGTTCCAATGATTCAATAATTCAGACGTCAAAGATGAGAGACAAAGACTAAAAGAGTTTTCTTCCTTCAAACTTAGTGCTTCCTCATTTAGTGCATACATTTTGATTACCATCACTGAAGAGCATATTTCTGATATGACCTTGTGACAACTGAACCAGGACCATGTCTATCCAACACACAATTAACATTTTAGATAGATTATCTTAATTTCACTTATAGTTTGTGACCCAAAATCATCCTAAAAAAAAAAAAGACTGCTGAATCAATGACCACAGAATTGTCGCTTAATAAAGAGCCCACTCAGGTTTTTATATTCCAACATGACAATATAACACTCACATTTTCTTAAATAATGTACATAATAGTTTAAACTGAAATAAATGGAATCTTCTGAAAATGAAAGGAGTCTCTGTGTCTGTCTGCTGATCGACTTCACACTTAGCAGGTGTGTTGTTGAGGACTCAGAAGAACATTGTCCAGGTAGAAGTTGTTGTGATGAACGGTTTTCAAAAAGCTTTGAGCAGCAACATCAGATGCCCGTTACAAACAAGTAGGGGCTGAACAGGCAATGACTATTTTTTAAAAAGAACTTCTTAAACAGAATTGCCTATATGTTTGCTGTACCTCACAGTCATGCCACTACATCGGTGGTCAAGTTAAATTTTCAATAAGAAAATACCTGATAAAATTATTTTACAATCCATGATGGATCTTTCTTTATTGCCTCATTTTCTGGGCCCAGGATGGCAACGCCACATGTCCTCTGACCAACACTGAGGTACCTGCAGGAGAATAACATCCATTATATCCATTATATGCATAATTGTTAGTGTATTTTCTCTCAACTTCAGTTTCTTTACAATTATAAAATTCAAATAAAGATTTTACCTTTCAGCCACGTCCACCAGGTTTTTATGATTGACAGCAAAGAGTCTTTGTCTGTGACTCTGCTTTATCTCATCTGTGATTCCACTGATGAAACGACTCAACCCTGCAACACAGCAACAAGGTGAACAAAGAGGTTATGCTGCTCTAAAGACAGTTTCAAAATAAAGGAGGAGCTCCCAAGTTAGGGAAGCAGTAAAGGATTATTTTGCATTATTGATTAATCAGTTGATTTTTCTTATGAAACCAGTTATTAAATATAAGCATGAAAGCCTGGGTCTGCTCACCCTCCATTAATTAAATAATTAATAAATTAAGTAATTTATCTTTCTATGCAGCCCTAGAAAGTGTTCTAAGTCAGTCAGTCATCTTCTATACCTGCTTATTCCTCATTAGGGTCGCAGGGGTCTGCTGGAGCCTATCCCAGCGCGTTACGGCGAGAGGCAGGGATACACCCCAGATTGTCGCCAGCCAATCGTGGGGCACACACACCATTCACTCACACACTCACACCTACGGGCAATTTAGAGTTGCCAATTAACCTGAGGACTGTGGGAGGAAGTCGGAGTACCCGGTGAAAACCTGCGACCTTCTTGCTGTGAGGCAACAGCGCTAACCCCTGCTCCACCGTGTCTCCCAGTGTTCTAAGTACGTAAGGTTATTTTGAAAAATGACCAACTTTTAGCACTAAGCTATTTCATCGTCATTGAGTATGTGATTGGGTATAGAGTATGTCAACGGGTTCATAAGCCACACCTTCCATATGAACAAATGAATGGATGGATGTTTCTCAGACCAAATATCAATTATCAATCTTTCAATATTGTCAAATTGCTTGTTTTGTCTGACGAACAGTGCAGAACTTAAAAACATCACATTTACAATGATATGAAACTGAACATGTGGTGAAAGAAACTCAAACTTCAACAGAAAACCTGAAAAACAAAATGCCACAGCTCTCAACATGTGTTATGTCTCACCTTTGTCTGATGGAGCCACAGGTGAGTCCACTGCTGAGAAGACAGACAGCTTGGCTTCATCGATGTCCTGCTGGGTGAACTGGCCTGACTTTGCCCAGCTCACACCTTGACGAAAGGCAGACAAGGTCTGCAATGAGTTTGGGTCCCTTAGAAACAGAAGAGGAATAAAGTGAGGTTGACTGAGGGTGACTGTTGAACTTCTTCTGAAAGTTTTGCATCTGTTTACACAAGTTGTGCGCTAATGTGTTTTTTGTTTTGTTTACTTATCAAATGGAAGAAAATCCACACATTATATGAAATTCAAAATACACACTATGGACTAATTTGGTTATGTTACAATACAGTTGAATATGTGAGCATTTGTATTGTAACTTTTCCCACCTGTATGAGTAAAAGGTGAACAGACCACCTCCTCCCATCCTGGCCCCGCCCCCATAGGCCCCGCCCTTTTCTCGGATTTCTCCATGAAGATATTTAGCCGTCATCATCCTTGCCAAGATACAAAGACTGGTGGAAAAAAAGAAGTTGGTGTCAAACTAGAATGTAAGTGTAATGATTTTACTGTGGTCATTAAGAGAAAAATCTCTTCTTGTTCAAATAAAAGAAAGAGCATAAAGTCATACTACAGAAATAACAGATTAAAAGACATTTAACAATGAAGTCATCACCTGGCAAAGTCCTCATGGCTAAACGGTACTGTACGAATAGACTCGCCCACAAAGTTGACAGGGAAGGGCAGCGGGAAGAAGGTTTTCATCTGACATGGCTGGAAATTGGTCTCCTGGGGAGGAAAGGGATGTTTTTAATAGGTTACTGTTGAGAATCACTATAAATTATAGATGTACACATTTAGCACATTTAAAAAGATACTATAAACATGTAAACCTGTAACAGACATTGGGCCATGACTCAGGAAACTGCCTAACAAATGCATCATTTTCAATCAGGCTTAAAATCAAGACCACATTTCCCATACTCTCTCTGGCTTCCAGTGTAAAAAGATAACAGTCTATGCTTGTTCCATTTATGGTAATTAATAAGGCAGCGATCAAGATGACAGAACAACTGCATCACATTTAAAATGACAAACGGCACAATATGGAATAACAAAAGGATAAATAAACTTACAGTGATTAGTTTCCTACTTGGCCCAGAGTGGTTCAGGAGGTCTAGTGGCCTCTATTAAAAAGAAAAAAAAGATCCATCAAAGAAAGCAAAACAAATAAGTAACATCAATTTTATTTGATCGACAGTCAGTATAGTAATATTCTGGTTGATACATTTTAAAATTTTACCTCAGTAATATTTGATCTGACAGGTTTGCGCTCCTTTCTGTTTCCAGCAACTTCCTTCATAAAATTCTCCAACTGTCCCGCTGCGTCAGGCATTTTCTGTGGAGTTGCATTAACTGCACACCTGTAAGGACACTTAGAGTAAAATGTATGCAATGAAATGCATAGGTGTACATATTATATAGTCTATATTATATGCATGATAAAAAAAAAAAAAACATCTTAACTGCACTACTTATAACTGACAGATGCAGAGAAATATTTAAGGGCAGTCTGTGACACACCACCTTCGCAGTCAGTCGTCATATGAACCCACCTCATATTGTCAGGATTCAGAAGGTGTTTTTTGATCCTGGGTAGTGTTCGGATGACCTGGCTGAGGTCTGGCATCTCAGCTATCCTCTTCATAAACTTCACCTGATGTTTAAATAAACAAAACACTGTCTCACTGCATTTCTGATCTGATCATAGTTGACAGTAGAAACTGAATAATAGAAATATTTGAATTCATGAGGTGTACAATACCTGCTCCATCCCACCAAAAAGCTCCTGCAGGTCTCCTGCTGGAGTCAGGTGACGGCCCGACCGGGTCATAGCGTACATATGTCCAGAGTAGGCGATACCGTTGGCAAGTTCCTGTGCTGACATCATCACCAGAACCCTCAGACGCTCCTCATCAAAGCGGGGACTGAAAGAAACGTTTTAAGCTTAGTTTGTTCAACTGCAACAATTTGTAGTTTACACCTTTTTAGCATCCAGGAACTAGATCAGTATAATTTTCTTCAGTTTGCTCTTGGGGATGTTGGATAATTAAGAGGAGGCACCTGTTAAATATGTCACTCCACAGCTGGAACATGTGAGGAAGGTTCCTCTCCAGGCAGGAAGACGACAGGAGAATGCCCTGAAACAGATGAAAGACGTTCTTCACCTACTGAGCACACAGCATGATGGTTCCGGAGGCAGCGCTGGAACTAAAAGCATCAGGTGCCAAAAACCTCAACCTAACTTCTCATTCATTTCATGTCTAGATAAACATTTTGGTCACATGTCCAACACATTTGTTGTTATTCATTTCCAGGCCGGCAGATGGCTACAGCTTATCCCAGCATGCACCGGGCTGAAAGCAGAAAGGAAAACTGGACCATTTGCCAGGCTGGCACACATTTATGCTTTTTATGCTCTGCATGTCTTTGGATTGTAGAACTTTGGATTTTGGTATGGCATCCTCTTTTGGGTATATATCAAAATGACTTCTTCAGGCTTCTTTTGAGGTTTCAGAAATAGATACGTTAAGGTGGCACTGACCTGCTCGTACATGTCCAGCTGGGTAGAATCAGGGATGACCTGGGTGGAGACAGACATGCCTCCTGTCCTCAGCTCCATCTGCTGAGCCTGTTGCCTGTAGTCCAGAGCTCCACAGCCCATCCTAATTAAACAAATAGACAATCACACTTTCTTTGATCTGTGCTTTACAAGTTGGGCTACAGGTTAAAAGCAGCAGTTTAATGTACACATAAGTAACAGACATTTAAATTACTAATTAATAAGCAGACAAACAATCGAATAAATATTTGATATTGAGGTGTTGGTTTTACACCTTTTGCAAAATAGCATCAGTGCTTTCTGAACTTCAAATAATTTAAATTGCAATTTTATCTGCATCTCCATGTGAAGGATTAATTTATAATTCCTGTTTCAACAATCCCTGTTCTGGTCCTTCTACACAAGCAGATTAACTCACTTAGTAATCACACTACAGAAGAGTGGAACATAAAGCCTGAGGTCCTCTGGCAGTGTGTTGAGACTACACATGGCTCTGAAGTAAACTAAACCATTAGTGGGCTGCTCGCAGTACTGCACCGGCACTCCTCCTGTAGAGATCAGGAAATCAGATTATAGACAAATGAGTTCTTTCTTTTCAAAGCAGATCATATTTCTAGTATTGTCCAGGTGTGATATAAAATGCAATTAAGTGGAAAAGTCGGTTTCTTGTACCTGTAGTGCTGTTTTGAATTGGAGTGATGGGTATTGTGGGCTCAATGTCGGACACTTTGAGAGCAGGTAGACAGGAGGCATCCTGGGTTTTACTCTGAGCAGCCAGCAGCTCCAGACCTGAAAAAGAAATATGACGCTATAACATCTGATGGAGTAAGAGGTGCTGGCAGGGAAATGCTCTGACGTTGGTACTTATTGGTATTCAAAAAGAAAAGACCGAAATTTAATGAAAATGCAATTTTTACACGAGTTCTATGCTCAAATTAAGACACCAATAGAGACGATTTATTTTAACAGACAGGAAATTCTCCTCAACACAAATGGTGGATTAAAAGGGCCACGACAGGTTTCAGACAGCTGATTCAAAATTTTAGGTAATTAGATTCATGCCTTGCTCACCTGAATATATAATAACAGCGTGTGTAGCACTTTGACATTTGTGAAGTAAATGTGTGTATCTGTTTTGTGTGAGTTTGTGGACTGCAGTTAATCATTGCTTTTATTTAATCTAAATTAATCTTATATTTTGTTATACAATGAAAGCTAATCATATTTCATTGTATAAAATGATATCATCAATCTAATGAAAATTCAAGGTGACATCAAATTCCATATTTTGCCAAGTACCTTTATTTTTCCAACCCATCTTTAATTGACTAATAGCTTTAGTAGTACGTACAGTAAATGTTAACCATTACTGCTACCACTTATGTCGATTGCCCCAGCTAGCCAATAAAGAGGCTCTTAAATGACAAAAAGTTTTCGGTGATTTTATTGGCTCTGAATCAGAAAGTGTTCAACAAGGACAAAGTCTTCTTGTTCAGGTTTGACAACCTTCTGCAAAAAAAATAAAAAATAAAAACAGAATCCCAACATGACAGTGTGAAGCTGTTGTCATTACCTTTCTCATAGATCTCCTTTCTGTCGCTGTCGGCCAGAGCCTGGATCTTATTCTGGAGCTTCTCCTCCTCAGCCTTAGCTTGTTTCTCCAGATACGCCTCATCTGGGCTCATGGACAGAGTCAGTCTGTGTGTGTTCTCCTGCAGGGCAGGTTGATGAGGAGAAGGGAGGTGGAAGGAGTTGAAGAGATGAGGAACATCAGACATTAGCATTAAACCCTAAAACCTACCTCAGGGATTCAAATGGAGATGTTTGACAGAAAAGATCTGAGCTGCTAAAGTGAACATGAGAAAGACAAAATAAAAACCTCAGCCAGCTTCTGCTCTGTAGCTGACCCTCAATCTGACAAGATAAAATAGACTCTACCAACAGATATAGAACTTCATACGATAACTTCAGGACTCCATTTAGATACAATGCAAAATACTAGAATGCAGATCTTTGTAAGACATTCTGTTGTATGACTGATGCACAATTTCCTTCTCCTCAACCATACAGATACCTTTTGACACATGATACTGGCAATAAAGTTAAACTGCGCATTTTTACACTTTAAACATCCGGTCATTGTTCTTTTTAAATTTTCCCTACAATGATGTAAAATAAGTAGTATACATTATGAATTTGATTATATAAGTACATTTTTCCTGCTTTCTTTTAATTTAGGAGCTCCTACTACCCCCTGAACATTCATTTTGAGTCACTACTGCAGCTTTAAGAACATGATCCTGTAATTCAAAGACTTGAATACCAGACATGTTTTCTCTGTCATCTGCTAACTTATACACACACACACAATGCAAACATACAATTCTACACATTTTACACACCTTAAAGTAGTGTCTGACTTTGTCCTGTAGGAAACATGGGTTTTCCTTTAGTGCTCGTCTGAACTTTTCAACACTTTCACTGATCTGCAGCAGCTCCACAGGGTTGCCATCATGGTTCCACGATGATGCTATGTACTAAGAACACACACACACAAACAGCCTTCATGTTAATATAAAACAAGTATTATAGAACAAAAAAATTATTTCACTGTAACAAATTATACTTTATAAAACAAGCAGTAAAACTTTGCTCATTATATACATTCCTGTATGTATTCTGTAACAGAATATGGTTTGTGGAACTGCAAAAAGAAATTCACAAACTATGTATGTAAAAAATAAATAAATAATGTTGGAAATGTTTCCATGCTTTGCTTGTTTAGGAACATAAACATGAACACTGGTAAACTACAACACAAATACAGAGAGTTTTATCTGTGTCATTGACATATCTGAGCATGTCCTTGTTGTTGTTGTTGTGGAAGCAAAACGAAGATTAGAGACAAACAGCGGTGATCTCACCGAGGCCAGAGCCAGGCCAAAGTTGGTCGACTGATGTTTCATCTGGATCTCGATCTTGTGGAGGAGACCCTCGATCCTCTCCTCCTCAAAGCCATTCCTGTGACACAAGACAAGGAGAAGTAAAGCCAGCTGATCTCACACATCACATTAAACATTTAAAATTGCACCATGTTAAAAAAACACCAGAGTAGTAACTGTGACTATGGGACAACCCGATCAATTCTTAATGTTGACATATGTTGATGTTTACTGCGTTAAGTACTTACTCTATAATGTCATTGATGGTTTGGCTGATGATATGTTTAACCCTCTCGGTGTCCTCCTCAGCCATTCCTTGCAGTCCAACACTAAATGACGCTTCTTTAGTGCTACCATCATATCTGCAGAGCAAAAATCAACATGATCTCAACAAACACAACAATGCAGTAGGAGCCTGATGGTTTCTTCAAAGACAAATAGTTAACTCATTGAGATGGTTTAAACCTGCATGTCAATATTAATATAAATAATATAAAGTCAATATTTGAGTTAGTTTTGCTAAAACTGGAGAAATGTCACTGTAACTCAAATATTAAAATAAATGTAAATGCTAAATGTGCTATTACATGGTATTTTAAATAACAATTTAAATTATTATTTCAAAGCCCATGCACAGCCAGCCCATGGTATAGGCAGTAGAGGCAAATACAAAGGGTGCAGTCCATCCAGGGGGAGCTAGAAATTGGTGTAAAAATATGTATTTTATTATTTATAACTTCCACTATTCATAAAACTGGTTAGT
Source organism: Lepturacanthus savala (assembly GCA_030544235.1). Lineage (NCBI taxonomy): Eukaryota > Metazoa > Chordata > Actinopteri > Scombriformes > Trichiuridae > Lepturacanthus > Lepturacanthus savala. Next base: position 3,861,416 of record CM060461.1, read on the forward strand.
ATTATCATCATCATTTAACTGTATAGAAAAGTCTATGATATTAATAATTAAATGTTACTTTCCCAAAACACACCCTCAAATTTCCCCATCCCTCTCCTCCTCCTGTGACTAATTAGATTTTACCTGATAATTTACAGCATTTTTTGACACATCAAAAAACTGAAAAACATGTCAAAACGATACAAACAGTATGGTGCCCAGCAGAGGGAAAAAAGCAAATTTCTCTCTCTCTTCAGATGCGCTGCTGAGATTCCTTCCTGCAAATCCTCCTGTCGCCTCCACCTATTATTATTAGTAGTAGTGAAATGTGAAATTTCTTTATTTAAGTAAAAGAATGTCTAAGACAAAGCTATTTAGTTTCTTGTGAATATATGTACACTAGCAGTGGAATTTAGGGCCATGCAAGGGGGAGGTGACACCTAAAATCTTGCCTAGGGTGACCCTGCTGTACACACCCAACAACAGAGGAGAAGTCAGTTCCTATCTTGGGTTCAATGAGAGCTTTGTAGAAGGGAGAGTTTGGTCCAGAGATCATCAGAGAGGACAGCAGGCTGAGAGTGAAGCCTTCAAACGTGTCAGTGATGCTGCACAGGAAAAAAAACAAAAAACAGAAGAGAGTCACAGGTTTTACTTAAAACAGATAGGATATGGATCAAAGCTTCACCTTTTAAATGAGAACATGGCCAATCAATTGTATTTGAGGAATTTGCCTGGTGTTTTGTTCTTTCCCAGACCATCTCCTATTGATTATAGTTATTTCATTCAGCTTTGGCACAAATGCCACCAAACTTCAAAAGGTGTTTGAGGACAAATGTCTCTATGAAACACAGCAGGAAATAGAAACAGATGATGTGATCTTACTCTCCCAGCAGGTAGCTCACACACAGCGTGTTCTGCCTGGTTGGATCTGGAGCCAGAGCATCAGGGCTGCAGGTCACACGGTCCTCTCTCTGGGGGAATCAACAAACTTTCACAGTGAGTTCAGAACAACTATTCACACATTTTATCTCACAAAAATAAACAAAAACTGAAAATCCATGCTTGCAAAATAATAAATTAAATATATAATTTAATTTAATTAAGTATGCTGTGATATCATATATCCATCTCATGCTCTGATTCATAATAAAATGCCAGAGCTGTGAACTTACAGGGCTGGTCCAGTGCGGCTGGGAGGGGACCTGCGTTTTTGGGTCGATGCGTTCAAACTTGGACAGAGCTTCTTCTTCAATTTGCTTCAGGTGCTGTTCCAATGGCAAGTCTCCATATGTGAAAAACCTGAAGAACATGTTAAATACACTATCAAGGATGTGTGTGTGCACTGGTCCTGTTCATTTTTTTTTTTTTTTTCCTTTCTAAAGTGTGTACGGTTAAGGGAAAGAGGGTGATGAAGTTCAACAGATGTTCCTGACCTGATACAAAGTGAAAATGTTGCAATTCAAATTGACAGACTGTTGCAATGACACACCGTTACTTTTTTTGCACTCAACAAGTTCCTTAAAACTTACATTCTGATCTTTATCATAGAGTGTGAGAGATGAGAATGACAAGAAAAACTTCACGATCCTTAAAATGTTTGAACACCATTGTAGACAGAAAAGTTTCCCTCCATTCTCATGCAATTTTTAAGATCCCACTCATTTATTCACAAAATAGTTTGACTGATACTGTGTGTGTCTCCACCTGGCATTGCTGGGATGGTAGTGTGTGGCATGGAACTGTTTGAGTTGCTCCCAGGTGAGGTCTGGGATGGCCAGAGGTTCTCCACCGGAAACCACAGAGTAGGTGTGGTCTGGATATAACTTGTTCTGAACGTGCTGGGCGTACAGACTCTCATTGTCCGACTGTGAGAAAACACACAAGCAAACAATAATTATTATGACTACAATGTCTGTGAAAAGCATTAGTCATGCTATTATTTCATATTGCATAATAAAGACTTTGTATGTCTGAAATGTATTCTGCATAGTGACAACAACTTCAAAACCTTCTTAGCAATACTGGAACAGAATAAATTTGATTTGATCCAGTCTACTGTCTCCTTTACATTTTTATACTGTTTTATGCTATACTCAGAAGGCACCTAAACAGACTGTATGAGTTCTGACTGGAAAAGATAAGACTAACTGTGAAATAACAAAATAACATTATCGTGTGTTGACATGGATTCACAGTATTTAGTACAGTGAGAAAGGGAAGTGTTGACTTACAAAAGCTCCCTTCATTTCATTGAACACGACTCCTTTAAACATGAGTGGTGAGTTAGGATCTCTGGGGTTTTCATTCTCCAGCCTCCAACCTTCCTGCCTGTAAAACATACATAACCCATCATTACAGATTTTGTCAATATGACTGTATAAGACCTAACAAATGATATTCATAAATACTTTTAATGGTTTGCTTTAGCCGTTGAAGTTGAAAACAGCTTATTAGTTTGACACTTTTGCTTTAAAATTTAAACAACTTTTCACAATCGTTCCTGATTTCTATTCAGGTGATCAACTAATCAATAGTTAACACTCACCAGAAATCTTGCTCACGTAAACAAGGGAAGAAAACTGCATCCAGATAGACTGACAGAAGATTCTGGAAGTCTTTTCCATTTTGCGTTGAGAATGGATACATAGTGTAGTCACTGGCTGTTCATGAAGAAAAAGCAAATAAACACAGAGCAACAAGCTTGTTTAGCAGGTGTCGTTTTCCTCTCTATTGTTTCTGGCTGGTAAATTATTACAGATGTTTCTATTCCAATTATTGATGTAATCTGAGGATGGAAAATCAATATGTTAATAAGTTAAATCCATGGCTGGGTTATAATATAGCTATAACCCAGAATCAAGCATCTACCTGTGAAGGCGTTCATGAAGGTGGACAGGGACCTGTTGAGCATCTTGAAGAAGGGGTCTCTGCAGGGGTACTTCTCAGACCCACACAGCACCGTGTGCTCCAGGATGTGCGGCACCCCTGTGCTGTCCATGGGCGTCGTCCTCAACTGGACACTGAAACAAAAGAAATAAGAGAGCCTTGAAGAATTTGAGTTTTTCTAAGGGTGTTGGCTTTTTAATACAGTGGTGTGTTGTGACTTGGCTGGATGGAAAAGATACCACTGTTAAGAAAGATAGACTGAAAGGTTTTGAAATATACCTAAAATCTGTGTTCTGGCTAGCCTGGCGAACATCAGACCTCATATCAATTGATATTCAGTATGAGAATCATCCATAGATTTGTTGGTATTGGATGTGTGGTTTATGAAAGCCCAGAGCCATATATTGGGCGCTAAACATTTGAATGTCTGTCAAATGTGTCAGTATGTACCCGATACCCAATATTTGTGATAAAATTTGCTCATTTTTCAAAATAAACTTCATCTAAATCACTTAGAACACTTTCTAAGGCTGCATCGAAAGGTAAATAACCATCTGCCGCCATGTTGGATCCACAGTTTTCAACAAAGTCGCTTCTGTGTTTTGTCATCATCTTGCCTGTTCTGTGATTGGCTCCCTAGAGGTCCAGACTAAATTTCACAGCGAGGGGAATTTGCCTGCAATGAAGGATGGGTATACCCAGGCTATTTTCCCGCATGATATATGGGTATGAAACAAAAGGGGAATACTGATACCAACCTGAAGAGATTATTGGAGTCATCCCTGGCTGCATGCAGGTACTGAGCTCCTGTTTTGTCATGAGTCAACTTTACTGCTGTGAGAAACAAGTCAGGGACCTTCACAACCTGTGAAAAACAAAAATGCAGCTGAAATGACCATCTGTTGGTGAGGACTCCAGATAATGTCATTCAGTGACAAGGTCGAGTCATGGAAATCACAGTCACAGTTTAACCAGAAAATGGTTAGATCATTGCTCCATATATGTATTTAGGGCACATTAATGTTGCTACTACAATTTCAAACAAAGAATTATGCTGTATTTACCAACCCTTGCAGAGTTTTAAATAGCTGTTTTATGACATTTTTCAAGCCTATCCATAAAAAATAACAGTATGTAAATGTGCCAATGATGGACATTAAAGAATAAAAAAATTTGAATAAACTGTATTTATGTACCTCTCTGACTGTAAAGCCGTGGATTTTCTGTCCTGGTTGGTACTGAAGAGCCCTCTCTACCGCTGAAGTGCTCTTCTGCCTCCATATATGCTGCTGTCCATTAAAACTGTGAAGGGGAAAAGGTATTAGTATACAGAATTAATTAAGGAAAACATCCTTACAAAGACTTGATTTGTATGTATGCACATTACTGTGCAGAGGATTTAGGCACTGTAGAGGTTTAGATTCATAAAATCCATAATGCAGCACCATCAGAGAGGCGTCTGATCAGTCCCAAATGTATTCTCCAGCAAGAAAACTACAGACAAGTATAAACAGTCATAAAGAACTATCTTCAGCAACAAGAAGAACAAGGACGTCTATTCCACATCACTTACATTGTAAGTTGATTATGAAGAGATCTTCTAATAGCCAGTAAGAACGGCGAAGATGATTACAGCAAGAAAAGTCTATGTCAATGTTTATTTGGCTGTTGTTTTAAGACAGACTTGAAAAATTGTGATTCCGTCCATCAAGTCAAACCGAGAGGCTCTAACCTTTACATGATTGTCACTTTGTTTAGAAACATGTCCAATCTGCTCGCATGTTATCAACCATCCAGACCTCTCTGGTCATGTTGAAGAATCAGCGGACAAGTCAAGTCGATTGGATTTGTAAAGCCCCAAATCACAAGTCACGGATTTTCCTCGTGGGGCTGTACAGTATGTACCCTCGAATAGAATAAGGAAAAGCTAATACAAAAATAAGGTTCATTCAATTTGCTTTTAGCTTTTGCTTTTATTGTTACATCAAATTTGAGGCATTTAATCAACATATTGCGTATTGTCTTGTGTTTATTTTACATTGTATGATTATGAGTCTCCTTGTGGTATATATATATATACATATATATACATATATATATATATATATATATATATATATATATATATATATATATATATATATACATATATATATATATATATATATATATATATATATATATATATATATATATATATATATATATATATATATATATATATACACACATATATACATATATACACACACACACACACTGGTCATTGTATTTCGGTTGCATAATCTGTTAACAACGTTACATCAGTTTATTAGTACTCTACAAAGTCAAAGCTCCCTTTTAGCAGTATCTCTATATCACAACAAACATGACAACAAAGTTAGTTGTCCGTTTTTAACCTAAACTGTGTGTTAGTTTCAGATAATTAGCAGTACCATTACCTGAAGTTAGCTAACTTACCTCAGGTATCGAAGTTTCTGGAACGCCGCCTTCGTTTGCCGAAACATGATTTTGTCAGAAGTTAAACTATACAACAATTATTTCCCTCGCTATGTTCGGCTATACAATAATACACTTTTACTCTATGAATGTCAATGAATCCACATTAATACGGAGCATCTCGTGCCCTCTCATGCCGAGTGGAGGTTGACACGTTGGATCAGTGGTGCGCACGAAAATTGCCGCAAGCACCTGCGCAGACCGCAGATCTAGCACTCATTTACGACGCAGTTATTCTGATCCAACAGCGTTTAAGCTCTACACAGACTCATACACAGACTGAGCATTTTTTTAACACCCATGAGCTGAACTTCCACTAGGAATCATTCTTGCTTTCGATTGGTCGCCCTAGAAAGAAGAGCAGCTCTGATTGGCTAAACGTCACATCTCTACCGTTACCAAACCGTGACTGGCATACATGAATCTACGGTGACCAGTAAGCGAGTACTTTTTTGCCTAGGACGACTCTGGGCTGGCCCGCCCTACTCCGCTTCTGATTGGTTCATTCTGTATTCTTACCCCAATTTCCACCAATCTCGATCTTCGTGATTAAATTCAACCGATCGACCCATAGGATCGACCCCATGAAGGCAACGAGTATTATCCAATCAGATGCAACGTAGGGCGCGTCATTCCGGAATCATCCTAGGAAAATAAAATGCGACCGGCATGAGGGTTTTTTGAAGGACAGTTTTGTGAAAGACCTGAAATCACAATTAAACATTGTTCCAACTTCAGATTTAACACAATTAGATCGTTAACTGTATACTGTTTTAACCACAATTATTCTGGTTTGAACTGTAATTCAATCGTTCTTACAGTAGATGTCGCTGTAGGATCACGTTTAATTCGACAAAAAGTGTATTACGAGTCATTTCTTTTTTTGTTCTTTTTTTCCGAATGTTCCACTCAAACCTTCCAAAGTTCAAACAACAGCAGGTATCACATATTATTCAAGTAAAGATGCACAATATGGATGTATAAAAAGTGTATATTAAGTACCTTATACTATTATTTTAATCATACTGTATTTCACACACTTTAACATATACACTAATTGGTACTTGAGAGCGCCCTGCTGTGTTGCCTAGCAACTTTTATATTATGCTGTGATTATGCAAGTGTCTTTTATTGTAGAACACACCTTGAATATTTAATATATAACTTTTTTTTTTTTTTAAATGAGACTATTTTATTCACATGATATACTGGACATATGGCTTTTGCTAATTCATTTCTTTATTAGTATTGGAGGTTGGTGTTTAAAGTCTGCTGTGATCCATTGGTTGGCTACAGAGCAAGCCAAATAACCTATCTATCATTGATATGCAAAGGTTTTGTGCACTGGCTGAAGGCTTAGAAATACTCCTCCCTCAATTTCATTTCCATTGCCTCTAAATGAATTGAGAGTATATAGCCTTGAGAAACTTAGTTCAGTGACATAAATTATGTGTCACATTCATGTTGTGCATTACCTTATTCCATTAAAACATACACTACTAGTTTAACCTGTTAGAGGCCAAAATGAGCTGATACGATATAAAACCCCATTTCTCTCACTCTCTAGGCAATGTGCATATTATTTTGTGCTAAAATACAATGCAGCTTTACATTTGCTCTGTGTACTTTGTATTAAACATTTAATATATGTGGGGAAGAGTTTAAAAATCTGGGATGAGGATGCACACTTCCCAACCTTTGCAATTCAGCCTTGTGTTTAATGTATTCCATCCCAAAATACCATATGGCTACACCACAAAATCAAATGGAACATTTTAGATGTGAAACCTGGGATATCAATCTGAATTTGCAATAAATTTTAGAGCGTATAAAAAGAACGTGTGTTTATAGGGATGGTCCAGTCGGGTACAGCAGGGTTTAATATCATTTTGTATCACCTGACTGTAAGAGTTTATAGATACGAGCTGTGCCATTTTCTCTGCAGGCTGTGTTTCTAGAGCAAATAGGCATCTGTCACAACAGGTGGATAAGATTGTTGATTTTAAATTGCAACCAAGAATGCAGTTTCGATATTCCTAAATCTTTGCAGATTATCATTAAAATCCTATGGGATCCCACTTATGATTATAATATGGACTATCCAGCATTATGAAAAACTCTTTTCTTTCCAGCAAAAATCCTTCTGCTTGTATTGACAGAAACAGTCCACAGCCTTTTATTTATTTATTTATTTTAATATCTTTTGAGGCACCCATGGTCATCCCTTGTGTTTCTACTGACAGCATGTGGGAGATTTTCCAGCAGCATGAATAGGAGGCCTTGGTGAGGAGGCAGGAGGGTTTTTTTTGACAGAATTTGAGCATCCTCCAACATGGTGGCTGGCTCCCGTCTGTCACTGATGGTCATTATCAGCAAAAAACCTTGATAGCAAGCTCGGTATATATATATATATATATATATATATATATATATATATATATATATATATATATATATATAGAGAGAGAGAGAGAGAGAACGAGAGGGGCAGTCATCATATTTGCAGATACAATATTATTAAATGCTATTAATAAATGTTTAAAGAATGAGATGTTTAATAATAATAATGAGTCTGGTGGCTAAATGTGTCACGGGTCAATCTTAGCACACTGCATCGAAAACAACGTGTGTTCCTCACATTTTCTATCATTTAAAAAGTCAACCTAAAGAGTAAAATGAAGGAGGGGATTTCAATGGTATTTTTTAGGCTTTAAACATGTGTGACATCCAAACATGTTGTGCTGTTGTTACCAGCTATAAATCCTGAATTGAATTAATTTTGTTTCTTGTTATGTTATTAGTTTTGAGTGTTCAGAATGACGCTGTAAATCCTGTTGATATGCAGGTGAACATCAAAGTTAGACTGTTAAATAGGCCTTGATTTTGCATTTGTGCCATTTATACACACATGTGGTCTGACCAGTCCTGGCCCAGGGGCAGTTACGTCATAATCCGCCTGTGTATTGGGGTAATTTCAGTGAAATTTTCTTTTCAAGCATGTACTTACTCCTCTTTGATTACTCTGTTTAAAGAGGAGTAATTTATTTAATATAAATGTTGCTTGCAGCATCCAGTAATGTATGAAGTACCTGAAAGCCTCACTTGAGTACAGACATCTTACCAGAAAAATGTGTTTGGTCTAAGATAATATTAGATTATAATTTATTTATTTATTTTTTAATTTTTTTATCACCTTAGATATACATTTTTGTATTACATTTTTAATTACACTTTTTTCTGTCACATTTATTCCACAGGTTTACTCTTTAACAGATATACACCTACTTGTTATGTTTGTCCATTAAACACACAGTCTAAATCCATTCTCTCTTATTTTAAACAACTTTTGAATGCAGTGTGGAAGCAAATTATTATGTGCTTTATACATTATCAGAGCACCTTTGAGATCAATAGGATTATCCAATTTTAAGGTATTTAATTTAATGAAAACTGAATTAATTGGTTTATTATAATCTGTTTGATTAACAATTCTAATGGCTTTCTTTTGTAAATTACATTGGCTGAAAAATTTATTTCCGCATTTTCCACATCCAAATGATATTTTTGGATGTTTAAAAAACAAAAATAAAGAAGTAAAAATGTCATTATATTTTTAAAATTTTATAGGATTAAAATACAAAATGTATCAATCTCTCTGCTCTTAAAGCCCTTATTTGAATAAAGTAATACATACAGGGTAGTCAAGTTATAAACGAGGCTGCTTTTTTTTCTTTGCATTTTCTGACAAGATTACACTTTTGAATGAGATATTATGACACATAGACAGCACATTCACATAGGTGATATAATATACTATCCCAAACCATACTTCAGATAATGGAAAATGAATGGCTGGTGCCATATTGTAGTTGAAGTGCTCTTTCCTCCAGGTAATCCACAGGATTTTGTAAAGGTCTGAACTGTCCAGACATCGGTTCATCCAGGCTTAAACTATCCATCAGTGTCAGGAGGAAAACAAAAAACCCTGCCTTCTCACGCTTTTCCCCTTTCTGTCTTTTACAGCTTTGTTATCCAGTGACAGTTTGCTGAGTATTGATGTTTCTTCCCCCAGCAACAATAGTCTCACAAGGGGGAAATTTATTTTAGACAACCCGCTTTCAACTTGGTGGCAACAGTTTGCAGGAGACCCTTTCCTATTTCAACATGACAATGCCCCCGCGCACACACCAGCTCCATAAATAAATAGATTTCCTGGTTTGGTGTTGAAGAGCTTGAATGGTCTGCTCTTATCCTTGACCTCAACTGCATCCAACACCTTTGGGATGAACTGAGACTGACCGCGAGCCAGCTGGCCTTATCATCTATCATTGGTGGCCAACTGCACTGATGCTTTTTGTGTCTGAATGGGAGCAAATCCTTGCAGCCAGGTGCCAAAATATAGTGGTGAGCCTGAAATTTGAAGATTGGAGGCTGTTCCAACAGCTGATTAATGCACAGAATGACATGATGACAATCAAATATGGGTGTGAATGGCAAAGGTTTTGTAGGTGATGCAGATAATGATGCTCGAGGACAAGTTAAGGGATCACCAGGGTGATTATAATTCATCCAGAGAAAACCATTAATATGAGATTTGCTGTATCAGTGCTATTTGCTTTATCACATAACGCCCTCTCTGCCCCTTTATCACTCCCCTCACAAAGGGCAAACAAAGGTTGGGTATTTGATAAAACAAATTATCACGGGTTGTTTACTTTAAGCCCAGTCCATCTTGGGGGAGGTGGGCAAAGCTGTGCTTTCTCCTTCAATTCAGACATCCAAGTCTTCATTTGCACCGGGTAATAGAAGTGAGTGAGTGAGGGATGTTTGTATATGAAATATTCATATTTTACAGAATGGAATGAGCTGCAATTTTAAGATATTGGATCATATCCAGCAACATTTTTGTCTCCCAAACTCAGATTGATATGGGGAATGTGATTTGGAATGAAGCCATTCCAGATTGTATAACAACATGCATGAATGGCAGCTATCACCGCATGAGCTGCTTTTGTAAAAAAAAAAAAAAAAAAGGCAAATTTTTTTCTTCATCACAGTTGCTTCGGCAGGTGGTTGCCTGGATGAAAGGAGTCTTACTGGCAGTCTGCATGTACAACAGAGGTCAAATTCTGTGTTTGGACATATTTCTTTCATAAGAAGGTGTGAAAGACTGTTATGCAGAATCAAATGAATAAGTCTTTGATATGAAATATTGAATTGCTTTGGGAGTACAAGTCCCACGGGGCTCTTTGCTTGACACAGCTTTGCTCTTTTTGCACCCGAAATGTCAATTTTTCCCCAGACCTTTTCATTAGCGCACATTCGAGATGGATAGTTGGCTCTCGATCTACACTCCCATCCCATCCACTTTCCTCCTCACCTCTGGGGCCAATTAAGGAGCTGGAGCTGAAGATAAATGAAACGCGGTGGCAAAACAGCGTTTACTTCAAAACCTTGCGCTTAATTTGAAGATCTCTCTCTGATCTGAAGTTGAATTAGCAGGGTGATATTCCCTTTGATCTTGCAGGTTTTGCATTTGTTGCCAACTTATTGAGTGGAGACTCCAGAGGGACACACACAGATATTCACAAAGAAAATGTCTTTACAAGTGCAGAGTGCTATCTTCTTATGTGCCCACAAAGACAAGGCACCTCTTTCCTTTCCTTCTGTACATAGGAGGTCTGACCATCAAAACTATATGTCTTGCACAACCTTACCATAATCTTAAAGGATGATTCTGGTTTATCACAAGTTAGGCTGAGTTTTAGACACCAGCAAGAAACCTGAGCAGTCTGTTAACACGGCCAGATCATGTAACGCACGATATTTAAGTTTAAAGCTGAAAGACTAACATGCAGGTTTGTTTACAACTGAGCATTTGATAACTTGTGCTTTCTTCCAGATTTTATCAGTTAACTTGAATAATAATGTTATGTGGCCAAAACATAAGACTCAAGTTGCAATAAACCAGAATTATCTTTAAATGAAACACCAAAAAATAGATTAGAAAAGTCTCTAAAATATATGTATGTATGTATCTATGCACGTGTTCCTGTGAGTCATAATAGAACAAATAGCAAAACAAAAAACATGTCAAAATGCATTCAAATGTCCACAGAAACCTGGATCCTGAACAAAAGGCAAAGTGACAGCTGAGTGAAAATATAAATCAATGATGAAGAAAAAACATTTTGCTGCAAGTGTGCTTTGACAACTTTCTATTCGTCTATTGTCATTTTGATGTTACCCGTGAGGTTGCGTTACAATTGAAATCTCTTGTACTTGCTGTCAATCAGCATTTAAAATTCACTGTTGATCCTGGAAACAAATCAAACATATTTGGTTCCCTGTTCATATCCCTGATGTGAACTTAACTCTGAAACCAAAACTTGAATATTTTACATTTTCCTGGGTTTGATTTGAATTTGTGGTCAAAAATCACCTCAATATAGTTTTACATCCCCTTTCTCGAGCTTCTCTCTGGAGTTTTAGAAAGAACAGATCTTTTTTTTCTGTCTCATTAATTTTAATGAGGTTCAACTTGATTGGCTGGTTTGAATGACTGTGAAGGGGAAGTAAGGCATATTTAAGGTGCAGTTTCTAAACACAAACTCTGTGCGTTTCTCTGTGGATTGAGCATAGTAAAACATGGAACAGTATTTATATAACACCTAGGCTTTCTTATAATCAAAAATAGATTAATATCTAACTTTCTACAATATGGGATCTTTAACTGTGAAGCCGCTTGAAGTTCGAAGTAAATTTAAATCAGTCCTTGCTAAGATAGAAGTAAAAGAGCATCAGAAAAAACATTCTTTCTGATAAGTTTGCACTCGCTTCCTAGAAACACACACACACACACACACTCACCGCAGACAGCAGTCACCTATGTCTGCCTGGTTAAATCCAAAGCGTCGATGGTGTGTTTGACGCTAATCTGGACAGATCGTCTGGACAGACACTTGCCCTCAGACTCAGATAGCTGTCCTGACACACAGCTTGAGGCTCTGTTGTTTTTATTTCCACTGCAGTAACATTTTAGAACATTACATACACACACATATTTTAGCTGTCTGAGCTCTAGTGATGAACCACACAGGAGGAAATGTATGACATGTGAGGTAGCTTTTTAAAACAATGATTGGTTGTGAATTCTCTTGTTCATGTGTTGTGGTTTCAAGATTAAACTGCTTGTTGGTCGCTAATAGTCCCTCTGTGTGTGTATGTGCGTGTGTGTGTGTGCGTGTAAGTGTGTGTGTGCGTCTATGTGTGTGTATGTTGCCACTGTACTGATTTTGAATAGAATTGATTCTCATTCCCACTAAATTAGGAAAATAACACTTGAAGTAATGTAAAAGGGTCAAAGCTGTACTGCAGTTTTAGAAGTCAGGAGCTATTGCAATTTGAAATAATATAAAAGCTCAGAATTCTACTTAATCAATGTTATACATCATGTTAAACAGCAAATGTATTGACGTTGTTGAATATGAATTTATACTGAGTCTGCACTGTTGGTGTGGAGCCAAAATGTAACCACTCTATGTGGATTGGCTTGGATTGTTTTTAACTGCAACTACAGTGATTCCAAAGTCATGTTCAGTAAAGTACAAGTGCATTTACTTTATAATATGTATGATATTATGCATGTGTAAAACATTTAATGCATTATGTTTAGTAAACTTATCAGGGTAGCACAGCTGTTGCAGGATTCCCCTTTGTTGTGTAATTACATTATTTTCTTTTAAAGCAGCAGCAGTGATCTTGGCTTACTGTATGTTGTCAGGTGAGAGTAGCTACTAGTTCCCATTTCACGTTACAGAATTTTCTTTTTATATTTTTCTCATTAATTTAGAAAGTTGTGAGTTGAAGCTCCTTCTGACGGGAGATTTAGCCAGACGTTTCCAGCAAACCCTCACAGCACGTTTGGGTCTGCGAGGTCTTCCCCAACCATCAGAACTTCAAGCATGTCTTAAGGATAGAAAATCCTGGATGACCTATAACTTTCTGCTACTAAACTCAGGCAAAACGGAAGTTATTGTGCTTGGGCCCAACACCTGAGAAATTCAATATCCTGTGATATCCTAGCTACTTTGGATGCCATCTCCTTGGCCTCCAACTGAACTGTAAGAAATCTGGAAGTCATCTTTGATCAAGATATGTCATTCACTACTCACATTTAACAAAGGACTGCGGACTCTAGAACTGTACTCTTTCACCTATGCAACATAGCAAAGGTCAGACATGTTCTGTCTCTAAAAGATGCAGTGTCTGCGTGGGTTTTCACCGGGTACTCCGGCTTCCTCCCACAGTCCAAAAACATGCTGAGGTTAATTGGTGACTCTAAATTGCCCGTAGGTGTGAGTGTGTAAGTGAATGGTGTGTGTGCCCCATGATTGGCTGGCGACCACCTGGTGTGTATCCCTGCCTCTCGCCGTAATGCGCTGGGATAGGTTCCAGCAGACCCCTGCGACCCTAATGAGGAATAAGCAGGTATAGAAAATGACTGACTGACTTTCCAGCTGATCCAGAATGCTGCTGCATGTACAGTATATTAACAGGCACTAGTAGAAGGGATCATGTCTCACCAGTACTAGTCTCTCTGCACTGGCTTCCTATGAAGTTGAGAATAGAATTCAAACTCCTCCTCACCTACAAAGCTCTTAATGGTCAGGCGCCATCCTATCTTAAGGATCTCATAGTTCTGTATCATCCGCCGAGAATACTGCGCTCCCAATAGGTTTATTAGAGGTTACCAGATGGGAGACAGAGCCTTTAAATTCCGGGCTTCTTGTCTATGGAATTGTCTTCCTGTTTCAGTCTGGGTGCAGACACCCTACCTACATTTAAGAGCAGATTAAAACCTTTCCTTTTTGAAGAAGCTTATAATTAGGGCTGGCCCTGGCCACCCTAGGACATTGTTATGCTGCTATAGGTTTAGACTGCTGGGACCACATTAAATTCCCTGAGCTTCTCTGACTGACCGTCCATGACCCAGGAAGGAACAGTCTCTATCACTGTTCTCTCTAACTGACCGTCCCTGCTACAGGAAGGAAACATGTCTTTATGCAGTCTTAATCTGTTTTGTTCCTGGAGTCCTGCCCTGTGTTGTCTCATTAACAAATGATGCTGCAGTGCAGCCACTACAAGGAGCCTTCGGTTGCTGAGGGTCTGATGCTATCCTGATTCATCCTGTGGCTGCAGTGCATCCTGTCATCTCATCCTCCACATACACCACAATTCAATATATTTACTGTTTTCTATTTAATGTCATACTCAAATTTTCCTGTTCAAATTATTATATAATATTATTTTCATTCTATGCACACTTCATCTATAGCATGCCTGTCTGAAAGAGGGATCCCTCCTCTGTTACTCTTCCTGAGGTTTCTTCCATTTTTTTCTCCCCATTAAATTATTATTATTATTATTTTTACTTGTATGATGTGAGGTTCTAAGGCTGGCCACCAGGTGCTCTTTGTCTAGCCCCTTCCCCCAAGTGTGGCTGAGGGAAATTGGAATCTCAAGTTCTCACTCACCAGCAGGGGGTTCTGAGCATGTGGTTTGTCTGGTCCCTCATCCAGGACCTCATTGCCATGGGTGACCGTACCAGGGACATAAGGTCCTGACAACATAGCTCCTGGGATCAATAGAACATGCAAACTCCAGGAGATACTGGAACTCCACCACAGCGGTAAGGTGGCAGTTCCAGTATCTCCTGTCAGAAGGTATCAATAGTATCAATAAAAGAAATAAATAAGGAAGGACAACAGAGACAGAGATGGATATCATGGTGGATAGGCAGTTTTGAACAGATATATTTTGAGTCTAGACTTGAAAAGGGTGAAAGAAGTTTCTGAGTTGGGGTGGTAATGAGTTCCAGAGTCGGGGAGCAGGGCGGCTGAAAGCTCTGCTCCCCATGCTGTTGAGGCGGGTGGCGGGGACAGACAGGTGTATGGAAAAAGAGGATCTGAGAGCACGGGAGGTAGTTGGAATGTGGAAGAGATCAGACAGATATGGAGGGGCGAGGTTGTGGATGGCCTTGAATGTAAGGAGGAGAACTTTGAACTGGATGTGGAACTGAACCAGGAGCCAGTGGAGCTGTTGGAGGACAGGAGTGATGTGGGGGATGGAGGGGATACGGGTTATGATGCGGGCAGCTGAATTCTGGACCAGTCATAGTTTATGGAGGGTTTTTTGAGGGAGGCCGAAGAGGAAAGAGTTACAATAATCTAGGCGAGAAGTGACAAGACTGTGAACAAGGATGGCGGCAGTGTGGGGGATAAGCGAAAGGCGGGTCTATTGATGTTGCATAGGTGGAAGTAGGCAGTCCGGGTAATCAGTGTTGGGGTAGTTACTAAAAAAAAGTAACTAGTTACTTGTGAAATTTGTAACTACGTTACATTACAAGTTACTGCATTTGAAAAGTAATTTCACTACTAGTTACTTTACTTTCCATTTTTTTAAAGAAAATGTTAAAAGTTACCGCATGGATACATGGACAAATATCATAGCCTTTTCATCACTTTATTTTCAAGTATCAGTAAACGCTTACCTTGTTTAGGTGGGGTCGGTTCGTGAGTGTCTTCTTTAACAGACTGGCTAGTAGAATCTTTCGCCGCAAGTTTTGTAGTGCAGTGCTGGGCAGTCAAATGTTTCATCAGGTTGCTCATTGAGTTGGCAGCAGTTGAAAGATACCGCTCACCTGGACATAGAGTGCATTTCACTCGAATGTTTTTGTCCTTTCTAGCAATAAAGTCAAAATAGTGTATCGCCACTGGCTGAATCCCCCTGCCTCCGTCTCTGTGTCCTCCATTCTCCCTCTCTTTCCTACACACCAGCAACTACGTCACTCAACACACTCAAATCCGGTTGCTGTGGCAACGGTGCCCAGACAAGCACACAGGCAGGTCCAACTACGGACAGAATGCATGCACCACTAAAACAAATTAGAACTTTTTGACTGACAAGAGTGGTTTGGGTAACGCAGGAAAGCACATTCCTAAAGTTTAGTAAAGTAGTGTAGTTACTGATATTTTGAGTGTAACGCGTTACTGCACTTTGTTATCCGTGATGGTAATAACGTTACTGTAATCCGTTACTTTGTAACTCGTTACCCCCAACACTGCGGGTAATATTATTGATGTGGGAATGAAAAGATAGTGTACTGTCCAGGATGGCACCCAGGCTGTTAACTAATCAATTGTGGATAAGGTGGATTTGGTGCCAATGAGGAGAACCTCAGTTTTATTGCTTTTTAATTTCAGGAAATTTTGGGTGAACGAGTTTTTTTATTTCAGTGATGCAGTCAGTAAGGGAGGTGGGTGGAACGGAGAAGGGTTTGGTGGTAAGATAGAGCTGGCTGTCATCAGCATAACAATGAAAATGGAAGATATCACCAAGGGGAAGGAGGTAGATGATGAAGAGTAGGGGCCCCAGGACAGAGCCCCGGGGCACACCAGAGGTAATGGGGAGGGGTGGATTTGAGGGATTGAGTTGAATGTATTGAGTATGGCCAGAGAGGTATGATGGGAACCAGTTTAATGGGGTGTGGGTGATGCCAATGGTGGATAGCCGGTGGAGGAGGGTGGTGTGACAGATGGTGGTGAAAGCTGCAGACAGGTCAAGGAGCGGAATGGTTGGGTGAGGGTGAGGGCGCGTGCCAATCGGCTGAGATGTTGAGATGAGGGGTTGATCCGAGGTGCTGATGGATAGTGATTTTTTTTCCGTGAAAAATGACATAATGGAGTTGCAAAAGGAGGTTGTGTAGCAGTGAGGGGGGCAGAGTCTTGGGGTTGGGTGAGAGTGGGGGAGGGAGAAGAGTGATTTAGAATTTCCTTGATTGGCTGTGATTATTCCGGAGTAGTAGTGTGTTTTGGTGCTGGTGCTGGAGTCCTTGTAGAGTGACATGTGGCTGTTGTACATTTCCTTGTGAATAGTGAGACCCGTTTTCCTGTGGAGGCGTTCCAGTTGTCAACCTTTAGCCTTTATGAGACAGAGAGTGGGGGTGAACCAGGGGGCGGAGACAGTGAAGGAAACGGATCTGGTTTTAACGGGGCGAGGGTATTAAGAATATTAAGAAGTCCAGTGTTGTAGTGAGAAACCAGATCATCAGGGGTGGATACATTTTGGATGTCAGGGAGGCAGGAGGAGTGGATGCTAGAGGTGAGAGTGGCAGGGTTAATGTTCTTGATATTCTGGAATGAGATGAGGCATGTTTTTTTGGAGATGGAGAGAATTAGTTTCACTGTAAATAATATGAGAATGTGGTCAGTTATGGGAAGTTCATTGACTGTGAAAACCGAGGGAGTGACACCAGAGCAGCAAATTAAATCCAGAATATATCCTTTAGAGTGATATGTTGCTGACAGCCAAAGCTTTCTAAACAGGAGGTGAAGTCTTTGGTGAGAGGTAGATTGATATTGTCCATGTGGATATTGAAATCACCCAGTATTATTGTGTTTGAGAGAGATGATAAGTGGGTGAGAAAGGCAGCAAAGTCATTTAATAATTCACTATTCTATTTGGGGGGGGCGGTAGACAATGGCGATTATGGTTGGAGTGAAACCTGACAGCTCACTCACAGAGGATTCAAATGAGCTGGAAGCAGGTTCAGACAGACTGAGCAGTTCTCACGGTGAATTACCACGAGACCTTCCCCCTGGCCGGAGCCACAGGGTTGTGAAATGTAAACAAACCCTCTCGGAGTGGATTCATTGAGCTGGATGAAGTCATTGGGCTGTTGCCATGTTTCAGTTAAACAGAGAAAGTCCAGTTTATTGTCAGTGATGATGTCCTGGATGAGTTGTCCCTTGTTAGTGAGTGGATGTTGAGAAGAGAGAAACTGAGTGAGGAGCTGTCAGAGCAGGTGGAGGTGTTAGTGGACTGGGCTAGGTGGGCTAACACACTGTGGTTGACAGATCTTCTGGTGGAGCGTGGAGGGAGACGAGAAGTGGACCAGATGGATCTTATCGCTGTTGAGCGGTTATGATGGAAATACCGGCGGGACCCTCGGTGGATGTATCTCCAGCGAGGCTGGATGTACGGATAGAGGTGGAGCCTGCGCAGCTGGAGCAGGTCAGTGGCAGAATATTGGAATAAACCCATCACTGGCAGGTGGTCGAGCAGCAGAAATATCCAGGTACAGACCAGCAGGATGTATACCCTGCTGGTCCACATTGTGGAAGATGGCGGCAAGCAGCGGCAGCAAGTTGTGCCAGCATTCACTCAGCACTGTGATGTTACTGGTGTCGCTAGAGGCGCAAATCCGGACATCTATGGTAACAAAATAAATGCCTTTTGGCACAGAGGTCACCACAGAGGTCACCACAGGGGTCACTACCGAGGAGGAAGCAGAGGTGACAGAAAACCCCATGAGTTCAAAACATTTCATCAAGAAGCCATGAAAAAGCCTCATTTGAGCTCAAATGTGAGGCCTTACATCCGCCAATGGGTACAAAGAAGAGCAAGAAGGTCAGCAACCGAGGTCAGACCTCCACCAGAACCTGAAATGCCTGTACTAACACCAGAGGTCGAACACCCTCTGGTGTACAAACCAAGTATTATGAACAGATTGGGCCCTGAAATAAACCCAAGTCCAATGAGAGAAATGAGATATCCTCAAATTGAAATCATCGATGAATCCGAAGACGAAGACCAACCAAGATATACTACAGTCATAAAGAACCCCCCTGCACCTGAGACAGTAAAGACAGATGAAGTCATTCCTGAAGAACCTGGCAGAAACTGGAATCGTCAGCATTATTACATGACCCGCCTAGATGGGTGGGGTAATCCTGCAGCACAAATAAGAGAAAAAAGGCTGTTCTGCAGAGTCACTCCTGAAGCGGAAGTGAGAGAGAGAATTCTCCAAATTCCGGGCTCATACGTTCACCGAGCACCGGGTCCTCTGTATCCTGAAGAAATATATCTGGTCGAGGTCAAAATCCAAGCAGTGTTGGTTCCGTACAAGGGGGTATACTCCTTGGCCCTCAAAGTATGCAGTGCCACCGAAGAGCAAGTCAATCCACCTCCTGAAAAAAAGGAGGAAACACCGAAAGAGAAGACAAAGTTCCAGAAATTCTTAGATCGTTTCAAATCCAGCCGAAACTCCAAAGATGACGGATCGGCAGCAAGAGAAAAAAAGAAGAAATAAAGGAAGAGTAAGAATAACTCAGTGGCAACAGTGGAGAACAGAACCATGTAACACCTCTACAATAAATAATCGATTCAAAGTAAAATTACCAGATCCCTACAATATGATAGTCATGTACGAGTATCCAGTAATTCATCAACAAACTCTGATAAAAGTTCGAACCAATAATTATTGCTGCTGTGGTAGCAAACCATCCGAAGGAAAAGAAGCAGCGAGCGAGATGCACCATGGGTCCATATGTTGAGATTTGTGTCGGAGAACAAATCATCTGGCAGACGGCACCATGGGCTGGGACATTGCTGAACCAAGGAAGAGTGGGGAAAGGGGTCATCATGAATGTTCCAGCACGATGGGACCAGTCCACAACCAGTGAACCCTGGGGGGCAGTGAAATCATCAATCGCTCACCTAATAATTACTAATCAAGAAGGAAGAGTTTGTGAAATTGTACGTGACAACAAGAAAAAATTATGTAAAGCCATCTATCTAGAAAAAAGATGGCAACAAGAAGAAGTCAAAAGACGCACCGAATACCAGATGAAACGGTGTTGGCGGCTTAGTCCCCTAAACCCAGGAGACGCGGCTGCGTGGCCGCGCCCGCCTACAAAGACAAAACCAGAAGAAGAATAAAAATTGCTGAGGTGAGCAGAGCAGAGGTGGAGCTACGAACACTGACTATGAGATAAAGCCTAACGGACACAACAGGAACAGATAACACCAGCTCAAGGAACAGAGCCAAAAGCAACGAGCATGCGACCCCGAGGGGCCCATTATGACCCGAGATGGACCAAGACCAAGCTGATGGTGGGAGTTGTAGGAGTGGTGACGGTGTTGGCCATCCTGTATCATTTGGGGGATCTCCCCTGGGAACAAAAACATCTTCGCATTAGTTATATAACTACAAGAGTCTACAATCAGAGTTGCTGGGAGGTGAACAGTGAAGTAACAGTCTTAAACAACCCAAAACCAGAAGAAAATGAGACCAGTCTGACAAACCTGCTGCAAAATCTTCGAATTTTAAACACCTCCAGCCAAACGGCACTGCTTAAAAAGCAGTTTAATTTGACTGAAAACGACAATGAAACCCTCAGCATTTGGTTAAGCTTATGGGGGAACAACACATCTAGAAAAATCCTAGAAGCCGTAGTGGGATCCAAAGAAAAGATTCTACTATATTGGCTGAACTTAATCGGTAATGAAACCCGACAAACCCAAGTAAATTGGATCCAGATAGATGGACAGAGCCCTGACTGGTACTACACCAAGACATGTGTGAAGAACGACCAAGAGCCAAAAGTTAATAAATCAGAATCCTGTTCATGTGTCTCCAAGCAGGCTGATTTCAAACCACTTTAAGGTGTGGCTGGCCTGGTGTTCCTGTACCGGAGTTCCAGGGTAACACTGGTTACGAGCAAACACTGTCAGCAATCTAAAATGCAGGAGAAGGAACAAGCTGTTCTCATTCAGACAAGACCTGCTCCAACGATGTATGTCTTAGGTGGGAAAGAACCAAGCACTTTTTGCTCAAATGGAAATAAAGCTTTGAGGAGAAAGGCAAAGGCTGTTTGCATCTCACACAAAATGGACCCTTTTTGTCCCAAAGGACAACCAAGTATGGAGAATGTGGGCATCGATCCCACTGCCTCTCACATGCAAAGCAAGGGCTCTACCATTTGAGCTAATTCCCCACACACACAGCTACTTGCAGAAGTATTCACCAACAGATGAAAATGTGCATGGCTTTATTGACCTATGACCCATTTACGTACAATGTGTTTCATGCTGAATTTGTTTGAGAAATTCTTTGCCATGCCCATATCCTTAGAACATTGAAGCATGGAGTCAAATGAATAATGCTGAACGATGAGTCATTAAACCTTGAACAACTTATTTACAAAGAGGAAAGTCCTACCTGAGAATGGGTGGAAGCTGTCTTCCAGAAGTTCAGGTGCAGTCAGTTATTTAAGGAAGTGAGCATCATAATAGCACAATGCGGCACCCTTTTTTTCAAGTAACAACTATAGAACATCAACCTAGAAGTAAAGGCCATGTCTCTCAAATGGCACGATAACATAGAACAGCGTGGAGAATGTGGGTGCCGATCCCAGTGCCTCTCACATGCGAAGCGAGCGCTCTACCATTTGAGCTAATTCCCCTCTTAAGAGAGACACTGAAAGAGCAGGTGAGGGGTCGCTTTATATTTACAATGGGACTTTCCTTTCTGTCATCTCATAACAGATATGGCTGTAAGTAAAATGCCTCTACCGTTTAAGCTAATTCCCCACAAGCCTGGCTAACTGGCAAAGAATTGGCCAGCAGCTGAAAATTTGCATGACTTTATCCTTTGCCGTGCATATGTCCTTAGAAGGTTGAAGCATGGATTTAAAATGACGAATGCTGAACTATGAGTAATTAAATGTTTGAACAATTTCTTCATGAAGATACAAACCATACCTGAGGACAGGCGTGGTGAAGTATCCACAGAAGTGAGGATCACGGTGACACAAAGAGTAACACATCTTTTATGTAGTGACCGTAGGACCCCAACCTATAAAGTGTAAGGCATGGTTACCAATTGGCTTGACAGCAAAGAAGGTTGTGGAGACTGTGGGCATTGCTACCACTACCTCTCCCATGCAAAGCAAGTGCTATACCATTTGAGCTAATTCCCCTCAGAGTAATGCCCACCACGGAGGAGGTGATGGATTCCTTAATATTTATAAAAGAACTTTCCTTGCTGTCATCCTATAACAAATATGTTTGTTAATAGCCTGCCCACTACACCTCTTAGCTCAGCTTGTTAGAGCATGGTGCTAATAATGCCAAGGTCGCAGGTTTGATCCTTGTATAGGCCAGGAGAGGTTGTAGTAACACACATGACCCGGGGACTTACTTTACATGGAAGTGGATTGATGCAATCCTCCACCTGTTTTTAGTTTATAGGATGGCCAATAGTGCCACGTCATATCACACGTTAATCCAGTGAAGGTGAAATCTTGCGGTCCAAAGTTCCCCTCCTTCTTGACACATTGTCAGTGGACCCCTACCATCGCCCAAATCAAACCGAACCAAAGTTACCTGCAGGACCACATGGCCTAAAGAACCGAGCATCTGACTTTGGAATTGAGGGTTGGAATCCCTTTGTGGTTAGCTGTGTTCTTTTCAATATTTGTATGGATCAGTTTAGAAGTGAAAATCCTAATGTGACTCTGTGATGTTAGTGGTCACTAGCAAACACTGTCAGCAGTCTAAAATGCAGGAGAAGGAACAAGCTGTTCTCATTCGGACAAGACTTGCTCCAAAGATGTACGTCTTAGGTGGGAAAGAACTAAGCACATTTTTGCTCAATGGAAATAAAGGTTTGAGGAGAAAGGCAATCATTCTGTTTGTGTCTCACACAAAATGGACCCTTTTTGTACCAAAGAACAACCAAGCATGGAGAATGTGGGCATTGGTCCCACTGCTTCTCACATGCGAAGTGAGTACTCTACCATTTGAGCTAATTCCCGTCTAAGTGGTACCCACCAGGTAGGAGGTAATGGATCACTAATATTTAAAAAAGAACTTTCCATGCTGTCGTCCTATAATGGATATGGTTGTTGTTAAACTGCCCCTTAGGCCTGTTAGCTCAGCTGGTTAGAGCATAGTGCTAATAACACCATAACAGCCACAGGTTTGATCCCTGTATAGGCCCAGAGAGGTTGCACCAACACACATGACCCAGTGTCTTTTTATCCATGGAAGTGGATTGATGCAATCCTCCACCTGGTTTTAGTTTATGGGATGGTCATTAGTACCTCTCACATGCAAAGCAAGCACTCTACCATTTGAACTAATTATCCACAAGCTTAGCTTACTGGGGAAGTATTCACCAGCAGCTGAAAATTGTAATGTTTTTATCGACCTATAATCCATTTACACACAAGGTGTTTCATGCAGAATTTGTCTGAGAAATTCTTTGCCATGCCCATTGTCTTGAACATTGAAGCATGGAGTTAAATGAATAGTGCTGAACTATGAGTAATTAAATCTTGAACAACTTCTTTACAAAGAGGCAATCCCTCTTTTGTTTATGGAATGGCTAACAGTGCCACATCATATTAAACTTTCATCCAGTGGAAGTGATAGCTTGCAGTCAAAGTTTCCCTCCTTTTTAACATATTGTCGGTAGACCACTACCATCTTGCAAATCAAGTGCACATAATGCTGTCTTCAGGACCACGTGGCCTAAAGGAGTAGGCATCTGACTTTGGAATTGAGGGTTGGAGTCTGATTGTGAAAATAAGAGCGAATGAGTTGTGTATTTGACATATGCAATTATATTTTTTTTACATGGAACTCAGAAACAGAAACTCAAAGAATATAAAGAAACATGTATGTCATGCATCTACAGTGTGATGTGTGCATTGTTTTGATTTAGAATTTTCACAAATAAATAGTATAAAATACCTAATTATCAATAAAAGTTACCAATAATCACAAGATTTGTGCAAAAGGATTGAACAAACATTGAACAAAGTATTTTACATGTCTGAATAGAATGGATAATGAATCTTTTTTTCATACAGAGGATGTTTTTCTTTCTTCTATAAATATATAATAACTGATTATCATCATCATATATGCAGAGAGTGAGAGAGGCTTTTACTTGTAATGGATTATTTTTTACATTACTCTAGGCTATTGCCACTTTTACTTAGATAAATTATCTGAATACATATTCTACCGATGGTAATTCTACCGAGTAAAGTAACTAAATATTTATTATTTATTTTTAAGGGTATCTCAAATCTTGGGAGTAGCTCCTGAAGGAAGCCTCATATTGTGCTTTGTGATGTCAGTTGTGAGGGAGTTTTTTTTCCTGTTTGAGCAGCATTCCCAGCAGCCTTGGCTGTGACCTCTAGAGAGGACAGATAATAACTTCACTGCAATGAATGTTCAAACGTAGTTTGCCCTCCACCCACAGCTATATCTCCAATTGCTGTATTCAGTTTTAAGCTTTCACTCTTAAGACTTTCTCTGTCATGCAGTCTATCTCTACATCTGTGTTTTGCACACATTCTGCCAGTTTCATATCTGCGTAGCTTTATACAAGAGTATGTTTCAGGTTATTTTCAGTCATTTTATCTTGCTAAATCAATAAAACTAACTTTTTCTGTCTGAACTGGTTGAGTTTTCCAAAAAGGCAAACAGTGAAGATGAAGCTTTGTATGTCATGTTCGATAGAGAGGGGGGGGCATTATTTCATCTGAGGTTCATCTGTCAGACTCCACATGTGCACAACACCCAGTATGTGTGTTTGTTTTGAACCTGTGAATTGTTTTTTTTTTTTTTTTTTTTTTTTTTTTTTTTTTTTTTCTTTCTGTTTGTTCAAATGTAGCCTACATTCTGTGTTTGGCAGAATTGTTTCTGAACAAATGTCAAGCGGATTCAGCCATTGACTCTAATTAAACTGTATGAATCAGCCACAGATTGAAAGGTGTTTGCCAACACATCACTGTGTTCCCACCTGCTGCAGCCTTGCCGTAACCTTGCTGAATATTTCATACCTGCCAATATGTTTCTGTCACACTTTTGAAGTCGTGGCGTTGAATTTTGCAGGGGTGAAATTTTTGGGGCAGGCTTTTTTTTATTGTTTTTGCTTAGCCTTTTATCCACCACAACGTCAATTTAGCATGCATCGCTCATCAAAAAGCAACCTTGTCTGCCAGCTGCTGAACAGAATCTGTGTCTCTTTCAGAGCCTGGCTGTTGTCATACATTTAAATTATTCATCCGAATTTTAATAGACAGGAATATGATTATATAGTTTGACAATGAAGAGGAGGGGGCAGATGAGGGGTAAAAAAAATCCTCCAAAATTCATTTCAAACATTCATGCATATTTAATAAGCTGGGTGCCAAGACTTCACACAGCAGTATAATCCCAATATGCGGCGAGTCGTTATCACTGTCATAGGCAATATGCAATAATTCTGCCACTGTGCACCTCTTTGGAAGACCAAACAGTGTGGTGCTGGTGTTCAACAACCCCAAAAACGCATCCAAAGTCAAAACCCACAGATTTCCTCAACCACAGGCTTACACAAGCAAACAGTGTTTTCACCTTTGCCTCAAACTTCTCAACAACCCCACAACTTCCTACAGAGGTGACAAACAAGCAGAACTTAGGTTTTTATTTTGTACTTTTTTTTTCAAATCTCTTGAGACACAGTCTCAGAAGAGAAATATTAATCAAATTGTACAATGGTGAAGGCAGCAAGCCTTCATCTATCTCTTTGTGTGTGTGTGTCTGCTGTGGAAATTTTTAATTGCAAGCTTTACAGTGTCTCCAGATTGTAGAAGTGATCAGAAATATGTTGGAGACTGTGTTCAATAATGAAGCAGCGCTGGGAGAGCTCTTAAAATACAAACACATGAAGATAGTGTGGGAGAGGAAGAGTGTGTGTGTGTGTGTGTGTGTGTGTGTGTGTGTGTGTGTGTGTGTGTGTGTGTGTGTGTGTGTGTGTGTGTGGATGGGGGGGCTGCAGAGAGGGATGATGTAAACCCCTTAATGGGCTTTCCTCAATGGGGCCACAAAAACAGAGTGGTGATGGGGGAGCAGCAAGACTGATTCACAGTGCATTTGCGCCTTAAAGAGGACACTTTTTTTTCTACATTTAATAGTGTGTGTGTGTGTGTGGGGAGGTCATGTGTTGTGATGTAAGCTCATCGCCACTTGCTTACCTCATAGATCATTCATTAGCCTCATTCAGTCAACAGGTATAGTAACACTCAGGTTACTGAGTGCATGTGTAGGGGGAGAGAGATTTATAGCTCACACATTGTCACTCCTATTTAAATCATATACACTAAAGAAATAAGAAATGACACTTTCATATAAACAAAATGCCAGTTTCTGTATGTCATTGTTCAGTGTAGCACAATCATGACACAACTTTACCAGTTTGTTTGTCTTACTAGACTAGTTCAACAGCTGTTGGTAATGGAGCCATTGCTTCACTCCTGATATGGCTGCTTGACTTGATGCTTGACATTGTTTTTCCTTAGATTCTCAGTAATACAACGACCAAATGTGAAGTCGATAGAATATAGAGTTGTCAAGATACATGTGAAGGACAGTCTTACCTATTGTCATGGTCAGTCAGACCTTATATCCACACATGTCCAACAAGTGTGATTGCGATAGTAAGAATATTGTTTGTAATACAAAGCCTCATACACAGCGTTTAGGGCCACCTACATCAAAGCTGTATGCTAAGATTTAAAATCTGAAAATGTTACCTTGTCCAACTTGTACCAGAAATGTTCTGTATCAAATTTTCCCAAAATTTGTATTTAAGATTGACAGCTCAGCTTTTCACAGACCTTCTAGTGATATTCTTACTGTTTCCCAGGTTCAATTAGAACTTTTCAATCTTAACTTGTGAGTAGTCTGTATTTGGTTTCCTGGAGACGAACACAACAGACTTTTAGTGCCACTATGCATCTGATTAAAAAGTCTCATGCTCAGAATACAAATTGAGAACAATAAGTGGCTCACAGCTTTGCCTTATGGAGCACTGCAGCTTTGACTCAAGTTAGGAAAAAAACAAACATATTGTGTTTGTTTTTCCTGTGTAGTGTTACAACAACACAGCCAGCCAATCACACCCGGCACTAAAATAAACCTGTGATGTTTTTGAAATGATTAAATTTCACAGTTAAATGCTTTGATTGGTCTCTAAATTGATTGCATGTAGTAATAAAATACATGGATTGGTACAATAAATGGAGCTGACATAGGAAATGATAAAAAACAGGTAGCATGTATACTAGTGCATTAGTAAGTAAACTTATCCAAACTCAGACTGGGAGATACAATATAGATTTTCCATCTGCCACAATAAAAAATGTGCTGCAGATTTTACAGTTTGACTCCAATTAACATTCACATTCACGGCTTTGACATATTGTGGGTCAGAGTAGGCTAGGGGGAGATCTCCCTCTCTCTCACACACACACACAGACACACGCACACACATACACAGCACTTTTTTTTTAATAACAAGGCATGAAATTACTCTTTTCCCTGTCTCTCTTTTCTACTATGCAGAGTAACAGCGAAATGACAAGTGGTTACCAGTTGAAGTAATTCAGAGGATGTACTGCACCAGCTGTGGTTGTAATATGAGAAAAGAGAAAATACACTGACACTTTTTGTCCTCCAAATAGTAAGAAAGTGCCCTTCTCTCTCAGAGTTTGGTGTGTCCTTTGGAGATCGTTGTGGTTGTACCTGACTGTTCCATAATGTGGCAGGGTCTCAACAAGCCCCCCGTCACCCGTTGCAGAGCGGGTGTCCAGCAGCCACCTGCTCCCACGAGCCTCTGGTGGGCTGTTGGCCTCCATTCATAAATGTCGAGGAAATTACACATGTCGGCTCTGACCTGGGTGGCCATGTAATGGGCAGCACGCATAATTAACCTGGAGAACATTTATCAGCCCCGACGGCATTGTAGGAAGGGTGAGGAGGTGTGTAGGGAAATATGTGTATGCGTGTGCACATGAAAAAGGAAGTGAGACATTTGAAGTATGTCCACCTGTATGACAAAGTAATGGCCGTATGTATGTTTATTTTACTGCTTGGACATCTACACAATTGAGGACATTTTGAAAAAGCAGAACAAGGCTTTTTTTTCTTTTTTTTTTTTTCAAAAAAATAGACACGTTTTAGAGTGAGGGACATATTTGAAAAGTTAAGATGTATTTAGAAAGGAACTTTTTGTTAGATCATTTTCACATTGTGAAGAGATTGTTAAAAAAAAAGTAGGAACAAATGTGGAAAATCTGAACATATTGGAAAATTGGATCATTTTGTAAAGTCACTAAAGACACTTCATTTTAGAAAACAATGATGCTTTAGGAACATTTAAGATAGTTTTACAAAGTTAAAGCAAAAGAAAGGGAGGACAGTCCTGTAAAGTGACATGATGCAGAGGATGCTTTTAGAGTCAGAGGGAGGACTGTTTTCGAAAGTGTTGACATTTGCAGTTGTGGAAAGTGAGAACAAAGTTATAATATTTGAATACATGAATGCACTTTTAAAATCTATTTCTTTATTATCCCAAATATACATACACAGTACAGGGAGGAGCAGGAAACCCAAAGGCCTCATTTCAAGCCGCCACATAAATAATGTTTAAATGTAACAATGTTTTAGAGAAAAAAAATAAAGGAATAAACATGCAAATACGTAAACCATGCAGTCAGTGCAATGTATCACAAGCTTTATCAGTTTGTCATCATATTTCTTACTCCCAAAAAACAGTTGAAGCAAGCTATAATATAAAAAATTCAACACTATGCAAAATTGTCTGCCAGTGCATAAAAGTCTGACAAGCTCTGGATAATAGAAGAAATGTCACTTTCTTATATGTGGTGAGGAGATGCGAGTGTGCATGTTGTGTGTGTGTTTTTTATGTACTCTGTGTGAGGCCAAACAAACTCTCATGTAGCAAGTAAAAGTGTCTGTTAATACTGAATATCTGTGGTAAAACCTCTCATTCAAATTCACCATCACTCTCCGCTTAGTTCCATCAGTCATCTGTTTTTTTCCTCTGCATTGACAACAAAGTGAATCTCGTTTGGAAGCAAAACAATTACAAAGGCTCTGTCACAGATAGGTCTGTCGAGTGGCTCAGTTTCTGTGAAAGTATGCCAGGTTTTTGATGCGTTTCTCCCTGCTCCCCCCCCTCCCCTCGCCTCCCCGTCTCATGGAGATGTTGGCCGGCTATCACTGTTGGCCAGTCGTCCTGCTGTTTGAGATGTGCTCCCTGTGATTCAGTCTGGAGGGAAACAGTGACAGGCTTATCTTCCCCTGACGCTCACTCACCTGGAAAAAAGAAGAAGAAAAAAAGACAGGCTGAAGGGCTTCACAGCTTCACTGAGCATCCTCCTCCAGGGCTGAAACTCACACTGGAGAGAAAAAAAAACCATGTCAAGAAGTCTGTAGCCTACATCAAGAGATGTTAACTGTGAGAGATGAGCATTAAACATTAAAACTACAACATAATGAACAACATAACCATCAGATTTATTATCATGCTGCTGTTCTGTGTTGTGAACAGGCCACAGCAGGTGCTCTGATACTGTTTCCCTTCGCTGGTCTCTATTTTCTGCTGGTGAAAAGGTGCATCAGTCAGGAAGCTCAGGTGTAAAAAGTTTGAACTGTCATAAACTCTAAATGCAGCAGCAAAGAGTTGCATGTGCTTGTTCTGTCCTTGGCAGCATTGCTGCTATCACATCCATAATGACTCCAATAGAGGCAGCAGCAAGTTCTGACTGGCTAAAAGCACATTAATGATCTTTGATAATAGGGATTGTGCAAAATCCTGGATTAGAGTTACCATGATACATTTGGCCTATTACTCATTTCTTCTGTATCTGCGTATGGTTATAACAGCTTGGCTAACGTTAAGCACTTGCACAAATTTGAGCTGTGGTTACAGAAAGAAAAAAAATGCCTACTGATAGATTTGGTAATTTTCATGTTTTTCTTTCAACAAAGTTTAAAGTTAAAACTTAGACTTTGTTTAGTATTTTATATTCTATGAGATGCATAATGGTGTTGCGGGTGGCTGCTTCTGTTTTTTGCTCTCTACTGCTTTCACAGATGTATTTTATTTGTTCTGCCTGTACACACAACAATTGTGATGCATTTGTTATCCTGCTGTATGTGTGAGTACATTGAGAGCCACTGGAAAGTTTGTCATATTCCTCGTTTGTGAAAACATACTTTGCTCATTAGTTTTGTTGCAAAATTCACATAAACTTCTGCTGCTATATTTGTTTATGTTACTGATTGGCTGAGGTGGTCCTATATAAAGTAATACTTATACCTGATATCCTAGTTTTTCTTCAACTATTTATCTGCTAAACATATAAACATGGATTCAGCTGTCATTGGAAGTGTTAACAGCTGCTGATGCACTTAAGAAAATTGTGTGATCACATTCATCACACTGCAGTGGATGCAGGTGCAGGTGAATATTTGGTGATAGTTGCACAATCACAAAGTCATTTCATTTACACCTTTCCCCTTGGGTTTCCATGGAAACAAGCTTGGCGACTGCATACATGTGAACGTGTTGGAGAGAGGAAGGTCTGTCTTCTCACTCGGTGTGTGTGTTTGTGAGGGAGAGAGATAGCATATGGCATCAGCAGCATGTGCACGGGTGTGTCACTGAGTAAATACAGTATATATATATATATATATATATATATATATATATATATATATATATATATATATATATATGTGTGTGTGTGTGTGTGTGTGTGTGTTCTATATATGCATTTTCAGTGATGCATGAATACTGCAAATGAGCATGTGGTTCACTTCATGTGTGTTTGACAGCATTTGGGCGACTGCTTGTTCATTTGCATTAGTGTGTGTATTTACATATTAAATTATATTTACGCAAGAAAGCAGATCTACAAACCACAGGGGTGTGTTTGTATTTGTATTTATATTTGTGTCCACTGTTGTTTATATAAGTCGGCACACATATGGCTGCATGCTCATGACGTGTTTGTGCATGTGTGTATATCTGTGTGTTGTGTGTGAAATTATGAAAGAAATAAAAAGAATTGAAATGTGTAATGTTTTATAATGTGTTTGTACATGACTAAAGAAGTGTAAAAATGTGTATCCTCCAAACTGTGTGTGTGTGTGTGGGGGGGTGTTAATGGACATGGAAGTGTGTGTTAATTTTCACGTGTAGAAGTGTGTAGTAGCCAAGAAGTTAACATTC
The DNA here is from genome assembly GCA_030544235.1 of Lepturacanthus savala. Classification (NCBI taxonomy): domain Eukaryota; kingdom Metazoa; phylum Chordata; class Actinopteri; order Scombriformes; family Trichiuridae; genus Lepturacanthus; species Lepturacanthus savala. The sequence goes on from CM060461.1 coordinate 3,892,722, forward strand.
AATTTCTGATAAAGATGAACAAAGATCCTCCTGATTCTCTTCTGAATAGCTGCTGATCGCCTTCTTCCCCACACACACACACACACACACACACACACACACACACACACACACACACACACACACACACACACACACACACTGAGTTCTTTCCCACTTCATCGCATCGAGTCGTCAGCAGGCAACATTCTGCACTATCTCAGCCAGCAGATGCAAATTGCTCTCCTGTGACATTTCAGTGCTTAAAAAGAGAAATTTCATTTGACTCCAATTTTACTCTGCCGGACTGCTGCACACGCACACACACGCACGCACACACACACACACACACGCACCGCTCATCACACTATTAACTGCAGTCAAGCACGGCCTTGACGAAAAGAAAAAAAAAAGAAAAACCCAGAAGCTAATGGGGACCTGAGGCAAGCTAGAAGATTTTTTACATACATGTCCATTTGTGCCAGCTTTGATCTCAGTAGTATTATTTATTAAAGCCCCCCCCCCCCCCCCCCCCCCCCCACACACACACACACACACACACACACACACACACACATCTCTCATCTGTCAATTTCTCCAACTGAAATTCTTTATTTGATTCCGTTCTCTGGATTTCTGACCCTTGTTGCCTTCTGCTTCTGTTCCCTCTCTCTTTCTCCCACTCGCTTTCTTTCTCCCTCCGTTTGACTTTTTTTTTTCATTTTCAATTTCTATCTATGTCTCATAGAGTTGGGAAGTGGAAGGAATTATTTCAGGCGGGCGTCGGGGGGACCAGAAGCAAAAGTTCCATTCATTTTCCAGGCAATGTGATGTGACTGGCAGTAAGAGCACTTCCGAGGTTTGGATGGTGAAATCATAATAAGATCTACTGTGTAAGAATAAATCTGTCTGGGTTGGATTACCGGAAGAAGTGAACTATGGATGACTTCCCTAGGAAACATCTGATCAAAGATCTTAAAGGAATAGTGACTTTTGGGGAAATAATTTAATTGGCTTTCTTGCAAAGCGTTAGACAAGGAGATGAACACCACTTTCCTCTTTTTCTTAAACTGCAGTTAATTCATCTCTGCTTCTGTACTACAACAACATGCGGAAACTTCCACAGCTGGAAGTTGAAAGTGGAATCACCCAAAGGTGCAATAATAACCGCTACAGCAGATGCTGGGTGCATAAAAAGCCTGTCTCTCGAGTCCAGTACTGTATGTATTTCTCTAAGAGATGTGTGGTGGTTTTACACATTACCTGTGCACACTAGTGATAATTACAGCTGAAATAGCCTATTTTTTTATCTGCCATCTTGCTGGTACACCTTTAATTTAAAACATGTCACTAGCAAGCTCCTAGAGAGCTTTTTCTCAGCATTTGGAACTGTTTTTCTTTCTAATGAAGCTTTAGTAAAACTGCATTAAGGAAGATTTGTTTGCCTTGATTTTTCTCTCCAGCTGTTTCTCTATCACTTCTGGTTTCCCATGCTATCAAAATGCCTACATTTACAATTCCAATGTCACAATACCTGACCGATGATGGTTCTGCTGACAAGCCTTGAACCACTCTGTCCCTAGATGCCGTTCTTAATATAAATGTCCCATGTTTCATAATGCTCAATCCACACAGGAATGTGAACAGCCTGTATTTAGGAACCATGTCTTAAATGAGCTGTCGGGATTTCTATGAAGCTGCGATGTCACAACTACATCCCTGCCACATTCACATCAACCAATCAGAGAGGAGACTCATTAATATTAATGATTCAGGCATAAAACAGTCTGTTCTTTCGAGAGCTCTGGAAAGAAGTTTGATAGAGGGAATGTAAAACTATATTGATATATTGATTTTTGGTGCTTAAAATGACAAATATATCTTGTACGCAGAGGTTCTCAAACTTTTGTAACTGAAGGCTCACTTCCTATTATTGAAAGATTTCCCAGGACCACCTCCAAAATAAATAAGCAAAAAACATGACATAACAAAAAAAAGGGAAAATAAAATGGGCTGTAAATATGTGTTATGTCACTGTCAGCTGTAGTGACCAAAATAAATATTCTCTCTACCCTTGGTGAGACATAAAACAAATTTATTGGGAGAACGTTTTGAAACATATTGACTTTACACACTTAAATCCTGCTATTTTAATATATTTGCATCTGCTTGGAAACTAATTCTAGCAACCACTATGGGGTAAAACAATCCATCAATTTTGGGAGGAAATCTGCTTAGTAGCTTCTTTTTAACACTCTTTCACTAGCCTGGAATTGGTCAAATATGTCAAGAGTTTAAATCCAGCCTATATGCAAAATTATAGGTAATATAAATGCAAAGGTGAATTTAATATACATATACATACTACTACTAATATAGATACTTTAAAGACAAAATTTACCTTTTCCCCATCACTTCATCTAAAGGTTTAACTGCCAAATGTTTTCCTGTTGCTTGCTTCAATAAATGTTGTTATACATTTGTGAACAAAGGGTTAAACATGTATTTAAAACATGTCAACACCATATAGGATCCTTCAGAAGCCAATAAGATAATGGAAAAAAGATCAGGAGAGCATGGAAGATCATCAAAATACATTTTTGAAAGTAACTTATTTGTATAATTGTTGTTATCTAGACATTTATGTGTGATATTACTGTTGATTTATTTGGTTCTGTACTGCAGCAGCATTGTGAGTCCAAAGCAAATGTTCCTCTGTGACAATAAAGTCTTATCTTTTCTTAAGCGGTTCTAATGTCTAATGTTAATCCTGTCCGAATGGGACACGTTTTTTCCCACATGTCAATATGGTAATTGCTAAATTCAGGTCCTTTAATAAGTGTGCTCATGGTCATTTTAGAAATTACTTTTCCATTAATACGATTTTGAGGTTTATTGAAAGCTTTGATGTGTCTGCCTTGTGGGTGTTGATTGACAGGTTGAATGTTTGCTTGCTTTTTGCTAAATTATTCCATGAAGAATGTTGTTGCTCTCTCTTCTCATCCATCTTTTTAACACTCTGAATATTTGTCCCCAGATACAGACCTTTTCATGCTTTTCTCATCTCTCCCTCTTTCTCTTTGCTTGTTATTCTCTCACTTGCACGTCCTTGCTAACTTTTTCTCTTTTCCATTTTGTTTATCCTCTCTCTGTCCTTCCCGCTGTTTCTCTCCTTCCCGTTCTTTTTCTCTCCCTTCCTTTATCTTTGTGACTCACGCTTTCCTTCTGTCTCTCTTTCCATGTCTGACTCACTGACTCTATTTTAATCGCTCTCTCCGTGTCTACTCTCCCACTTTCGTGTTCTGTCTGAGTTCAAATCTTAGAGTATGTCTGTGTCTCTTTCCGTTATATCTCTCTCTTCCCATCTGTCTGAGTGACTGAGTTTCATTTCTTTTCCTTCAGTCTCTCCTTTCATATAGTTTCTTTAGTTATGTACATTTAAGTTTGTTGCTTTTGTCCTCACTATCCATCATACCTGTCAGTATATGAGGGGTTCTTTTGCAAAAACAGATGTCTCCATTTATATCCTAAATCCTTAATTATGTGTCCACTCCAGGGAGTATCAGTCAAACAGGTGTTTATTTATTCACTTAAAAAAGGTTTTTTATCTTTTTTTGTAAATGAACTCTTAAACTTTTCTCTCTCTTTCTTTCTTTCTCTCTGTACTCAGTAGTCACACCAAATATGGTTGCACAAATCCTTTCCAGCCTTTTCTGTCTATCATCTTTCTCCGTTTGTGTTCAACCTGATTGACTCATCCTGCGGCCCGCACCTCCACACACACATTCACACACACACACACACACACACATGCATACATATCTGAATTAGCCTTGGTTGCCTGCGGCGACTTCCATCTTGATAAGTGCATTGTTTATGGGCCTATAAGCAAAATGTTGCCTGCACAGCTCATTACTGCTGAGTGGTGAAGGAAACTCCCAGGAGGCAGCACACATACAGTAAACACATACAGTACACACCTACAGTATGCACACATGCAGTACACACACACAGTACACACACATACAGTACATGAGTATTTTAAGTATTTAAGTGGTTGTTTTTTTGTTTTGTTTTATTTGTTTTTCTTCATACAAATATTCTAAAATCACCGCAAGATCAGCAGCAGTGAAATGTTTCACTTTCTTTTCCTTTTGGCTCATCAGAATGAAGATGGAGATGAGTGAACCTGTAGAAACACTGGCTATCACATTCTCCAGATGGACACACGTTCATTACTTTACATTTGTGAAACATAAGGATTCGAAGAACATTGTAGTCAAATGCAGTTTGTGTGCTACACCTATATGCCATAGTAACATGAAGTTAGCAAGGAAGGGAGAGGTGCATGAGAGTGGAGATAAAACCACAAAACAGACTAAATTAATATCATCCCACTCTGGGATTCTTCAGCATCAAGAGGTTAGGAAACATGTGTCAGACGATGTTGTTGAAGAAATGAAAATCACTTTCAACAGTGGAATCACCAGCTTTTTGAAAACTTGTCAACAAAATCCCTGTTGTGACTAGCAGCAATTAATGACAAAGGTATAGAGCTAAATTTAGATCGACAAGTCCCACTTGATACACACCAAATGATAACATTACAGTTTTGAAATAACTTGCCCAACATTGTACATTACACACTCAAACACACACTCTCCTGCCTTCTGCAGATTACATGGTTTCACTCCTTTGTGTCTGCATCAGTTCACACCGAATACGACACTCATGACAGATGCTAAAATTTCCATTCAAAATCAATGTAAATGGCACAATGACATGTGATGATGCAACAGGCGTGATAAAGGTAACAGACGATGTGATGTCGATTCATTACGTTCATGCTTGAAGTTGAAAAACTATAACTTTTGCAGCACAGTCACGTGATGCTGTGCTGTGACATCCAATCAGCATTGACGAGGACTATTATGTCACTTAGTTAAAATCATTGTGGCCGTGTACAGGTTCGTGGAGCTAATTTCTTTACCTCTCGTTATTCTCTCGTCAACCATGGCAGAGGTAGCTGCACTTTATTTGTTGCAGATTTGGATCAAAAACCCAAATGGTGCTGTGTCTGGGTGTACAATATCCTCTAGAGACAGACACAGCTGGGTGAACATCATCACCTTCTCCAGGAGCTGCGTCTGGATGACAGTAGTTTCCAGTGCTACTTCAGGCTGAGCTGTTCCTCCTCACTGACTTTCTTCTACGCTTGATCCTTTGAGTAGTAGGTAGTAAGACGAAGCGCCGCACAGCTCCACAGTGTATTTGTGTAAAAACGCACAGGAACACATCTGTCTGTGCTCACAAACAAAATCCCTTCCTACTCTACTACTTTCTATTAAAGTTTCCCAGAACTCTATGACACTTTGTCCTACTTTTATGAGGACCAGAACAAAAAAGGATACAATGTGGAAGAAAGTTAGTAACGTGGAACAGCTCAGCCTGAAGTACATCTGGTAACTACCATCATCCAGACACAGCTCATGGAGAAGGTGATGATATTCACATCCACAACTAGTAAACTGCAGCTACCTCAGCCATGGATGACTGAGAATAGAATGAGAATGAGAATAGAGGGTGATGGTGTAAAATATGACATTTTGTGAGATGCGACCATGCATTCACACCAGCAATTCATATAATTCAATGCAAAGACATGATTAAATAGAAAGAGGCAAAAATCGCCTCTTCACATCTATCACTTCAAGTTGAAAATATTGAAATTTGCTGGTGAATTCATGTGACGCTGCACTGCGACAGCCTATCAATGTTGAGATTCCTTCTCTATCTTCTTTTGTTTTTCTTACTTTTCTTCTTCCTCTGCTTTTATTACATTTTCTTTTTCCTTCTCTTCCTCCTTTGTATCCTTTGTGTTTTCCCATCGTTTCCACCGACAATATGTACTGTAACTTTGATTCCAGCTGAGCAGAGGTTATTAACATAAACAAAGCTTAATTTTTTTGTTTGTTTTTTTTTCCCAATTGGAGTTCTATAAAAGAAAAATATTCTTACATGAATATGAAATGCTATAAATTTGTGTATCTATACTCATAAAATCATTATAGTCATAGCATTGTGTGGGACATTAACTAATCATTAACAGGAAAAAAAACAATACCAGAATAAGACCAGATGGCACCAGTGATCTCACAATATGATATGAATTTATAACCCAGCATTGATACACACAGGCATATTATTTTTGGTGCTTATATACGTTTAATTTTTATTGCTGTGTCAATGCAGAATTACAATGTCAATGACAATGTGTGGGTGGCCATTAGGGAAATGCTAAGGGCCACTCCTCTGGTGGAGGATGAGAGTGATACTTTAGGTGGCAGTTTATAGTTTATCTAGGCAAACTATAATCAATAATACTAATGCCTATTTTACCTAAGTCACTTAACAATACTTAGTGCAGAAAACAGACAAATACATAGGCCTGCAGCATGCATCAACTTCATTCAAGACTCAAAATACAAAACAACCACAAAGACACACAACAAACAATCACATAGGCTATGAGATCACTCATATATCACTACCACATATGATAGTTGTACTACTTAAGCAATCAATGCATGTAATTTCTTTGTTGTAAACCACTTCATGTTGCATTTTATTTATTCTTTTTTTTGAATTTGATAACTTCATTTCCTAGGATAACATCTGTCCTGTTAACACATTAATTATCAGACGAATCGTGTGTGCTGATGCAAAAGAGTAAAACAAAAATAAACATGCTTAACGGAGCTTAGTTTATTAGCTAATTTTACCTAATTAACAGGTTAGCACCATACTCAATTACAACAGGGAGCAGCTTTGTAATATTAAACACAGTTCAGTTCAACACCACAAAGTTCTGGCTGTGTTTGATGAGCTGCTTTATCTTGTGACTCCTATTTCCAGTTTTACCCCAAATAATCTCCTTACATTTCCTGCATTTATTTGTACCCAGTGTCACAGGCCTGTAGCTTCACTGCAAATATAATGTTGTTGTTGTTGTTGCATTGGTGGACCAAACAGTGCATTGACAGCACCTTAATTATTGATTTTGACATAAGAATACTCTGCTATACTCACCAGAGAGAGATGGACAGGTACTTAGCAGCTGAAATAGAGTGCCTGTATTTGGTTTCCTACCTAGCGATCCTGACAGGAACCTGAGCCAGCAAGTCCTCAGACTGAGCCTGAAGTAGTGCTGGAAGCAGCCGTCGTCCAGGCAGAGCTCCGGTAGGAGGCGGTGGAAGTGTGGCTCCGGAGGGTATCATGAACCCAGAAGTGACGATGGCTCTTGCCCCTGAGAATTGTCTCGGACTTCCAGCACAGGTAAAGCGCAGTGATGGTGGTGATCTCAGCCATGGATGGTGAGAGAAGAAGCAAAATAGGCAGGCTTGCTCATATATGGGTGGGAATACAACGGCGCAAACTTCACAAAATGGTCACTCGCCAAAACTTGAGCGACAGATTTTAATTTGTTGTGGGACAAAATCGCATCTGTCACGTCCAGTGCGAATGCACGTTTAGAGTTAATGTAAATATTTCTTTACCACTTCCAAATAGAACAACAATTACTAATTACTAGTTACTACAAGTAACTAAATAATTTATTAATGTTAATATGTTATTTACCATCAGATTCCTATATCAACATTGAATTTTCCTCCTGTACAGAATTGTGTTTGCCCTCTTTTTGTTACTATTACACCACTGCAGCTCAACAAGAGACAAAAAGGGAATTTTATAATAATGAGGCTGTAACTGTGGAACACATGAACATGTTAAGGAACACAAACGGCTGAAGCCTCTTAGTTGCTTCAGAAAAAACTTCTGAATACATTTTGTACATAAGGAGGACTGTGGATTTCATCCCCCATCACTTATGCTGAAAGAAGGATTATGAAGGAATCAGTATGAACATGAGGAGTGATTACAGCCATCACAACATAACATCTGTAATCCATTAATGATGACTTGGTGTTGCCAAGTTTGCCTTTTTAGGAAAGCTCTTATGTTCATTATGATCATTTGTCCAATGAATGATAGACCACTTGACTTCTGGAACATGTGAATAAATCGAGCCTAAATCTTTTGCTTCAGACTGCAGATGGATTACTACAAGAACCCTTTATTAGTGAGTCGTCAACCATAATAATTACAATTGACATGCTAATTTTGCTGATGACTTATTAGAGAGTGACAAAGCTATGCCTATTTATTAATGACTTGCTAATGATTGCAGCTGCAGACTTCATGGCTTGTTAGGAAATAAAAACATGGCAACCTGAAAATGTATCTTGTATAAGCAGTCTAGTTATATATTATATCAATATTTATTTGTAGATCAATTAATCCATAAAGTAGATTAGCCTAAATATCAATCCAATTGAGAGAGACAAGTGAATGACATAACGCTAATTGTTTATTACACAAACGATGTTGTCAACAATGTCTGTGGCACTTAGACTTCATGGGGAGATTGTGTGATCACGCCCTGAGCAGCAACAAGACAAATCCCCCCATGGAGTCCAGACACTGGTGGCGGTGCCTGATGATTCTGCTGTGACAGACAGGCTGATGAGGCTAAAGGATGATATGAAGCTGTGAATCTGGGGAGGTGGAGGGGTTCTAGCGGAGAGAGAGAAACACATTACAAAAGACAGCAGAAAGATGATAGGCTATGAAGGTGTGACGCTGTGCTATTGGAGAGATGACGTAAACAGCTGCTATATCAATTAGCAAGGAAATGATGACAGAGCATACATGAGGTGATGTGAATGTAGGTTGAAAAATAAACTTACAGCCTAAGCATGTAAAGAGATAGATTTCCTTTTCAAAGTTCCACTAAAGCTCCATAAACCCCTCTACAATTCAAGACCACCAATAACTACAACCTTGAAAATGACATAAAAGTTGAATCAGCACCTTTCTCAAACTGAACAAAAAACGAACAGCAGAACCTTAGTAAAAGCTGCATTTATTGGAGGAATGTTGTACTACAGTAGGTGAACTTACTTTGCTTTTACCTAAAAAAAAGGTTAAATAAAACAGCCTTATTGAAAATGATACTGATAGTTTAAAACAGGAAGCTCTGCAGTAAGTTCTTCCTGCCAGATCCAAGTTATTTTTCTAAAGAAGAAAGTGGAGCTTTTTTCCCCTTCAATCTTTTCCTCTTGGCAGTGCAGCAAAGGTGCAGCAGTCAGCATGAATTTGTGGTCTGTCACTGTCCTGTCTGGTTTTCTTGTGGTTTTGGTTGTTTTGCTCTGTGATTTTCCTCCAGCTTTCCCTCCACACCTACCCTGAGTTACCTCATTAGCTGCTCTGCTCCCTCACCTGTTCTCCATCCCCTGATTACTTCTCTTTGTATTTATGTCCAGTTTCCAGTTCAGTCTGATCCTGTCTGCCAAACATTTATACGCTTGGGTTCATCTGCACCACAGCATTTTTTTAATAATATAATACAGATGAAAAGTGACTCATCGAACAAAGTGATTTAACACACTATTTGGAGGAAAAGTATAGTTTAGTTTTGATTATGTTCAATTTCATTCAAATCCTCAAGATGCACAAACATAGAAGAGTTGTATTATTTAAGTATGGCAGCAGAGCATAATTTCTGATAATGTTCCTTTAAATTTCTATTAATTGATTTTGGGGCCACTTGGCTGTAACAGAAACATGTTGTGAATCACCTTTTAAAAGTTAATGTGCTGAACTTGATTGAGCTTAATTTTGAATCATGTTTCTGTTCAACTGGTGAATATTGGCTATGTTCAGATTGAAAGGCATAATGCTCAATTCAGATTTTTTTGTGAAATTTGTGAAAACGGGTACGCTGGTGATGAGTATCTGGTGAGTCTAAAGTGTCCTACTGAAATGAGCACATGCAAAATATTTGTTTTAAGAAGGAGATTAAGGAAGAAAAGAGCAAGGTTTTTGGCCATGGTTGTTGCTTTCTTCACTCTTCCTCCTAATTCAGCACAGAATAGTGACGTTTGTTACTTGTTGATGGCGTGTAGGTCAGATGAACGCGGCTTGACACTTCCGACTGAAGATGCATGTCAAAAGATCAGATACAGGTCACATAGAGGCAAAAAAACAAAAAACAGATTTGGGTCATTTCAGGCTGCAGTCTGAACGTAGCCTTATATTCACTGTCTGTTAACTATGTTTCTGCTTTCTACCAACTCCTGAGGGAAATATCTGTCTCTTCAGCTGCTAACTGCTCCTCTATGTTCACCAGCTAGTCGCTAAATGTATTGTTTGCAGAGAGTTATGAATTTCAACATTTCTGGAGGCAAGAACTAATTTAAAATATGGGGAATGAAGTTTTTCTTTGTGGTACAATAACACTACAGGTAAGCAAAAAAACATATCATCATAAATTCACAATTAATCTCCTTTAAATTATGATATCATTCTGTTTACATGGTCAGCAGATTTATACACATATTTATGAACTGAAAAAAATATTTGCTAAAATTGATTCATGTTCTCTACATAAAATTATTTGTTCAACCAACATGACTTTCTTATATTTTTATTTTTTTGTATTTTATCTTCTATATATTGTCTTATGCTAAACGCACTTACATTTGGTATATTAAATGAATGCTTTTCTTTAAGGTGTATTATATATAATTATCATCAATTAGATCAACTTTTTTTTTTGCATGAAGCTAACCTAACTTTCACAGATAAATTGGACATTAAGTTATACTATAAATATTTCATTTTAAAAGCGGATTTGTAATTTAAGAAATTAATTTCTACACCCACCCATACTTAATCTAGTCCAATCTTTTACCAACATTCAGTAAAAATGAAGAAGTATACGTCGACAACACATTTTCAATTATTAATCCCAGAGTTCATAGTAAACATTCATAACTAATTGCAGTTTAAAAAACATGGTGTGTGTATCTGTTTTTACAGTAAAGGGGAATACTATGTGTGTATATCAGGAATACTGCATGTATATTGTGTAATTTATTATATCAAATTAAATTTTATTTATATTGCACATTTCATACACAAAAGGAACAAGGTCCCTCAGATTGGCTCAAAACCACACATAAACACACACTTTGATATTAACACTACCATATTATCTTACAACTTAACAGACTGGAGTAATTGCAATCAGTAGATTTTTTTTTTACTGTAAAATACCAAATAACAGCCAGGGTTGTTTCAATCACTTAACAGAACAGGTGTTTATTTTAAAGCAGGCAGTGGTTTGGGATAGGAGCTCAGCAAAACTGGAAAAGTATGGTAAATTACTTTTTTTTTTATTAAACCAATATATCTACAGTATAACTTACATTTTTCAAAAGTCAGATTAGAGTATTCTCCAGAGTTTTCCTTTGCATATTTTACCACAGAAAGTTTGAATTTCATGTCATGCTTTTTATTCATTTCCACTGCACCTGAGCAATGGCGATTGACAATCAATAATCAATATGACTAGAGAGGGTGTTCTTTAATGTCATTTCAGCATGATGATACGTTTTGGACTGAGGCACTGAAGAAAAATAATGCATTCAGACTGCATTTGAGCTTGTGCAGTGCGAGGCGGCAGCGTATGTGTATCCACACCAGGTTTTGTGCAGTGCGGTGAATCCCCTGTGCGACAGCCTTCCTTATTTAAAGAAAAAGAAATCACAGGCCATGTCTACTCACTAATCTTTATCTATCTATAGATACTATACTGTAGATATAGATATGTCAGATGTCAATCAAACATTCAAACACTGGTGTATGGTGCTACAAGCATCATGATATGTATAGAACAGAGTTTGTTATGTGTACAGGTTAAAAACAAGTTTAAACAAGTACATTGGAATTCTCGTGCGCATCCCTGAATCATTTGTAGCTAACAAAAAACAAAGAGACAGAAGAACAACGTGTTACATACAAGAAAAAATTACATATGGAGACATTTTTCATACTATGGTCTATTTATTGCATACAAGGGATTATGGATCAGTTTGCCTATATCAAAAATACTTGAACAGGTCATGTTGCCTTAAGCCAGAAGAGGAAATGCCCTTGAATTGTGAGTGTCAACAAGACAACGACCACAAACACATGAGTAAACCAGCAGCATCTTGGTTCCAGACCAACAAAATTAAAGTTCTGGAGTGGCCAACCCAATCCCTGGACATCAATTCTATTAAAAACGTGTTGGCTGACATCAAAAATGCTGTTTTTGAGGCAAAACCAAGAAATGCAGAGGTAATCTGAGGCTGAAATACTGGTTGGTCTAAGTTGGTCAACTCCATGCAACACAGATGTGAAGCAGTTCTCAGAAACTGTGGTTATACAACTAACTATTACTTTAGTGATTCACAGGAATTCTTCAGTTTAGACAGTAAATATTTTATTATTATTATTATTAATTTTATTATTATTATATATTAAGTAATATTTGAGTTTGTGAAGAAAACTCAGAAAAAAAACTATTTCTTTGAATGGCCTAATATTTTTTCTTCATGTTCTGTTAAATAATATATGATATGATATAAAATGCAGTGTTCCCAATGCACAGAAATAAAAAAAAAATATATATATATACAGGTTTTGGCTTTACTCACGTTTTAAACACGCTATTATATTGAACACAACTGTATTTATATCCTTTAAGGAAAAAAAAATTTAACAGTGAACTTTAATTTCACAACGGTCTCACATTTGACATATCTTCGAGCTACTATCACATTAATTTTATGAGCTTATTGTGATCTCTTCCACATGGCTTCCTCCATGGGGTGTTGACTGCAGGATCGACAGTACAGTATATAACATTCAAGCACATGTCGACACCAGGAGCAAGTTCAAAACAGATGGCTGTGCAGTGCAGCAGCAAAGAGTTAATGCCCCGTGTGTGTGCTTGTGTGCATGCATATGTGTTTTTTTTGTGTGTGTGACAGAAGTGTCTCACTGTGTTGCCTAAGTGTGGGATCAAGCTTACACAGGCAAACCTACAAATTAATACATACGTAAAGCACCCAAACAGGCAGCAGCAGCCACTTACACAGACCCACACACAGATACACTGTGGCAGCTGTGACTTCACACTGGTTATTACAGTCGTTTAGTCCCTGTGGAGCAGCGCTGATGGAGCGGTGCTGCCGAGAGACGCAGGAAACACACGAAGAAGAGATAATCCTGTCCTGGTTTGTGCGTTTCTCGCTTTTTACATTTGAGGCTTTTGAACTGATTATTACACACGACTCACAGATATAAGCCAGTGTTACACACTTTAAACAACCCATCACACTTATCTGAGGACACTTCTGAAATATTTAGTAGCTCCTGCAAACTGCCACAACCAACGTGTTCTCTTGAAATGGTTCATATATTTTATGAAAAGTTTTCCACAGTTTTTTTATGCATAGTGTGATCAAGAGCATCCACACAAGCCTCTGCAGCAAGAACCTCAAGCAAAATGGTGTACATTTCTATTGTCAGTGGAAAATTTTATATTTTAAGATAATTCTAGATACAATCTAGATAAAATCTTAGATAAAATATGCATTTCATTTTCAAAATCTCAATTCAATAAGAGACCTTAAGATTTTTAGTTATTATGAAAAAGGTTTGGGGTTCCTAATTTTGCTGTGGTTGATGCTATGGAGATGTGTGTGATACATTACTCTTAGATATATATTATAGTGATGGTTTCAGGTGTGGCAGCACTGTGGTTAAAGTCTGGTTAGGTTAAAGCACACAAACACTTGCTTAGGTTCAGGGAAAGATGACGGTTTGGGTTAAAATTAAATAAAAATGTCCTGAGGCGATGTTAAAAATCTCTCATTAGTGGTCTCAAAAAGTACTCTCCTTTCTGTCTCTGTTTATCTAACCAAACCCCAACTGGCCACATCCAAATGCCCACAGATGATACCTTATTATATAGACTATATATTGATGCATGTTTCATTTCATGGATTGTACAATTGAGTGTATTACTTTTCTTAGTGAACGAGAACCGCTTGGCACAACAACATCTACAGTATAGTCAATTTGCAAACCAATTTTTAATATTTATTATTACTTACAATAAAAAAATCAACAAAGTGAAAATATCTTATCGTAATAATCCTCTTCCCTTTTTACCTTTGTTGCTCTCTGGTTGATGACTCCCAGTCCATGATGTGACCTTGGCTGTTATTTATTTTATTTTAATCACCTTTTTTTATTCTATATTTTATATTTTTACTACTGAATATTGGGCTGCCCCGGGACCAGGGAACCAAATTTACAGTAGACTTTGCATTCATCATATGTACATGTGCTGAATGACAATAAGGAATCCTTGAATCCTTTATAAAACACTGATAACTATTGTCCAAGTGTCTCATATGAAGAAAGTAGCCGCTTATATCTGTGACTAATGTGATGCAAGCGTCTCAAATGTCATAACAGCGATGACACCACAGGCTGAGATAATCCACTGTCAACAATGTTTTCAACTCCACTTACTAAATTACTTCTTCCAGTCTCTCCAGAAACCCACACAGGCAGGCAACTGCAGGGTAAGTGTTAGAACGATGCTGAGGATTGTATTCTGTTCTATTCTTTGTCTAAACTCCCGAGAGACACAAATAATTACTTTTCACATTGTGAATTTTGTTTTCCTCTGTAATTTTGTAGATAATTGAATTGGATATCCCTGTGGTGTTATATTGCCTGAAAAAAAAAAAGCTAAGCCAGCTGAGCAAAAACACAAGGAGAAATCTAAAAGGTTTGCCTCCGTTGACTTATTATTCCTGTGCCATTAGAAGACTTATCTGAATGCACTCCATGTCAGTCTGGATAATGCCAGATTGACTGACGCTGCCGAAAACCAAAATAATTGCCTTAAAAATAACACAAGCAATCACAGTGGATATAAGCAGCCACACACACACACACACACACACACACACACATACACAATTATACAGACAAACACAGACTCGCAGAAGCACATATACTCTTGCAGGCGAAAGACTACAAAGTGCCTGGCAGTGCTGTGTTTGCTTGTTGAGGTTTCATTATGTGTGATGGAGGTGTGAAGGTTTCGTTTGATCACTGTCTTATCCCCATCCCAATTACTCCGGCCTGTTAGCTGCCAACAGGAGTGAATGGGGAAGCTAAGACGGCCTTGAAGTCCGCTCCCCTCCCCCCCTTTTCCACTTTAAATTAGGGCTTCTTTACACTGTCTGTGATGGAGTTTTAGCCCAACATGTATTTGGCTTTGGGCCGGCCAACGCAGGGGGGAGTCGCCTCTTTACTGAGCTTAAGATGAAAGGGATGCAATATCTCCAGTGATCTTATCTATCGCCAGTAACTTCAGTCAGCATAACAAATGTAAACAAATGAACAGGACTGTGTCTGATTGTGTCCTTGGTGCCGAGATGATAACTTACAGAAAATACAAGCCCAACACAGCAGGACACGCAATCTGAAGAGACGGAGCATGACACGTGTAGTATGATTTATAACCGATATGAATGTTGTTGGGTGGGACATGCATTTTCATGTCTTAAATTGAATTCAAAGTTTACGGTCTTTTCTAGGTGGAAAGTAATTTGACTCATGAAAAATTTAGAGTTCACCCTTTTGACCCAAGAGTGCTGATGAGAAATGAGTAGTGAATCATCGGTGTTATTGACAGAATCTGCAGCTTTTTGCTTTATTGTGGGTTCAGACAGAATGCAAAGTGAATTCCAGAGGCACTGAGGATGGATACAAAGTCAGGGAAGATATAATTAGGCCCAAATTTGCCCGTATTAGAACAAATTGATGTGGAAATGTGAGTTGAAAATGTTTCAACTTTCAAATTACTGAAATAACGAAGCTCTGTTGAGTCCTAAGTTCAGTCTGAAACTGCTGAACACAGACACACACGTTCATTATGTCTGTTGCTGGCCAGTTTACATTTCAGTGTTTCCCACTGGAGGCTGGGGGGGGTTTGGAGGACTGAGATGACAACAGCGTGTCCCGCTGTTTGACTGGGGGACGTGTTTGACCTGACGTGTGTGTGGCTGTTGACCTTGCTCTCTGTACATAAGAGCGACAGTGCTCTCAATGAGGGACAATGACAGAAGTGTGAGGCGGATGCAATTTGTGGCACTTGGTTTTCTTCAGTGCTACACAATAATCAATGTGTGGGAAACTCTGCAGTTCGTCACCCTGAAATGAAAAATGCCTTCACATGTCTGGTCATATTCACTTTTTTTTCCTATATTAGCCAACAAGTCTCACCTTTCCTAGAGCAATTTTAACCAATAGTATCATTACATCCACTGGTTGGTCGAGGCCTCTATGATAGAACGTTTATTGATTTTTACTAAGCCGCTACCCGATTTCTCATGCACATTATACAATACAATGATCCGGGTTTTACCTGTTAAAACTAGAAAAAAAAAAAAAAAAAAACATTGGATATGGAATTAATGAAATGCCACTTCAGGTGACCTTTAATGTACACAATTGGTTCTTGGTTTGTGCAAATAAACAGATCATCTCTGAGCGATTAATTTTATAAAGAGTAGTTTTAGTTTGTTACTGAACTTGATGATCACAGGGTATGTTTTTTGTTTTTTTTCTGTAAGCCATGCAAAAATATTTCATTTTAGCCTCAGAGAAAAAAATACAGACCTGGAAATGTGCATGATATTTCCCTCTAAACAAGCAACATATCCTGATATAATGTTACCTGCGGTTCAGAATGACTTGCATACAGATTTATAGTGGAGCTTAAACTGTCCGAAACTATACAGTATGAGAGGGATAATACCCAACAAGGACAAAACCCTGCAGAGGTAAAAACCACCTGACGCAGATGATCATGGAATGTACAACTTGAAGTATATTATCCCACTTATGCCATGGCCAATTGCCAACAGTCAGTAGACAGTATGTAATTACATCTAAAATATCACCAAAATACCTGTGGTTGTATTGCCTGCAGCATCTATATCTGGGAGAAAAGAAGTATGAGTCCTGGAGAAGAAAAAAACTAAGAAAAGCAGCATCAGTCCTGTATGTCCCTGGCAGGCCGGTGTAATAACTGCACTTACTCATTTTGCATTATATAACAGCAAAGGGTACCATTATATTATACAAGGCTCAGCTGAAGAGAGGTCAGGTGTGCACTGCTATTGACCTCATTCAGTATAATCACACACACACGCACGCACGCACACACACACACACACACACACACACACACACACACACACACACACACACACACACACACTCACACACACACACAAGCTGCCTGCTTGGTCTGAAATCTCCAGCCTGAGGCAAGAGAGTGTAAAGAGACAAGTGTTAGTATGTAAAGTGACAAGAGTTTCCACACAGGGAGGAACTGTCCACTGTCTGCTTCTGAGACAATGTACTTATGGTTAATAATGCTCGATCTGTCCCTCCCATGATGCATTACTCCAATGCAAAGTCTACTGTAAACCCCCACTGACCCTCTTTTCTCTCATACATCTGCCAACACCTTGAACACCACACAGCAACACTGCCCACTATGATAAAATGCATAATGTATAACTGTAGATTGTGCTAAATGTTATCTTTATATAATTTATTTTTTTAAAACCCACAGGGCATTTTTTTTCTTTTGGTCTAATATTTAAGGGCATGTTGGTCTGAATATATTAAAACTATGAACTACATTATGGAACAATGACATAACAACACCACACTGTGCCATTTAGATTAGTCTCATCTTCCTTTCAAAGACTCAAAACTGGCAGCAAGTTTCTAAACTAAACAACTGAATCCTCTTTACTCCTTTCTACCATTTCCCCTGATTTAGTGATATGTAGAAGTTGTCCAGTGGTTCCAATATATTATACTACCATCATAAATGCATTTTCTATAGACTTTTTCTCACCCAGAATACAATGCAGGCATTTGAATATCAATAACAGTTTCGTCAGTGTTTGAAACCACATTATTCTTTAGAATTTAAAGTTCATTCAAGTGAACTGTTATTTATTCATGTTGCTTGTGTTAATCACTTTGCATTACACAAGGTCCTGTTTTCTTTCCTTTTCTTTTTTTTAACAAAAAAATACATGACATTTGTTTTTCTACCATGAGGAATTGACTGGTGACTTACAACAAGGACACAGTTGATGCTTAAATATTGCATAAATGAAATATATAGAGAGACATTAAATGTAGACCTACTTGCTATATAGCTAAAACCTCATTATTAAAGAAGTATATAAATTTGAACTTTAACCATCAAGGAACTTTAAAAATTACTATGAAATTAAAATTTTTCTTTATTTTGATAAGATGCTTTAAGTGCGTTTGGCTGCATTCACATTCATATCAGTATCATCTTCATCTGCTCTGAACCTACTGCACTTTCTTTCTTTCTTCCTTTCTTTCTCTGTACTATTATATCACCTCATCTCCTTTTTGTTTCCCATGAATGTGTTTATTGCTTTGTAGGTTTTAATAATCTTCACATATGTTCGAAGCTAATCCATACCAGCTTTATAAAACCTTAGTCCACTGCACAGATTATAATCACACTTCTAATCATGTCTATTGATCACACTCCCACATGTCTCTGAGCACATCTAATTCCAAGATGATGAAAGGTTGCAGCACAGCTCTTTTCCTCTTTATATCACAGGTTTCTTATTTTGGAGTGAATGTTTGAAGAGTCTTATCCCTCTTTGTTGATGTGAGTCAGCATCAAACTGTTCACAAAATGACAGAAGAAGTGCTTTGTGAAACGTCCTTGATTTCTTCCTGCAGCATTCTGCATTGATGCAAAGATGAAGAAAAAGAATCTCTCTTGTCACGATGAAATGAGCTTGTAAACAAAGGCTCCTGTTTAGTTGCAGAGCTCATTGTATAAAAGCCACAGCATGAAACAGAAAAGATTGTTTCTGGGTATTTCAGGGCTTTGCTGCCGTCACAAGAGCAACTATTTGAAAAATCGTACTCTCATTATGTCGTGTAGAAAGCAATAAAATCATAATTGTTCCGTCTCTTGAAACAGCCAAACAATCGCAGCGTGAAGTCTGGTGTTCCTGGCTGCTGTGTCAACTTTAATATCACAAGTCTTAGTTTCATCACAGCTCATAATGTTGTGCAGAATCAATAAAATGATGCAATTATGGGTTTTCAGCACTGAAAGAAACCTTTTGTTTGAGGGGTTTGCTCTCCTCCTCTCCCCCAGCAGACTGACATACACCTTTGACCTTGATGCTGTATATTCCCATCATTAAATCCTGCCGTGATGATAATAAATCGATCAAACAATTTGCTCTTAAACCAAATTTACCACTTCTTCACACTTTTCCTTTATGTTTCGCTATTACATTGTGGAAAGCCCACAAAGCAATCAACCTACGATACGACGACCTGTGCAGTTACTGCACTCAGAGGAGAGCTCACAACTCTGCGATTTATGTCCAATGCCAACGTTCAGTGTAGCACTTCTGTTTTTCAAACGAGGGACCAGAGATCATCCTGCCAGTTTACAGTTCACTTTCCTATTAGATGTGACTTTTGTGAACTTTCCCTAACAATAAACAAATGTTGTAC
The DNA here is from genome assembly GCA_030544235.1 of Lepturacanthus savala. NCBI lineage: Eukaryota > Metazoa > Chordata > Actinopteri > Scombriformes > Trichiuridae > Lepturacanthus > Lepturacanthus savala. The sequence goes on from CM060461.1 coordinate 3,912,285, forward strand.
TGCATAACCCTAACCATACAGTTTATTTACCACAATCACTTTAGCACAGTCTTGTCTAACTTTACCTATACCATTACTGCCATGTGCCTCTCTCTCCTAGAAATCACACTGAAGTGTATCACTGCAGCCAATTACGATCATAATGTTTCAACTCTTCTTTTTTTCAATATCCATTCCAATATACATTTTTTAATTGTGTGTATCCCTGTGGCAGAACCTCCCCCCTTGAATTCTCTAGCTTCCCATCATTATCAGAGCAAATAGATCAAGTTCTGAGAGTGAAATGAGTCAACTTGAGAGTTGGGGCTGTTGTGATGCTCTAAACCACATGTGTCAAACTGTGGTCCTGGAGGGTCGGTGTGGGTGCAGACTTTTGTTCCAACCAAGCAGTTACACACCTGATTCTACTAATGAACCACTAGAGCCCTTGCTAAGGGCCTTCATTAGTAGAATCAGATGTGTTACTGCTTGGTTGAAATGAAGGACTGCACCCACACCAGCCCTCCAGCACCACAGTTTGAAACCACTGCTCTAAACTGTTATTCCACTGTTTTACAACTGCAGCAGTATGGACATGTGTTTGGCCCTTAATTACTTTCTCACCGCCAGCAGAGGGAGATAATAGTCCTGCACTGCAGCTTTAACAAGACTGATAGAACTAATGTCCAAAACTCTAAAAATAACTCAAATTGCAATGAAACAGAACCATCCTTTAAATCCTTTCATCCTTTCACCCCTTTCTTATCTTATTAAGGGGTAACACATCTTTGGAATTGATGTCATTTGTTCCTACCATTACTCTGTAACACTAAAATGCTTTATTGAAAAAACTAATTATTGAAAAAAACATATTTTTTTCCATCTTTTTTTCTTTTTTCAATCATAACTCGCATGAAGATCACATGTTTAATTCCTTCAACTTGGAATAACCTTACTACTTACAACTCCTACACACACATATCTTGTCTTTGTCTCTATAAAGTGTGTTGCTGCCAGTGACAGAGGACTTTTTGATGTTTGCTACAGTGCTGGATCAAAGTCAAACACAAAAGCTCACTGTGTGTGTGTGTGTGTGTGTGTGTGTGTGTGTGTGTGTGTGTGTGTGTGTGTGTGTGTGTGTGTGTGTGTGTGTGTGTGTGTGTGAGGGGGACACAGGGAGGGAGCTGCAGTGGGAGAGACAAGAGAGAGGGCAATCCCCCTCCTTTCAGCCCCCCCTCCCCAGAGGACACACACACACACACACACACACACACACACACACACACACACACACACACACACACACATACACTCTTCACTGTGATACACGGATGAGATCATTCCTGATGAGATCATCATGTCTGTCTATCTTGCTCTCACTTGTTGTCTTTCTTTCCTCATTTCTTTGGCATAGCAGACACAGTCTTAGGAACAAACATACTGCAAATTTAATAAATACAAACATCCTTAAAATGGCATATTATTTTCCATACTCTTTTATACTTTCATACTGAATTTCTTTGGAACATAATATGTAGATACACAAATTATAAACACTTAAAAAAAAAGAAAAAAGATAAAAGATAGATTAAATAGTATCTCTTTCTGCATCTCCCTCTCTCTCCTCTCCCCTTTTCTCTCTCTTTCTTCACTTCAGTTCAAAGAGCTCTGTTGGCATTTATGTTTTTTCCTACTTTACAAAAGCCAATCTACTCTACATCAATGTCAAACATAGAAAACAAATGAACATGTACCCAAACTCATAAAAAGAACATTAACACATCATAAATGTTGATGGTATCTCGAAATTTTCATGCAATATCACGATTATTACAGCAGGTTGGAATTATGACCAACTTCACACCAGCGCTGTGGAGCGTATTGTAGCTTCTTTTGGGTTTGAAGCTTTGGTTCGACAGCACATTTACTGTATTGTTCAGTTCTATATTCCAACCCTGTCTTCTGGAAAGTTGCCTGGGTTATGTTTACATTCAACATGTTTGCTGGAGAAGCATGTATTAATTGATTCAGGGTGGATGTCGGTCGTACAAGATGTAGGACTCTAACACCAGAGTCGGGTGTTTCCATCCTGGGTCTCACATGTTTATCTTTAGGCAACAAAAGCACTTTGGTTAGTGAAAGATTGTGGTTTTGATTAAATGTTAATAAACATGTCACTCTTCAAGTCTGTGCAGATTTTTCTGTATAAAACAGAGACCAGGATCCTTCTGGACCCTCAAACCAAAACTGCCTGTGCCTTCATACAGCCATAAAAAGTTTAATGATGCTGTACCAAATCTGATCTTATACTGCAAGATCAGATTTGGTGGAAAAAGAAATGTTGTCTTGGAACATTTCACTCGTTCATTATCAACATAATCGCAACATACCAAATACTCAGAACTTTTCTAGCAATCGTATTTGCTGTTTCAGTTCAGACTCATATGAACATTGGGCTGCTGTTGTCAGCAACAAGCCCTGATAAATCCACTTCTTACTACCGACTTATTACTTTAATTCTGATTATGAGCGCTGCAGGTCATACTTATGCATCTTTACCTTAGTTTGAGTTTCTCTCATTGTTGCATCAATTTATTTATTTGCCTGACTTTCATTCGTTCTTTTCTATCAACTCTCTCTTCAAAATGTTGTCCTTCTCTTACTTGTCTTACTTTTAATTTATTTCCCCTTGGCCGTGATTCCTCCTTATTCGTTTTGCTATATTGGCATCACTGCTCATGATGAAAAAAGAAATTTCAAGCAACAATCTTTCTTTTTCTGCCATTTCCATCTTCCGAAGAAAACACCCAAGACCACAATGAAAACAGGCGAAACACACATCAGCACAACACGCGTAACACAACTCTGCAGCTCCCCGGGTGACTCCAACGTCGTAACATCCCTCCAAGGCCACGCAACTTTCTTAATTAAAGGCATAAATTTTTTCTCTCACTTATTTTTTTTCCATGACAGAACTACGGGGCGTTCTTTTCATTCGCCTCAGCCGAGCCTCCGTGAAGACAAACGCACTGATGGAAAAAAAAGGAAGAAAGAAATAAACAGCAAACCCTCAGCGACTCAGCTGTGCTACTGTAGCGAGTCCTCAAGGAACCCTATCCTGAGAGTGCCGTCATTTACATATTGCTTTGATGAAAGAATACATTTATTTGGTTTTTATTTGCATCAGTGGAACAGGATAATCTTCAGTCCTCCTCCTTCTCCTCATTCTTCTCCCTACCCAGAAAAATGAGGGAGAAAAACAAAAAAGGAGGGTAAAAAAAGACAATTTGTATTGTTTTTATTTACAGGTCACATTGGAAATGCCTGAGATAATTTAAACCCTGTTTGAAGCTTTGTTAATATGCGTAGACTTATATTCCTGAAGGTGTGTCGTGTTACGATCAGTCTGCTCCTATTTTTATCAGAACTCACTGCTAAGACACCATTTTAGGACATCCTTAGTTGATTTGTCTCTTCCTGGTGGGAGGCTGTAATTCTGTCAGACCTGCTGTGCATTTACATTGTGGCTGACAGAGAAAGTCGTCAGGTGAAGCTTTGATATACTGGCATGATAGCTGTTATCAGTGGTAGGTTACCTACATGTATCACTGGTTTTAGAATTGGTGGCAGTAATCAAAATCAGTTTATAATGTGATAAACCACTTTGGATTTCTAAATGATATTGAATGGTGAATTTTAAAATGTCAGATTTTGTCGCTCCCCACTGGTATAGCAATAACAACACAGAAGTAGACATGAGCCCTGTCAAGCAAATTTTTAACAAACTTTTGAAGAGTATAAACTAGGCAATGCAATAGTTCCATAAAAAAAAAATAATTTGAAATATGCAATTACATACAATTCTAGTGGCTTAAAATGTCATTCAAACATGTAAAATCTGTCAAAATAAAAAAAATTACAGCAATAAAAAGAGGAAATGAAATATCTGTAAAGTAAATCACAAAACCAGAATGTCTTAGACCAATGTTATCAGACTTATTCCAGACTTGTGACACATTCACTATTTTAACTCTGGCTGCTAAAGCTACTGGTACCTGAATCTCGGTGCATTATTATCTGCAGTCCAGAACCCTGTGATATATGGCTTACATTTGGTCCTAAAATATACACATTACACCTCCACATGTGCTGTCATTGCCAACAGCCACAATCATCTACTTCAAGCTGGCTCACAGAGAGATTTTTTGATATTCTTTCCAGTTTGGTTAGTAGCAGCACTAATGTCCTGAATTCACTATAAACTTGACTTTAATAGTTGTTCCTTGTCTATAAATGACAAGCTAATTGTTACTGTTACTTTTAATTAGACTCTTGAGTAATTTAGCAAAAAAGATAGCGTAGTTGTAGGGAGATTTTTCTCAGGTTAGTCTCTTGATTCTTTGTTTTATTGTGTTACTGTCTGCTTCTTTATGACCCAGGTTCTAATCAATCAAATTTATTAAAATGTCTTATTTTTCAGCTCAGCCTGGATTCTGACATCATTTTAATGAATTTAGGTCTTGACAACTGAATAAAAAAGTGTCTTCTCTCACCCAACACACACACACACACACACACACACACACACACACACACACACACCACACACACACACACACACACACACACACACACACACACACACACACACACACACACACACACACACACACACAGCCTTCTTTAGAAGAACAAGCCTGTCATTGTCCTTTTGCCTTTCAACTGTGTGAACATGAATTGCTGTCGTAAAACTCTGTGTATGGGAGCTTTGCCTTGAGACCAAAACTGTCATTGCCATCTTTTTTACACACAATTCCACTGACCTTCGTTTGGAGGCGACTTTGTTACAGCTCAATTTAAACTTTAGTCAGTTCGATAAAACAATCACTTCACTGGCTGTGCAGCACAGCCTTGTGTACTGAAATTTAATTAAAATGCACTTAAATGCTCTGCACATGAATAGAAATGCCTTTTCTGACCTCAAAAAGATGTATGTGTTTTATGACCAGATTCAGACGGAGACAACATATTTCCATCCTTGCTCTGACAACCCAGGTTTGTGAGGTTTGACTTTTGTTTAATCAAAATAACCAACGCTTATAACACAATGTTTCTTTTTTTAATTACTTACATAAATCTAATCTCTATGACCAGATATCTGCACATGACTATCTAGAATCTGTAAGCAAGTGTCAACTCTTTACAATACCAGTTTCTGTCTGCACTTTACGGAGCACCAAAAATCAGATTCTAATCCATACATACTTGAACCTAGACAATGTTGCAGGGAGGAAAGAAGGGGGACTGCATCTTTAAACAATTCACAGCCAATGTCTTTATTATAGTTTAGAAACACTTTGACAAAGGTTGTTAATTCAAAGTTTTTTTTTTTCATTTTGGCTCTTATCTCGTGATACACAAATTTCTCCAAAATGATAAGTTCCAGAGACAAAGTTCTATAGAACCTCCCTGAAATCCCACATAATCCAGGGCAGGTTGTTGCCAACGTTGCTTATATTAAAGGAGGGAGTTTTTCTTATTAGGGAGTGAAGGTAGGCAACCTCAGAGGGGAATGATCTTTTCTTGGCTTTGTGTCCAGGACAAGAAATTGTAGTATTGCTGATATTTGAAGACATTTCATCACATAACATATAAACTTAATTCACATAATACATCAAACCAACAAAAATGTCTGCAGCTGTCTGGGTCCAACAATTACATCAAAATAGTTCTATGAAACAAAAAAAAAACTCTCTGTCTGTCGTCTCGTCACATTTCCAATGAACCGTGCTCTGCTTTTACTTTCCTCAGTGCGTCGTCTGTCTCTCTTCCAGCACTTCCAGCAGCTAATGCTCAGTAGTATTTTTGTCTCAGCTTGAGCAGGATAAAGGAGTCACTCCTATTCAGGTTTTGTTAAATGTTCAGTGCCGAGTTACACAACAACCCACCGCGGAGCTGCCTGTGAGAGCCGATAAAAAGTAGCACTGTAAATTGAAATATTCACCATGGGGAGAAGAGAAAAGAAGACAAAACAAAAGCGAGAAAGAGAGAGAGAGAGAGAGAGAGACTGGCATGGAATTAAAGTAGATAAATGATTACTACAAGCTAGGACTCTACTTAACAATTAGCTGTGAGGATTGATCGTTTTGAGATCAACAAGTCCTCCAAATTAAATGACCACACAGGTTGTTTGATCATGTGACTGCAGCAAGACCCATAGGAGCTTTTTCTTTTAGTTTTTCTATTGACAGTAATCATCATTTTGACTGCATGTGCTTTACAAAACCACTACACATATCTCTTAATATGTAAATTACCTGTTAGAATAATGATTATGATTTGACGATGTTGTAAGGAAAGATAATAGTTTAGGTTAAATTGATCTCTTGAAATATAGTGTGGGATAAACCTACTAGTTAAAATTTTGAAACCTTTAGGGGCAAATCTTACTCACTCACGCCTTAGTAAATAGATAAATTCTCTCCTCCCAGGGTTTTATCAGCAGTGGTCTCCACATTATCTGTACACCACAGGGACTTTCCAACACTCAGAGCGTTGGCCTCTGGGTGGGATGCTGCCAAGGAGGAATGTGAGGGATGGGGGTATGGGTTTGTATAACTTGGAAAACACTGTCCAGTTGTATATATATTTTTAATCCTACTGCAGGAAACAGCAACTCCTCAATGTGTAGTTTTCTGTTGGCTGGAAGCCAGTCAAATGTTTCATTCAGTTTAGCAAGTTGGACAAAAACTCCCACCACTATCCCATAATTTCCTTTGGATAGATTTTCCCCTGAAGAGTAAACATTTATTTGCATACTTGACACTAACGACCCATTGGTTATTCCTTAATGGTCTCATATTTCTCTAATTGGATGAGTGTGCAAAGCTAATTAATTAGCAATTACCTGCTAATGGTTGCATATTCATGAGCCCACAGCCTATTAGCTTCCAATAAATACTTATTAAGAGGTCCTGATTGCTAAGTAGCTTATCATCAACATGCTCATCGCCTGATAATGGCATTGGGCCCACTTTCTTTCTTCAGTTTGTCTTGATAAGAATACAGTGACTCTGAGAGAGCTGTGGAATAAATGGATGAGATTTCCATCAGTCCTGAGAATAATTGGCTTTGTGGTGGCCTTATTGAGTTGATCTATTACTGATCAGAAAGAAACGGATGCTGTGTTAGTAGTTAAAGAACAAATACTTCATGAAGCACTTCATGAAATGCTAACAAGGGGATTAAAGCACATTGTTGAAATTAATGAGAGAAGTCGGTGATGGAGTCAGTGGTTATCAAACGTTTTTTTTTTTCATCATAGGAATCATTCTGTCAAGGAACCCACCCCCTCCCCCAGCCAGCAGCTGTAAATCATTGTTAGCTGGAGCAATCCTGCATATTACATGGAACTTTTAATATGGTGATGTTTGGGTATTGCTTATTTCTTCTGTTTTGAAGTTTGGAAATCATCTTAAAATATTGCCCTGTTTTGTTAAAAATATGTTATATGATAAGAAACACATGATGAACAGATAATGAAATGAACAGATCTTGCGGTACCTGAAATAGAAATAGACACAGACTACAGAAACGAACTGAGAAATTTGAATGAATGGGTTTCAGTAAAAAGATCATTGCAGAATATTGCTTTTAAAGAATAAGACCTACTGTATGTGACAAGAAACATGAACAATCAAACAATATTCAAGCTGTCCATTTATTTTACAGTTTGATTTGCTGTACTTTTAGTTTTACTTGTAATCTGACAAAGCTTTGTCTTCTGCTGCTGGATAATAAGCAGCTTTTCTCATGTGTTGCTCACAGGAATTTGAATATCACTGTAGGTCAGGTGAAAGACAATTACTCCTGCAGTTGACTTACACTGATTCTTCTAAACCCGTTTAGGATTTGAACCACTAAACTGCCTCTCAGTGAAACTCAATGACTAAAGGCAATTATAACTAATTCATTTCTAGAGGCTTATGACCCTGGACATTTTACACATTTACAATCCGGCTCCTCTTTGTTTTCGAACTACTGAAGGATAACTTTTTTTGCATAATCCCCCAGAGTGAATTTAAAGTATTTTGGAACTGAACTCTTCAAATGCAGCATACAGCATTAAATACAGTGCTACAAGGACACAGCCACACCTGTGAACAGCCTGACACAGTTTGATCAAAAGAGCCAACTTTTGAAAGTGCATAATCAAATAAAAGGAATTATTAATGCAAAATGTCAACCTGGGCTCCGACATCTCCCCACTATGAATGCTGCTTTTGAATTTCTAAATGAAGTGTTGTCATCTCCCGTGCTGTCTGTTCATCTCTATATGAGCCAGTGCTTTTGCCTTCTTTTTTAATCACCACATTGCTCTTTTCTCTGTGCAAACACAACATATATCCTACCGCTCGACACCAAGAGACGCTTGTGGCTTATAAAGTTACTATGGCAACGGCGGGATGCACTCAGGCTTGCTTCCATGCAGCTGGGACCCATGCTGTGCTGCAACCTCAGGGGGAATGCTGGGAAAGTGGAGTGGAGGGCCGGGGGAGGGATGCAAACTGGGATTAAATTGCATTGAATCAAAAGTCAACATGCACGGCGAGGATGCATGTTTGATTTTTTTTTCAAGCATTGAGAGTAGTTTAGTCGCATGGTGCAAAAATCATAGATGTGAGGGGTGAAAACAGAATTTTAAGTCCTCCGAAGACAAAAGAGAGGTGTCTCATCAAATAACAACACAAAATGAGTCAATGTTAAGTGATTGGATAAGACATTCTAAGAAAATCACCTGGAAATGAGCAGAATAAAGTATGACAATGGAGAAAATGAAGTCAGTGTGCGGTAGGAGGTAGGTGAATGAGAGTGTGTGCGTGTGTGTGTATGGGTGGGTGTATGTGTGTGTGTGTGGGGGGGGGTTTAAAGATACAGATGGAAGGAGAGAATTTATGTGTCAAGCTACTGAGGGAAGAGCTTCTAAAACCTGTCAAGAAAATGTTGAATCAAAACTACTTTCCTGCAACGTTCTGGGAACCGTTTGCATTTTTTTCCACCCATTTTATCACCAAACGCAGTAAACTGCAACACAACAGTGGCAGAGATATTTATATTACTCATATATATGAGCTGCCTCATAATGCAGGAATATTTCTGCTCCTAAAATCATTTTTATGATCATATTCAAATTGTTTGCATGAATCTTTAAAACATATCTACACATTTCTGCCAGCTAAATATAAATGCTGAAGCGGATATTGTATGATTATGATGTGATAAAAAAGTATTTTAAATTAAAAACATAATTTAAAGGATTTAATTGTCATATTATTAGGTACTTAGCTACAACTAATGCAATCTTTTGCAACAGCTTTGCGGAAAATGTTACCTTCGTGAAAGTTAGTTTCTTTTAAAATGGTTTCAGGGAGATGTTAAACTTCATGCTCATTTTAAAGGTCTTAGGCCTAGTCCACATGAATGTGGATATTTTTGAAAACAAACTTTTATGGACCATAGTTCCCATCCACACCGCTGATGTGATCTGCCTCAAACAATGTCAAGAGCATGTCAAAGCAGTAAGTGGCGATAGTGCTCCTAACAGGAAGGCCATTTTAGCCAATTACAAGACTAGACTCCTCAAGTTTCTATGGATACAACTTCCTGTTTACTGTCACACAGTGTGACATCAACCATGTCGACAAGAAAATACAGTACATATTTTATTTTTTGCGGAAATTATGTTTACCAAAGACAAGAGTTGATCAGACAAGGTAGAGATTGTCTTAGACAAGGTTGAAGAGCTGAAGAGCATTTTAGAAATAAAGTTAAGCAGGAGGGGAAGACAATATTTCTTCTAGATTCTATAGTAGGATATGGTACAATAAAGTACTAGTCCTGCAGATGGCAGCAATGCAATTGTTGGATGCTAGCTGCCTTTAAAACCCCAAAGAAGAAGAAGAAACTGTGGTTTTCCCATCCACACATAACTGTTGAAACCAGACTTTTCAAAAAAGTTCACCCTCACCCAGTTTCTGACGCCCCCCAACTACTGTTACATGTAGAGGAAAGGCCAAAGCCGCGCAGAGAAACACATGGTTTCAAAAATACTCACAGATGGCCCTTTAGATTATAGTGCTGATGACTTGTATTGTTTACTAGTGAGAGGTGTTTCTAATATTTTATCCACCCCATTTAAATCAGTGAGTTTACACCAATTTAGCAGTCATGATGGGGTGTTAATCTCGCTCTCTCTCACTCTCTGTGCATGGGAGTGAGAATATTTGTGGCACTTGGTTTTCATTCTGTGACACAGCGCCACACAATGGTCTATGTCTGGGACACACTGACCTCTCTCAAGCTTCTCTCTGGAGATCTACAAATAATAGGTTGTTTGTTTTGTGTTTCTCATGAATATTAATCAGACTCTCCTCTGATTGGCTGATATGAATGGCTGTGAATGGAGGGGCGGGTGGTGACTGTATAGTTGAGACATCACAACTTGGGAGCATAACAAGGAATCTTGACAGCTTGTTTTAAGGCACACAATATGGGCTGTGTGCATTTCTGTGGATTGAGAGTTTTGAACAATGGCATTCTCATAACTAAAAACAATTAAAATCAATTTTTCTATGATATGGGACCTTTAAAGTATTTTTATATGTACAGCACCTTGATATTGTCAACAGCTGCAAATGCCATACAAACAAATAAACCTAAAGCACAAACTGAAAAAAACATGATAAAAATCATGCCATGTTTGATGGTAACCAGGCAACCTTCAAATTAAAAGTTCTCATTCACGGTCACCCAATATACTTTTTGACCTATAGTCTTATTAAATGAGGAAAAGAATGAATAATTGCTTACTGACGCCTACTTCTTAAGGATGCAAAGGTTGATCGTATATACCCAACACAATATGAGACTATAATTAAGACCAAAATAACCATTGCAGTAGTGTCATTCTTCCATGGCTGTAAGAGTTCTACCCTTCTCTTACAACTTCAATATTAAACTTTTCCGCTTCAGATAGTCGTGTGTCGTTAGTCACACTTTCACACACTTGTCAGTCATCTTGATGAGCTGTCATCCCTTTCGAGGCTGAGATTACCAGCATCCACAGAGCCTCCACAGATGCTGAACCTAGACGATCTGCCATAACAAAAGGTAACGCTGATGTTACTGTTTTTGAACATTTGGCATTTGTGCCCTTTCATCTGTTGTTTATACGCAACAAAAGCATCTTCAATATCACTCAAGCACCAATGAAAAGGAAAAGACAGGACGCAGGCATCAAATAAAGGGTTACAGATAAACAGCGAGTGATGATTTATAGTATTCACTTAATAGCTCTTAAATAGGAAAAACTTTTATAATGCAGCTTGAGCCCCACAAAATCTATAAAGTCATTTTGGAAAATGTCAGCAACATATATGAAGCACTGCATCTGTTAACTGGTACAGCAGCTTGTATCGATCCTAACAGGTAACTAAATCTACCTGTCAAAATAACGCCTTGAGCTCACAGCTAATATACAGGTATCTCAGTGAGCAGATATATAGCAACTGCTACGAGCTAGCGAGGCGGGTGTGTTGGGGGGTAACAAACCCGTTGTTTAGCCGACATGTCACATGAATCAGGCCAATTGTATGATGGCCTTTTCTGCCGCGGCGGCCTCGTAAACACCAAGGTCAGCCGCAACAGTGGATGGAGACATAAATGGGTCATATATATTGTAACAAGGCCGCGGGGGTCCCAGACTTCTTTATTGCCAGTTTCTATGGCAACGGTTTGGTCCACGGATTGGCCTTTTAATAGTTAATAGCCAGCTTGCTCTTATGGAAATAGAAAAAAAAGGAAAGAGAAAAGCCAGGGCCTCGCTTCATGATGTTTTTATGGTGACTGGAGTGCCGGGTGGCTGATCCCCGAATGCCCTTTTCTCCCAGGGGCATTTGATTCGTACACTATCAGCAGCCCCTGCTCAACAAACACGTACACATCTCTGTACACCCACTATCACCTCTTGTCCATCTCAGTTCCTAGGTCGGCTGGCCCACCGGGGCCCCTGGGGCAGGGAAACAGGGATAATAATTGGCTCCAGTTTATCGTTGACTGCATTGTGCGCATCCCACATTTGATCTATTCTTTGGTGGCAGACAGCAACAGCCCAAAGAGGCTCCTTCTCAACCAAGTGCCAGTGAGCTCATCCATGAAACATCCTCTAAAGGCTTAGGGCCATTAGGACGAGCAGCAACAGTTTCATCAGGTGTGGGAGGGGGAGTGAGTGATGAGAGAGAGATACTGATTTTATCTGAGAATCCTTATAACTGTAACTATGTTTGTAAAAAAAATATTGATGTGGAGACAATATAGATGTCACATAACTTTTCTGTGGTGACTGGTCACATAATTTATAAACCATACAAACAAGCTCAATTCAAACCCACAGGACTTAAAGAAGTGAAGATCTGAAAACAACCGTAAAGTCATAATTGTGTCCTGCCTTTAAGATTCTATGTAAAGTCTCTCTCCAGTCAAATATATATTTGTGTTCTTATGCCTTCAGTGGTTGGCCTCATCAGGAATGGTGATCAGACTGCCAATAGACGTGAGGTCAGGTGCTGGGCCTGTAGTGCAGCCACAACTGTGGACTCCTTTAAGGGAACCACAATCGCCTGAGATCTCAAGTGGAAGTCCCACATAGATTTCATCAGAAAAAAGGCCCAGCAGACATTCTTCCTGTGACTGCTGGAGAAGTTCGGCCTGCCTCAGGAGATGCTGATCATCTTTTACACCTTCATCATCCAGTCTGTTCTGTGCACATCAGTCACTGTTTGGTTTGAATTGGCCACCAAACATGGCAGGAACAGACTGCAACGGAAAATCAGGTCTGCAAAAAAAATCACCTGGGCCTCCATTAAGACTTATACCAGTCCAGAGCTAAAAAAAACAGGCAGGAAGCATCCCTGCAGACCCCTCACACCCTATATACAAACTATTTGATCTGCTCCACTTTCGTAGATGTTGCAGAGCTGCGAACACCAGGAACATCACACACAAGAACAGTGTCTTCATTTCTACAGCTGTCTCCCTGATCTCCCTGTAATCCACCTGTTATGACATGTCCATTGCCCTGAAAAATTTTGCATTATAAATATGTAATTCTTGACTTCTCTTTAAATTGTATTAAAAGATTATATATTGTTGATATCTCTATATATATTTTGTGTGTATGTGCACAGGAGAGAAAAAATCTGTGGTCAAATTCTTTGTATGGTCACACGTACTTGGCTAATAAAGCTGATTCTGATTCTAATTATGTGTGTATTTTGATGCTAAGAGGCTGTTTTCATGTTCATCTGCTGAAAGTTTATTAAGATGCATTGCAGCTGTTTGTTTGTAGCATCCGAAGCTGACTAGCTTCTGGAAGCTACTCAATCAGAACAGAGAACAAAATGTGAAGGGCTGTATAAAGGCAAGGCAAGGCAAGGCAAGTTTATTTGTATAGCACATTTCAACAACAAGGTAATTCAAAGTGCTTTACATAAAACCTTAAAAGCATCAAGATACAATTTAAGACAGTTGATTAAAACAATTTAAAACAGTTGATTAAAATAAAAAAATAGATATAAAATAAAAATAAGAAATAAAAATTAAGAATTAAAATTTATAACTTCGAAATTAAAACAAAGAACAAGTTACAGTACAGTGCAGAGTAATTAAGAATGATATTAGCAGTAGGCAGCATTGAACAGAAAAGTCTTCAACTGTGATTTAAAAGCAGTGAGAGTTGCGGCAGACCTGCAGGTCTCTGGGAGTTTGTTCCAGATCTGTGGGGCATAGAAACTGAACGCTGCTTCTCCATGTTTAGTTCTGACTCTAGGAACAGAGAGCAGACCTGATCCAGATGATCTAAGAGGTCTGGATGGTTCATAAGGGATCAGCAGATCTGCAATATACCTAGGTCCTAGACCATTCAGGGCTTTATAAACCAGTAAGAGTATTTTAAAGTGAATTCTTTGGCAGACAGGAAGCCAGTGCAAGGACCTTAGAACTGGACTGATGTGGTCTACTTTTTTAGTCCTAGTCAGGACTCGAGCGGCAGCATTTTGAATCAGCTGCAGCTGTCTGATTGACTTTTTAGAGAAGCCTGTAAAGACCCCATTGCAGTAGTCTAGTCTACTGAAGATAAAAGCATGGACAAGCTTTTCCAAATCTTGCTGAGACATCAGGCCTTTAATCCTTGATATATTCTTCAGGTGGTAGTAGGCTGACTTTGTTACAGTTTTTATGTGACTATTGAAATTCAAGTCTGAGTCCATAACTACACCCAGATTTCTAGCTTGGTTTGTAGGCTTTAACATTGCTGATTGAAGATGAGTGCTGACTTTCAATCGTTCTGCCTTGGCTCCAAAAACAATTACCTCAGTTTTATCTTTGTTTAATTGGAGAAAGTTCTGGCACATCCAATCATTAATTTGTTCAATGCATTTACTCAGTGTTTGTATTGGATTATGATCTCCTGGCGATATACTGATGTAAATTTGTGTGTCATCTGCATAATTATGGTAACTTATTTTATTTTCTTTCATAATCTTAACGAGTGGGAGCATGTAAATGTTGAATAGTAGAGGCCCCAGAATTGAACCTTGGGGGACCCCACAGCTTATGTCTATATGTTCAGATGTGTAGTTGCCTATAGACACAAAGTAGTCTCTGTCCTTTAAGTAGGATTCAACCCATTTTAGTGCTGTGCCAGTAAGTCCCACCCAGTTCTCCAGTCGGTGTAATAATATGTTGTGGTCAACCGTGTCAAATGCGGCACTGAGATCCAGTAATACTAAGACTGAAATTTTGCCATTGTCTGTGTTTATGCGGATGTCATTACAGACCTTAACTAGAGCAGTCTCAGTGCTGTGGTGGGGTCGGAAACCTGACTGGAAGTCATCAAAACAGTTGTTCAGTGTCATATAGTTAGTCAGCTGTCTAAAAACTGCTTTTTCAATTATTTTACTTAAGAACGGAAGGTTTGATATGGGCCTGTAGTTATTCATTACTGTATTGTCCAGATTATTCTTTTTTAGCAGTGGCTTGATGACTGCAGTTTTTAGGGCCTGTGGGAACACACCTGACACAAGTGACGTGTTTACAATGTGCAGGAGATCTGAGGTCATACAGGTAGAAACTTTTTTAAAAAAGCTTGTTGGCAGAATATCCAGACAGCAAGAGGAGGATTTCAGATGTTGTATAATGTCCTCCAGATTTTTATGGTTGATTGGATTAAATTTTGTCATGCCATCACAACTGATTTTGAGTTCACACTGGGACGACACATATCCTGTACCTGGCATGGAGGAGGTGACTGCTTGTCTAATTTTGAAAATTTTTTCAGTGAAGAAGGAGGCAAACTCATTGCAGGCTCTGGTGGATACAAGTTCAGGGGCTACTGGCACAGGGGGGTTTGTTAGCCTATCGACAGTAGCAAACAGAGTACGTGAATTATTTTTGTTTTTGGAGATAATATCAGAGAAAAAGGACTGCCTTGCTTTTCTCAATTCAAGATTATAAAGCCTAAGTTTCTCTTTATAGATGTCATAATGCACCTGAAGATTAGTTTTTCGCCACCTGCGTTCAGCTTTCCGGCATTCTCTTTTACCGATTCTGACCAGCATTTCATTTCTCCATGGAGATCTCTTTTTGCCAGAGATAATCTTCACTTTCACCGGTGCAAAGGCATCAATAAGATTTGTAACTTTCCTGTTGAAGTTTTCTAAAAGTTCATTCACTGTAGTGTAGGGGGTGGCAGGTGTCGGAGAGAAAGCCTGGATAAACATTTCTCTAGTGTTATCAGTGATGTACCGTTTTGATATTACCTCTGTTTGAACACTTCTATGTGTGGAGAAAGTGCTCTTAAAGAACACACAGGAATGGTCAGACAAACCAACATCAGTCACCTCAACCTTAGAAATGTTTAAACCTTTAGAGATAATTAAATCCAAAGTGTGACCTTTGATATGTGTTGGTTCCGTTACATGTTGAATTAATCCATAATTTTCAAGGACACAACACAGTTCTTTAGCACTGCTGTCCTGAGCATTATCCACATGAATGTTAAAATCACCAACAATAATAACATAGTCAAAGTCAATGCAGGTTACAGACAGCAGTTCAGAAAAGTCATCAAAAAAGTTTGCACAATATGTTGGTGGCCTATAAATATTCAGGGTCGATGTGAGTTAAGTAAAGATTATTATTAAAAATATTGAGCTGTAAAACATGCAAAGATATTCTAGTAGAGCCAGAGAAAAAAAAGGATACCTGTAAATGTACATGATGTATTGCCTTTAAAATTTAGTGAGGCATGTTTTTGCTGTAGCATGCGGCAAATAGCACAAGCACAAAAAGCATGCACTTGACCTTATTCTATTATAGCTATTGTAAGTGGGATGTTTTTTTCTAGTCTTAACCCTTGTGGTTTTATTGTAGAAAGAAAATCTAAATTCTGCAACATCTGATGCAAAAAGCACATCCTAATTTATAAAAATGAGTCCGGCTTTTGCAAGCATTTCAGCAGTAATATGTTAAGAGGCTTTTTGGCAGCACATGTAACGACTCAAGCTATTCTTTTGAAGCTTGTTTCTGACATTAAAAAAAGTAATTACCTTTGAAAAAAATCTTAAACACTGCTGTATTGGTTTTCTTAAATTGTACATCTCCCAAAGAGCTTTGACTGTTTTGGTTTAACAAAGTAATGGAAAAGTTGAAATGAGATGGGAGAGAGAAGCAGCCAATACATCTTAAAATACATTGTTGGGTGAAGAAACCAAGCAAGACATATGATAGGTGATTATCTCTTTTTCATTGTGAAAATGAAAGCCTTATAATAGAAACAGGAATTTCTGAGAGGAGGCTTGTGGAATATGAGGGAGGAGGAGGTGTGTGGGGTGTTAGTGGATAGTTAGTGCTTCCTTTCCCAGATAAATGCTGATGCCATCTGTAAAGGCATCCTATTGTTTCATGCTGTCCTGGGTTTTTATATATATTTTTCATTTTGTCATGGCCCTTTACGCTGCGTTTGGGTTGTGATTCAGAATGAATGGTCACTGGCTGGGATGATGAGATAAATACAAAGGAGAGGAAGAGAAACAGAGTGGGTGAGAGGGAATAAACAGAACATGCGAAAGAGAGGAGATAGAGGCAGATGGACAGTGACAGAGTGGAAGAAGGAGAGGAAAATGAAGATGGACAGACTCAGGGATGGAGTCCAGTAGAAAGAGAAGAGACGTATCAGTGAAGTAGGAGAGTGCTGCTTTATTTATCCCATCCAGGCAATCATGTGTCCACTTTTCAGGATATTTAGGTGTCCCACTGAATGAGATGACTTTAAATCAACCCGCTGAACACACAGGGGCAGGCTGTCAACAAACAAATATTGACCTTTAATTAAAACCCACACTTGGTTCAGTCTTTATTGTCAAGTCTGATATATGATGGATATGATGCAGTTTGATTGATGATATATAATATATGACTGAACGGGCAATTGATCAGACTTGCTGTCTGTGACGAGCCTTGAAACTGATACTGTATTTGTATTAGAACATGCAATAAACTGTATGAATTTATTATACTTTTACTTATACAACTGAGACAACATTGCTGCAAAAATTTATTAGGTTATCATACTTAAGGCAAGGAAATAAGTAAATGATCACACAAAACCATTTTGGCATACATATAATAAATATTTTATTCATACAGTCATTATGTATAACATATTTTTGACATTTTATGCTTTTATATAGTGAGAGTAAAGAGATGACAGGAAATGAAAGACGAGAGAGAAATGGAGAATAGCATGCAACAAAAAGGTCCACTACCCTAATTGAACTGTGGACTCTGCAGTTTTATGATATGCATGTTAACTAAGCTACAGCCGTGCACCATGCTCTCCTGTATTTATAATTACAATAAAGCTGAATATAAGCATTGAAACTCAAACCATAAATTTATATATTTAAAATGTCAGTTTTGAATGCTAAGTGCATAGGAAAACTGTGCTACTAATTCTGGGTGTTTGATTTGAAAACTGAAACAGACTGTCTATGTTTTCTTCTCCCAAAATTTGTAATTAACAATTACAGTCAAAAGTGCTGTCTGATTGCTGCTGTACCTTCTTTGTTGTAACACTTTTTGTTGTTACAACCCCACATCTCAGAGAAATTGCATTTGAAAAAAGATGTTTATTACATTTAACCAATCCTTACAATAATCAGCAATTCTAAATAGCTCTGGTAGTAATGGTCTTTCACTTGTGCTAAGGAAATCACTTTATTGAAATCACTGATTAATCACTATTTTGAAAAATGAGATCAGACAATTTAAAAATAAATAAAAACAAAATAAAGATTAAATAATAAAGTCATTAATTAAGACATATGATATGAGATATGGGATAAGACATACATATTTATACAGACTCAATATGTAAAAGGATACACATATTGGAAACTACTTCGACAAATATTTGACCTTTATACACAGTACTGCAGTGGCTGCTTACTTTTTTTTTGCCATACCAACAAATCTGTGTCCAGGCTGATGTATCCATCAGGCTCAAATGCAAACGATGCAGAGGAATTTGTGTCAAATGAAATGGAGAATGTGTCAGTGACCATGGGATGACACTGTCAGCAGCTCAGGTCAGCCTGTGGTTCCATTAGAAATGTCAATATTGACTGTGGATGCTGTAAAGCCCAGAGGTTTTTGACTGGAACACAATGTGGCTGTGAAACAGAGCCAGGGAGAACCAGACCTGCAAAATGACTGCTCTTGTCTGATTCAAACCAGCACATACACAGACATCCTCTTACTTTCTGCACATGTGCACATTCCTTTTCCCCTTTTTACCATTTCTTGTGTACAGATCCAATCTTGAAAATAGACTCATGCATGATTTAATAACAAAAACAACTTTCACACTCGGAGAGAGTCCCAAAGTATACATTCATGTTAAAAATCACTCTGAAGTTAAAATAATGAGAATAAAGAAGAAAATCATTCCAACACTGTTTTATTTAAACTATAACCACAACTTTTACTGTGGTTGTTATGGTGACCATGATAATAGAGATCTCCTTATCTTAATGAGGTAATCATTTTAGTCCAAACAACTTGACCAAGTACTTACATATTTACACCACCATTTTCCACAAACCCTAACCAATCACTTTAATATGTGTAGACCAATAATGTATTTAGTTGTTTAATTGGACCTGATGTATAAATGGTAGAGAGACAACATGAAGCAAGGAAGAGAGAGGCAGACTGGGGATGTTGTAGTTTATGGTCAGTGTCCCAACCCCTCATATTCAAATTCAGTTGAATTTGTACATTTTAAGACTACCTAATGACTATTTCTGTGTTTGTTGAACAGTTGATAAAATAATGATAATTATGTTTTCCCAGGCCCAAAGCTGATGCTCAAATGACTTATTTCAACCCACAATAGTCCATCACATCAGGAAAAATGTAATTTTCAATGATATAGAAGACATTTTCTATTCATTTTCTGTAAACTAATTAGTTAATTGACTATTATACACACATAGCCTACATATATCTGCTGCCTGCCAGGTGAGACTGAGAACAATTATGGCAATAAAATTTTCTTAGCTGTCTATTCATTAGACAAATGTTGTTTTGTTTTGTAGCAACTTTCATTTGGTTCCCCTTGATTAAAATGAGAGAACAGTACGGGCATAGGCTAATGCTAGGCTACATGCATACTGTATTTGCAAATAATTGTAAAGCTGTCTCCGTTTATATAATAAGATGTTTGCTTTTTTTCCCTTATGCACAAGCAAGGAAGCAGGAAAACATGTTTTTTTTTCCACCTTCATGCTTTCATTCATTCAAAAGGAGACACACACACAGACACACACAGCTGCTTCCAGTCTGTTTACAACCTGAATCTTTTGTTTTGGCCTGTTCCACTGTGTGTGTGAGGAGGGGGGGGGGGGGGGGTCCCCTCAACCTTGACTGGGCGCCTCAGCATTGCTTTTTCAGATATGAATAGATAAGAATGGATAACATTTTTTCACGGGTATTGGACAGTGGTGAGCACAGCATTAGCAGAACATGTGCAGTCTTGTCTCAGACATGATTTTTCCGAATTAGTCGTGAATTGAAGCATGTTTTCCAAGTATGAATCAAAAATTGGATAATGGATGAAACTATGTAATAATGTGGAGCATTTTTTTCCTCCCTTCGGCAAGAGCTGTTGTTCAAAAGTCATAATGGGATGAATTACTTTAACAGTAATTTTGAATTTTTATTATTGTCCAGCCCCGGTTCAACCTTCTCCCCAGAGCTTCATCTATCATCATCTGTCATCATCCTTCATCTTCATCTATCCCACATTCATCACATTCATTCATCACACGCAAAAGGAAAAAAAAACACACACACACCAAAACACTTAATCACTGTGATTACTGCTACAGCTATTATTATACACAGCTTTTAAAACCTGGAAGTACGTAGGGATAAATGTGGCTTTTTAGCATTTCACACTGCTTCATATATTCCCTTCATGCAGTCATGCATAATTGTGTGAATGAAACACAAACTTTTAAAATTCAGAAATACATCCCATGTCCTGAACATAAATTAATACAGTCATGGTTTGTAATGATAAATAAATAATAAATAATGATAAAACTCTGTTAATTATCACATACAGTGAGATATGAATATTAGATTTGTTCTAGGCTCTCAAATATTTAAACTATCTGGGAAATCCTACAGTTCCCAAAGATACCAAATATATCAGGCAGGATAACAGTACAGGGGAAGAGTATAAAATGATGCACAAGACAGTTGTAAATGTATATTTGATGTAACTGTGCAGTTGTTAAAAATGCTGCCTGAGGTTTGAAAATCATGTTCACTGTAAGTGTGATGTGGCTTCAGTCAAACACTGAAGGAACAGATATGGGATTTTATTGTAGTAGTAGTGGCTCCAATGGTTCCATAAGGTAACACCAGTATTTAACAACATTTTAGTTAGTGAAATGAATTTGTATAATACCTTGACATATTTTGTCTCGTGGAGATGTAGATTCTTGTGGAATTTATTTCAGTTGGGCAAATTGTGATCATTCTTTTGTGACAGCTTATACTGCACTAAAAGTCATTTCCATGTCTCATTATCTGCATCAACGTACCTTTGAAAAAGGCAAAAGGTACATCAAGCAAGCATACACATTCATTTCCAATTTTTGCATCAAAATTTTCTATTGCAATACTTCAAAATAAGTATATGGAAATATAATTTCTGCCTTTTCTCCTATTTATGATCAACAATTTACCACAAACTATGTAGTCAGTTCTTTCATACAGACAAGATAAAAGGTACATTACCTGGCCAGCACCAAACAGGACAAAGCTGACATTTAGCAGTTAAAGATAACGATTTTTTCAAGTGGCAGGAAGAGACTAAATGAGAACTAAAAGGTGGATAAATATTAAACGACAGAGATTGTGATGTTTTGACAAAAATTCGACTTGAGTATGATGCACCTGCTGGATGTAAAAGTTGGCACCTGTTTGCCATTACAGACAACTGATGTGTTTCTGTGGGTTTGTTTTAGTTTTATTTTTTTATTTTTTTCTGCCCTCTGGAGGTTGTTTGCTTAGTTATTGCAGAAAATTTCAAGTGACCCAGGAACAACAGGCATCTCACACACAAATTGAATAATCCCTGGAGAGCTGATAGGAAATACTGCTTCAATTTTGCTTCAATTTTGAATCCATTTGTCCTCGTGGCTCTGCTGTGTGAAAGCAAGAGGCATGTGGGTAAGAGGGGGGGGGGGCTCAACACTCAGAAATCCTTGAACACGGTCCCAGAAGTAACAACAGAAGAAGGACAGAGGACACTCCTCATCAGGAAGCACCGCTAAAATCGGCTTCTTTTCATTGCTTCAACAAATAATCTGGCATCAGACAAAATTAAATATTTGATTAATAATAGAAGAACAATAACACCTTGCAAGGGTCCGGACTCAAAATCCCCACTGGGGTTGCTGGGAATGAAAGCACAAACAGTGATCCAAATCCTGTGTGTGCGCTTGTGTGTGTGTGTGTGTGTGTGTGTGTGTGTGTGTGAGAGAGAGAGAGAGAGAGAGAGAGAGAGAGAGAGAGAGAGAGGCTCATGTTGCAGCTAAATGTCAGGTTTTAGCAGTCAGAGGGGGATAAGCATGATTTGAATAATGTTTTCTGTCAGCTGCTGCCTCGCTTGTTAGCAGCATATATTCACACACACACACATACACACACACACACATACACACACACACACACACACACACACACACACACATACAGCGCCACATTCAATCAGGTGCATACATGTATATAGTTGTATATTGCACCTAAATGCTCTTCACCAAGCTTGAATGCAAGAAACACACTGAAATGAAAATACTCCCTTACAAGTATACAATAGGTGTATACTTGTAATACACACATCTACACACATATCTGCTCAAATGACAAAGGAAATATCATTATGGAAAGAGTGCATCAAAAAAATCTAAACAAAAACTCTTTAAAAACGCTTTTGACTTTCTGTGTCCAAACTCAGTAGGTTATACTTTACAACATCTGGGACTCTAACCAAAAACGCCTGAGACACAGGCAGCTACCAGCCAGGTTCTGTACTGCCATCTTAGAAGACACAGAAATGTTTTACCTCATTGTGTCACATGTGGACCTTAAACCATTTAATGGAAGAAATTCTGGGACCATATTTGATATCAATGAATCAAGCAGTAATATCGGCTGATGTCACTGTAACTGACTGGATGATCATGTTTTTAGGAAAGTGGAAGAAACTTAATAAGGAACTGACAGTAGCAAAGAATGATTAGTATTGCACACACACACACTCACACACACACACACACACACACACACACACACACACACACACACACACACACACACACACACACACACACACACACACACACACACTTTACCTCAAGTGATAAAAGTGCTGCTATTTGCTACCCAATCTCCCATCATCTTCTTGCGGTAAAATGTGCTATTTTTCACATCAAGGCTCTTACTGAAAACCACCCACAAACATACAAAGACAGTGGCGTGCATATTTTTCAAGACAGTGCAGTAGTGACAGATTTGCATATCTTGTGGGTTGGTGGATCTGTGGGCTTTGTGTTTGTTTATCATGTATTTTTCTATGTGTTCAAAGGCTTTATTGAATGAATTATGATTTCAAGTCAGTATTTCAAATAAGGAATCACCTATTTAATGTCTGAAGAAAAATTCAAAAGTAACATTTCATAAAGTTTTCTACATTATTTTGAAATTGATTCCACTGGGAAGTGTAAGTTGCATTGATTTCATATGTATTTACTATAAGACCGAATGTTCAAGTTGTTCATGTTCCAATCAGCTGTTAAATCTAATAGATATTGAATATTGTAAAGTGCACCTCTACACCTCATGTAGAGGTGCAACAAACATTGTGTGTGTGTTTGTGACTGTGTACGAGGAGCAGAAGCCAACATGCAGCTCTGCAGTGCTGTGTGCTGATGAAGAAAGAGTGTATGTAACACTAAGCTATGGCACAGAAAAGAAATGGAGCAGCAAAAAGGGGAGCTTGCATCGCTGTTATATCCTTAGTATGTCAAGCATTGGGCCCAGAGGCCGAATATAGTGCCGCTGCTTCGTTTGGGGAGTTGCGGGGGGTGGTGTCAAATGAGATGGGGAGGGAGGGGGGGCTTCAAGACCCAATATAACTGTGATCTAATAGTGCCAGTGAAGAATTTGTAGCGTCGGGTGGCCGTGCACAACGTGTAATCCCTGACACAGTTGGCGATGCTTTGCTGACATGACATCCAGAAAGTCAGGACCAGGAGGAAAGTGCTGAACTGTTCAATTCAGGACGGAGCATTCGCTGTCCACTTGATTAATTACTTTTAAATGAATTGTGACGGGACGATCATTTGTCATTGATTATATTTTTTGTTTTATAAAATTCAAGAAAGACTTTTCTATTGTGATTTGATGTGATATATTAAATGCTGAGGCTACATCATCATACGATTATCATTGATTATGCGATAATAAATAAATGTTGTAAGATGTCATAGCCCGGAGTAACACATCATTATGATTAAAATGCAAATAAGCCTAACACTCTACGAACATTTAGTAACTTTTTAAAAATCATGATGTATTTGCAAAGCTGCAGTTAAAAAAACATCAAAAAGTCAAGCACAGAATCAGACATTTTCCATACAAAAAAAAAAACAATAAACACTTAAAGTCTTAAAGATCACAACCTTTAATAGGTCTTTCATAAATGATTATGTGAGATTTCCTTTGTCAATTTTGTTTGATAACAAATCTTTGCCCTGAAGTCACCATTTTGTTAAGACTTTCCTCTGAAATAAAAATCTAATAAAATTAAAAAGAAAAGAAATAATATCACATAACGCTCTTAACATTGTAGATTGAAAATAGATCTGAGTTTTGTTTTCTTCTTCATCACCCGATCTAATTTAATCTGCTAATTTTCCCAATTTGCAAATAATTTCTTCCCTTGGTTAAAATGACCTTTTCCTCAAAACTGATTTCATTACCTTGCACCTTTCCCCTGTACCTCCCCTCTGATTATACACTAATAATGTTGCCTCTACTGTCTATGCCCTGTGGCTCTGACCCTTTCACCGAGCTGTTTGCTCCTTGAAATTTCACCCTAATTTAATTCATTCTAACGACACAGTTGTTCACTGGCAGTAAGAGCATCAGTTAAATCTCTGAAATTCAAATGCAAAATGCCTTCAGCCGGGTTTATGGAGCACATGGGATCTTTGCCCAGGAGACACATTGCAAAATCAACGGTATATATCTGCTGTGTGATTTATCTGTAGAACAGATCCATGCTCCCCCACTTCAGTCAGCGAGCAAACAGCATTACGAATGAATGAGAAGATGTCAGGCAAGATCATTGTTTAGGTTATCATCTGTTGAGAGCAGACATTGATAGAGACATATTTCCCCTTGATTAAGCATGACCTATTTCTACCCGCTACCCCCGCCAACACACACACACATGTAAATACACTCTAACATACACATTTATGCACATAAACCAAGCACACACATACTGACAAGCATGTACATGGAAGTAGGGATGTGCACTTGCAAATACACACACACAAAACACAACATAGTGAAGCTGCAGATAAGACACCCATCGTCACGGTGACTACATCTACACACTGTGATGCAATTGCCAGGTCCTCACAGAGTTAAAAAATGCCATCAATCAAATTGCAACGTCCAAAACACCCGAGGAGGAAATTCATTGGGACCGAGCCTGACCCCTCTCGCACGTCACTCAAGAGGCAGTTTTCCAACTCAGTGCTGCCACGCGGTATTTGGAGAAGGGTTTCCAATGGTTACCTGCTAGTCAACTCACTGCAATTTTGTAAGCAGTCCAATACACCTTACACAAGCACAAAGCAATAAAGCAAATGTCACCGTAAAAATGTTTAGCAGAGTTACGTAACACCCCATTTTAGCTTGAAGATGCACTTTTCATGATTTTTAAAAATGCACTTGTATGCATAATCTGGGCATTAACCAGGGGAAAAAATTACTCCAAATCAAACAGATTTTAACAAGCTATGCCCCTAGTAGAACATCTGTGTTATTTCACACCAGATCTTAATGTGTGTATGTGTGGCCTGACTTTGGTCTTGAGTAGTTGTGGCATTTATTTACTGATTAGCACCCTAAACTGGACACTCATTCCACTGCTACTTTCACAGCTACATGCTAGCTGAGCTCTTTCAGCTCCAATGACCAGCTACGAAACAACAAAGAAATCATGAAACAATCAGAGTGCATTTGTGAAAGAGGTTTTATTGATATAATTTCGGGTAAAACACTTAAGGAGTAGCACTTCAGTAAATGTATAATAAAGTGTGTGTTGGATTAAATATTCCCTGATTGACAGTGGAATCACAATGCATCTGACAATCAAGCCCAAATTGCACAGTCATTGTCCAGATATGTAAAGTAAGTAAGTCTCTCTTAAGTTTTGATTTATTTTCTCTTCCCACAAATACTTCACTTACTTCACTTGAGCTGAGTGCAAGTCCATTAATGCCTCCTGAAAGTGTGCCCTCAACCCCATTTGTGCAAATCATTGCCACATTGTGTGAGTTACAAAAACACACAGAGTTCTAAGTAGTAACCAGTGAGGCTGAACATTCTGCTTCTCCTTCAGATGTCAGATGACACAATTGTTCTAAACATACGGAACCACTTACACCTTAGCTTCCATGGTTTTTCAGAGTTTTTTTGGGTGTTGACAGAGCTCATAGTCCAAAACAATCAATGTGGTTTACTTGAGGAATAGAAATAGCATAAGTAAAATTGATTAAACCTAAATAAAATTAATTTATTCTGCCAGCTGTAGGTTGCACAATATATCATTTCAGCATTGTCATGGCGATGTGAACATGCGTGATAGTCACATTGCAGGATGCGTGATGTCAATTAGGAGCATTTACTCAGATACAAGACTTGTGGTCTCTTGCAAAACTGTAATGGTGACTGACAAAGCAATGGGTGTTACTGTTATAGACAGAATAGAATAATCACAGCCTTAAGTGGAGTTATTGCAAAAATATACATGATAAGAACAATGAAACAAGAACAGTTTGCACTAGGTGAGTCTATCTGAGGAAAAGATGTTTTTTTCTCTTCTCCTGACCTTATTTGGCAGAAGTTTGATTCAACAACTTGCTCCACTGATTGGCTGAAGGAATTTGTCTATCAAGGCAATTAGTATGACCTGAACATCTGATGTGGAACGATGTTTGGATCAGGTGCGACTGCTCAGCATAGTGTCAGCAAAGACCAGTCAGGAGCTAATCAAGTTCTTATTAACAGTTACACCATATAAGAAAGGTTCCAGAAAGGAATTGTATAGTATTAACGTTCAAGTAAAGATGGTTTGCACACATTCTTCAATTCCTTTATGTTGTCATATCAAAATATATATTGCGGGGGAACAAAATATTTAATGTCAGATTTTTCCAACATCGCCAAGCTCTAATTAGATGTGTGAGACTGAATAAAACAGCTGAAACATGTTGGTTTTCTGTGGAAAAGGCACAATTAAATGCAATCAGCAATACAGACTAGAACCAGAAGTACAGGTAAGAATACAAATGTACTGTAATTAACTGACTAACACTCTCTTTAGTCATCCTTTTAATATAAATTAAATAAACTATCTTGGTTTGTATTAGCAGCAATGATGTCTGCTGATGGCAAAGTTTCCTTCCAGTAACAAATAATTTAACAGTCTTAATTAGTAAAGAACATGGAAAAAATAGGAACTAATGAGTGTTTTTCTGTGTACCTTAGTGTGGGAATGGAGCAAAGGATTTGAGATTTTAGGATCAAATGTGTGAAATGAGACAGCTGCATGTACCTTCACTGTAATATATTTAGCTCTCTTTCCTTGCTTGATATTTCAAGGTAAGCAAAGCCAACTGAGGATTCCTGATGTTTTGCTGTTATGTTTCACAGATCTGTAACACACGTGGGTTAACCAAATATCAAGTCGAGCATTCACGTATTTCACACCATGTTGCTTTGGACACATTCTTCATCTGCTGTTATTGGTGTTTTTCTTTTCTTTGTAATTCTCCATTGATGCCTGATGGAGAAATCCAGGCAGAGGTCACCCCTGTGGTTAGTAGGGATTCAGTGATGTGTTCAAGGACACTTCGTTCGCTATTATCAAGGTTTGACAATAAATCCTCTGTTAAAGAAAAAGAAAAAGATACGTAGTGGTTAATATGCAAAGTGAGTTTCAAGACCCTTGAGCTTTTGAAAGAAGTTTAAAACACCTCTCTCTCTCTCTCTCTCTCTTCTCTCTCTCTCTCTCTCTCTCTCACAAATACACAAATGTGATGAAAAGCTAAGTATGCCTGAATAATTCCTTTTTCAGATGTGGACTTTCATAGTATGAACAGCGATGCAGCTGCATCTCTCTCTCTCCACTGAGTGGTATGAATACATACGTTAAAATTGGGAAATCACATTCAAGTCTTGGCTGGTTGCGATGTAATTGGACTTTTGCAGAAAGCTCCAATGAAACAAAGCTCAATCTATCTCAGTGCTTATTTCAAGCTGAGGAGAATAGACAGTGCTGTTGCAGAATGTAGCTTCATTTTATATCAATACCAGGTTGTCAGACCATGTTTCTATCTGAATGTGTCATTAAAATCTTTTTGTCAAGTAACTTGTGATAATGTTAAAATTACGTCCACGTTTCCTTTAATCTTATCTTCAAAAAACAAAATTCAATTCATCCTGCTGAAGTTCACAAACAAATGTATTTCTTGGCGCTGCAGTGTTCATTAAAACCAGCGTCACACGGTCCCCACCTAACATCAGCAGTGCAGCTGATTAAGCATCTTAGTTTAAGAAACTTCAGCAGTGCATGTTGAGAGGTTTTTGGCTTTTTATTTATTTCTTTATTTATTTTAAATATCTTGGAGTTGTTGTCAAAATGGTACTGTTATGTCAACTGAGCGGAGCATTTGAGTGCTCTGCTCTATGGCGTTAACAGCTCCATAACCTGACTTCTGTCTGCCCTGCTTCTGGGAGATTGAGTGTTGAAAGACTCGTCCAAATGATGAATGATAGCTGCGAGCAAACTACATGTGAGGAAAAGTACGGGTGTGTTTCCACAAACCTTTACTCTGAATGACTGATGCTGGCCAGCCTCCAAGGCTTGCATTTGTGCTGTCAGTGTGGAATACAGGGAATCTGTCTAATACCGCCTCTGCCAAAGTGCTGCAACAGTAATAGATGATGTCTGAAAGTGACACAAGTCAGATTGCTGTTGGCAGACATGCAATACAGAGAAATAAGCTGGAGTGATGGTTTTATTTGAGGGCATCAAGGGCTTGGAGGCTGCAAGTTTTCAATTGAGCCAAACACTGCGGCAGCTGATTTCAGTGCCAGTAGCTGGTCCTCTCTGATTGAAGCAGTGCTTGATCAGAAGAAAAAAAAAGAAAGAAAAATCTTTTACATTGCAGAGTTCCAAAAATGCAATTTCGTCCACTGCTGCAGTTCTCTGAAGAATCCAACAACAGCACATTGAGCGCACTTTCAACATCTTGGTAAAGGAATAGCTGTCAAGGAGTCAATTGTAATTGTGTTTTGTTTTGCGAACCCCGCTGACCTGCCAGCTGGCCTGTCCAGCTCCAGCTCACGCTGTGAGACAGGCATCGCTCAAAGCCACACATCTCCATTTTCAAGTCTAGTGAAGATCCCAAAGTTTCTGAATAAACCAAGTATGTTTTATTATCATTTTATGATTCACAAATCATCTATAATATGGAATAATATAACCATAAAAAGACATAATTCCTGGGTTTTATTATTTCACTCAGTCATCATGTCTCCAATAAATAGCTAGAACAATCTCATATATTTTACCCAGGCAGAGTGGAAAATGATGATTTAAGCCACCTTAAAGTTACATAAGGGAAAAGTGGGAAAAGTGTGTGTGTGTGTGTGTGTGTGTGTGTGTGTGTGTGTGTGTGTGTGTGTGTGTGTGTGTGTGTGTGTGTGTGTGTGTGTGTGTGTGTGTCTGTGTGTGTGTGTGTGTGTGTGTGTGTGTGTGTGTGTATGTGTGTGTGTGTGTATGGGGGGTGTTATGCTTGACATACTGTAGCTCTGACATCTTTCCCTTTTCCTTTTTTTAATGAGAATCACAAAATAAGAATAAGCTGTTTGCTTTATTGTAAGCTCATGTTTTACCATTTAAATTGCTAATTTAGATTGTGTGTGACAAGCTTGTATTTACATTTTATTATCGCAAGATAAATCTTTCTTTTTATTTTTTTTTTACCTTTATTCAGTAAAATGCACTTTATTCAGTTTATCGGGAATGCCCTGTTCACACAGAGACACAAACCTGGAACCTGCCCAGTGTAACTGCAGGTGGAGCAGATAGGGATTATCTGCCTTCCCCTAATATGTGCTGAAATTACATTTGTACAGCACAATTCTTGCCGAAAATGACATTACGTGCTCTGGAAAACTGTGCAAAAGCGACACATGTCAATAAGATAAATGCAAAAAATACATTCAGGATTGGAACAGTGACTGTACATTTAAACAAAATGCACATTTTCAGAAAGGATTTTTATCTAATACCCTATGGGAAACTTAATAGGGCATTCAGTAACAAATTGCTTATACAGTGGCCCTTTGGCCACTTACTGAGTGCTGTAGTATGTGTACTGTATATACTACTATATTTTTCCACAGGTCAACACACAAGTTGATACAGCAGAATAAGGCTGTTTCAAAGTGTTGGCTTTTTTTGATCCGTTACCCCCTAATACCCCCGAGTGCAGAGTGCTGTAGCTGTAACATGGACCATTAGCTAAAGAATGTTGAACATAACCATACCGGTTGTGCCTAGCCAGCCAAATCAAATAACTCCTTTTACAAGCGCCGCTTCACAACATGGCCCTGCTTTCAGGCTCACCGCCAGGCTCATGTTGATTCTGCTGGAGCCTTGAGAACAGAGCCGCGTTAGCCTTGATTTACGCTGTCTTATTGGAATTCCTTTACGAGCGAGTGGCACGTATGAAAAAAAAAAAAGAAAAAGAAAAAGGGATGGATTTCTCAAGAGGGGGTTCTTGACTGATAAGGGCCTATTTGCGATAGGGATCAAGGAGGGCCCAGTGATGAATCATGCCGATGTGAGGGAGTGCAGCTGGAAGGGAGCCAGAGTGGGACGTTATGCAAGACTCGAGAGGTGATATCTGCCAGAAAGCCATGGAGAATTTACCCAGGGGGGAGTGGAGCTGGAGGCAGAGCGGGACCAAGACAAAGCAAGAAGAATGTAGAACTGCCTGACACCTGAATACTTTGGAAAGTTGACAACAGTTTGCACTGAATTTAATAAGGCTGTCGCTTTCCAAATGGTATTTAGTAATCTGTTTAGTTAAGGACTAATGAAATGTAATTAGTTTTAGTAGCTCTTCTTCTATATGAAATGTATTTCAATTGTCAGAGGACATAGATGGAAGTGTATTAAAGGTCCAATATCATGCAAATAGCCACTTTGCTGTTTTTGGATTTTACTCTAGATAAGGTCTAGTGGTTATATAAAAACTGTTCCACACATCAAAATCTCAGAAAAACAGAGCCTGGATTTAGAAACTTTTTCCATTTCATGACTTGTTTGTTCTCACTTTTGTGATGTCATGCAGTAGCTCCCTCCACCTGTAGAGGGTCTCAGCACAACTCCTCAGTCTCCACAGCCACCTGCCCCTATCATCGCCGCCTCCTGCCCCCATAGTCACATCCACTCTTTTCACTCTTCATAAAATCCAAAGAGAGGCTCATGAATTAGACAGACCAAAAACAACCTGTGTTTCCTGGCGCTTCAGGGGGTGCTTCAGAGCACTGTAGATGTACACTGAGTTGAGTTTTTGTACCTTTTGCAAATACATCATGTTATCAGAACCCAGAAAAGTGCAAGATATGGGATTTTTTAAATCTGTGGATTTTTTTGTGTGTATAATTTATCTGGATACCACTAATCCATGCCAATACTGTTCACAGCCAAAAAGTTATATTAGTTTGTGATTATGGTGGATATTTCATGTATGAAAAGTGTTACTTCTGTGCATTAACTTTGAGTTTGATGTAAGTGTGCTTTCACTGAATAAAAGTGGATTTGGACTCCTCATGGATTTATGACACACACTCTCCACCACTCCACCATTGAAGTTTTGCCAATTCAATTAATCCCATAAATCCTTTATTTTGTCATATAACTTCCTGTCTATTTTTTTTATATATAAAATACTTCTATTTATTGGCATCTGTCCATGTACAATGTCAGAAAAATGAGAATAAGTTCCCTTCTGTCTGCAGTGTGTAAATTCCTATAAGCCTAAAACCTGTTAAAACTCTAATATATCATTGTTATAAGCCAAGACGTAAATGCTGTATATACTCACTTCATCTTCATAAGGAAAACTTCCTTTTTTCACTTTTATATGTATTGTTTTCAAGTGTAAGGTTTCAGGTAACATCTCCTGGTAATAAATCAAAAATGTCACAAGACTTAAATGAACCTGGAGATGTTTTCTTGTAGAATTGCTCAGCTGTCACAACAAACATCTCAGTGAAACTCACTTGTTGCTGTAAGCTGTTTGTTCAGTGGCAAGTCTGTCAGTGAGAATACTGACATAATAATGTCAACACGTTCACATGATTGAGGTTTATCATCACATTACTGTTCCACCTTTTTACCTTTATCTGATAAAGGGAAAAAACTAATAGAGGTAGAGCTGCTTTGGAGGCACATACATTTTGGCGGATTTTTTCACAGTAACACAAACTTCAGTGGAAATTGCACATTTATGTTATTTATATACAGTATTTCTGAGGCGGAGTACTTACTGTGTTAAACCAGCAGTGCAGAACGTTTGGAAATTAACATCTGATCCATTCAAGCCCTTGTTGACAAGCCAGTTGATACAGTGCTGATCAAGCCTATCACCACCAGGTAAATCTCTCCCTATTTCATAGTAGACTGAGTTTTTTAATCTTGTAGCTGTGGAGCCCCTCCCTGCTGGCTGGATAAATGCTTACTGATCTATAGACAGAGCAGGCTCACAGACTTCCACCAGCTACTTCTGTGTAGGCCTCAGTAACTTGAGGAGACAACTGAATCGTGTGGCTCTTCAAAACTTTCCAAGTATTATCAAACCAGTCAGTCAGTCATTTTCTATACCTGCTTATTCCTCATTAGGGTCGCAGGGGTCTGCTGGAGCCTATCCCAGCACGTTACGGCGAGAGGCAGGGATACACCCCAGATGGTCGCCAGCCAATCGTGGGGCACACACACCATTCACTCACACACTCACACCTACAGGCAATTTAGAGTCACCAATTAACCTCAGCATGTTTTTGGACTGTGGGAGGAAGCCGGAGTACCCGGTGAAAACCCACGCAGACACGGGGAGAACATGCAAACTCCACACAGAAAGGTCCCAGACCCAGGACCAAGGAGGTCTTGAACCTGCGACCTTCTTGCTGTGAGGCAACAGCGCTAACCCCTGCTCCACCGTGTCGCCCTGTATTATCAAACCAAATGGATTAAATTATGACAATTAAATGAGTCATTTCACAGGGTTTGTGTGATGATCTAAACAATGAATCCACTGTTTTATAGCGGCAGCAGTAACAGTCGACTACAGCGGAGACGATGTAAGCACATGTGGGCAGCGTTTGTGCAATTACTTATTCACTACTAGCAGAGGGAGACAAAATCCCACACTGCGGCTTAAACTGAAAATTAAGCAATAATTCATGTGTATAAACAGATGAACCAGTTGCTCATCTGTTGTTTTTTTCTGAGAACTGCAGAATTAAAACCCAGAAACCACAGGTATCATCAAATCAACTATCTCAATAATTTAAGTTTAAACTCAGCAATTGATATCATTTCTCATCATTTCTTCCTTTAGCTGTGCTGCCACTAATATATGTTTAACCCAAGAAAAAAATGTGAAGTGCAAGAGAAGCTGCAACAAAATAAAATAATCATCTGTTCTCACAGGTAGATGCAGATGATGCAGAGACTAGAAGAAAAGCAGTCCTGTAGTTGGCTTCGATCACTGCAGGTGTATAGTTTTTGTGTGTAGTTAGTCTTGCTGTTGACCATTACAATACAATGTCACATGACTTATTTCATTTTACATGCATTTTATAGCCTAGGGGATTAGATTTCTGTTTGGAAATTACTGCTGGCTTGAGTCTCAAAGTGGCATGCACACATCCACATATTCATACACGCACACACACCCCTGTGTGATATAGCAAACACACATGTACACTCCCTATGAGACCTTTTACCTCAAGCACCAACTTATTAAAAAAATAAAAACCTTTTGTGAACAACATTGTGTTTGTACACACACTGTGGCCTCTGTGTATTTCAAAGGGGGCCGACTGCATTTCTGCAAACTGAATAGCATGGGTGGTGTTGGGGGATCACGTCTCAGGCCTCAAAGCACTTTGCTACTTGGAAATAATTCAAACAAGCCTGAGCTCAAATGATGTTTTCTATATTTGTTGCAGAGGATAATGATGCCGTTATTGGCTCGCTCACACTGTGTAACAATCCATTTCTATTTTCTCTCTACTCTATTTGCTTGGGAGTTACTACCTTTCTTTGCTTTCTACCAGAACAAAAGCACTTTAAAAACACAATACAATACAGTAATTATGATTATTTGCACTTTAATTGCTAAGTATAACTAAATGAATACTGAATACTTTAGAAATTACATATAGATTGAATGAAACTACAAACAGGAAAATGTCATTTGCTGCTGTGCTAAATGCTGATAGTTTAGTCTTAATTTTGAATGCTGACCTGAAGCAGCTTCAACAGTTTAGACAATTATTGATGTAGACTATAAATCTATGGTTAAAAAAAATACGATCCCTAAAATAGTCTAATAACATACTATTGTACTTGCCTCATGCTGCAGTGATAGAAACCTTTTTGCTTGTGACCCCTCAAAGTAAGACTGTGTTTACTCATGACCCTTTGGTTCAACAAAATAGAGATTTTTTTCCTTCTTAGATTGTTTCATTTGAAGGATTCTTAGAAGACCGAAGAGGTGAAAGTATCATCTTTCTTACCCCTTAATTCCTCTTGTGATACCTTTTAGATTAGTATTCGACCAGCAGCTGGGAAAGCACTTCACTGCTCTAACATATGTGACTTTTCTGGAATTGAAGCAGCTCCAGATCAGTGTTGGACTTAAAACAATGTACTCATGTAATGCAGTAAAATTGTGGCAATATAAAGTTAATTACAGGTCATATTTGTTTTTTATGTTCCAATCTTACAATGCAATACTTAACATTCAGCATTAATTTTTTTAAACTTCATCACTACCATTTACTTTCTAATGGTAACAGGTCTGAGTTTTCTTATTTTTTTCTTACTTTACTGACCTCTTAGATCTTCGTTATAAAAATCATTAACAGCATATATTGCCATTATTTGAGATGCAACATCACATTCTAAAGTTGTTTTCCACTGATTGTTGTTGGTATCACCTGACATGCAATAATTCATTGGTTGACATGAACAAAATTTTTTTCCTGCAAATAGCAGAAAACCTACATGAAACAGGTTCAGGATTTTCTCATTTAGCTTGAGCTCATATGTTTGAATATCAATTGAAGCAACGCATAGTTGTCAAACCATATTTTATAGAAGCTACTATCTCAACTGAAACATGTAGATATCTAGTAGTAAAACAACAATTCTTAGTTTCAGGTGTTTATACAGTAATAAAACCATATTTATGAATTTCAGATTACATTTCTGCCAACACTGGTCCTTTAAACCTTAGATGCATATGTGGGGTCAAAAATGACGCTATGGGTTGTTATTCTTCAAAATCTTTAAACTTAAAAGGTTTAAAATTTTCACATTCTGGGTATTCCTCATATAACAAAAGAATTATTTAATTATTTTTCACATTTTTAGGGTGACACAGTGTGCAGTGGTTAGCGCTGTTGCCTCACAGCATGAATGTTGCAGGTTTAAGACTTTGGTCTGCGACCTTCCTGTGTGAAGTTTGCATGTTCTCCCTGTGTCTGCATAGGTTTTCTCCCACTTCCTCCCAAAAATATGCTGAGGTTCATTGGAGAATCATTGGAGAAATCACCCATTACCTTTAATGAGGTTGGCTCCAGGATCGGCTCCAGCAGACAAGGAATAATGAGGAATAGGTGGGTATAGAAATAACTAAATGACATTTTTTCACATTTTATCACATAAAAATCAATATAAATCAATCAGTCAATGAGATATCAAAACATGTTTGTGTGTCCCTGTGTGTTTGACTATGGAGGACGAACAGAGAACATTCAATAGGTCTGGGGACCATAACATTTTCCGTGCATATGTACACACAAACATCTTCTCACTGTGTGCAGTTGTCACAAACTGCTTGCTTCTATTTGTGACCATTGTACCATTGTACACAGGTGTACTGCATTTCCAACCATTTGCAATCGGTGGCTTTGTGATCTTTGTTTCTTGAACACAACTGGCATCACTTTCTCCTCTGCTGGCTGGATCACAGCAGTTTTTATCACTCCACACCTTCCCATTGCTTTAGTGATATAGCTTGGTCTCCGGACCTATTGGATGTTCTCTGTTCCTTCTCCATAGTCAGATGGACAATAGATTTTGACATGTTTTGATACAGCTGCACACGGTGAGAAGAGAGAAGATGTTTGTGTGTGTAGATATGCATGGACAGGAAAGAGCGTTTATAGCAAAAATGCATTGATTTTAACAGGGGTTATTTTTGACCCGACTTATGGAAGAGTGTAGGTATTGGTAGGCCATGCATCCAAGGGTTCTGCCCATGAGGGAAAAGAGGACCCTTAAAGATGAGATATGATGACTCTAGCTTTGACTGAGCTCAATATTCTTGGAGTTCTTGTTCATTAACCACAGACAGCTAACGGATGTGAGCGATATTAGATCTCTGTCTGTTCAGTGAGTCATAGCTCCAGATTAATGCAGAGTTTTCAACCAGTTCCTGCTAATATGACATAATATATTCTTGTCAGTAAATCCTAAACTTGATTTATTCAATATTAACATGCAGTTAAATACAGCACCAGTCAAAAGTTTGGACACACTTTGTCATTGAAGTGAATGGGATGGTGTATCCAAACTTTTGACTGGTGCTGTATTGATTCAACTGTTGATTGGATTTTAAAAGTCCCTGTTGTTTGGCTGGATTTTCTCTGCAACAGGGGAGGCAGACAATTATGAAAGCAAGAGCTGATATTAGTTGCATTTCCATCCACTTTATTCACATAAAAAAAAAACTTCTAATAAATAATTGGATGGAAATGCCAGAAATTCAAAAGAAAAGGCTGAAAATTTGAATCCAAAAATTTTACACTTGGAAGGGGTGGATTTGTCAGCATATCAATAAAAGGAAAATGCAGCTTTTGGCAACGGAAACAGGTTTTGCGAACAAACTCTTAACTCTTTCACCCAGCAAAGCTCCCTGCAGCAAACTCAACAGCACTTGTAACATTAAAAAAATCTTCTTTTCTTTCTCCTCTCCAGCATGGCTTTGTAGCTGTAAATGCTAATAAAAAAGGGGAGATAATGTTCTCCCTAGAGCCGACAGGTTCACCAGTAAATTATCCATGATCAGCTGTTGCGTGTCAGCTGAGTGTCAAGTGTTGTCGTGGATACATTATTATTGAATTATGATGTAATTTCATGGTGAACTCTCCCTCTCTCAAATATCGCAAAACAGTAACGGCATCAATTTGCTTTTTCTTTTTCCAAATTTCACAAAATCTGCTCTTATATTTAAATACAATTGGATGGAAACACAGTTATTGTAAATCATGAAATGCATTATCTCTGCTCCTCTTGTTCCTGACGGACCACATCTAAGGAACCTAAATTCAACACATTACCTACGTTCAAGCAAATGATTTGCTATGGTAGCATTTTGATGAATGATTAAACACTTGAATGTTTGTAATTCAAAAGAAAAAGTGCAAAACAAGCTTTTAGTTTGTAAATGTTTCTAAAAAGATCATTACTGTTTTTTCCCCTGTTGTTTCCTACACCCTGCATCAGTTGCTCTGTGTTTTGTTGGCTCTGCCTCTGTCTCCTTTTGTCTCTGTCTCCATTGTTCCTCCTTTACTGGCCCAGAGGCTGCATGGACATATGTCTCGGTCTAATTCATGGCTTATTGCCAATTACATCTGTAAGGAGGAACCTCTCACCAATGTGTCTTCACTCTCTGTTCACAAAAGAACTGTAGCAGCCAAGTCCTTAAGAGCCTGTTGAGGAGCAGAGGTCTGCAGGACAGGGGCAGTTAGACAGGACTAGACTCTGAATGACCTTAAACCACAGTCTGGATGTTTAAACATTTTCTGCATCTACTGTTGCCTTTATGAGGTTGTTCCACCTCATTACTGTTGGAAATATATTTAGTTAAAATACAATAGATTTTGTTAAGATGTGCCAACACTGTACTAAGGTCTGGTTAGGTTTAGGGATAAAAGACGTTTTTTAGGTTTAGGGAAAGCTCATGGTTTAGGTTAAAATGATCACTAGATGGCATCTGTCCCTTAAATATATCTATTGGGCATTGACATTATGACCTTGACTGCTGTAGGAATGATTTCTAAAAACCCGAAAAAGAGTTCGCATTTTAGCAGTTCTGGTTCCCTCCTCTCAAAATCAGTGGGTCTCTTGAATAGGTTTTTGGTTACATATGTGAAATAAGGTCTGTGGTTAAAACAAGCTTTCAGGATTTTAATGTTTTGTTCGTTGCCATAAAATACATCAGTAAATATCTTACTCGTGAATTTTGAGGCTTTCACTTGTCTTATAAAAGGCTGTGGCTAAACTTCTGTGGCTACAGAAGTTTTAAACATCATTGTACTGAAGCATTCAATCAAATTATAAGTTGGAAGCTCAGAGGTGGTGATATTAAAGTCATGCATAAACCTTTGTTTACCACCTTGCTTATTTTTGGCAATAATTCAATATCCAATGGAAATATCCCATTGGCTTTTTGACAAGGAAACCAGGATGATGTTAACTCCCCGGTTGGCATAAAAAAATACATTCACCCTGCAGCTCTATTTTCATGTTGTTTTTCATTTTGAAAACAGTTTTAAAAAATAAATGCAAAAAGGGATGTTGTCATTGAATCCAATCTGGAGTTTGCAGAAACATTTATTGGGAACAATCTGTCTGGTAAACTTGATGCTTTCATTACCAGCTCCACAACAGCTTCCAGCGCTATGTGTCCTTTGGTTTACATGTCTCATGTCAACAGTAAAACATTTTGACAAACACTCTAGAGGTACTGAGGTTTCTACATAATACCACATAGCAAAGGTCTCTAACCTCACAGTTTAGGTTGAGTGACATATTTAAAAATTCTGTCACATCTCGTACAATCGGCAGTTTCATAGCAACTCTGATATCTGATACCTCTCGACGTGTGTATTCGGTGATATTTTGGTACAGAATTTTTTGCTGGCTTTTGTACAGCTTTCTGTGTTGACATACGTAAAACAGAAGCAGAGACAAATCCTTTGCCCTGAAACACGTTGTGTTCTGTGTATTCCAAAACACAAGGGCAGACACACACACACGCACACACACACACACACACACACACACACACACACACACACACACACACACACACACACACACACATACACACATACACACACACAGACACACACACACACACAGAAACGCACTTTTCAGACTGGTATTCATATCTTTGATTTGCCTTGATACATAATGGAATGACACTGACATTTCCCCCCAGCTATTTCATACACACACGCACACACACACACATACACAAACACATCACACACAATGCAAACAAAAGCGGAGTATCCCTGAAGCAGTATCTGGAGGCCGAGCCAACATAATGATCTCTGTTTTCGAAAAACACAAGTTGAATGTTGATTCTGAAGCTCTCAGAATCCCACAATTCCCTGTGTTGGCCTGCTCTGTTCAACGTTTGTCCTCAAGATAAATGCAGAGATGGCGGCTTTGTTGCCTGGCATTTTATCTTGGGAAAATTCTTCAAAATGTTGAAAGCTGTTTATTAAAGTGACACTGATCAATAATGACTGATGTAGTAATTATAGGCCAATAGCTGCACCATTTGACTTTGAATTTTAAGTAGGCTGAGCAAAAAAAGAAAAAGAAAAAGACACCAAAAGCTACTCCATCAAGAGAGCGTGTTCATCTCCAGCAGAATTTCTTTGTCTAATTAATCTTCATTGAGGACAGATCTGACTCACGGATGCACTTTTTTCATTATCATGTTTATAGTACGCAAACTATGAAAAAATGTTAAGTAATAATCTCACTGCTGCACCTAAATGCAGCTCTGCATGTTTGTTCAGAGCAGGCTTGCATAAAAGTGAATAATGTAGATTTTTCTGTTCTAATTTTCTCTATCATTGCCTTTTCTTTCTCTCTAACCTTAATAGTTTTTCCTCACATTTCCTATGAAATGTATCAATGGTTCTAGTCTGGAATTCCATCTACTTCTGTTGTCAAGGACATGACTCACTTGCTTGATCTCAATGGAATCTTATCCTGTGAAATATTGTATGTTGATGTAGAATAAAAATTAAGTTTTTCCTTTGGTTTAACCTTGAGAAGGAAAACTAGGAGACCAGGCATCATGAACCCTCCACCAAGGGCGATGTAGCTTTTGCAGCTTTTATCTGCATAAGTGCCGAAATAGACACAGAGAATCTCATCTCATCTTCTATACCCGCTTATTCCTCATTAGGGTCGCAGGGGTCTGCTGGAGCCCATCCCAGCACATTATGGTGAGAGGCAGGGATACACCCCATATGGTTGCCAGCCAATCGTGGGGCACACACACCATTCACTCACACCTACGGGCAATTTAGAGTCACCAATTTACCTGAGCATGTTTTTGGACTGTGGGAGGAAGCCAGAGTACCCGGTGAAAACCCACACAGACACGGGGAGAACATGCAAACTCCACACAGAAAGGTCCCAGACCCAGGACCAAGGAGGTCGTGAACCTGCGACCTTCTTGCTGTGAGGTAACAGTGGTAACCCCTGTGCCACCATGTTGCCCACACAGAGAATAATGTGCTGGATATTATTCATTAAAGTAAGTGCAGTTTTTCATACAAAAATAGTGGAAAATGTTCAGTGTTTCCTCTGCTTCTACATCTAGATCAGATATTATTCATGGTTCCCAGGCACTCCATCCTAATTGGATGAATTGTCCTAATTGTTCTAATTGGACCCTTTGACTTTTTTCTGGTGTGTGGCCATGAGGTTGACAGCTTTGGTACGGAGGGAAAAATTTCGGCAGCTATGAGACAGGTTGCGGGCGACAAGGTGGTGCAGGGGTTAGCGCTGTTGCCTCACAGCAAGAAGGTCGCAGGTTCAAGACCTCCTCGGGTCCTGGATCTGGGACCCTTCTGTGTGGAGTTTGCATGTTCTCCCCATGTCTGCGTGGGTTTTCACCAGGTACTCCGGCTTCCTCCCACAGTCCAAAAACATTCTCTAAATTGCCCCTAGGTATAAGTGTGTGAGTGAATGGTGTGTGTGCCCCACAATTGGCTGGCGACCATCTGGGGTGTATCCCTGCCTCTCGCCGTAACGCGCTGGGATAGGCTCCAGCAGACCCCTGCGACCCTAATGAGGAATAAGTGGGTATAGAAGATGACTGACTGACTGACTGAGATAGGTTGCCATGAAATGTTATGCAGAAACAAATCTCCCCCTCTGGATAAATCACAATAACTTTGTTTATCTGCTGATTTTTTCTAGTGCCAGCATCATTTGTTTTAATCACTCAGAGTAGAAGACACTGAAGCCTACAAAACAAATGTCCTGCTTATGAATACCAGAAGGCAGATGTGGCAGTATTTCTCTCACCAGAGTTGCTCATATTTAACAATCCAATAGAAATCCCTATGAAAGGTGTTCACAAATAAACATTGATCCAGTAAATAGTTACTTCTCTTTGACTAACTGTGTAATTATTACTGACATCACTTAAATGCACTTGGCTTTCATACATATGATTCTTACATGTTTGATATGTCAAGAGATACCAACAATAAGAGCCTGCAGCTGTGAGAGCAGCTCTGCAGTATGAGGCTGTAATCTCTGTACTGACCTAGTGATGCTGATATATGATCATAAATCTAAGTATTAGACAAATTAAAAATTTGACCAAATTACTGCACTACAGGAAAAGTGAGAAAATCCAACATTGTTATCCCTGGAACTGCAAGGTTGGCTAGAAATCTGCTGTGACTTTAAGTGTGTGACCTGTAATGTTACATCAATGATAAAGTTGTAAACTCAGAAGATTTGTGCCATTAAAATTCCAAATTTGTTTAGACACAAATCACAGCAGGTGATCAGGGAGTCAAGGTCCATCAATAGTTGTGTTTTCATTAAAGGTTTTAAGCAAATTATTTATCCAACCATATTCAATCAAAACTCTTTAGGGAAATATACTCGAGGACGTGACAAGATAACATAAATAATCAAGCACTTGAAATATATTTTCTTTTTAGTGCTTCCACCTAATTTCTCACTGAATGAAATAATCTTTTCTTAACCACATGTGCCCTGTGGCATTATTATCAGCCCCTGAAGGAGATGACAGACTACTTTAGGACCCTGTCTGGACCATGTCTGGACTCTGAAACCTTTGTCTATACTAAGTGAGGCAGGTATCACAGTGTCAAGTTATAGCAAAAACATAACTTTTTGCAAAAGTGCAAATTGAAATTACACATAAGAGAAAGCAGACTTTGTTTGGATTCCATATTTATATGCTGACTGTCCACCACACCCAGCCAAAGGTTGGACTCAGGGTGGCTTTTCACATATTTTACCAAAGTGGGAGGAAGGTCGGATAAGAGAAATGTCCTCCATGAATCTATTTTTTATTGATGATGTATCATCGATCTAGCAGGATGCGCTCACTGATGATCTTCAGCTGTTAGTGATCAATGTTGAAAGTGACCTTTGACCTCCGGTGCTTTATCAAAACTCCCCCAAACCGCCTTACACGGATCGAAGTATGTGTCGGCATATTGATCACTGCACAGCCTCGTTCCTGCCATATTTCTTCACACATTTATAAGTTTTTGCCTGTAGAATAACTTTTGCATTAGCATTCCTGATCTTTGGCTGTCAGGGTGTTCCCAGTTCCTCCTCTTGCTCTGTAGCAACAGATGAACCCTGTGTTGTCATGTTACAGTATAATGAAGCCACAGATTCTTTATCGGGCACCTTTGGTTTGTCGACTGT
The DNA here is from genome assembly GCA_030544235.1 of Lepturacanthus savala. Classification (NCBI taxonomy): domain Eukaryota; kingdom Metazoa; phylum Chordata; class Actinopteri; order Scombriformes; family Trichiuridae; genus Lepturacanthus; species Lepturacanthus savala. The sequence continues at coordinate 3,955,297 of CM060461.1, forward strand.
TGTTTGGCAGCTATGAAAATGTTCTCTCCCTAATTAGGCACAGCAGCAAAAGACATTCCCCCCCATATCTTGCCAATTATCTCACATTCAGAGCAAAATATGTGTGTGTGGTTGTACATGTGTGTTTGCTTAAGAGAGTATTTGCACAAAGTTCCATCTGTCCTCCACTTTGCTGCAGAATTCCATATCGCTCATTATAAATAAAAACATTGATTGAATGGAAATTACATTTCAGTCATTACTTGACTTTATTAAGACCTTTTGGCTCCGATAACTAATCAGGGAATTGCTCATTTGAATTGCAGATGACGGCGTCTCTCAGTGTGCTTTTACAGTTAGTGAGCAGACCTGAGGCTGAGTGAGGTCTCATTACATTTGACTTTATACAGAAAGACACACTCAAACTCAGGTGTTTGCACACACACACACACACACACACACACACACACACACACACACACACACACACACACACAATGAAGCCTTGTATGTACAGTTCCTTCATTAGTCTAATGTAGTAAATTATATCACTGTATGTTGTTGATGCTCCTTGTCAGGTTCATCATTTTGATATCTCTAACAAGATATATGTGTGCATTTTGGGAGCCAAACATCATCTCCATATAATTTTACATCACTTTCAAGCTTCTCTGTTGATCCCTAGAAAGAACAGGTTGATTTCTTTTTCTGTCACATTCATATTAATGAGTCTCTCTTTTGATTGGCTGTGAATGTGACATCACAACTTCACAGAACTCCAATGGTGTCTTTTAAGGCCGTTAAGGTAATTAAATACAGGCTGTGTGTGTTTTTCACTTAATTTATCCTCCATTAATATGCAACTTCTGCTGAATGAATCAAAGATACTTTAATAATATTTAAAATATATATCTAAGTAAATTACCAGCATATATAAATTGAAGAAATATTATTGTTGCAATATATTTCTGACCTCTAAAACCATGAAATTAACTAAATTGAATGATATTTTCACACAACAGCAATGTGTGTTTCCAGTTTTCTGCTCCAGACATGCGTGTGTTCACTCTTGCATGCATGTGAGTTCATAAAACCTAAAATGAAAGGTATGAGATAGCTGGGTGGAAGCTTGCCAGCGTGTGAGATAGAAGTGGACGCTCCACTGCCTCTCAGAGAGACAAGGGAGCCGGCGTCTCGTCTGTATTCATCCAACCAGCGTAACCCAGCCTCTCCGGAATTCACCGTCCCCTGTTGACTCCAAACAGAAGAGTGTGCAAGTGACCCTAGACGGCAGGAGCGCCGCTGTGCAGACGAACCCCTGACAGCTTTCCAGACTGTGATCATTCATAGTGTTAAGGAAAAGGCTGCTTGAACGATTGAATGTCATATGAAAAACTAAGGAGTGACAGGATAGGAGAGGTAATAAAACAGTTTTTAAGGAAAGGAAATCGATTTCTAGACTCAATAAAATGACTTATAAACACTGGTAAATGTAAAAAAAAAAAAAAATAGGACAAAGATAGAATTCCAATCTGCAATACTTCACAAAAACACATAAATACGGCTGTTTCAATAGAATATTCAACAGGCTATAGAAATTTAATTCAGCACTAAGTTTTGTTCCTGATGTAAAGATGCCTTAGAAATATATTTTTTTTCAGCTGCTGCAATAAGGCAGTTGAAAAGTTGCCAATCTGATCTTTCACAGTGAAAAGAAAGAAACTATGCTGGTGAACACAATATTCAATAACATCTGAAAAACTCCACATAAAAATAAGATGTCAAATGGAAAGTTTCCATTTAATCGCAATAGCAAGTAGTAGAACTGAAGGCAGTGAGTTGGTATAGAGGTGGAGTGGTTACACATATTAAAGTAAAACTTACTTTTTATATGCTGCTATTCCCTAATTTGCAACTTTTTATCATAAGAAAAACAAAAACAACCTTATACCTTATATATTTAGAATTTTCCTGACAAGTAATTTGCAGTTATGTGAAAGAATCTCCTCTAACCATAGCAACAGTGGGAGCGACATCACAATATTGTAGCCCGTGCAAAACATCAGACTCACTCAAACAAGCATTTCACTTGAAAAGATTTGAGGTGAAATCGAAAATGTTGCGATCATTGGATTCACTTGCAGGGATGTAAATGTGCATGACTCTTTAGTTTGAATTTCAACTTTGAAACATATTTTTGCCATCGGCCGAAAAACAAACGATCTTGACTGTGGCCTTAGAAGGATTGGAGAGCAGCCAACACAGAGGAATGTATCATAGCTTAATTCCTCTGCTGGTGAATAATCTGCTCTATAGCACAGGCATGTTGAGACAGACACGAAAAGCTTCTGTGACTGTGACTACTGCTCCGCATGTTAGCAGTTCTGTACATCAGCAAACTTATAGAAGCACATATTTCACAATGACACACATGATGTAACTACTTATCATACCACTCCCCACTTAATCAGGCCTGTAGTGAAAAGGTTGGATGTTTGACACCAGAGGCTGGTTTTGTCTCTCACCAACCGTCGATGCTGGTTTCTTGATGAAGATGGTCAAGTTTTAGTTTCAGTTGCATAAAATTAATCGAGTACGTGTCCGACCAAAAACCCACAGAACAAAGGAACTATTTTTTGCTGCTGAATGTCAACCAGCACCTTGATACCATCGACTGTTCGGATAAAGATGGACGGTGTGACAGCTCCCCAAAAGTGAAGACAAAACATCTTGATTGCTCCCTGGTGGCTGGTTGCAATATAGGTGGTAAATCCTCCTCCTCCATGTTAACAAATGGTACATGAGCCAAACCTAAATAAAAATCAAATTGCATGTTAAATGCATTTTTCCCAAAGATGATTTCTGTCATTTTATGCAGTTCTCATAACGCTGATTCAATCTGCAGAGAAAGCACAGAAAGTGATTACAAAGATAGAAATGTAGAAAGAGGAAAGAGGTAGAGAGAGAGATACTCTTCCTGACTTTCCTGGAAGCCATCTGTCTTTGTTTGAGGAGTATGACTGCCGTCAGGTTGCTGTGATAGAGACATAAACAAACAGGAGGATCACAGCTCCTTATCTCTCCTCATTTCTCCTCCTAACAAGACAAACACCAGCAATCCTGTTGTGTTGGCTGCATGTGCTGGCTCAGGCCGTCTCTGCAGGATGTTGTTTGTGTTGCTGTATGTACAGTAAAGCTGGATCACATGTATGATGCAAACCTACAGAAATGGAACCATGAGGCTTGTGGCTGCAGCAGCTGTGGGAAGTTTACTGGAACTGGCATTTCTGCAGTCGAACTTCCTGCAGTTACACTATGATTTTATTAAAAAAAGCAAAAATACACCCACAGACAGAATGTGGAGCACAAAATACAAATTCATGATGAAAATCTTTAAGTCAAAATTCATATGCAGTTAGATATTCATCCATTGATTCAATAATCTGCTCTGCTGATTGGCTAAAGGAGTTTGTCTGTCAAGGCAAATACTCCCGCTCACTGAAAGCATTTGCAATGAAGAGAAGAAGAGATTGACGGGTATAGTGAACAGAAATGTGAAATCATGTGATCAGGATGGTTTTAGCGCATACCCTTTCTTCTACATCTTTCACCATTGAATGAGGAGAAGAATTCACGAGGCCTGAGCTGATGAAATCCTTTTGAAATCAATTAGATAAACTCAAAAACACAAGCTGTTTAAGATCAAGGGAGTTTTTTTTCTTTCTCCCCCTGGTTCTCAAAAGATGGTGTTCATTGGAATTTCACCTGACAGCTACATGTTTTGTGTGTCACGTGAGCTCACGCACACATATGAAAACTCTCAGCCAAAATACCACTGCATATGTGCATACACCCACAGATGAAAAACACGCACACACACACACACACACACATACACCCACACAAACCACATTTCAAAATCCAATTAAGCTGGGGCTGTGGGATCTCAGCCCTACATGCCAAATGGCTTTGAGTGTCTGCACGTCATCCACAGTGTGAGACAGCTGACAACAAGATTATGGCCATGAGTGGTGCATTTGTGGTCCGGCCCGATGATAGCATATTATTAGCACAGCAGAAGAGAGCAAATGTGTCCCCCGACGTGTGATTGCTCGTGTCATTTGATCCAAGGAAGAAACAATGTGGAAAAGCTTTTTTCTTACACACCACTGATGTGTGAGTGATTTGTGTGTTTGTGCATTAGTGCATGAATGAGTAGCTCTGGCTTTCTGTGTGTCTGTGAATATGTAACTGCAGCTATAATACTGTAAATTGACTGAGATTGAATCTGACACTGCTTTTATGCTGCAGAGAATCAGAAGAACAAAATCGTCAAAAATTACAAACTTCTCCACAAGCGCCACCCGTCAGTCCAGTAGATGACATGATTTCTGTCTTTCTATGTTCAACTTAGTGTTTAAAGAAAAATCCTTGAGCATCAAATCAAGGTCTGCGAGCAGCCTTGGTGTCATTGTACTCCACAAAACGTCAGATTGTATTGAAACATGCAGAAGGTTTCAGTGGAAGGACAGCTTCCAACATCACTGAACAGTTGGCAAACATGGCGAGCTGCAGCTTGCTTATTGTTTACCTTGTATTTATTTGTTTTTTTTACACAATGCACATCAATGCCAAACCAGCTTTGACATCCCAGATGGCACTTGGATGCTGTTACGGCAACAAAAAAACATGCATCATTGCTATAATCTTTGTCACCAGATCCTTTCTCTGTCCACTGAATTTCAGACCGATTTGTTGCTTTTGTTCTTCTTCGCTACTTGAACAGAATGTCATATAGAGTTAACGTGTTTCTTTTCATTTTTTTATTTTAACCACTTTAAATTGCCACATGTTCTTTGATTTATTTATTCAATATCACTTGACACTTGGATAATTTACAATATTGATTTTAAATGATTGCATTTTTTCCTGGCATTTGGAGCAGTCAGAGGGTAGCTCTAAATATTACGATTCTCCTGAGCCTCAGCTGCAGGTGCAGTGGACAAGAAGCTAGATGTGTAAATCCGAGTCATGACAAATTCAGTGCCTTGTTGCAATTAATGAATTTTTAAACAATATATTCTTTCTGCTGTTATTGGCACATGCAGCATAATCTTTAACTCAGTGATTGGATATTAGTTTTGAAATCAAAGAACCAATTATTTTTTTTTGTGATGACTTTACTGAGTGAGTTTCATCATAGCTACCTCCTCCATTTGAATGAGAGTGAGTATGAATCCCAGTGTGATGGAGTCTCAGATGCCTTTGTAACAAGAAAAGCCTGTTTCTACTGTTCTTCTGTGTTCTGCTGTATACAGTCTTATAGTATAAGCCTCTGTACAATGTTTAATAAGCCTTCAAAATTATGGATTTGTTACTCGGATTGTAATTCATATCTCATTGGTACCTTGAAGCATCAACACAGGGCTGTTTTCCCTTTAACTTTATCTATCCGGGCAGAAATGACCTCTCTCATTCAATGTAATGCTATCTGTGTCAGAAAATCACCCCAAGATGAGTTTTACAAAGCTATTATCAGAGGTACGAATTACCATCACAGCAAAGGTGACAGTGAAAGCAGGCAACAAATAAGCAAACGACTAAAAATAAATTAATGGAGTAATTAAAGGTTGACATGCCCTTAATTACCTCTGGGGCATGTTTTGCACTCATCTGAAAACAATAACATGGATTTAAACCTGACTGTGGTGCTTTGCAGTGCATCACTCAACAAAGTCAAGCCCCAGATTCCTCTTAACTGTGGTGGAATGGTTCATAGACCCATGAAAACTGAAATAAACAGAAACAACTACAGGCACAACCACTTAAATGTGTGAAGACCTACTGCTGATATTATTTTTATTCATATTATTTTCAACTCCCCAGACATCACTTAAGTCTCTTTGCCTACAAGATGTTAAGATTTAATTTTCCCATAATGTGTTGGATAAACTTGCATTGGTAAGTTAGGTAACAGAACTTTATACCTTCACTTAACTACTGTATGACTGAAACAAACCAGTCACATTTTGTTATTTTTATTTGATAGAACCCTCAGCTACTCTGAGTTTATGTCCAAAACTTTGCCACAGGAGGACGCTGTTTGTGTCCAGTTTCCAACCACGAGTCTGAACATTTAAAATAAAATACATAATAAATAACTACAATCATCCTCTAATCTTAACCTCATGGTTATTATTGTAGCCATGATGATGAAGGTCACCTAGCCTTAAGGAAGTAGTAATTTTAACCTACACCAAACATCTCTCTGACCTTAAAGTGATAATTTTAGCTTAAATCATGATCTTTCCCTAAACCTAACCAGACTTTAACCACAGCCTTGTCACATCATAAAAACATGATTATTTTTAAACAGTGTTTTTTATGCTGTCCTGCTGAATACTGCCAGTGGGGGCGCCATATGTGTGGAGAGTAGCTGCAGAAGATTATGTCTTAATTTGAGGCACAGGCATGCAGACACAGAAAAACTGCCCAGAACAGATGATACAACAAAAATAAATTGAAATCCAGGACTAAAATATCAATGAGGAGATGAGCGGCAGGCTGGAAGATGGGCAGAGAAGCTCAGGTGAGGAAGGAAAAGGGAAGGAGCTGATTGGCTGAGAAAATAACACAGCTGGCAGGTGTAGAGAGACAAAAAAAAGGCTGGAACACAAGAGGAAAACAGAGCAAACAACCACAAACACAAAAACAATAAAACCAGACTGTGGTTGTAGAGAGATTGAGGAGAAAATGTGTTCTAGAGTTTATACGGTCAAACAACCTCATTTTGTTGTCTGAAGGACTCAACACATAACACTTTTTTTTTACCAGGACTGTTTCTTTTTTTTTTAATCCACATTCATTTACTGAAGCTTTGGGTTAGTCCTTCTCAACCTTTTTGGCTAGTAACCTGGCCCTCAAAACAAATGTACTTATGACCTGCTGACCTTTACAACCAAAGAGGTTTCATCTGTCTGTTTTATTCTAATCAATTTTAGAGGTCCGAAGATGTATAAAACATTTATATGGTCACTTAATGTCTTCTGCAACAGGCCTAAGAACATAAGAGAAAAACAAAGCAAATATAGCCAGACAAACAGAAGCATGTAAAATATCAGGAATAAAAGTGTCCAGTAATTTAAAACAAAAAAGCCAACATGGAAGGGCATTTGAAAAAAGTAAATATCAATTTGTGCAGCTTAAATGCCGTCTAGTAGCTGTAATTATGATGGGAGTTAAGGCGGAAATTTGGGAACCTCTGATTTACACGAACAATCATAAAAAAACTTGTGATTGCAGGGGCACTCTAAAATTACTGTGGATAAACTATGAGGAAATACTGTATTGCATGCACTGTGTTTGTGCCTCAAGCATTCAGAACGCTGTTGTACTGCACTGCTCAGCGTTACGTTTGCAATTGACAACTTACCTGAGAGTCTTTGAGCAGCGCCTGTGTTGCTACAAACCTCACCTCTCATCTCCTTCAGCTCTGTTCAAACAATGAACCCTAAAAATGACTCTCTGCTGGAACCAGGGCTGTGTTGACGCTGTCAGCTACAGACAGTTGTCGCTCCAAGTTAACTTCGTCAGACAGAGTCTGACTATATCATTAGGGCACATGCTATCTTTCTGTGTTACACAGGAAAAGACGAATAAAAAATGGAACAATGAAAGCATGAAAGTAGTTGATGAGGGATTGTTCTGCAACAGGAGAATGCCCTTAAAACCCCTCTGTATGTGCATGTGTGCTTATAGTGGAGCGTTCTACATTTCCCTTGTGGAGGCACTTTGTAGTTTTTCTTTATTTCTCCATGTGCGCTCCTCTTGCCAATTAGCTGACAGTTGTTTTATTATTCTTTTTCAAAACCTCAATCCTAAAAAGTGAAATAGAGAAAGGAGGGGAAAAAATCCCTCAGCCTATCATTACACCAGAGCATCGCCTCTGCACCTCACACCCCCAGTCACAAAACCTCTGGAGGTTCACTCAAAATAGCTCAATGATCAAAAGGCATGAAAATGACATGTTGTTTACACTGTTGGCTTGGAGTTTTAGAGGAGGGGGTGGCCAAATATCTGGAGCATAGTGGGTGGGAAACATGTCAAAATATGGCAAGGTTTCATCAACAATTAATTTTTCCTCTGTACATGTTTGTCAGTCAAGGATCTGTGTTGTGTTCAGAGCAAGTGAGGGTTAATAATTTGCCGGAGAAAACAATTGTGCCACAACCTTTGACCCTGAATAACAACATATAGAGAGTTCTAACTGTATTTATTCGCTAAAATATTATAGTTTTCTTTTGTTTTTATATGATTTCCTTTGAAGCTAGAAAATATTTTAATATTAAATCAACACTTTATTATGAAACAAACAAAGGGAAAACTTGTACTTCTGGCTCCTGTAGCTCATTAAAGGAGGCTCCGTAAATCCATGTTTCACTCAACAAACAAATTAACAAAACTGCAACAGCAGAGTGAGAATATTAACAAGTTGGAAATGAAATGCATGGTGCATAAAAAAATTATTTTGCTTGCCCTATGCAAATGAAAACCAACTTAGTGTCTGTATTGTGTTCAATGCAGCCTGAAATCTTTGGAATTTGGAACAAGTATCTTGTTATTGAGGGTAAAGTTCGAAAGGTGAGCTAGCTGGGATTAGAAGCTTCACTAGACCTTCAGCTGCATTCATGGACATGATTTTGATGCACGTTAAATTAAAATCTGTTGCTCTGTTGCTCATTTAAGTTTTGTCCCATGACCATTTTGTGAAATTCATGTCGTCAACAACGGCTGCTTCCAGCGGTAATTCAGGCTCAGTTTGACGACTTTCTAGCTCGGGTTTGCATCAGGATCTCCAGACATGAAACCTGAGTTTCAGCTGCTGAGTAGCAGCATATTGTGTCAAAATCAATAAATAAGGTGCTGTCAATGCACTGTTTGGTCCACCACAACAACAACATTATATTTGCAGTGAAGCTACAGGCCTGTGACACTGGGTACAAATAAATGCAGGAAAGGTGAGGGGATCGTTTTGGGTAAAACTGGAAATAGGAGTCACAAGATAAAGCAGCTCATCAAACACAGCCAGAACTTTATCTTGTAGAACTGAACTGTGTTTAATGTTACCAAGCTCCTCCCTGTTGTAACTGAGGATGGTGCTAACTTATTAATTAGGTAAAATTAGCTAACGAGCTCCAGCTAAGCTATCGTAAGCGTTTATTTTTGCTTCACTTTTTTTTTGCGTCAGCACAAGTCAACATCAATATGCTCAAAATGAGTATGTGTTAACACGAAGAATGAATTCTGTTATCATAGTAACACATATTTAATAGCTGAAGTTATCAATTAAAAAACAAAACAAAAACGCTGCGATTGCTTGAGCACTCTCACATCTGCAGCCATATGAATTAGTATAGTAATAGTGTAATCGTAATAGTAATAGTTATAATAGTGTGGTAGATATATAATGTCATTTTTTAGTTGTCTTTGCGGTTGATTTGTATTTTGAGTCTTGAATTTGATACATACTGTAGGCTTATGTATTTGTCTAAATTCTGCACTATTCTTAAATGACTTGGGTACAAGAGCAAGACGGATCTAAATAAACTATTAACTAACGCCTAAAGAATCACTGTATGTGCTACAACTCAGCTAAATTAAATGTTTTCAATGATGCAGATACATGGCCACTGACTCCTACAGGACCATCACCAACAGCTTCCAGGTTGGGGTCTCCTCTCTGTGATTGTGGCTGAGGTGTCATCTGCTACCTGGACAGCTTTGTGGAGGAGTTCATGGCTGTTCCACCACAGAGGAGGCGGTCCTCTAGCATTCCCCTAATGGCCACATACACATTTTTATTAACATTGTAATACTGTATTGACACAGAAATAAAAATTAAATACATATAAGCAACAAAAAATAATGTGCCTGTGTTTTGTGAATGCTATGTTATAAATTCATATTGTCAGATAATAGGGCTTTAAATTGGCATGTTTACAACAATATAATAAAAATATATAAATACAAACATGACAAACGTGCTGGCTATGACATCAATGGTGTCATCCGGTACTATTCAGGTATTTTTCTTTCTTCAGTGGTTGATAAAAAAACAAAAACTGAATTAAAAGAGAGTGAATATGGGATTTACACTGCCCATGTAAAGTAAAGGTATTTTAATGTTAAAGTAATTAACCATGAATTGATATTGATATCAAATTGTCTGAGATGGATAAATGCAAATCATTTTAACATTGTATTTTTTTCCACTTTCCCACATTACACTGATTACACACATTAACCTTTTTCAGCTTCTAACACCAAACTGAGCTCATGTCACAGCCGCTATACTGTGTGCCATCAGTGTTGATATCTGCTTAAGCGGCCAACGTGGGGGACAGTGATGACCTGAGTGAGTTGTGTGGTAAACATAAGTTAAGCCGGGCCGGTGTTTACATGCAGCGCTGCGGTTTGTTGCAATGCGAGTCCCATGGGAGTCCTGAGAACAGCCGGCCAAGCTGTAAACAAGAAGCTAGACAATCTTGGGAAAATAAGCGGCTAATCTAAGGTCAGGTCTGCTGCTACCACTGAGGACACATTACCAAGGTCAGGTCCTATATATTAATTCTGAATTTATATTTATAAATATATATAAATGCAAATATACATTTCAGCCTGCCATATCCATTCAAAGAGTCTCAGTAAAATACATTCTCCATAATGTCCCTCCTTTAAAATGAAGCTCTGCTACCCAGGTGGTGCTGCAGCACACTCACAAAGAACCTGTACTTCCTAAATTACTGTCCAGGAGTGAGCTATATTTTGCAGGTAAATAATAACTTGGTGTTGACAAACTATCTAAGGGGTGGTAAGTGATTTCATTTTCATACAAAACTTAAATTAAAAAAAAAAGGTAATTTAAAACTCACCGCAATTTTTCATTTACATGTTAATACTGACATGATTTTCAAAGTGATTACTGTTACACATTAAAGTACAAACTTTAGTCAGAATTTTCACATCTGTCCCCTTTTGCGTGATTTAGTATGAGGAGGATGCTAGGATGCTATGAGGTCTAATAATGAGTCAGTATTTGAATATGTGCAATTGATGTGGATATTTCAGCTAAAATAGAGAGGAAATGTATAGTTTCCACGTGGTCTCACAACTTTTTGTGGTACCATCATGAAAATAGAATCTATTAAAATGTGCTCTCATCACATTTTATGGAATAGGACCATGTTTTACCTGTCTTATGTATTTTAATTGGCAGTGTGCAACTATGCCACACACACACACACACACATATATATATATATATATATATATACACACACTGTAGACTATAACCATGGAATATAATTGACAAGAACAGGGATTTTGGCCTGCAGGAAAATAATAACATTGCAATATTCTGATCCTATCTGGTCCCATGCGCCTCAATTTTTGCAAATGATGAAAACATGAACTTTAATTAAGGTTTTTAGAAACATTTCTCATTTTCTTTTTTTTTTCTTTTTTTTGTTCATGTTCAAACTTTTCTGCTCTGTAAAGAAACCATTTAAATAATGTCTTCGTATAAAATGCCATCAATGTGTTGAATTTAATTTATCTGGTATTAAGCAATGAAGGTTTATACTGCTTCTGTAGTTTAGAGGCTTTATGCTCTGAAGACATGGCTTTGAATATATCAATACACATTACAGAACATTTCAATAAAAATGACATTCGTCCAGCACAGCTGTTTTGATTGATTTTTCTTTTACTATTTTTTTACATCAATGTACAAATTGAAGGATAAGGATGCTTGACTATATATTTAAGAACAATTGGTCCATGCTTCCTCCCAAGTGCTTGTACGGGGGCTACTTCTGTAGCTTAGGGTTAGGGAAACAGATTTGGATTTGACCACTCAGTGTCAACAGCTGATGGATTCAGTGTTGACATTCTTTCCTATCCAGTCCTCTTGCATGACAAAATAGTATAATGATGTTAAATGTGCTGTGCATTGTCAATAAACAACATTTAAATTCCATTGTAATTTTGGGCACAAATTCTTCATGAATTAATTGATTAAGGCACATTGGACCCATTGTCCAGTCAGAAGACTCAAGGTTTAGTTGCTGATATGACCTGAAAAGTGAATGTGATAAAATACATTTTTTCTTAGAAATGTGATTCCCGTTGACTCGTAGAACTACAACGGTAGCGTATCATGATGGATTGATGAGTGTCAAGAAGGCGCCCATGCATGGGCAAACATTTTGAAAACAATAATTTCTTTATGATGAAGAAACATGGATGATGAAGGCTCAGAGGGAGAATGGTCATCCACTGGTCGGAGGAGAGGTGGTTCGGCTCCTCCGCCCGTGTTGCTATGTCCTTGGGCTATTTCATGTGTGAATGATTAGCTGTGCAGTTGACACCTTGAGTAGCAGCCACCACCATCACTGTGTAAATGGATAAACTGGCACTTGTAATGTGAAGTGCTGTGAGTGGTTGAAATATAAGAATTGCCATTGCAGGTGATTCTACTAGGATAAAGTAAATGATAATAATTTAATAATTAGGAAAATAAAAAAAAAAACATGTAGGTTTTCAGGTGTTATTAAGGGTTTTGTGTGATTTTCTTTTAATTAATTAATTTTTTAAATTAAATAAAAAAGTCAGGGCTTCGCCAACTGTGAACGCTATATGTTTAAAATGTTTTCTTTTGTTCCTCCTTGTGATAGTGTCAGATTGTTCTTGCAGACAAAAGGATGTCTGTTCATAGCCTCGGTTGCTAAGGTTGTTGCTTGGGTTGTTTCATGGGAAGTCCTTGCTGTCCACTCACACATTACCAACCAGAGTCAGGCTTGAACATTCCATTCCATTTTCTATACCTGTTTATTCCTCACTAGGGTCACAGGGGTCTGCTGGAACCAATCCCAGTGTATTTCAGGCAAGAGGCACGGATACACCGCCATGGGGCACACACACCATTCACTTAGACCTATGGGCAATTTAGAGTCTCCAATTAAACTAACCATGTCTTTGGACTTTGGGAGGAAGCTGGAGAACCTGGAGAGAACCCACACAGACACGGGGAGAACATCCACAAAGAAAAGTCCCAGGTTAAGGTCTTGAACCTGCGACCTTTTTGCTGTGAGGACACAGCACTATGCACTTCACCACCATGTCTCCCAGGCTTGAACATGTATGGCTATATTGGTGAAGTTTCAGTTTGAAAAAACAGTGAAATTCTACAACTATACTTTGTTTGCTTGGAATCTGGTCTGCTGAGGGGCAGTGAGTAACTGCAACCAAAGCAACACATATTACTCTTTACAAGCAATTAACTCTAAATTAACAGAAACTAGCCTAACAAACTTTGAAACACCTCATTTTCTCTCATGGTGAGTGAGTGTACAGGACATAATGTATTAAACTGCATTCATTACTATCTCATGCATCTTCACTTATAATAGTGTTGGGTAGATTCTCTAACCGTGAGTGGTCTAAGCGGTTATCTGTTGTCGCCTGTTTGCAGGACAAATCATATTGATTTGAGTTGCTATTATTTTGCAATTATTAGCCTTTTAACAATGAGCCCAACTTAACATCCTGGAGGTTGGCTTGTAATTGGATTTTGAGAGTGATGATGTGTTTGTGTGTAATTGTGTATGTTAGTGAATGTGGAGTTGTGACAGTACACATCGCTCTCACTCGCTCCGTCACTTTCTCACACACTCTGAAACACTCTGTTTCTGTGTGTCCATGAAGGCAGGGGGTCTATACCCCTGCGTGTGTGTGTGTGTGTGTGTGTGTGTGTGTGTGTGTGTGTGTGTGTGTGTGTGTGTGTGTGTGTGTGTGTGTGTGTGTGTGTGTGTGTGTGTGTGTGTTCGTGCGAAGTTAGTGTGTGCCTGTACAGAGGCAAGGGATTTTTTTTTTTTTGTATATCCAGGGTACATTGTCTGGACAGGGAAAATGAGAATGGATGGGATTGTAATTACTGAATGGAGATATCCACACAGTGTGAAATTAGAAAAGGCTGGGCAAAAACCTCCCACGGGCACAGCCGGTAAAGAGACAGTAGTTGTCATGGTGATAGGTGAATTCAAACAGGGCTTTGGAAACCTTCAGGGAAAGAGGTGCAAGTGTGTGTTTTTCCATATATATATATATATATATATATATATATATGTGTGTGTGTGTGTGTGTGTGTGTGTGTCTGGGGATGGGAGTGATGCTGGTTTGGAGTTTGTTTATGGATTTTCTTGTGAGAAAGGTTAATGTGACCTTGATGAAAAGTCACAGGGTGTCATTATGTCTTTTGCAATGTTTCTACATTCAGACACTTTGTGAGTCTCATCTGAGCTGAGAGTGGAGGAGTCGGTCACAGCGATATACTTCCAGCAACAAAATTTCAGGGTAATTCCACAACTTTTACACTTTATAGTTTGAGTGACTCAATAAAATGCAACATGCTATAAAAACATGCAAAAATAAATCCATACATAAAATTGCATAGAGAACAGAGCTTCAGTAATTAGTTTCTAAAGAAAGCAGAGAGATTCCAGAATAGAAGAAGCTTGTTTGCTATTAGTTTTGCACCAATCATGTTAAAAAGAAAAGAAAAAACACATTGAAAAGCACTGAACACAAAGCTTTTATGAATCTATTTGCCTTCATGTCAAGGTTGTTTTTTAAAAGCTAGAAATCTCACTGTGATTGCAGGTGATACATGAAAACTGATTGATTGAATATTTCCTTTCTGAGTGATTCATTGTGTTTGTCCTCAAACACGTTGCTGGTGTCTTGTGTTGTCACTTAATGCTTGTGGTGATAAATGCTGCTGGTGTTTGGACAATACAACTGTCAACAAGGTCACTTTGTTGCTGAAGAATATTCTTCACTATAATTCTGCAATATGCTAAAAAATTATAATTTATTTATTAATATAAATTATAAAAAAAACAATAGTTTTACTTGTTTCCGGACTGAAAACATTTTTTTTCAATGTCTACTGTAAACCTCTTGTTCTCTGTCATGGATCTCATTGTGCCTTTTTTGTAAAAATGAATCAATAAATCATTTATCTTACTGTAATATGATAAAAAGAAGTGTGTATCTGAGGGAAATTATAATAAAAGTCTGTCTCTATTTTCAGCCCAGTGTAAATACAAGCCTTGTTTTGTTGACAGCCTGTGATGCTACCTGCTAGCCTTTTCATACCGGTAAATATGACAAACCTCACCTGTGTTGACAGACGCATCACGACAGGATAGAAATAGAGATATTCTCGGTTCACTGGCGAGCTAGAATTCGGTGTATGTAATCATGACAGTATCTTGGAGGAGATTCCAGTGTGGGATTCACTGAAAACATTGGCAGTGAGCTTCCTATTTCACCGTGCCATGACTGCATTACATAATCACAATCCGAGACAAGGAGGAGTAGATTCTTTTGTCAGAGTTCAAAGTGCGCCGTGGAGAGATAATGGCCTCCTTTTATCAGCACGCCATAGTAATGAGCTTGTTCATCACCTTGGAGAGAAGAGAGGACAGGTGGGGAGGACTAAGTGGGGGGCTCGGAGGGGGAGGGGAAGTGAGGAATGCCCATCCATCAGGAGCTGTACCCACAGTCTGGCCAGACCCCCAACCCCCTCAAACCTCCAGACCTCTTCATCACTGTCTGTCCAGCTGGAAAAGCCACACGGTTGTCAGTACAACACATGCAACAAGAATGAACCCCCGGTGTTGCTATGGGAGGATTCTATTCCAAAATGAAACTGCTATGCTGTATATATTTTCAGATGCTCAGCATGTCCCCCTCCACAGGCAGACAGGAAGACACCCAGCGAGCAGTTGACATATAAAGACGCTGCAGACTGTTGAGTGTACAAACCCTCTGAATTTGACACCAGACGCTGTGGTTCGTGAACCATCCTTTACAGCAGTCTGTGTTGTCCACAAATACAGGACATATATACAAAAACACTTCTACATAATTTAACCACCACATAGGAATGTTGTACCCTGTACAACCTATAGGTGCATTTCCTACGGTGCTTCTATCGATGCTATCCAATTTCAACTATTGGTCGTTTTGCCAGCTCAATTTCAACTTATCTGTTGTTGTTCTTGTCAGGTTGGGCTGATAATATATACTGTAAAATATACTATAGTGTAACAGAAGGTAATGTTAACATTTTCAACCCTCACCATCAAGCTCCTGTGACCTAGTGAATGACCTAAACTTAATCTGAGAAGAATCATTTGACATTTTGGTAAATACGCTTATTAGCTTCCATGGTTATTTATTTCCTGGTTGAGTTAGGTTGCTTTCATGCCACTAGTTTGATTATTTGGTCTGCACCAAGCAATGCAATTTTTACTATCTAGCACAGTGATTTTCAACCTATGGGAGGTATTGCAAGTGGGCCAAGAAATCCTTTTCTAAAAATCTAAATAGCATAGTGTTGTGCAGAGGAAACCGATCGCCAGGCAAAAAAAAAAAAGTCCGGCACAAAACATAAAAACAGACAAAAAAACACATCTAAATAACACATATTCCAGACTGAATGTACCAGACTGTTTTTTTTCTTTTGTTGTTCTTTTTCTTTCATTCTTGTTCCAGGATGCAGCGTGTGTGTTTGGTCTTATCAATATCAAAGAGCAAATGCTTTTATTGCAAATGTTGATGCGCAGGCGAGAGAAAAACAGCCAAAACACACATTTCCCCTTATATAACACATATTCTGAACTGTATGTACCAGACTTTTTTCTTCTTTCGCCTGTTTATTCTTTTGGTTTTATACCAGACTTTTTTCACTTTTTTTTCTTGTACTTTTTTTCCTGGTCCTAATCCTCCTTCAGACAACCAGGATGTAGCGCATGTGTTAGTAGTTCATTGATATCAAAGAGAAAATGATTTTATTGCAAATGTTGAAGTGGAAGTGACAGAGAAGCCATTTGTGGAGGCGACTGTAGCTCAACACGAATGAACTGACCAATCACAGCCCTGGAGATCCGCGTCTACGCAAAGTAGTCAGGATTTTTTGGAGGTGACATCAGCCTAGGCGTCAACGCCATAGCTACGTAGCAGAAGTATAAACTAGGCTCTATGCGTTGCGTCAAACTTTTCACATTAAAATTATAAAAATGGCAGAGTTGATGCAGAGTCAAGCACACTGAGACCATTACATTTTAAGTTAAAAATGCACAGGGATTTCTTGAGGGTCTGTGAATGTGTCTTTGAGTAACACACTGCAGAAGAAGAAAAGATGCCCTACTTGTGTACTTTTCTTACGAAGTTTGTTGTGTTGGTTTTGGCCACAGTAGGCTGTGTTAGCCTGCAGAATAAAATAGCAGCTAAACCCCCAAGCTCATAACTTAACTCTACCTTTCTCCAGTCACTGCTTTACACTTCTCTGACTCTTTGACCTGTTGCCATGTGCTTGATACCATGCTTGTAACTTTTAACCAGGCGGTGGGCCAGTTACATGAAGTAACAATATATTAATGACAGAAAAACAATTAGTTGGATTATTTGTTACTGAAAAAGTAACACCGTAGGTAACAATGTTTATTTTAATGCCATATTTCCAATCTTTGGTTGCACATGATTCCCCATAAAACAGCATCTTGGTGTTTTAAGGCAGAGTTTTGGTTTATTCTGTTTCCAGTCTTTAAGCAGAGCTGAATTAACTCATCTGTTATCTCTAGCATCATACTTGAGGGACAGATACAAGATATATATAATATGTATCAGCGGGATCTATGTAGGCCGTCTCTGGGGCTCCATTTTTATTGAGTTTAAGCCTAGTTGACCCTCTGTCTGACATCATTGCTATAATATATGATCACAGCTGGTTATGAGATGAAACAGGTGTGCTATTCCAACACTTAATTCAATATAGTGGCCTGCCTAAAAAAGGAACTTTTTTTCAAAAGTAAGTGAAGCATAATAAATTTAAAAAAATAAAATAAAATTCTTTATTACATATCATCTGTTCTTTGTTGCTTATTTGACTGTTGGTCTTGGACAGGTGTGACTGTTTTTGTGCTGGTTGCCTCACTTGTCCTTTTAGAAAGACAACTGAATCCCTATTTTCACATGCATGGATAAAAAATTTCTTGGAACAGAGATCATAAATAGGCCAGAGTGATAGGAAGAAGACATACATTCCATTACATACCGGCTATAGGTCACTACTCAGAACATAGGCTAAATGCTTAAATGTAAGCACAAGTCTATAAATCACTGGCGACCTACAAAATGTCCAATATGCCATATTGGTGAATTTGTTAAACCAGAAGACATCTGTCTACGCTTTTTTTTCCCGCTGGATATGAATGAAAAACATCCGCAACGTTCCCAGGTGACAAGGACTTGATGGACATCCCCATATGGGGATGCTGACCTCCACTTTCCTTCTGGTTTAACAAGCAACCCCACCCCCCAAGACCCACAGGACATATGACCTCTGTGGAGGGGGAGGTGTGTATGTGTGAGTGTGTGTGTTTATACATACTGTATCTGCATGTGGTGAAACCATGCGGTAGGGAAAATCTTGTTCTCCTGGTTGACCTTGAATGTTCTCATTTATTTCACATAGAAGATGTGACTTAAATTATCTAAATACCTATTTTCTAAAGCTCCACCAAGAGCAGAGATTCATATGCGACAAATGCAGCAGCACAAACGCTGACAAAGTCTCACTGGAGATTCCATGTTAACATTTCTCTAGTGGGGTAGTTGGATAATATGGATCAAACTATCACTCTCAGCCCAGCACATATCAAGGGAACATTTTTAGACAATTTATGTTCACAATTTAGTAATTGGTACAGTTAAATTAATTCATTTGTTCCCATGAATAAGTAATACTTGGCCTTGGACTGTTTTCATTAAGTGCTCTCAAAGAATGCTCTCAAATAATTTCCACAAGTTAAGCAAATAGTGGTTCATGTATTGCAACCATAGGAACTGGAGCCACTGGTTGTTCTGACTTGTCTGGTCAGTCAGGGATTTAGCTTCCTTTGAAATATCAGGAGTAGTTTCTTGGGGATTTTTGGGGGAATTTCAGGAGTTCTGAGTTTCTGGAATTTTATTTCTTTCTTCATTAGATGGATTTGGTGAACAGTGACAATGTCATCAATCTGTGTATTTGTGATAAATATTTTGTATCTAGCCTACTGCCTGTGATTAGTTTCATCTTAACTAATCAGCTGTTGGATTTGTTGTTGGATCCTTTCCCTCATGTATAAGCCTTCATTAAATGGAGACACTGTTAATGGAGTCTTTTCTACTCTAAAAATGGATTTTATATAATTTTCTCTTTATTTCATTTATTTCTTGTACAAAAATAATAATCCTTACTCTTACCTATAACTGTAATACTACACAAATGAAGACATTATCTAACTGTAACCACAAGGTTCTTGTGATTCTTAAAATAAAACTTATGATGAGAAATACTGAGATGACTATTAAAAAATGCAATGCCTAAAGGTATATATATACAAAGCTACCCATTACCTCAGTGCAAGCTATCTCTAATTAAAGTGCCTATGTGGAATGAGGTGTATTCCTTCATGTCGCACTTCTCATGTATCCTGTAAAAAGCACCTGTTCAAGCACCTGTAGTGGATCCACTACAGGTGCTTGATCCACTTTCATCCCAGAGCTTATCTAAATTACATGCAGAGCAGGAAGTCTAAAAGCTTTGGAAGAGGAAAATATGGCCAGTTTAAGTCTGTCACGGTCATTCATGTTTAATTGGAATAAATGCCTTTGTTATGCCCACAGAAGCATTTTACTGCAAATCAAGATTGTGCCCAATTCCCCATTATGTAGAAACACCAACTTCCCCAAACCATTTCAGAGAAAATGAGATCCTTCAAAAAGCAGAATACAAATGTTGGCCTCATGGTGGAGTTTCAGATTGAAGATTTGACCATTGTTCATTGATTTCCTTCCTCGGGTTTTCAGTTTTGTCGATTTAAATTAAAATGCCAATGAAAAAAATATAAAAACTCCATTTATTTGGAAGCTTTGGGGCAGGGACATGGCAGGCTCAGTGGAGCAGTGTCAAAGCAAAAAATCACTTTGTGCTTGCAATCAGAGATGAAGAGGCTATTTGTCTATGTAGCGTGCACAGCTCTTATCAGGGATTTGTTTGCGGCACAGCTTCATTTGCATACATTTCTTGGAGAGTGAGATGAAAACTCTGTGCTCTTGGCTCGAGCGAGAGGGACAGATTGTCCTCACAGTGCACTTTCCACCAACGAGCTCACATCGCTGTTCCAATGTCGAACTTGGGAGTAGCTTTTTCATCTTGGCATTAATCATCTCCCTACACATTCATGAACAGATACTCCTTAATTTTTTGAGGATTTTGAGATGACTGGTTTATCACAACTTGGATCATATTTTCTGGCTTTAGCCATTATTTCTATCAGTAATAAATTTAAAAATGGATAGTTGTACCATTCCATTCAGGTAATGTAAATAAATTAGTAGTTCCTATAAGTTGGACACTTACAGGAAAGGTCAGAATTGAATTAGGAAACTAGTGTGTGTCATAGACCATCAATGAGCTGTTGCCCTCAGTGCAGGCTGTTCTCATCTGTTCCTATGTATTCTTATGAAAAGTAATACTCTCCTAATTCCTATATCTCACAAAACAAGACCAGTGTTGTCTATGGTGTTAAGTGTCCAGCTCTGGAGATGGTGGGTGGTGTTTAGATAAATACGTTGCAGTAGGAGAGAACTGTTCAAGATCAGGACATTTTCACTGTTACACAAGAACATTTCAACCAAACACTTTGTACTATCATGTGAGCACATTTTTACTTCATTCTAACCAAAATATTATCTTTCCCTGAGCCTACCAAGTGTTTTTGTGCCAAACCCTATCCATACCTTAACCACAGTCACTCCTAATTACAATAAACATAATTAGCAATCGTACATATGTTAAAGGTATCCTGTGTAGCAGTCTGTACCAACCATCATTGCAAAAACAGAAAACCAAAAATGCTTTCATAATAGTGAACAAACTAAAGGTAATAAAAATTCACTGAACTACTATTCTGAAACTATCAACCACATTTCTCTGTGGCAATGTTATCAAAATGCAATTTAATTCTGCAACTATCTTAAAGTATTGCATTTTCCACTGAAAATAACATGAATGTCCACCATCGGTTGAGGTTTTCACAGCAGATGCTTGATCGCTCAGACATTTGTAGGATTATGCCTGAAAAACTATGGAGAACTTTTTGTAAGATATCGTATGAACCATTTCATGAGAGTACGTTGCTCTGTAAAAATTTTCCTTCATTACCACAAGTACAGTTTACTCAAGAAGCTACATATTTGTGGCTCCGATTCACATCTTCAGTAGAAACCACTGGGCTGAGCCACAGAAAAGTTACAGCCTCATCCTTTAACTTATAAAGTGTCTTTCAACATATCACTGATTGCCTGCCACTGTGGTGCTGTTCTGCCATCGACCCTGACCTTTGACCTCTACAGGGGAAAGGGAGTAGCAAGTAATTTCTCCTTTGGGAATGTGTTACCAGTAAACATTGACTTCCTGTGTGACCTGTTTGTCCTGGGAGGAGCGCAGCAGAAAGAAAACAAAAAGCACATGTAGATCCAATAAATTCTTTTTATCGATTTTCCAATAAAAAATACATTCATACAGAAACTATTTTACAAAACAATTTCAAATGAAAAAATCTTGTTATGCCATAAAACAAACAAAAATAGAGCGTCACATTTGTATCTCTGTGTTTGTCCAATAAAGATTCTCTGGCTAAAGATAGGGCATCTTCTCAGGTCTTTGAAAGTTTCAGAGAAAAAAATCACATGGGAAAAAAAAAAAATAATAATAATAATAATAATACTTAGCGGGCACCAGAATGCAAAACGATAACAATTCAAGTGTCCAGAACAATTCATGTCTGAAAAGTAAGTTGTAGTTTTTTTGTGTGTGTTTTCGTTTCGTTTTCTTGAAAGATGATAGGCCACAGGTGTACGCGCTATTTTATTTTCTTTTAAACGGACATTTGCTCTAATGTTCGCCAATCAAATCAAAAACGTAAATGTTACAGAAGCATATGAAGGAGAATGAAGTGTGTCTTATTTTACAACAATTTTCAGCCTCTTGTCTTTATTGGTTCATCTTTAGAAACAACACGCCACACTTGTTTTTTGGTCCCATACCTTTCAAAATAGAAGCTTCCTTACAAAATTCTCATCTTTTACAATGTACATATCATTGCATTTTCAACATTTCTCAGTGTAAAAAGGAACATTGGCCTTCTGGTTCTCTCTACTGTTGACCAGGTTAACCTGTATAGCTGTTGAGTTACAATAAGGCTGCCTATGAGGCTGACTGCTGGGTGATAGACGTCAAGTTTAATGGCCGCTTGAACATTTTTCATCTACTTTACTTCGAATGTTTTCTAGAAGTAAGGACAATAAGTAAGGATTTTAACTTGATAGAGTTTAATTGTGAATTGAAGGGATTAGAAGAAGCTAGAGAGATCAGAGATTTTCATCAACCCACAGAGGAGTGCACTGAAGTCCTTTTAACTGAAGTTAAAACATGCATGATAGAGAAGTCGGTGCAAGGTCTTGTCTTAGTTCATCTGCAAGAGACAGAGACAGAAACCGCTAGACCTGCAGCACAGCTCAGATAAACTGGTCAGACTGGTTTTGGTAACGTTTAGTCAGATCACAGGTTGTTTAAACCACGACTGAGTAAAGATCCTGACTCACCCTGAGGGCTAGACTTACCAAAACACACAACATCAAAGCAGACTCGCGGTTGAGAGCGTTGTCTTTATTCTAGAGGCCTTTTTAAAGAGCGTTTGACACATCAGTGGATATACTGTAAATGGCCCCAACGTAAATGTTTTCTTTGCAGTAAATCGTAATTTATAACAACCTTGGTGGCCGAGCGTGCCACATATCATGAGAACATGTTTCCAAGACTGTGTACCTTTTGACAGCTAGTTACAGTCCATCTGAAGTGCATCCACACCACCATATACTACATAGTAGTAAACCTTTACAAAACTGAATTGCTTTTCCAAGTGCGCCACAATTCTGTCTCAGACCTGGGGCATTTTTTGGAGAATATGATTTAGTTCTGATATTGTAATGATACAGTCAACAAAGAATGCACAGAAATGTAAATGTGGCAGTCAGTATGAAGCTGATATAGAATTTGTTTTTATTATTGTGAAGTTTAGAGGAGTGTCGCTAGATAAAAGGGAAAAGGTGCGACTGCATGGATCAGAGCCTTTTGTAAAGCTATTCAACAACACGCTACTGCATTCGCATCCTCTGTGTATTTGTGTGTGTGTGTGTGTGTGTGTGTATGTGTGTGTGAGAGAGAGAGAGATCTATTTAACAGGACAAGGCCACTTACATAAGGCATCAGTAAGGTCAACAGTGCATTTACAGATAGAACAAAAGAAAAGGAGCAAAAGTGAAGAAAAAGGAACACAAATCCCATGATCAAGACAGTTGCCAAGCAATAGTGGTATCCCCAACTTAAAAACATACAAAATCAAAATGACTGCCTTATGTGTTTTGTTGTACAATACTATGATATTGAGTAATATGAAGGTAGCTGCTCTCTCGAATTTGAATTTTGTTGTCCGATAAGCAAACGGGTGAGCAACACATCCCCAGATCCCATGCAACTTCTGTTATAATGGCAATAACTGTTTGTGGTACAACTGTTGTTTTTTTTTTCTTTTTCAAGATACAGAGCTTACACAATGGACAACAAAATGAGCTTTATAGCGTGTATGTTTTGAGACAGGCTACGTAATACATTGCACATTTAATAGCTGCACTAAACAAAACACCTCCCACTTTTTGAACTGGGAGCTGTAGTTCCACCTCCAGGCAGAAAGGGGGAGCTCTATCGCACATCAACTCCGCCGAACACCCCCCTACTCCTCTCCACAGCCAATAGACTCAAACAGCACAGACAAAACCTTTTTTTTCTGCTTGCATTCATTCTCAGTGAGACAACAGATACCCCCCCTCCCTCAAAAAAAATCCACCCCTGTATAACATCAACCTCTCCATGCCATTCACTCGCAATCCCACAATGCAAGCTCCATCCGCTCCACAAAGCCAGCACAGGCATCCAGTCGCAGGCACTCACAGTCCCCATGCGCACAGGCAAACACACTGTCATTGGAGGAACGGCACCCCGGCAGGAGTCCCATAATCCTCCAGGAAAAAAGCGTTGAACACCATACAGAAGAGTCTCTTTGCCATCTTCTCCAGATCAAGATCTTTCCCCACCTTTTTTTTTTTTCAAGTCTTTCCCCACCCTCCCGCTCCTCTGTAAAAGCCTTTCAAGAGCAATCTCCACAGCGAGGTGTCGGAGGCACTAAGTATGGTGCAAATAATAGCCTGCGTTGCTTCATGTTTTTCCACTGACTGGAACACGGCGGTGCTCCTGTTAACGCTCCCAGGACACACCGGCCTCGCTGATCCCCCACAGGTCAGGACAATCAACCAGAATCATCCCTCAGGGCCTTCGACACTGAGGCCATCCTTAGATGTGCCTCTTCATGTGCAGTGCCAGGTGGTCGGAACGGGAGAAACACCTGAAGAAACAATACATTTGTTTTTATATCACTGCGTTCATCGTTTCTCATATTCACATAGACTTTTTGTTGTTTTAAGTACTTGTGCTCTGGTGACGTTTTTACAAATTCTTTCCATTTCCAGTTGGTTTTAGAATCAACAGAAGAAGAATGGGCATGAACAGTAAGTATCTAGCAGGGCACTTTGAGAGCACATAGCTTCGCCAGGGACAATGATCAGTCTTCTGTCTGACACTTAAATGTGCAGCAGAACCAAAATGTAGCTATATTTCCAAAACTATTAGGACATCTAACTGAGTCAAAAGGGCAGAGCTCTGTCACCTCATCATCCCTTTATATTATTGACCACAGTTGACCAGCAGCCACTAATAGCCACTAAAACAATTACTATGCACATTTACTAAGTGTTATCTGTCCCCAAATTTAAATGGTTTGTCCTTGGTAAATTCTTCACCCTCCCACCAGGTTTTATGTAAATTGGCCCTGTAGTGTTTTTCTAATTCTGATTACAGATAAACAAACATGGGACTGAAAACAAAAAGGCAAAGGTAAATAGTCTAAAAAAATGCTAAAGAACTCAACAGAATTAATCAACAACACCATAAATAAACCACAGTGAAGTTAGTTATTACAAAAATAAGTTGTTAATTGTTGATTTTATTTAGATGTATTTTCTAGCAACAATGGTTTATTGATACTTCTGCATGCATAGCTGTCAGAAATTGCCTTTAAGCAGATTGTGGACCTGAATGTTTTTTTTTTCAACTCTGCTGTTGGTAATTTCATTCTCTATATGACATGAATGTGGCATCTGTGTGGGTTTCTCTAATTCTATTATCCGTCAATACAAGAAGAACCTGGGGGACAATAAAGCTCCTTGACATGCTCATTCCCTGAAGCTTCTGGCTCTTCCACTCATCAACAATCTCCATTCGACCCTTTGCTCCCCTCTTTGCACTCAGGCTCTCTTTTCATCCCACCCCTTGACCCCGAGCCCATTCTGTCAATCCGTCCTTGACCCTCATTCATCTCTCTACCTAACATGTCATTTTGATAAACTCATTTACATACATAAGCGGCCTTTCATAGTGAGTGAGTCCTTGGCACCAAGGGCAAAGTCAGAAAAACAAGAAGTTGATTACCACCTCTGGGGATCATTTGAAGGAGACATGCAATCAAGCAGTGCTTGCATTACATTACAGTAATAACAGTATTTGTGCCACTGAAAAACATAAATTATTGTTTCCGAGCATGGTGGCTTGTGACTCTTGACCTCCATGGTGGTTTGTAATGTCCGAAAATGCCAACTTTTTCATTAAGGTCATCTGGGTAATGTGTCGGCTACTGTGCTGCATAGACTGTTCCGGTGTTCTCACCTGTCGCAGTGACTGCATTTGAATGGCTTTGCTCCAGTGTGCTTCCTGAAGTGTCTGGTGAGTTCATCGCTTCGTGCAAAGCGCCACTCGCAGCCCTCCCATGAACACCTGTAAGGCTTCTCACCTGCAAAACATTGTCAGCAAACACAAGGTTAATGTTTGCCAGAATGTGCATTCTTTGTACGAGGGTGTGAAAAAAAATTCAAAACCTCAGTTAGACGTCATTGTTGAAAGTTGTTTCTACAAATGGTCAGAAGCTTTTTCTTATTTGCAAGTGGATTTCTGCAGATTTGGTGAAGAATATCCTTCTGTATAAATACACATCAGCATGTAGTCAAATATCCTTTTTTCTGACCTTTATAGATTTCTGTTTTTTAAAAAAGTTGCCCTCTGACAAGAACCATACTTCTGGTATTTTTGAGCTATCAGTCAAAAATGTCAGTATCTATTGTTTTTTTTCCACATTTTGAAATGCAATCTCTTGACTGTTTTTATAGTTCTTACTTATCTGAATGTCTGAATGGTAAAACAATTCTGATTCCCAAGAAAACATGAACCTGTGCAAGTAAGCGCAAAGCAGATTGAGCAGGCTACTGTAAGTTGGAGAGAAAAACAACCTCGTGCCTTGTGGGTCTTGAGAGCTGTGGTATGCAGCTTTAAGGAGCTGCTCGAGTAGACAGCTTATGTAATGCAGATCGAGCTGCAGGAAAAAATAGAGACTGCTCCTAATGGTCCTAAAGGCCATTAACCATGGGGCTAACATGGTCGGTAAAGGATGCTAGGAATGTAACTTCCTCCGCTAATGGGCAGCACAGCTGTAAACAGCTTGGCAGAGGTCAAGGGTGACAGAGGAAACTGCTCACATATGAACCCCAGAAAAAAAAAGAAAAAAATGAAAATGTCAGATTCCCATAATTTTTTTTTCTCTCCCTCATTTGCCTGAATGCAGACGGGCGAGTTTTTGAGTTGTTTCCCATGGTGAAACCTGAGAACTGTTGATTTGTTTTCAGGATACACATCCTCTGTGTGCTACTCGGACCACAAAAGAACATCTCTCCCCCTCCTGCTTCCCTCTGCCTCCCCTTCCCCCTGCATGAAGTCACGTTCTACTGTGTGAATTAGGTCACAGTTGAGAGCATTCCTCCTGACAAACTATTCAAAGTATGCAGGAGCGTTTTCTACGATCCACACAAGAAAGTGACACTTAACTTAATTTTACTCATAGTTCTGTGTGGTTTGTCACACATCACATGAGTTGATGAAGTTTTTCTTTGCAAAATAATGTTTATTGTGATTGTGATGTTTTCTTTGGGCAAATAAGTTTCTTTACCTGTGTGTGTGCGCTGGTGTGCTTTGAGGTGTGAGCTCTTGGTGTACACCTTCCTGCATCCGTTGAAGCAGCACCGGTGCACCCGCCTCCTCCCATCAGGTGACGCCTCCCCGCTGGTCAGCCCCGACCTCTCAACGGCCCCCCCAGTCCTTATTTTCCCAGGCGAGTGCAGCACAGTCTGTATCCCACTCCACACCTGAGCCACGGAGCTCTCCTTGCCCAGCTCGGGCGAGGACGGTGGCGTGCTGATGATGGCCGAGCCCAGGTCTTCGCCACCGTCACCCAGAATGTCAGTCAAAGAGCCGGAGGGGAAGTCGAGGGTGGGGGAGAGCTCCTCAGAGCTGTCCGACGCCTCACTGCTGGCGTCGGAGTTGAAGCCGCCGGCATCCAGGTGCTGGCTGTCCTGATTGTCTTCCTCCTCCTTGATGTGGGGGATCTTTGGGTCCGTCTCGTTCGACTTGTCCCCACAGGCGAGCATCAGCTTGCTCCACAGATCCTCCTGGCTCTCGAACTTGAGGTCCGTGGCGGAAACGTAGGGCTCGCTCTGGAGATACCGCTCCAGCTCAAGGCACGTCTGTTATGGAGGGAAAGAAGAGATAGCGGTGAGCTCATGGGAGCAAACAGCCTGAGGCCTGTAACACAATGCTTCCCCGTCCACAGGAAAGTCCCTAAAACACCCCCAAAAAAGTGATTTGTCTTCACGGGAAACACAAACCCTGGTGTCCTTCTGTGCACTATGTCTATTCTTAGCAGCAGCAGCGGGAGGGGAAATGCTGTGACACTGTAGCACCACTGGCCCCGCTTCCTTCCTGCCAGCAGGAATGAGACAAGACACTATGTCCTATGCAGAAGATAGTGGAGTATGTTCTAAGGGTGCCCTCAGAGGCCATATCAGGGAAGCACCATATTTTCTTCTGAGAGCATACAAGGAAAAAAGGTGCTCTTAACCATGAATGCAGTCATGCCTGGTGTGTGTGTGTGTGTGTGTGTGCAAGTGCATGTAAGTGTGCTCGGGTCATGAAATTTACATATGCTATAGAGCCCCCCCCCGTTGGGTTAGGGAAGTGCTTGTAGATCTTTTAAATCTATCAATTATTCAATATAATGTGGATTTAATAATGCATTCGGAGGCATCGCTAGAAATAACATAGCACACCGGGGACTGAGAGGAGGGAGGTCTGGTTCACGGGGGTCCATAAAAAGCCCAGCATGAATACTGCAAGAGCCGCTGTGGATTGTGGGTTTTATTTTCTTTGAAAAGGAAGTGAGAGAGCACTTCCTCAACCCCGCTGCAGTCAGCGAGTGCAGGCCAGATGAGATGAGGGCCGCTGACAGGCCTCTGCAGCTTCCTAATGAAGCACATTCCTGTTTACAGCCAAATGTCATTATGGTGGAGCTGAATACTGACTGCTGCGACTGGTGCTGATCACTCCAGGTTGGAGAGCACAAGATAAATCTGAAGAAAGAAACAAGAAAAACACTTCCCCAACACAGTAATTTTCTGACTTTATTACAACTTGTTTTCCTCTTCAGGCCTCTAAAAGGAATAAAATGAGGCTGCAAGCTACAGGCAGCTCAAACACAAACAGAGCATGTGGAAAACAAAAATACATCTCAAGAAAATCTCATAAAAGCGTCAGAGTCAGACCTTGATACATGTTTAGAAAGACTAAAACGACTGGAGAGCAGCGTTATTATTCAGATAACACATCATAACATATTAAAATATCCCATTAAGCATAATCACGTGTTTATAAATCATAGATACTGGTATTAGCTAATGTCAATGGAGATTATGAGGTATGACAAGGTCATTACAACTTATCAAAGACGCACTTTATCTAAATATTGTGGGGACATCATTGTAATTCTGAAATGAGGCAGAAATGTGTTCAAGGCAAATGTTTCTCGTCAGCAGTGCTGGATAAATCCCTGGCGAGCTTTAAATGCCTGGAAGGGCGCCTTGGCCCGAAGCCCGAAGAGATCTAATAGACGGCCGAGATAGAAGAAGACAGAAGCGTGGTGCCAATTCATTTCATTTCCCACAAACCCGAAGAAGAAGACTTTCGCCCTCCCTTCGTTGTCTGTGTAAGAGGGAAAAAAAGAAAAGGGGGAAAAAAACTCCTGTTCTATCATCCAGGGGACGCCTGGATGAGCCAAATTGGAACAGAAATCTTTCTCTCATTGCTCTGTCAGTCTGTCACTCTCATGTGTGTGTGCGTGCGTGCGTACGTGCGCGTGTGTGTCAGAGAGCAAGAGTGAGCGAGCGAGCGAGCGAGCGAGCGGGGAGATACGCGTAAAGACGCACGGCTTGCCATTCAGTCTAAACCTGCAACACAGCGACTTTTTATTTTATCACAAGCCTGCAAGCACGAGCCGATCGTATCTGCACGATTTATTTTTCCTCACGAGAAAGAAAGCTACAATCATGCGAAATAAAACGCACGCAGTGAAACTATATCATTTAAAAGTATCGTTGTGATATTTTCGGAAACGAAAAGGTATTCCATGAATGTGGCGCCTAGAAAAGTCCCTAAATGCGCTATAACCAGCGTGTGGAATAATACAGGGATCTGTCATTAAGGGAACTTGCATCACTTCCCCATATACGCGCAAACCGACTTCTAATGGAGGAATAGATAGGAACTGTTGCACTAAATCAAGACTACATAAACAACTTTGACATTTGCACGTCCACCACGCAGCTGTCATCTGAAAGCGAGTTTGCCTGTAATTACGCACATTCTTCCGCAACTTCTCTCAAACAACCGAGCTGTCAGTCAAGCCGCGGGGATGTGTCGGAGGGACGGATCGTTACCTGCTGCCAGTACTCTTCCAGAGATGGTAAAGCAGAAAAGTATCCGGTGTCGTGCACAATTTGGAGCTCCTGGAAGATGCTGCACATAGGGATGACATCCATTTCACTCCTAAGATGCAGCCACAAGTAGAGCCGAAATAAAGCTTGGTGCGGAGGAAACAAAGTGCGTTTCTTTCTGAGAGAGAAGCTGAAGTCTTGGTTGTATTTGCATGTATGATATTCTGGAGTCGTGCGCTTCAAGTGGAGGTTTGCGAGCGTGTGACGCACCGAGAGCGCACAACACTGAACTCTCCAAAAGTCCGTCAGCGCACTGTAAACTTCCCCCGGATTCAAAATTACAGACAAACCCACCCCCCTGTGATTACATTACGTTTCGGCACGTCAGCCAATGAGCTGACGGGAGCCAACCACCCGCCTACCAGACCACCCCTGACCAATGCTGAGCCAGAGCCGACTCATCCTGTCTGTTGTGGTTGGTGCGTGTTCCGGAGCGTCTGCGGCTCCCATTGGGCTAAATCAATGCTATTTTTAGAGCGCTATATAAGCGGACTCCTCTCGTACCACTACTAGGAAGTCGAGGTTTCGGCTGATTTCAGTGTGAGTTCTCCGGTCTCCAGAGCAGTAGCAGGAGAAGACGCGCAGGCTGCTGGCGGCACTGTGCAGCTACGCTGCAGCCGCCAAAACACTCACTCAACTGTTTTTATTTATTCACACAGACGCATCTGACACCTCGTCTTATTTGGCGACTTTGAAAGTAGAGCAGAAAGTCTGCAGAGAAAAAGACTTGACTCAATATTCCTTTTCCTCTCAATAAGCGCAAAAAACTCAGAGGGATCGTCAAAGATCTGATCAATTTCTGTGGTCTACGAAACAAATTTGATATACTTCTTATTTTTCATGGCTGTCCAGAGATTCACGAGGATTATTATGTGTCTCCCTCTGACAGCGGAGACGGTTTAATAAGCTATTAAGTTCTAATAGAGTTGCCATAAAAGATGATTATTCGCAAAAAAAATGCTGTACAGGTTATTGTAGTGGCAGCAGTTTGACACATAGTATGAGGGACAGGTTTGCTTCTGCTGATGAGAATATGCATCTATGTGTGTTTTAATCTCAGTCACCTGTGGCTCGCTCAGTTCTCTTGTTCTCCCTTCTCTCTATTCTAGATCCTGATCTTGAAACCGCATTTCTGGTTCACTTCTTTTCAGAAGCTGAAAAGAAGAGGTTAAAAAAAAGAAGTGCAGACCACCCATGGTGCACGGTGAGAGCTTCTAACACAGATCCTCATATATCGCTCACAGCTGTAGAATGCCATGTTGGACATACTCTGGCTCTTTTCCAGAGATATATTTTCCTTTTTTCTTTCCTTTGAACGGAGACATCACTGCTATCCCACTTCCCTTCAACCACCAGATCAAACAATCATAAATATTAATCGGAGGTAATATACTGTATGTTGATGATATATAAAGAGATGACTGTCCTTGGTATGTTCTCTGCTTCAGGCTTTATTATGTTGTAACATAAAATCTGCATTTATAAAACACCACGTTCACTTTGGGAGGAAAAAAAAAGAAGTATCATACAGGCATGTGACGACATGAAGCTTTTATTTTGGTGAATGAGAAAGACCTCATAGACTTCTCAGTTAAAGTTAGAATTTGTTCTCTGTCTGTTGTCACTCTTTTCAGTGGATGATCTGATTTAATCTACCCCATCAGTCAAACCACTATGACTAACGCTGAGCTATTATTAAGCCTAACATACAGTAGACTACATGTGTGAGTAAAACTACATATCCAGTTGCATAAGATGTGGGATAAAGTTGAAGTCAAGTGGAACAACAGACACATTGACGAGTTAAAGGCAGGCGATGTGACAAACAACATATTTGGAACAGAGAGCCATTGTTTGACCCATCGGCCCGGTGGAGCGCCTCTACAACGGAGTCTCTTTTGTTGAGATCTCAGCTGTGGGCACATTTGCAGCACTCAGCAGCATCACATTTTGTCATGAGTCTATAGATTTCGGGGACAGGGAGCACATGGACGGGGTCCCTGTCGTGACATGGATGATGGGTAACAGGCCTAATAGATAAAAGGGAAGAGTCATGCTTCCCTAAAGCATTGATGATTCGCCATTGACCTTATAAACATCTACAGGGACAACAGAGTATTCGTAGCAAATACTGTGTAATTATGTACGTTTTTATATACAGGAAACAGATACATGCGGGTTGAACTGTGTATTTATGTTAACGGATGAGAAAATAAAGGTCAAAATCATCCCTCTAACCCTGACACATTATTGGCTCAACAGTTGATGATGCAGTAAATACATGCCCATATATCAATTGATAGAAGACATGTTTTAATCCTAATGTAATGTGGTAATGTTTCAGTAATTATCTGCATAATTACATGAATGTTCTTGAAGGAAATAGACACCTCACAGCCAGACCAAAGTTCATCATTGCCCTATAGGCAAATTCTATAGATATTTCAACACATGCACAGTATTATTTACCCTTGCATAACAGCTCTGCCATCACGCTGTTGCCTGCACTTGAGTTGTCGGATGTCTGCAGCCGTCTGACCTGACATGAATGCAACGTAATGCGAACACTCGGCATTTGCTATTTTGAGTTATGGTGCAATGCTAATACTTTAGCATACCTATGCTGAGTGATGGTAAAGCTAAAGCTTTAGTATAGCTGCATCTCAAATGTGTAGTAGGCTACTGTATACTGTGCATGCAGCTATAGTGTCGTTTACTGTTGTGTACAGACAGGAGGTGATGCATCAATCTTACACGTACCAACAGGACGTTGTGAAGAGAAGAGAAAACAACATATTTATGTTTGGAAAAGTATTTATTTGTATTTGTTCCTGGAAATCTCTGAGCTGTATGAAGTTAATTGTTTTTTTGCAGCTCGTCCATTTCCTCTCTACGCTGCTCTGTGCATCAACAACACACTCAAAGCATAAACATTTACTGTAGTATGCATACTGACTTTTTTCCAGTGGAATTATTGTGTCAACTTCTCAGAATGAGCACCGTAAAGTTTCTTTTTTAAGGTCCCCTACAGTAGAAAGGTAGATTTTAATATCTTTTTGAATACAAGGTCTGGGTGTAATATAAATACTATCCCATGTACAGAAAATATTCATCCTTAAAATGAGCTGTTAGGACTTGTGACGTTGAAGTTGTAATGTACATAACTCTACAGTCACCATTCTCCTCCCCATTCACAGCCATTAAATTCAACCAATCAGAGGAGAGGTTCGTTAATATTAATGAGACAGACACAAAAACAACACGTTCTTTCAAGAGTTGCTTGAGGGAAAAGTTGTACAACTATATCAAGGTGATTTTTTGTTTTAATTAAAGCCACAAATATATCTTGCATACACTGAATACACTTCACAATTCTCAATTCACATTTACACCTTATTTCCATTAGTATCCAGTACTAGTTTTAACATCTCTGCACCAGCTTCACTGAATCAAATCCCTGCACATTTCTTCTCGGGCTTCATCTATAGATAGCATGAGTCACACGGTTGTATGGAATCAGTGCAGTTACCATGAAGCAGTGGCTGCTGTTGGTGGCGATGCACGAGGGATGCTGGTGTGTGACAGGATGAATCCATAGCAACAAAATAATGAGCATGAACAAAATGTAGATAAGCAGCTGGCAGCTCTGTGCTGGTCAGACCTTGTGTGTGTGTGTTCATGCTCTAGACACTGCACATGTCTTTGTCTATTGGACAGTGTCAATTCATAGAAGTAGACGGCATCAGTGAAGGAACATATTTCATACGATACACATATAACACAACACGGGGCAGGGCAAGATGTGGGTGTCATATTTTACTAAACACAAAATGTCAGGGATCAGGTGGAGAAAACTAACCATTTCTGTTTCTCATCCAACACACAGCCCTGCGTTTGGAGTGAATGCCAAAAACTGGTCACTCACTTTTAATTAGCTGTCCTAAAATCCTACGCACAGCAGATAATGGCCTGTTCTTAATTTGCAAACAGGGTCTGGTGCTTGATTAAAAATTCACGGTTGCAATTAGGCCAAAAAAAAAAAGTTTAGTTGTTGCCATTTGGAAAGAGAAGACAGATAGCATAATAACAGAAACTGCTTCAGAAGCTGTGCATGTTGCGTCTGGGTTTTTTTGATTGATCGTCTCGTAAATGCATGCCGTTTGGAGGGATTACCATTTGGATCCATGAGAGAGTTGATTTCGCTAACATATTCAGTGTGTGGCACCCCGACTGCTTGTCACTTGAATTTAATCACAATGCAAAGATATTCAGAGTGAAGAAAAGTATGTAAAAAGCATTGCACAGGCACAATGAGCAGCAGTCTAAGGAGTGACTCTGCAGCAAAAACAAGCAGAGTTAATGTAATTGCTTCATTACATCACATGTCTCAGGGATCTGTTTTGATGCACTGTAGATGAATCAAAATCATAAGACCTCTGTCATTAACAGGGATGGATTCCTGCTGAACAGTTGCAGTGTTTAGAGGAGCATAACATATGACAGGAATGCTGCTGGATTAGATCCTGGTCTGGCTGAGGAAACTGAATGAGACGTGTTCTTCTTCCCTCTTCAACAGCTGCTCTTAAAGTGCTATTGAACAATGTTTTCAATCCCCAACGGTAATAACCTGAGCCAGTGTGAAGCAGCGAGATGAACACGAGGAAGCAAGTCCACTTTGCATGAGTAATAACTGTAGGCGGGATTCAGTACAGGCCTTTAGTGATGTTTACATGGACACCGAAAATTAAAAACCATGGTGCCAGTGGCTAAAACATTATAGAAAAGATACTAGAGCAGTACAAAGTTAGCATGTGTATTTTTTAAAGAGCCTGTCCTGAGCTTTTTTGACCCTGTCCAGCTGTTAAAATACAACTGAAAATGAATAACGCAAAGAGCTGAACAGGACTCAGTCCAATCTGGCAACAGTTGCATTTGGAGATAACAAGTGATAGGTCTGTTTTGTGCGGCTTGTGATTTCTCCTATTCTTTTCCAACAATGATAATAAATAGGTATAATAGTTAATAGTCTTTTTCAGTAATGAAAGCTATATGTCACCCTCATATCACAAAGTGAATGAGTGAATACAAACTTATTTGGGAATATATAATAGCAGATCACAGCCGGATGATATACAACACATCTGTTTAGTGTTGAGGTGGTGCTATCACCAGCAATCTGAGGGTGAGCTATGAGTCAATTTCACTGATTTAATGGCAAAAGTGCTGTGAAACACAGGCATAAATCTAGATATATAGAGAGAAGGTGGGAGACGGGAAAATGTTTACAAGATGGATTTGAAACTATGACAACAGATTAAAGTGAGAATCTACAGTGCAAAGCAATAAAGTGAGAGTTCATTATCTATGACCACATATGAAAGGGATTTGGGAATATGTTAGTATACATTTGGGGATATGAATAAATTTAAGTAAAATGTATGGAGAACATACTTATAAATATATAAGGTTTATTTTCTGGCAAACAAATCATCATAACGGTTTTTAAATATATGGGAGGCTCTTGCTCATTGTATCCATGACACACATCCAGAGCATTTTAATCAATTTAATCATTGGAATTCTGAGTCATCCAATTTGATCGCCCAGATGCAGTGCCAGACCATATATAGGAGCACAGTTCTGAGGGAGGAAGTTACCCAGAATTCCACTCAAGAGGCATGTATACAACAGAACGGTCAGTTCCGGCATTTATCCCACACCTATCAATTGTACATTAGATGAGTCATGACTCTGATTCATCCAACCTGTGGACGACGTCATTTCTTAATCTCAGAGATGGGGGAATGGGTTCAGATGACCCGATTACAGAATGTTAACCATTTGCTGGAACGGTGCATTCTGGCAGTTTAGGCTCTCAGGGCAGCACTAGAGAAACAATTCCAACAGAGTGACAAAGACAAAGGAAATGAATGCCAGAGTGTGCAGGAGGATGACTGGCAATAGGTTTGGCTCTGTATGTATGGTCACTTAATTTTTTTTTTTTTTTTAAGCAATGAGTGACAACATTGACTGTTCCCTCCATCAAGAGAATGCATAAAATGACTAATGGTATAGTGGAAGCTGATTTAAAAGCCTCTTTTTGTCTAAAGCAAGCCCCCCTCCCCCTTCTCTATGCTGTCTACAAGCTTGGGAAAAACAGGACCATGTAGCAAATGCATTGATGTGCTAATTACTGTGTGATGTCATCCGGCAATCTCTTATGACTGGTTTCTTTTAGAAGTTACTGGAGGTCACAAGACATAATAATTACACCTGGTGTTTTTCTAGTTGCATGTATTTGATTGGACAAACCAAAGCACAATGTAGATCTAACTCTTGTGTATGTAGAATATTATCGTGAATACATTTCATGGGCCCATTATGTTGGCTACGTTCTTACTAGAGTGAGTTATTAATCAATATTGATTTTACAGATTCATCTCAAAATTTGCATCTCGTGTAGAAATGTTGTATTGATTATACAGCATTGTGTGTTTAGCTGCTCGTTTGTGCATTCGATGATGCCAGGTTGTGCTCCTGTGCTGCCATATAGAAGGTGGAATATGTGATGCAGCTGCTAAACCTGTTGTGCTCTAATACAGGCGTATGCAGTTTGCACATGCATTCATTAACTGTAAAAGATACATTTACTTGTACCTGTACCTGCATCTGTGTGTTCCTGTGTGTATGTGTGTGTGTACCTGTATTCATAATCAAAGAGCCATTTACCAAAATGCATTGACAGCAGCCGGATTGAGTCATCCTCAGGAGGGTCTACTCACAGATGACTATGAGTCATCTTCGTCTCATGACTGACTCTCTGTGGAAACAGAAGCCTCCACTTTACCTTGACCGATAAACCGTGAAGTGTGTCAATGTGCTGAATTTCTCTGGTTTGGCGCATGGGGGAAATCATCCAGTGCTAAACACTGTACCTCTATGATATGACAGAGCAGCAGGATGAATAAAAGGTTACACAGACCAGTCAAGAGCCAGAGGGTCACACGTTTTATCCCTCTCAAGAGAAAATTTGATGATCAAGAACAGTCTTTTGGTTTCATTTGAATGGCGAGAATCTGTTTATTTTTTTCCTTTTTCAACCAATGCTCCATGTAAACTGAAGCGACCAATTCAACATTTTCCAACAAGACAGCGAACCATCCATTTCTCACTGATTGCATTAACTAAATGTGTGAGATGTAAAATAATGTAAAAGATAAAGTATTGATTTCAGTTTAGAGGAGCGCGGCTGTTATCATCAGTGAGCGCTGAGGTCAGTTGTTTTAGCTTTGCTTTAGCTCGAAGATTTATCACCTCTGGTGAATCGCAGCGAGGGAGTGAGATAAATTGAATGCTGATCCTTGGTGGAATAAGAAAGCAGCTTCGCTCCAAAGTGAGATATATGTGTGATATCAGTCGATGCGTTTACGCCTTAGAATGTGATTGATGGCACTAAATGAAAACACCAACTTATCAACGATTATTATTAAGGGATAACATGACTTCTCGGTTGGGAAAATGATCACTTTCCATACTGTTACTGAATAATACACCTGAATGATGATATGTTTTCCTTATATTGAGTTTGAAAAAAATTAAACACATATGTCACCGCATTCATGGATGTATGGATGGATTTTTTTTTTTTTTGATGGTTTTAAATTGTAACACATTCCAATTTGCTTAAATCTCACATGCCATCGAAATCCCTCTGTTGTCCTCTCGCTTGTATTCTACAGTCATATTAAAGCAGTGGACAGTCGTAATAACACCCGTTAAAGTGCATGTCGTGCTGTAATGAAGCTGTTCCACAGCACAGGGCTACAGTTTTCAAAGACAGGCTCAATTTGGTTCCTCATCTCCATTATCGGCCCTGCACTTAGAGAGTGCCTTGAATTAATGAGTCGAATCATCAGAACCTCAACCTGACAATGCAGGGAAAAAAATGATGAGAACTGGTTGGAAAATGACTAAACTGTACCTTGGGAGTTTATGACTGAATGATATGAATGAGACATACACAGGCTTCTGTTCAATCTTGGTAATGTACAAAAATCTATTTATCCATAATGGTTTCATTCTGTTCCTTCATTACTCATGCAGGAATTAGGTTGCACTGTAGTCAAGTGTAGTTTTGCGATTAGAATTGATGCATGTCGTTACCTTGTTTATACAAATTTGCCATTAAAAAAAACAAATCAACAGTCAATGTCACGGCAAGACTTTGAATATGTGAGTTGCATTTTTTGCTTGTCATCATTTTTCCCCACAGAAACCTGATTAACAGCAGCTGGGGGAAGCAAAAATGGAAATGGAGTCACTGACACTATAGAAAGCTAAAAATGATTTGTAGGTTACAAAAACTTGCACGTACGGTCCAAGTAGCACACATCCTGTTGTTCATGAGAGGAAGGAAGCCACCACATCCCCTGCAAATGGGAAATGCAGAGAATACTGATGAATTGATAGGCAAAACAGGTAGTGGAAACTAACATTAACAGTGCAGCTAAGGACATGGCAGCAGTGTAGTGATGCTGGAGAAGAGAGGAAAGAGAGCAGCCAGGAGAGGAAACACGTTGCTTCAGAGCTCTACTACATGCTTATGTGGCTTTAACATCCAAATGTATGACACATCTCCAGTAAAAGATGATTAGTTAACTTACTGTTGTGAGTTTTCATGTACATGTCATTTATAGCTTGTGATTCCGTTATTCATATCCACATGGACAAAGATTGGAAGTGAAGAAATGTAGTTTCCTTTTTTAATTTCCTCTGAAGAAAGGAATCTCTGCTGCTGTACGTAATGACAAAAAATAGTCATGATTAGCGTGATTCTTCCCTTATAATTATAGCTCTGTTTTTTTCTGTAATTGGGAAGCCCTTCAGTCAGCAAATTCAGACTGCTGAGATTTATTTTAACCTTTGTTTTTCCAGGGAGGTTTGGCCGAGCATCTATGTTCCTTTTCTTGGACTCATTCATTCATGTTGGACAGCCGCACACTACAGTGCTTCACTCTGCTATATTCAACAGGATCCATTTTTTTCCTCATTCAGCACACGCTCCAAGTCCAGCATGCTTGGAGTGTGGACATCATGGGATTTCTTCTTTTTTTTTTTTTTTTTGCCCTCGTCCTCCCACTCAGCCCAACCCCAGCAGCTGTGAATGTGATGATAGGAGTGAATGACCCCAGAGGACCCTGCACGACCCACCCCCATCTCCACCCCGGCTGCCATCCCATAATGTGAACAAACAGGAACATGACCCCTTCCCTCCCACTGTAACCCAGACTTGGAATCCAACCCCCCCACCCCCCCACCCCCTTTCCTCCTCACTCCAAAGGGAATCCTCCACCCGATCAGCGGCATTCCACATCCTGTCTGACTCTCATGCAAAAAGAGTTTCTGTGGAAGAAGAACTAACAACAATAACCTGTCAGAATAACATCAGAAACAGTCAAAATTTAATCGAATTCTATAAAAAAAGTTGATCGTTCCGAGTATTTATAATAAATAATATAATAACATGATGATCCTGACAGGAAAAAAAATCCCTTTCTGCTTTCTTAAAGGAGGTGGGGGTGCAGAGTCAGCCACAAGGCAACATCTCCTGAGCCAACGGGGAATCTGGGCCAGAATCATTAAATTCATGAAAACTTTGGTCAGCAACATGACCAAACCAGAATGCCGTGGAATTCCCCGACAATGTGCAAGGACTGGAAAGCCGCCTAATAGCCCTGGCAAAAAAATTAAATAAATCCTCTTTGCGTCTGTCGTGGTCATGCATATTCAAATTATGTGTAAATCACATTATAATCTCATAATAGCTGTTTGTAGTGGGAGCGCTCCAAATGCAATTCATTTACACTTTGCCACACAAACTCCCCCAGCGTATTGAATTTAGGCTTTTCTAAATAGGTATAAAGATGCACGGATGGCAGGGCATGATGATGCTGGTTCTGAAAGCGGAAGCAATTTTCGCTTGTGGTTGGTGAGGAAGAAGACTAATAGCTCGCGGACTGCTCCCTCTGAGAGCTTGTTTGCACCACAGCTTGATTCACAATTTTTTTTTATGAGAATCAGAGAATACCCCTGAGGGCCTAGAACAAGGAAAGTAAAAGGCAGAAAAAAACAACAACAATCTAATTGCCCTTACAGACAGTCTTTAGCTTCATGTGTATGGACCATATTTCTCCTGGAGACTTTTGCCTGTGCTGATTAGTGATTTTAAGTCCATGTGTACTTAAATATGTAATTTTTCATCCCTCATATTATAGCTACTGCACTTTAGTGAGCTTGTTGGTCCTTGTATAATTTATGCAGACTAAGGCATTAATTATGTTCATCAATATATTCCGATGTCCATTTTGAAGAAAAACATAGCCTTGCTTGAGGTGTTTTTTTGCCTCTTTTTTCTTTTTCTTTTTTAAAATAGAATAGAAACAGCTTTAACTTACATAACCAGCTATTTCTGCTGTCAGTATTTTTCCAGATATTTTTCCATCCTATGCATTTCTTTGTTGTTGTCTCCAGACATCATGGAACATGCTCAATGCCAGATGACAGGAAAGAACTACTACTGTTTACCCAATTGAAACAAATTCCTGAAGTTTTTTTTTGTTTTGTTTAACTTGTTATAAATGGATTGTTTCAACCTGATGAATGGCTCCTCATGAGTAGGTGCTGCTCGGGGACAAGTTTAATTCACAAATGGGCTTCAAGTCCTGCTGCCCAGAACAGCAGGCAAAAGAATAACAGATTTAGCACTGACAGTAGTGGAATTACAGGACCTCAAAGAATTAGAAAATAGCCCATTAATATAGAAGCTAATGATGTGTCATCAGAGCAGCAATGTACTGTGACAGAAACAACGAGAGGATGGTTTAAGGTGGAAGCCAAAATGACTTACAGTAGATGGTCTGCAGTTAAGCACATGACAGTTATGAAGATGGATGAAAGAACATTATACAGCAGGTGATGTTACACGGTTGGGTATTACAGTATAACGGATGATGATTCTGGACAGAGACCTGCATAAAGACCCTGAGGCAGCTGTCAAATTAAAGTTGCCATGCCAAAATATGGCAATAAAAGCTTAAAATATCTGTCAAGCCTATCGGAAAAAATGATAGCAGACCGAATATTAACTCTGGATTAAGTTAATTTTAGTTCTGTTCTTTGAGTAGCTATCATTGTCATATATGAGGTCGGACAAATCTTTGTATATTCACTTTTCAGTTTCAGTTTTTAATTCTACACATTTTGAGCAATTGTCACCAAATTTTAGGAAGCTGCAAAAATGTACTTTCTCAGATTTTTTTTGTTTGCTTTGCTGTAGCTGGCACTTAAAATTTGTTCAAATGCTTAAAAGTGTCTCCTGAACACTTTAATCTATTGCATCCATATTTGGAGGATATTTATAGACAAGGATGCACATAACCTTTTTAATGAGCTGCTCAGATGAGTCTTAAAAGGTCAGGTTCCTGTCTACATCTGTGACATGCTAAAATCTTATGAGCCTGAGATCTTCTAGCCGATTCCAGAGATGAAGTTAAAGCTCACCTGCCCAGACCAGTCTCAGTTGTGAAATGACTTGAGATCACAGGCAGGGAAACTTAGTCTCTATCGTCTTTAAATTACTTCTTAAAGCTTATTTATAATCATTTCATCTTTTTTTAAAACTAATTCTGTTTTCTTATGCAATTCATTTTAGGTTATTCTGTATGTCATGTCTTGTCTCATTGTATTATGTAGTTCAATAATAAGAAAGAAATAATATTAACCTTGAGGTGATCTATAAATTATTATTATTAGTAACGACTGGCATCGGTATCTGCTATTGCCGACTGAGAGGACAATTTTGTCTTCACATCTTAACATTTTTTGGAGAAGAACAGCAGAGCTCCTCTGACTGCTCGCCTCAGCTGTAGGTGAGATGACTGGAGAGCATGAATGTTTTTTTTTTTGTTTTTTTTTAGCAAATTTTAGGTAGGCAAATGCATGTGACACACGTTTTGGTCCACATTCTATCACTTTTGTTGCACATGCATACTTACGTAGCCTGTTTATAGATGATATTTGAGTGACCACAATATATTTAGTGCTATTTCAGCAATTGGTGTCACTGTAGCAGCATCATATATCTGTAACAGATGGTATCTGTCTGTCTGTCCATCTTTATGTTTGTATGGCTGTCCTTTGCATATCTCAAGAACCATTCATCCAATCAACTTCACATTTGGCAAGTGTATTGCTGAGGACCCAGAGGCCTGCAGTATGGAGCGTCAAGTCAGATGAGTGGTTCTCAAGAATAAGAATAGATGGGCTGTTGTAATATCAGCAACAGGTCAGCATTCTGTCGTGGTGAGTCTGCCTTCTTATGACTAATTTCATGAACCACCTCTTATCATGTGGTAACGGCTAAAACGCTGTGTAAGAAGGGGAGTTCAGCAGGGGTGGCTGCTGACATTGGAGTTTAAACAAAAGAAAGAACAGAATAATTATTTATAGGAGTAGTAACATATACATTCTCTGTTATCACTGTCAATAACAGCCTGTATGCATGGGATGAAAATGAGTTTGTCCTCCATCAGCATGAAACCTTTTCATTTTCTTGCATCATGCTTGATGTTTGCAAAATGACTGCTCTTGAAAAGTTCTAAGGAAGAGCAATGCAATGATGTCATGGAGTCATATTCTTATGTTTTGAGCTCACAATTGATAACCTCAACAGAAATTATAGGAGTACTTGTGCAGAATGAAGCCTGACTGTCCAATTCATGGGGGAATCCCCCTGCCCCCCCAGTGTAAATGCATGCTTTCCAGTTCAGAACAACGGCACTCTTGAGGTTGTTGCGACTGTATGAATCACTCCACTGCAAACAGTGGATGAGAGAGGAGCTCTGTGGGAATAAGAGAACCATATTTACACAAGCTGTGGGTTTTAATGTCAGGGTAATCTTGGGCGTTTGTGAGTCACATGTCCTTAAACATGTAGTCGCTGGAGCCACACGGGTAACTAGGCAATCATGTTGGTTTGTTCAAGTCCTGTGTGACTCACACCAGTCAGGCCCGGTGATGTCTGAGTACGTCTCGTGTTTAGAGGAAAGCAGTGTGGCATTCCAAAGTAATGGACTCTATATTGGGCTCTGGGGATTGTGTGCATGCATGTGTGTGTGTGTATGTGCCTGTGTGTGTTGGTTTCTCAGTATGTGGGCTGGTATGTCAATGCAATTGCATGTGGGAGCATTTTGTGTGTATGTCTGTGTGTACATGTTTGATCTCTGACAAGAATGGTAACCATTTGTGTTTGTTTGTGCCACCCTGGCTCACACTGACAATGAACACTGTGATCATAGACTTGTGTGTAGGTTGTTCTGTGCGTGTATGTGTGTGTGTGTGTGTTTGTTTGTGTGTGTCTGTGTGTGGCCAGTGTGTACTGGGGCAACCAGTGTGGCAGCAGGGCGCTCCCCAGAGCCTCCGATCCAACAAACAAGCCGTGCTGTGTACAGCTGCTGCAGGACAGTACAGACATGACCTGGCTGAACCTTTATGTCTACACAGAGGAAAATGTGAATGGGATACCAAACAGCAGTGCAGTATTTCACTCAAATTGCTGCCCTTAAGCAAGGCACTCAATCCACTTCATTCAATACTTGGAGGTCTGCAACTTCCCCTCAGATTGATAGGATCAGACATGTTCATTACTGCATGTTTATGCCTAAACTGTGAATAATTGTACCACAAATTGGATGTTACTATACCATTACTCTGCTTTTAGCATTCACTGATTGAAATGCATAATGAAATTGTTGTGTTACTTCATCACCCACAGAGACAACAGTAAGGACATACATTTTATTTTATAAAGCGCCTTTCAAATGAAGAGTTACAAGGTGCTAAATTCATTAAAGGAAATTGAAAGACTAAACAGAAAATAATATGACATGAAAATATCAAAATTGCACAGAAGGAAAACACACATTACAAAACAAAGCACTGAAACAAGTGAGTAAAAAAATTCTTAAATCTATAACCAAGGGACGATGACCTGAGGGATCTCAGTGATTCAGATGTAAAGTGGGACCAGACTGTGTTGTGGTGAATAACAGCAGCCAACACTGTTATCAATAGGTCCTCATTGAGAGAGTGGACAGCTTCAGGTACCTTGTGTCTACATCACTATGACCTGAGGGCTGCTTGCTGACTCAGTGGTGAAAAGGGCAATGTAGAGACACCACATGTTTGAGGAAATTCCAGGTATCCTCTTAAATTCTGAGGAATTTCTACTCGTGCACCATCAAAATCTTCCGGACAGGCTACATCGCTGCCTGGTACGTAAACAGCACAGAGCAGGGCCGTGAGGCAAAAAGTGCAAAGAGTGGTTCGTTCAGCTGAACACACAATAGGCTCTGCTCTACCCTGCCTTTAGGATGCTTACTCCAGGCACTAAAACAATAAGCCAAAGAGAATCCCTTTTTTTTCCCTGCTGTGGTTGGGAAGAAGGTACCGGATACATCAGGCCAGCACTGAGAGGCTCAGGAAGAGCTTTTATCCTCAGGCCACAAGGATCCTAAATGAGGTC
Source organism: Lepturacanthus savala (assembly GCA_030544235.1). Taxonomy (NCBI): domain Eukaryota; kingdom Metazoa; phylum Chordata; class Actinopteri; order Scombriformes; family Trichiuridae; genus Lepturacanthus; species Lepturacanthus savala. Next base: position 4,000,070 of record CM060461.1, read on the forward strand.
ACTGCCAACTCAAAGAAGCCATTCACCAAGACCTAATAAAAAGGTACATGGATCCGAGCTGGAAGAGGCCACACTTAACCCAGCTTCAGCGCTTGATCCAAGGTTTATTTCTGCCGAGCAACGAGGAACAAGGAACATTTGCATGAATGGTCAGTGAAGCTGCAGCCATAATGTACATCAGGTTAATTCAATTCATTATTGCTAAATCCATGACAATGAAAATAAGCATTAGAGAGATGCTGAAGGGGTTCTTAGCTTATAATGTAGTACAACAGAGGCATGTGTGTGTGTGCAGAGGTTTAGAAAAGAAAATGAACAAGACAAGGAAACCACATAAATAGCTGGTTCTGCATTACAAATTACATGTAGCCTATGTAAAGTAAGGAAAAAAACAGATTGGCGAATTTCCTCAATCTGTAGAGAAAAGTCTTATGTCCCAATTACTTATTGACTTATTTGTTTTTACAATGCATACTTTAATGGCTGATACTTGAATACAATTCGCAGCTAAAACTTACTTTTCTCAAGGACATCTCCTTAATATGGACTATTTTTGCACTGTGGTGTTACTGCTGTTTCCAGCCCTGTCTGAAGCAGCAGGCTGTGGTCTCACCTGGCAGCAGGAGTCAGGTTGGATTTTGTGTGGAGAAGAAAAGGGTATATGATCAGCAAAGCTTCCCTGTACTTAAAAAAAGCTCAGCCTATTATTGGCAGGAATATAATACCTAAATTCAGTACCTAATAATGGATAATTTGTGTTCAGTGTGGTGTAGATTACATTTACTGCAAATCTTTCTTTTTTTAACAAGTAATGCGTATTTCAAAGATGAAGCCAGGCTATTAAGACCACCAACTGCTTATTACAACTCCTTTATTAAACATGCACATAAATTAGTTCAAGGTAAAACCACCGAGGGGTTTTCATTTGCTGCTTCTAACGAGAATTAAACATTTATGGTGCCTGAAATGCACATTCATCAGCATCAATAAGTGTTAATTAGTATCGAGTAACATTTACCTTGTTAATCACCCTAAAAGCCGTGCGCCCACGGTGGAAAATTCATTTTCCGACTCCTGTGGCTGTGTCATGCAGTGTTACCCACAATGCAGCGTGATGACAGTGCCAAAGGCTTACCGGGGCAGTCTGTCACTTTGTCCCATTTCCGTGCCTCGTCCACGCTGAAGCCTCCGCTCATGTTGACTCTTGCACATTCAAAAGTGTCAAACGCTCGAGATGACACGCTTCAAACACCTACTGTGCTTCTCTCGCTTTTCACTTTCTTTTTAAATTTAGAGCACAACGCAATTTTTTTTTGTCTTTGCTCAGACCTTCATGTGGTCCGGGGGTCATGCGGAGAGTGACGGTAGCTCTAGTCAGGACAGTAAAAACAAAAGAGCCACATGAAATATCTGCAGGTAAACAAGTGAAACGTTACTCAAAAACACCTGAAAGAAAAACAAAATAATCACAGTGAAGGTCGGCTGGGGCAAAGCCAGGATGAATCTCAAAAAAATGACTCCAGCTCCCTATGGAGTCCGCCTCAGATTCCTTCATAATCAGTTTACAGTCACAAACAGAGACCAGCGCTCCACATTAAATAATTTCACAGCGAAAAACACACTTTAATAAAAGACTGTGTGTGCGGCATGTGGTGGATGGATGGTGCCAGGCTGGATCAGCACAGGACGGAGTGACACCGGTGGCGGGTTAATGACACGAGCCTCAAGCTGTTCTCACACCTGCCATAGATCTGCCTCATTCACTTGACATTAACATTGAGGAAAGGGGGCCATCTTAAACACACACGAAGCCAATCATGCAGATACACTTGCAGATAGAACAAGAACACACACACGCACACATCCACAGTTCCATCCACAGACTCTTGATCGCTCCCACATTCAGTCACAAACAAACAAATCGGCCATTATCCTTGAGAGCCCAATTAGGCACTAAATGGGAGAGTTGTTAGCAGAATGGAGCAAAGCACACATGATCAGATGACATCAGATCAAGCAAACAGTGTGAAGGTTCATGCTAACATTTAAACACTTACAATTATGTCAACACCATTTAATACCGTAATGATTCCATTAAGGCTGATTTAAGTGTAATATTTAATGTAAACACAAATCATCTGTTCACTTAAGTCTTAACAGCAATAAAACTGCAATATGTCTCTCAAATAAGTCATTTGTGTCCTGAAAATGTAAATTATTTCCCAAAATACCTACATAGTGCCACTCACTATGCCGGTTTTACTGTCCCGCATTGGTAATTTGTGTTTTAACATCGTTTGGCCTCTTTGTTTGGTTTCACAGGCTGTAAATTTTCAGTTTTACCTCAACTTCACCTCTCTTATCAATCTTTTTTCCAGCTGCTGCAGAGAGAACCCTCTGATAAACTGACTACCTGCCCAGCACCCAACAGCCGATAGGGGAGAATCTGCAACAAGCCAGCGGACATAGTGGAGCGTTTAGCAGCCAAAGAGGCAGATATTTTCCTCAGGATATTGTTGAGACAAGCCAGGCTTTCACAATCAGTGCTGCTTTTTTATTTATTTTTTTTTCTTAAATAAAACATCTCTTTGGAGTGAGTCATTTTGTGGTAACTATTTTTATCCCATTTTTGGGCTACCTAATCTTCCACTCAGCATAATGACAAACCCAATTTTAAAATGGTCTACTAAATGATAGTCAGCACATAGTTTCTCCGGATCATCTGACTCACCAACTGCATTCTGATCTTGTTTGGTTTTCTCTTAATGCACCACAGGCTGAGAGAGTTTCTCTCATGAATGCACAAAGATATCATAGAAAACTTTAGAAATGCACTATTACTAGCATTGGGAGAATGTTGTCATTGTTACCTTATGCTACAAATGGAAACATGTCCTATTCTTTTCTGATTTCAAAAAGGAATTATATTTTCATGTTTGCTGATGATTTCGCATACACAACTTTCTGTCTCTCATACACTCACAGATTTCTGGTCTGTAAACAAATTGCTCATCACCCAGTTCTCTCTAATCCAGCCTCGCCAGTCTGTGGTTTGTTTTCTTGGAAAGTGAGCAGCTTGTTTTTCTTCGAAATCTGATAGAGAGAGAGAGAGAGAGAGAGAGAGAGAGAGAGAAAGAGAGAGAGAGCTGCTAGACCTGCACACAAGCTCAGACAATAAAATGAAGAAACAATGAAAAATCACATTAAAAAGGTTTCAGCTGCTTAACACCGTTAATTAAGGCATTAAACACACACAGTGGCAGGACTCCATTGGCTTCTTCAGGGGAAGCGGCTTTAAATCTGAACTACACTGAAAACCAAGACCTTATGGAGCACCTCTTAAATTTCATCTGAGCATACAGTTTGTAAGTGAAGACACGCTGTTCCTACTTGGGCAGTGTGCTGGCATGTCTCGGTGACCTCGGGCAGTATACACAAAGTGCACCGAGGTGTTTTATGATAGTTTGTGTGTGAGCTAGAAGAGCTGGGATCCATCATGCATCTGCTGGTCTCCCGCTTGAGTGCCGTTAAATCTGTTCCATGAGAAAATCTCTGCCGTGTAGTAGCGAGGCGAGCCAAGCCGAATTTTGGCAGGGCTTCTTGAGGACAAAGTTACATAACACTCTTTCTTTTCTCCCTGTCACTTTCCCCTCTTATTCCTTATAGTGTTTTTTTCCCTTTTCTTTCTGGTTTTCAGCGATTTTTTTTCTTATTTTTCTGTCGATACAGTCTCGCTTTCTCTCACTGTTTTTGTGCCATCTTCCTGTGATTCTCTGCTCCTCAGTCTGCTAATTCAATCACGCTGGACGGCTCAATCAAAGGCTGAAACACATGCACAGACACAGACACAGACATTCCTCTGCAGTCCTACTCCAGCATAATGTCTTGAGTCTGAGTTCTGCCGCCAAGAAAGCAGTTACTCAATGTTTGCAGAACACAGCACTGTGTTACATAAGAGGAGACGATTCATTCACTCACTCGCTCACTTGTACCACATGTATTTTTAATTTCCCCCCCTACTCCTTATTATAGGTGTGTGTGTATGTGTGTATGTGTGTGTGTGTGTTCCAACAGCTCAGACACAAGCTGGGTAACTTCAGTGTGAAGAATGATAAATATATTTTTGGAGAAACAGAGCGAAAGAGAGAGGGGTTGGAAAAAAAAAAAAAAACATCTTGCTGCAATCTTAAGCAAGTTCGCCAGTTTTGGGCAGTTGAAACCGGTGAAATCCTCTTTGTATTATTTCACATGGACAAAGTCCTGAATTCTTAAAGGAAGAGGCAATTGATAAATTCATTTCCAAGTTTGTAGGATCCCCAAACAGCAGGTCAGACCCTGTAGCTCCATCTCAGCATCCTCACTGATTGAAAACAAATTGACACAATATTACATCTCTAAAAACCCATCAAATTTCAAATCGCCTTGTTTATTACAATCCAAGTGATTTGTACCCAAACAACTGGGTGCAACAATGGACTATGTACCTCATTATTGCCCACACTTTCCTCACTGCAGTGCTGCAGAGGCCTGAGCCCGGTACTGTGGGGTCTAATGCCTTCAGAGATAAAACTACACCTAATAGGTAATGAGGTGAATATAGAATGTGTGCTGTAGCAATGCAATTGTACTATAGTATAACAGTAGACTGCAGACATGACTGACAGCAGAATAGCTCACGCTGTTTTGGAGCAGTAAATAGTTTTGGAGACGGCTCAGCAGAAAGTACGTGGGCTAACTGGCGTCCTAAAAGCTTCAGTGGAGCTGTGACTGAAAGGAGGTGGGTAGACGATGACTGCATTTTCATTTTGGGGTGAACTAGTCCTTTAATTAGGAGACGTAATATTGTCAGAAGTAGGATTTGATCTCCACAGGGCCACCCATGATAAAGATGCTTGTGGATGCATACTGCTTTGAAAAAAAGGAAAAAGGAAACCAGTTAAAAAAATAAACATTATCAAACAGTTTCTAGATTTTGTGGTTTTCATCTATCAACAGTGAAACTGAGTTTACAAGTACATTTTCCACATCTTTTATGGTTTACAGTACAGTAAGTGAGAAGCGCTGGGTAAATGTGTTTCTGTTTAGTGGCTTGGTTTTCAGCAATGAACTGATGAATGTTTTATAATCCCGAGAGTTAATCAACAAAATCATACAGTAGGTCTAAAATAGGTAGTTCTGTTATTTTTCCACATTTGCTGATAATATGATTTTAATGTATCTATTCATTATTGAAGGGTTTTTTATAAATTGGTTGCAATCAGACCTCAAGGAAACATATATTCTCATGGCTTGTTTTACTGTGGTTACATCCACAGTACAGCAATAAGCATAAGAGATTTCAGGGATAAATATATAAATTCCTGAAAGCAAATAGGGAAAATATGGAATATCACAAAAGCAGGTATGTAGATGGTCAAGTTATTAAGAACTGTAAGAACCATAATATGACTCAGATTTGATTTACTTCCTGATTTATAATCTTTGCTTTATTTCCTTAAATGAATAGTATAGGAACTGGACACTTTGTCAGGTCAACTATAACATCATGGAAACTGGTGTGGTTGTGATAGCTTTGCTCAGGAAATGGAGGTGGCAGGAGGTAGTAGACCTTCCCAAAAAGAGAAGTTATATGTACATGTTTTGTCTTTGTTAAATCAGCTGTTACAGTGTCTATCTAAGCCCTTCTCTACTGAGTCCCATATTGATCTTGCATTATAAATATTTCACAGTATAGCTTGGTATAAATTTTTAAAGGGATTCTTACAATAAATGAATACCTTCACTTCACTAGACAAGGAGATTATGTTATTTTTACTAGGGCTTCTATATTTTTTTTATTTTGTGACAAAAATGTCATCTTACTTTCCTGCTCAAACTTTATTATTTAATGGGACATTGTACTGAAACTTAGAAAATTGTGCTAACTTTACTACGTTAGACTGAATAAACAGGCAAGACAATCACAGATGTTTGAAATAAATAGAGATAACACTACAATCATTGTATGTGGCTAATTGAATGATTGAAGTCATCGTGATTTGTTCCTGACATGCATGCAGACACAGAATTACACACGGTCACAACCTCCCACAAAAAATCCTTATTCCTTGGCACAGGAGGCTCATTCCTCCATCGCCAAAGCAAACATACAAAGAAAACTCCCTGCCTTTCTCACCCAACGATACACAGCATCTAAATGTCATAGCAGAGGCAGGCCAGACCTTTATTGGGATTGATGTGCAACGACATTCCCACTGTGATACACCATCCGTTGGTGGACGGCCAGGGTGTTCGCATGGGCAGTTGCCCGCTGTGAGGTCCATCTGTGTGGGAGATACCGCGGTGCCTGGCCCCTCTGCCTGTGGAGGAGATGGATCTCATACAGGTGCCTCTGCCAGCATGGACCAATTAGGAATCAGATGCACAAGTGCACAGAAACATGCCCGGGTGAACACACACTCACTTACTCTTACTACGGCATACATACAAATGTACATCCATAACCAACATGGATCCTATAATATATTAACAGTGAGAACAATGTGCCACGTACTGTATGTGAGATATTCCTTCCTTGAAAAACCAGAAACAATAGCACTATACATATATATTTAATTCAATATTATATGTTATATTATTTTAATTTAAAACAGTATTTCTGAAATGTACCCACATGGTACCAATCATCTCATTGTGATTAATTTAATTTCATAATGAGAATGCAATTCGTGAAATACAAAAAAAATGGTGGGAGTTAATTAATGATTGCATAAGCTCTATAAACACTGGAGATTCTACAGAATATGCACAAACACACACTTGAGGCGTACAAAGCTCGGGGCTCCTGCTGAGCGATGAAACAAACACACAGCTGGTTCTAAAAGAAGAAACTCCACAGATCTCTGGGAGGGCAGTATGCAGTAATCATCCATTATCCATCATCCATTGGTAACATTCAGGTGTGTCTGCTGCAGTGGTTACCAAATGTTTGCTTATTATCTATCAAAACAGAGTCTGCCTGTGACCCATGGTTATTAAACGTCTTTATGTCTCTGGCTTTCTCCCATGTGTCTGGTTTCTTGTGATGTATATGTGTAGCCTGCCCTCTACACATGTCACCATGGTGATGAGATTTGCAGGTCTTATCTGTTTTGAAAGTTGCATTCTGATATATTATACATACATCTTTATATTGTCATTCTGTTTGTCTGTAATTCTGCATTCTTCAGCTGTTCTGTGCACAAAACTATATAATCTACATTACACGTCTGTCCCTCTCCTCCTGAGGTTTCCTCCAGTTTTTTATTACCTTAAGATGTTTTTTAGGCAGTTTTTTTTTTTCTTTATTCAAGGTTTGAGGTTCTAAGATTAACAGATGTTGTATTGCTGTTCAGATTGTAAAGCCCCCTGAGGCAATTTAGTGATACTGGGTTATATATAAATAAAAAGTAACTTAACTTAATTTGATTTTTTAAATATATGTCTAGAGGCTGTCATTCAACCAAAGGGTGATTATTCCCTCCCAAATTATTTCATTTAAAAATGCCTGAAGAGGTGGGATCAATCAGAAAAAAATAGTTAAAAAAAACTTCAAAAGGTGACATAGGTGTTTGAAAGAAAAAGTGGGTGTTGTGACATTTTCTCCATAAATACATTTTAATTATGTATGTTGTTCTGCTAGGAAATAGTAAATTTTCAAGTCTAGTGCAAATGAGGTTTCTGATATGCCACCACTATGGCCGAGATTTAATTGTTCATGGATTGGATTATTCTTTTCGTACACCCAGACAAAGAAAGTCCCTACAGCAGTTATTTGAATGTCACATTCCTGACAGTGCTTGTCAGGAAAATGTAAAACAAACGTATTCCATACAAGGGTTGAATATGCAACCGATGCTATGTTTCTAATGAGGAGATTTTCTTTAGTGTTGAGCAGGTTTGTTTACATAAAATGTTCCAGAGTCTATGGGCCTTGTGGTTTAAGGATTTGATGAGATCACACCAAAGTATGTCAACACTTGCCCTGAACATGGTAGTTAAGAATTTTCCATGTACAGTATTATTGTAATCTTTCTCTGCGATACAGTATCCCTTTGCACTCTCTTTCACTTTACTTGAAGACGCCCGTCTCGATCACGTTCACAACTTTGGTAAACACTCAACTTTTAAGAGTTCAAAGCAGGGTCGGAGAAGCTTTATCACTGAGAATATCATCCTGTCATCAGACCAGGTTTTGAGCATCCTGAAGACCTATGAATGCTTTTATCCCAAATTAATGTCATTAATGAAAGTTAAATGACAGAATTTGCACCAGTATATCAACATGTATTAATGATGTGGTACAAAAGTGTCCTGACAGTGGTGCTGCTGCAATAGAAGCCAAAGCCTTTGCTAAGCCTGGGTGGAGTTAACCTGTAGTCATGTAAATACTGTTCTCATGAGGACAGAAGCTGTTAGCAAGTGCAGTGGTATGTGATGCACATCAGACACCTGTGATTTGGAGCATTGCAAAGGTGACAAGCTTATGTATTCCGCAATCAGGGCTTCAACGAGGCATTTCTGCTTGGACACGAACCATGAAGAGTCTCATACCGATGACTCAGTCCTGCATGGTGTTGCCCAACATACACATACATACCAGTTGCTTAATCTAATGCAGGTTTTGTGGCTGGATGTCAAAGCCTTTGCCTAGTCTAAAATCAGCATTACCCCATTAATCAACCATTATAGCCAACAGTGTACCTAGTTAGCCTTTTGGGGGTTAATTACATATGTTTGTTGCTTACATTGAGTAACCTTTCCATGGATACAGATAGATATAATAGAGGTCTTAAATCAGTTGGTACGAACTCACGGCCCTTGTTTGCTTGAATTGGTGTTTTAATGATGAGTATGTATGAAGTACCCCAACGCCACACTCGAGCAAAATGAAGTACCCGAACGCCACACTCGAGCAAAAACACAATACATCCAACCAGAAAACTCATTTTCTGAATTTAAATGTAGTAAGGTATTGAAAGTGAAAGTACAAGTAAATTATGTTGATACAAAAGTGAGCAGTTTACTCTCAGTGTTTGCATATCACTGGAGACTTCAAGTTTCCACATCATTCATCTCTTGTTTAAACTGAATATTGGCTTCCAAAATATGTGTGATGTCATAAGAAATGCTTAAAACTGAATGGAACTGAAACTCAACATTTAATTGCAGGATTTTAAACATGTAAACCATCTAAAATGGACCCTACATTACATACTGGTTAAGATCTAGATCTAAGATTTACAACTTAAACAATACTAATAAAAATAAATAAATAAACAATAAAGCAGTCAGTTTCCACCAAATAGTTTCTGTTTTTAAACAAAGACACTAAGATAATAATTGAGTGGGTAGGGGTCAAAGGGGGCAGCTGCTCCAGGCCCACGGTTGTCTTCAGTTACAAAGAGGCTGACCTGAGCTAAATGTGCCTGACTAAACATGTATTATGGTTGTTTAGTTGAATATTTGGAATAAAGTGTGTCTTTGTTGTGAGAGAATCAGACCATGTCTATGTCTTCTCCGGAGCAGAGATGAGCCCCACCACTAAGCCAATTAAAAGTGCTTCACATTATCATTAAAAGCATTAAGGCAAAATGCAAAATAAACATATTATAAAAGGACTTTTAAATAAAATTTTAAACAATCATTCAAATAATAGGGAAGAAAATAAACAAAAGGCTAGAACAAGAATAGGACAAACTGAATAAAAAGGTTACAGCACAGTTTAAGGAATTTATAATAATTTGGTTTAATTAAAAAGGGGCCAGGGGTCTTGTTTGTATTGTCATTGATTCTACCCCCTAAAGCGGTTCCCACCGCAGTGGATTTGGCTGCCGAGTGTTTTAAAAGCTATCGCCAATGTGTCATGTTGTCACGCTGTCAAGTTAACATCAAGGTGGTGAGTCTGTGTGTGTGAGCTAAAATTGAGAGAAACTACAAATCAGTTGCATTAAAAGGCAAGGGGGGAGAGAATAAGAACTGTTTAATAGACCCTTTTCACAGCAGATATCTTGGCTCATCAAAGCAGGAAAAGCACAGGTGTAAAAATATCATTAACAAGTTAACGTGCATCACATCAGAGATGTAGAAGTGGCTCACATTAAATGCACGTTTCTGCTGTGAAAAGGGTCTGTTGCTTCCTGTTCTCCTCTTACATCTGACTTCAATGTACCTGATGATGATCTAAAGATAACCAAGCTAGCATTTCTGCTAGCACTACTAGCCTGGCAGTGGCTAACACTTTGCTGTGTGTTAACAGGACATTAAGATTGACAGAGACTGTGTTTGGCAGGAGGAAGGAAGGAGTGAAGAAGAGAAAGATGCTGCTTATAAGGTTCAGCACTATGTTGGGATTATTTATTTCCATGGAGGATGCTGGAAAACACACACATGGATAGCAAACTACTGACTGAGCAGCAGCAACAAACGGTGAGTAAAAGCTCCGCTGAGACTGACAGTCGCTGAGGCTGCGACTGAGGATCAGTCACCTGTTGACTGAGTGTTTGAGTCTGTGCTGAAGCTGTCTGCTTGTTGTTGGGAGAATTCATTCATGCATAGAGAAAACAAGAGTGGGTGAGTCATGCATTAGATATGTGCAGTGATACTTCTTGACAGTAGAATACACAAAGAAATATGCATAAGTCATGTATCTCCAGTATATGAGCATTGCTTCTATTATTCTTAAATGCTATCCTGGAGTTTCATTGCTAACACTGTGGTTTGTTATGTTTGTTTGAAACTGTTCTGAAAAAAAATGAAGTTACCCTACTTTATACCTTATTTCTTTAGCCCTGTTTAACGTTAGTTTGAAATCTGTCACAGTTAAATTTATGTTAACTACTCACTGTAGTCTATCTATCTTGTATCTCTACTCACTGCAGAGCAGGGGTTAACAACCTTTTTCCACTTGGAAATCTCCTAAATGTTCACGGCCGACCTCTGACCCAATTAACAATACAGAAGCAAATGACCACTTTTCAGACCACTTTTATTTTAATGTAAAAAGTGTAATATTTAAGACTGATTTGAATTAAAATGAAAAGGCAGGAAAATCACAACAGGGTATTTTTTATCATTTTGCTGTGAAAATTCAACATTTAGGCCTAGGACTAATTACCTAGGACTAATTATGGAATATGCATGAAGCTCACAACTTATTCAACAATATTACTGATCACTTTTATACTAATGCCAACTTATTCACAGGGAAATCATAACATGCCATTTTTATCATTTTAATGTGAAAATTTCGAAGCGACACATAGAACCTAGTTTATAACATACTTCTGCTACGTAGCTATGGTGTCGACACAGACCCCTATGCTGTAGGCTGACCCCCATGCTGTAAGCTAACATCACCTCCAAAAAATCCTGACGACGCGTCGCATCGACGCGGACCTCCAGGGCTGTGATTGGTCAATTCAGCCGTGGTGGTTTACAGTCACCTCATTAAACAGCTTCTCTGTTGCTTCTACTTCAAGACTTGTAATAAAATCATTTTTTCTTTGATACCAATGAAATGAGCTATAAACACATGCTGCATGCTTGCTTATAGAAGTATTAGGACCAGAAAAAAAAGTCTGGTACAAAACCAAAAGAAAAACAGGCGAAAAAAAAAAAACGTCTGGTACAAACAGTCCAGAATATGTTGTATAAGGGAAATACGTGTTTTGGTTGTTTTATTTTCCCTCGCCTGCGCTGCATCCCTGTACAAGAATGAAAGAAAAAACAACTGCAAAAGAAAAAAAAATCCTGTTATATAAAGTCCAGAATTTGTGTTATGTTTTTTTGCCTGTTTGCCTGTTGTTTGCCTATGTTTTGTGCCAGACTTTCTTTTGTAGTTTTACCTGGTGTTTGCTTTTCACTGTGAAGAGGAAGCACTGATTCATCAGACCAACATGTTCCCTCTACACAGAACTTTGGATGTACAAGGTCTGCATCACGTCGACGGAGTAGCTACAATAACGACCGAGCTGTTATCCCGACTTTGCCGTTCTATCAACAGCCAATAACAACCAAGCTCAACTTTTACTTTGAAAGATATACTCCAAAAGACACACTCAGCAATACATACATTTACATTTAGATTTTTAGAAAAGGATTTTGCGGCCCACCTGCAATACCAACCTATGGGCCGAGGCCCTCTAGTGGGCCATGGCACATAGGTTGAAAATCACTGCTGTAGAGTATCTATCTTGTATTATAGTGCATCTATCTTATAGTGTATTGTATTATATAATACTATTATATTCTACTTTTTATATGGGCTGTGCGTAATTTTTTTGTTTTCGTTTCTTGCATGTCACTTGTACTGACTCTACTGCTGTTGGAAATTCAATTTCCCCACTGTGGGACAAATAAAGGTTTATCTTATCTGAGCTTATGTCTTATGTTGTTAAACTACATGTTTACTGCATCCCAGCACCAATGTTTCACTGCTGTAGACCGCCATGTCTATTTATTGCTGTTGACCACTGTCTATTTCATGTTGTAGACCACCATGTCAGTTATTGTTGTTGTTTGCTGTATCCACTTTTGTCTCGTCTAGATCCACTTTATCCAAGGTCGGGTCACGGAGGCAGCAGCTTCAGTAGGGAAGCCTAGACTTCTGTCACCTCAGCTACATCATTCAGGTCTTCCAGGGGAATCCCAAGGCGTTCCCAGCCCAGCCAAGAGGCATAGTCTCTCCAACATGTCCTGGGTCTTCCCTGGGGCCGCCTCCCGGAGGAACATGGCCGGTACACGTCAGGGAGGTGGAGGGTGACCAGGGAGGGTCACTAGATGCCCAAGCCACCTCATCTGGCTGCTTTCAATGCAGAGGAGCAGCAGGCTTCCTAACAGTCGCTACCCAAAGTTTGTGACCGTAGGTGAAGGTAGGAACATAAATCGAGAGCTTCCCCTTTTGGGTCAGCTCAGCATGTGTCCATTTTATGTTGTACAATCCAAGAAAAAAAAGACTTGCAAACCTAAAAGTTCAAGTGAACTTTTTTTTTTTTTTTCTTCCCCTTCCTCTCAGCCTCAGGCTATGTGACAGTTCATCATCATGACTGACAGGTTTTACGTCAGGGACTTGATCCACGTCAGTCATTGAAGTGACCTGGAATTTGTTGGGAAATCCACAGTGAGCTGTATCTCACATAGTATGTGCTGTGCTTTGATAAATCTGCACATTTCTGATTCATCAGATTTACAAACAGTACTGATGTGAAATACTGGAGCTGCTGCACCAAGATGGTGAATAATGGAACAACACTGACAGCACCCACAGTGACTTTAATGAGATATCGGCACATTTTCACATTCACAGACCTCCACATTCAAATAAAACTCATCTGCATCAATATCTGCCGAAAACATTTATGAGCTCATATAGTCAGTAATTCAGTGTGAATAGAGCAAATCACCTGATCATATCTTCTGTTTAAGTGTTGAGAAGCTGCCTGTGCTGGTAGATAATGACTCTGTCTCAAATCACTGAAATAGCACAATGTAAAGTCTGGGTGGACTTTTCCTGTAGTATTAAAGTGGCCATATACCAGTCTATCTTCAGGATTTTTAACAGGATATTTATTTATTAATTGCAATGCAATTAAGCACCGTACTTATGTGCTTATACTGTGGTTTTGGGTACTTCCATAGATTAGACAAATCATTTTTAGTGTCTCCTTTTTTTAATTCTGGTATTCATTTATTTTGCTGGCTTTTATGTTGAGTTCTTTTTTTTTTTTTGCTCTTTATTGAGTTTAGACCACCCAAAGTTGTAACAACATCTTCTTTTAATACAATGTGAGTTTCTTCAGGTGCATTTTCATTTGTTGTTCAAGCTCTGGTTGTTATTGCTGCTTATGTGTGCTTACACATTTTTAAAACGAATCTGTCTCTTTCTATAAAGCCCGGGATTATTCCTGTAAAAAAGATCTACAAGATTTTGAGAGTTACTGGAACAGCAAAGCTCTCTGTTCAGTCATACTGTTCCATAATGAAGGGTAAATCCCTATTGTGTCCCAGCACATACTAGACAGGTGCCAGCTAGACCAGATCTGCCCTTTATGAGATTTGGAATCATTACTTCATGCACATGGTGGCTGACAGGAACACAGTCACAATAAAGTGTTACAGATTTATTTTTCCCATGGCCTGATTCCAGCTTCTGTTATTAGCGATGGTGTAATGTGGGCCTGTCTGCTTGTGCTTGCTTGTTCCTGAGAAACTCTAGATGAGGTGTTGCTGTGAGAGGGTGGAAAAAAGAAAAGATAAAATGTGCAGGAGCAGACATGCCACTGCTTCTCTAACGTGCATGATTGGCACAGCTAATCCGCTTTTGTCCCTTTATCTCCATTCATTTCTCAGTATGATGAGTGCAGGATTTCGCTAACATTTGTATTTATTATTCAGTTTCATTTAAGTCTTCATGCAGCATTTTGCCAACCTTGTTGGTTTTAAAACATGCTATATGAATAGTGGATTGGATTGGATCGGAACATTGATGCACAAACACGTTGACATTACAGTGACAAGGACAACAGTGCATTGAAAAGCCTACAACAGATTATACAGTACAGTGCTCTACATACATTCCATTTAATTTGTATTCAGGAGGTGTTCATTCATACATAATAAAATGACTGAATGAGTAGTGACTGAATACTGAATATTGAATAATACAGTTCTGACCTGATGTAACCCTTTACCGAATGAACCAGTTATGAAATTATGAAGGCATCTAAACTGTGCCACTTTATCATCTCCTCATCAAAACTCGGCCGATGCTTGATGCATGAATGGTGGGGGTCGTATTTGTCAGTGAATATGAGAAAGAACAGGTCATTTGGATTGTGCGAAACAAATCAACCTGTCACCTCAGGGTTGCCCTGGCTCTGATAGTGCGAACCGGTTCAGACTTGCGAGACGAGCTAATTCATACGCAGAGCGCTGCAGGCTGCTCTGCTGGTGCTGTCAGCCCTTCTCACCGTCCTGCAGCCTGCACCCCCCACCCCCCCATGGATGCACAGAGTCATGCTGGCATGGGAGACGTGTGTGCATGCATGCATGCGCTGCATGTGCACTGGTTCAGATCTATTATGTTGTTTTCTACATATCTCTTGTTGTCTCTATTTAGTCCTGCAGGAGAATCAGCTTTGCCAGAAGGTGTTGATAAAATTATGCCACAAAAATACCACATGTATATCATGTGCAACATTTATTTTTTTTACAAGATAATACATTGCTTAGTTATGTTATAAACTGAGATATAATTAATTTTCTCTGACCAAGAAATAATGAAAATGTTTATACAGTGATTTCCATCCTGAGATGAGATAAAACTGAAAAAATAGTTTCAAATGTAATTTTTTTGTGTGTGTGTGTCATGAAAAAGGATTTTTTGAATACTGATATCCTTCTTTTATGTAGCTTTTAACCAAATTCAATTTATTAAAACCAGAACAGGGCTCATACAACAGTGAAAAGCACATCCATCCAAAGTTCCGGTTCACTGGCATTTTATATAAACCTGCTGAAGCTGGACAGTGTAGGATAATAAAACCCTTGATGTAGCTCTTGGCATGCATTCCCAAACTGGGTCAGAACAACTCTTTATCAACAACATATACTGTACTGTCACTTCTGATTCTCTGTAAGACCAAGAATAGAGAGTTAGAGCTGTTATATCTGATATCACTTCTGCCCATATGGTGAATGAATGACTAAAATGTGACTTGACATCTGCTTTACTGTACTGTTTTAACAATTTCATACGCACATCTATATTCTATTGAAAAAAAAAGTAAAAAGTGGCACCATCTCTGATAAGATAGTGGACAATATAACATTAAAAAAATCTAAATATTGCTTCTGCTTATCTAAGACATGAATTTGTGGACTGAAGCTTTGATAGTAACATATCAAATAAAAAACAAAAAAAAAAATTGTGTTTATAGCACCATGTTATTGGCAATGGCAGTCTGGGTGTCGTTCATAGCATTAGTGTAAGAAGGGGAGAAAAAAAGTACAAAAATGTATTTATTGTTAAATAATTTTGTCTGTACAAGAAGCAGAAATTATACATCAAGACATTTACTGATTTGTGGGATCAGATAAACCACCAGTTATTAAAATCATTAAGGTTCCTGGTGGCACAAAATGACCTTAAAACACATCCTGAAAGTCATACAACCGTCTCACTGTGCACTTGATGAATCAAAGTCCAATCTTTTCTTTTTGTCCTGATCTGGCCTCCAACTCCTGAGAAAACCACCTGGCTTATTTACTTCTGCATTCTGCTATTTGTTGAAGGGCAAGTAGCAAACTCGTGGCTTATCTGAGCTTGTTTGTTGGAAAAGGCTGCTCATAGAAATGGATCCGCAATTAAAATTTGTGGACAACCAGTGAGCGGAAAAAAAAAAAAAAGTATAAAATGTAGTTAATTGATAGTTTACACATAATTAGTAGCAAAGCTTCAAGTTTCACATCATTTTAATTTAGTGTTAATATAAAAAAATCTATAATTTAACAGTGTTTTACATAAACTGTAACAGCAGGTTATACATCACATGCGAATCATCCATAATACAAGAATTTGCACATGACCACAGATGAATGTTCTGATTTGGTTTGCATATTAAAATTCATTCATGGCTTCCTACACCATGTATGAAGGATCATTGGGTGATATACTGAACCCCGTATTGCTCTGAATGTGTATGAATGACCCTCAGTTAGATCCCGAGGAGCTGCAGCACCTTGCATGACAGCCTCCACCATCTGTGTATGAATCCATGTGGCTGAATGTCAGCATGTACTGTAAAGTGTTCAGAGACTATGGCACTATATAAACACAGTATATTTACTCTCTACCATTTCCACTAAAGAGTGAACATTACCATTTTTAAACACAAAAACAGCATAATTATTGTAAGAGGTATTGACATTGAAACAAGGCTTTGGTGCTGTACACATGAGAAAAAACACAAAAAAACAACAACAAAAAAAATTTAATCTGTATTATGTGTAATGTTTGTTTTACATGTAACTGCCCAACTACAGTGGGTCTCATATGTGTAAAGTTGGCATTTGTAAATGTATTTTGAAAAGACACTAAATGCATGTAATTTGCAGAAATGAACAGTTAGTTACACTGGTGACTACATACACAGCATTTTTTTCTCATATAGGCCTCATTTTCATAAACTGAGCACATGTTAGGAATCTAAATGGTTAAAAAACATGAAAAAGTATGAAAGGTCCAATAGCTACACTTTTCTTTTTTGAGTCTATTTTATACTTGAAATAAAATTAAAAAAAAAAAAAAATGAATGTTACTCATGCAGCTTTTTTCTGACAAGTACAAAATGGAAAACATAGATAATAGGATTGTTAGTGACCCAAATGATATAATTATATGCATGGTTGAAAAAATCTGAGCTTAAACAGTTTAAGGTATACAAATTCCACCTAATGTAGTTTTACAGTGCCTCTATCAGGCACCTCACTAGAGCACCGAGAAGCTCATGTTGCTTTTGGGTTGTCTCATAAATATTCGTGAGCCTCTCTTGTGATTGACTGTTTTTCTCTTGGAAGACTGAAAAAGGTGGGTGTGACTGTGGGGGTAGGGGGACTTTTTTTAATATTTGATGCATGGGACAGTTTTTATAGAACCACTAGAACTTATCTGGAGCAAAACAAATCCATGAAAGTGGCTATTTGCATGATATGAGACCTCTAAAACTTGGCCTTTATTATTGACCTACACCTTCAGCCGACAAATGGTGTAACTTCATCAGTCTGACAGACAGACATTTGGGTTTATAAAACTGGTCTGTAGCGGGTCCAGCTGAACAGCAGCACTTTAAATGGTGACATTTTAAAATCATCAATCACCTTTTATTGGATTAGGATGTACCATTGTGCATGTTTTATTCACATAATAGATATATGGTGCTCACAAATGAACTCTTCATATCGCATTGTCTGTAGGCACCTAGCTTTTCTTCCCCGCCAGCAATTTCCTGATAATACAGTTCCTGAAAATGCATTCCTTAGTCTGATTATGGGTACAATGGTGATGCAATAAGAACAGGCTGCGGGACAAAAGTACGTAATCAAAATGACGAATTTCCTGAGGAGTCATTACTGTTGGCAGTGTCTGTCAGCAAGGCCCCTGTCTGGATCACCACCAATGTCTAATCAATTATTCTCAGATGCAAGAACTATATGTCAAGGAGTAACCTCATAGAAATATTAATAATATCCATACATGATCCTTAATAACGTGAACTATCTCTACAATGAACAATTGTTAAATTTCCCAGATTCCTGGAAAGAAACAACTTATGTTCTTTAAACACTGTTAGACGTGTACATTTAAAATAAGACGAGTGCCTTGTAGGCAAACAGTACATGTTGTTGAGTCTGAACCACACTGCTGACTGAACCTGTGATTTTGCTATAACCCCCAAATATATCAGCTGATAGTCATGTTTGGTTTTGGCTCAGGAAGTAGCCGGCAGTGATTAGACGGTGAATACAGTCTATGAAGGCTAGAGGAGTTCTATATATGTCAAGTTAAATCAAAATCATGCAGGGAGGTGGAGCAAAATACACCCACATTTCCCACAGATGGCCTGATAAAATATTGTGTGAACTGTGGATTCCTGCTGAATGCAGACAAACCTTTCTTGGAGGTATGTAGCTCATCTGGAAGCAGAAATATTCACATATGTTGCGATAAACCTCGATGTTTTTGTAGGACTTTTTCCTTTTCTATTTAGAAATAGGGTTATTTAACCAGTAAAGTGACAGTTGCATCTGTCTCATGTCATTTGTTGTGTAAATGCTAAATGCAATCACGCAAAGTATATTTTTGTCAGAAGGTGGTGACATAGGCTACATTATGCATATGTCTTCTCAAAAGAAAATTCCATCTCAGATTTACCATATTACCTTTTTTCTTTTTTTTTTCTTTTTTTTTTTTTTTTTTACAAAAAATCAAAAAACACCTCTTACTTTTTTCCCATTTTTGCCATTTCCTTCAAGTAGAAGTGGTTGCTAGATGTAGTTAGCTAGTTAGCTTAACTTAATTTGTAAAATTTGATTGAAGATGACGTCCTCCATCATCATCCCACCTAATTTATAAAACTCTGACTGGCGACTCAGGGAACTAGCTAACATGTACAATTTGTCAACTTAGTGCCCCTGAGTTGATACTCTGATAGACGGATATATGCTACTGCTCTACTGTAGAAATTTTCAATAGAAATGTCTCATTTCTTTAACAAGCAATAACAGGTGCCAATATAATTTAAAAGATTCTATAAAATCACAAAGCACAAGAAAGAGGTTTAAATTAAAGGAAACAAAATTGGATCGTAAGTCGAGCTACTTCATAATTAACCAAGATCAATTCAGCCGCTAGAGCTGCTGTTGCTCCAAGTCAGTCACCCATCTATCCTTCTATCCATCCATCTATCCATCCATCCATCCATCCATCCATCTATCCATCCATCCATCCATGTGCACTTCTGGTAAAATATATTGTTCCATCAAATGTTTATGAGCACTTTTTATGAGACCTAAGATCCACATAGTGTCAGCTCTTCCTACCAGTAAACTGCTGGAGTTTGGGAACAAGCTGTTGTTAATTGATTTCTGGCTCAGGATTGGACGATATATGAATATCCCATCCCATATCTGTAATTAATTTGCTCTATGCTGTTAAAGTCGGTTCAAATTCCAAAGAATAAGTACAGCTGTGAATGATGCCGTTTATGAAAGCTTGCCATAATATCGTCATTTCTTGTGACCAGTATTACATTCCAGTAAACATTAAAATTCTTGAGAAGACCTTTATTATCTGATCAACTGTAAGTCATAAATTATCTAGAGTCCAACATCCCCCCTCCCCCCAGGCCCCACGGGCGCCGACACAACAAGTTCAAACACATCTCACTTCACCCACAATGGGATGAAATCATCCTGTGTGTTGCAAACGACCGCAAAACATCAATCAGGGGCATTCTCCCATGATGCTGCCGCAGCCTACTGTACGGTAATTAACTTCTGCCAGAGTGGCGTTCACATGTGGCAAGGGCACCCTCTTGTTTGATAATTTCCTGAGACTTTGCAGCAGGGGAAATGCAACCTGTATGAGATTTCACTCAAATTGCCACATGCAGAAGTTTCCTTTTGGCAGGAACATGATGATCCAGCATGCTATCCACATCTTGGTTCAAATTACCATCACTGGGTAGCAATTAGATTTATTGGATTAGATGCCGAGGCCAAAAGGGACAGTCTGTTTTAAACCCGAAAAGGTGCTGAAAAGCAGCTAATTAGGAACTAAACATTTACAGTGAAATAATTAATAAATTGCAGCTGAAAATTCAATTAACCGTCAAAAACATTCCTACATCACAGGGAAATAATAGGCTTCATGCCAAGAGTCATTGGGTTTTCCCTCCTATATGCAGCTGTAAACATTACTCCCATCATGCCCTGCGGTTCTGCCTGTCACGAACATGTTATCCTATACTCAGTATCGGTGTCATTTAGTCCCAAGGGCATGCCTGGCTTCTTCCGCTGGTGCTGGGAACTCGTCCCCCGCGCCCGGCTCTTTGATTGAATGATCTGTCACGCAGGTTCATCGCAGGACTTGTCCTCCCTGGAGATGACATGTGTAAGAACTAATGCAAGAGGGGCCTGCAAGTGTGGCTGAGATCGCTCTTTTATTTAGACAAAAAAGATAGTTCTAAGCCTCAAAAAAAGTAACGCCAAAAAAAGAGAATTTTATAGCAATGTAAAAATGCCACAACCATTGTAAAGTTTTGAAGCTGCGTGAGACTAAAAAGAATAAATAGAAAGAGAGAAAGAAAAAGCCACATCTTGCAAAAACATGCTTAACTTTAAGCTTTAATTTCAATTCAATTTCAGCTCAATTATAATAATAATACAGCATTTTGAAAATTTCTGCAAGATTCACATTGGAAGAGGTGACTTGCAGGAAAAGAAGTATGTGTGAATTGTGATCGGTAAAGGAAAAAAATATACATATATTTTACAGAAATGTTTATTGATGATTTAGCACGACAAAATGACAAACTTATGGCTTTAATGGAACATGAGATTTGCAAAGAAGGAAAACAAGTTGACTATGCAGTTCAAGGGGCTGATTTTATTACAGTATCATATTATGTCCCCACTCAATAATGTACACAACACCATAAAGAGTACATTACACCTCCTTGTGCAATAACCTCACAGCAGGTATAATAAAACAGATTTTATATCAGACTAACAAAATTATGACACTAGACCACCTCAGTGTTTTAAGTCCTTGTCATTTCTGGGATCTAGACAAATTTAATTGGGAGGAAATTAGAAGAAATCATCAGAAGTCTGAAATTCTCCCAGAGTGATAATGACACTCCTTATTGTAGGTCTACGGGTCAGTATTTATATGTGTAACCTAACTATTTAACTTACAGCTGCAGGCTCTTAATCATTAAGTGATCCAAATCATCTGAAACAGTTTTGTCGTTGCGTCTAATTTTGTGAAGAACCCAGAATGACGCCATACAAGCACCTCCAGATCTTAGTTCACTACAGCTTCAGACACTGTCAGCGAGATGAAAGTTGACATCATTAAAAGCGCCAAGATGAATTCACATGCAGGCGAGAAGAGTTTTATATTTTTAAAGTCAGAATCGTGCAGGGAGGCTGAGCTGATGTAATCCTCAAACTGACGACACCCACATTTCTCCCAGATGGATCAATAAAAGATGTATTTTATCAAAGACTTGTGAAATCCTACAGAATAAACACACAATATTTCTTGGATGCCACGCTGTCTGATTTGCGTTGCTGTTGTATACGTCTTAGCCGTCCCATGAGACCAGTGAGTCAGGTGTCTATGATTAAGGCAATCAGTGAAATTAGGGCTGGCCACAATGCAGCAGAAGGCACTGACATTGGTATTAATAATATAAATGAAAGCTGGAGATAATGCATAAATGGTACTTACTACTTCTCATTCTTGCACAGTTCTCTCTTTTTTTTCCTGCAGCCAGTGGTGGATGAAATGCTCAGATCCTTGAGTAAAAGTATTGTCATAAAAAAAAAACCCTAATGAGTGAAAATCCTAAATTTGATATACTTAAATAATTAGTATTATCGGCACAATGTACTTCTGTATTATCAGACTGTTGTATTATAATACTTGAGCATTTAAACTTTGGATTGATTAATAGTAATAGTACTGCATCACAATATTTGGCATCTTTCACGCAGTGCAAATTTAAAAAGGAAAGGAGTGACAATATAATAGAGTATAGATAATATAATTTTAAAGTATAATGATTGTATGTAAAATATTTAAATTAATTCATTTACAACAAAAATGTCTTTGGAGATTAAATTGTAATTTAAATTTGATGATGTCTCAATAAAATGCTTCCAACTATTATTAATATTATTATGGACAGAATACGAGACAAACATTCTTTCAGTTTGTTGCTGCTTATTGTTTCTTTGATGGTAAAAAATAATAATAATAATAATGCAATTACAAGATTGTGATTTCCTTCCAAGTAATGTTTCCTCTGCAGCCCGTTTTCCAGTTCATGACACATTGTGATACTTGTTCCTGTTCAACAGAACTGCAGAAATTAGATTGTCACTCCCCGGGTCAGGTGTTTTTGTGATCTGAGTTTGCTCTTGCATTTGCATTTTCATATCTGGCTGCTTTTAAACGTGCAGCAGCACTTTACCTCTCTCCCGTTTCTGTCTGTAGCTCCTGCATCTGTCCCGTCTGCAGGCTTCATTCAGACCGTAGCCAGGAAAATGGCAGCTCTTCTGGCTCAGACTGCAATTTAATCCAACTAATGAGATTATTTCTGCCTCTAAGAGAAAATGTTTATATAACTACGATATCTTTAGCGCTTACTGTAAACATCGCCGGGAACAAAAGGAACATGATGTTTTTTTTTTTCATTTTTTCCCACCACATAAACATTCAAATTTAGTTGATACACAGGCTGTTTTTATTATTATTATTATTTTTTTTTAGATATTATTGAATTGAATAAATGA
Organism: Lepturacanthus savala; assembly: GCA_030544235.1. NCBI lineage: Eukaryota > Metazoa > Chordata > Actinopteri > Scombriformes > Trichiuridae > Lepturacanthus > Lepturacanthus savala. The sequence continues at coordinate 4,023,191 of CM060461.1, forward strand.
AATCAAAAGACCCTCAAAATGCATGATGATGGAAATAAAATATAAATTTCAGTTTCAATTCAATAAGAGGCAATATAAAGCTTCTGTTGTCTTTAGGTGTCTTGAGGTGAGATTATTCTTTTATTACGTGTTGTCTTTTATTATTTCCATTTATTACAGTGAATGGGCTCTTATGTAAAATCACTTCTTTTCAATTGAAATATGATTCAGATGTTAAGAATTGCATCAAAATGTATTTCACTCACAGAGACAAGTATTTCCTTTTTTTTTTTTTTTTACAAAGAAAATATTTCTAAAATGTATATACACATTTTCTGGTGTTTCTTACCAAATCCTCTCTGGATGTCACAGTCCTGGATGAACAGTTTTTACTGTGCCAATATTTTTTCAAAGGCTCCTTGAAGAAAATATTACCCATTTAATGACAAGTGCTTCATTTTTCCCCCAGTCTATCTCACTCTGTGTAATTTTGCTTCTGGTTGTCTGATTGCCTCTCTTCCTTCCTCCCTCATATCTTCACTGTCTCTGTTTCTGTCCATCCCGGACTTCCTCTTCCTGTTTCTTCCCCCCCTCATCTTTCTGTCTGCCTCTGTTTCTCTCCATCTGTCTCCTTTGAAGATCTATCCCCACTTTTGATTTACAGAGGTATACTAAGTGTGTCTCTGTGATAAGACTAGTGATGCTATCATAGTCTCTCCACATCGCTTCAAGGGAGAAATCCCTGCTCTGATTTAGCGGAGGAAAGATCCTTAAAAAAAAGACCCCTCTTCAGTTTGCAGTGTGACGACATCACAAAGACAAGAGAACAGAGACAGTGAAATGTCAGCTGATAAAATGGCTTTTACTTCACTGACTTATGTGTTTTAATGGAATATAACTGTAGGTGGTCAATGTGGGAAAACTACATTTGGAAGATTATTTTTTAATCTTTTATCATTGACAGACACGCTCAAACGTTTAGCTGCTTTTTCAATTTTATATTTCGCAGATTGGTGCTTTCATAGAGAAAATGATTTAGATTTGGTGTTTTCACTTATTTTGCGTGATTAAGCTCTTATCTAAATAGCACATTACAACCTCAGGCGATTCCCAACATAACTTGTACCTGAGCTGAGATCTAATTAAGCAGAATAATTGAAAACACCTTTCAGTGCAGGTTTTTCAGGGTGTTTTATGTGTTCATGTTTACCTCGGCATGTAAAGGTCAGCCTGGTGTACAGAATATACAGAAGAAGCACATGAATTAATAATATAATGAATGATGGGTGAATTCTGCCTCACTGTCCCAGCTTACTGGGACATTTGAACAGAAATGATGCATTTTTAATGTTTTTGGTAACACCTGTACTTTTCTGACTCTGCACTAAACACCTAATGTATTGTAAATGTGCTGCAGAGCTGTAGAATCCGAATGTAATTTGTAGGAAAACCTTGACATGTTCGGAAGATTCACTCGAGGTAATTAAGCTGCAGCAGACAAAAGAGAAGGAAACACAAACATGCAACAGTTAATCTTTAATTAGTCTTTGAGGCTCTTCAAACCCATTCATTACACACTCATGCTGTGCAGTTAAATTTTGTTCAAACCCGCATAATGCGGTGGTAATCTCAAAGTTTTGAAAAATACTAAATACATCAGATTCAGTTTCTTGCCTGAGATTGAATATTTCTCTCTGCCTAAACATCTTATAGCTGAAATTCAGAATAAACAGTGCACGCGATGCAGATTTTTTTTTTTCCACCTCAGAGCTACTTTTAAGGGGTCAAATCCTTTTGTGAACCGCTCTTATGATCCCATTGACTCGTGTCCTGCAGCCCATGAAAGTAAGTGCTTCTAAATTGCTGCTACATGTCAGCGAGTCGCAGCAAAGCTTCATACGTGTAATCCTGCTCCCAACAACACAACTTAACTCAATATTTTGATCCATTCGAGCTCCGCGTTCGCTCCATCCATCAATCAGCGGTGACGGGCTACCAACGGAGCGTCCAACTGGGACATATTAAAGGTGGCACCCATATGCCCATGTTGCCACGGACAATCTAAGGCCCCTGATATGTTTATTGAATTATATATCTTCTCAGCCCCGTTTAGAGTCGCCTTTGTCACCGCGAGCGATCGATACGCTGGCGCTGCTGAGGCTAACAAGGGGCTTCGTCTGCTGTGGCCAGCACTCCCGCCTGTCACCAGATGGTATTTATTACGTGCTTTGTTTTAACATCCATTCAGTATGAGTGGAAATCAATTTTTCATTTGGACCTAATTGTCTCTGTGCACTGGCAGCTAAAGGCTCTACGGCCCAGAGCCACGGCTCCCCTCGGTGCTACAGCGGCCCGGGCCCACCCCACCCTCTGCACAGCTGTATTTTATACCTAATTACACATGTCTGTGGCCCATGGCGAGGAGTACGAGGCTTAGGGGAATTGTTCCTGCAATGGAGGGCCAAGGGGACTCAATGTTGGTATCTCTCTGCTAGGGATTTAGTCATGCTTACACTAACTGTGCGGTACTTGGAAAGAGGCTCAGTGACCCAGACCAGCGCTGCCTCTGGTGTTTTACATCGCTGCTGAGTGCTGGCCGCTTGTGAAGAGCTGCAGAGCTTAGTGATGGCATGATGAAACTGTGGCAGAGTTGGAGTAAGGACAAGGTTGCTGTATAAAGATCCAACAGGACCCAGTGAGACATTTTTTCATTCATTCATTCAGGAGTCATGTTGATTCCTGTTAGTTATTTTAAGTGCAGCACACGTTGCATAGTGTATATTTTATCATCTTTGCTTTGAGCATTTCTGTTTTAGCTTTGCTCTGTGAGAATAAACAATTCCTACTCTTGTCTAGTGTTGGGAAGTAAATCAAGTTTTCATGCAGGTTTATTGGTGATTTTATCGTAGAGTAGATCTGACAAGTTCTTTATTCACAAAGTCAAAAGAGACAAATATATTAAAACATTTGCCTCTGCATTGAGAGGACTAAAAGAAGTCTATTTACTCATGTACTGCACAAGTAAAAAATTGAGGTACTGAGTATATTTTTTCTATCTGATGCTACTTTATACTTCTACTCCACTATATTTCAAAGAGAAATATATACTTCTTACTCCACTAGGTTCATTTAACAACTTTAATTTTCAGATGAAGAGTTTTATTGATTTTATATTAAATGAATATAGTTTAATATTTTACTGTCTATATTCCAATAAATTTCCACTATTTTAAATGCACTCTCCACTTTTTGTGAAGGTGCCAAATATTTAAAAAATGTGTTGGCTCCACTTTGATAACCTAAAACACCAAATGCTCACATTTAGAGATTTTAAAAACAAGTATCTATTAAAATAAAAATAAATAAATAAAAAAACTCAATGAGTAAAAGCATTGAATTAAAAATGTTACTAGTTAAGTTATCAGCAATATACTTATTATGCAGATGTTATATTATTGAATACTTTTCTTTTGCTATTTAAAGTACATTTTGTTAATAGTTCTGTATCTTTTTTTATTTAACTTGTTACTGAGTATTTTAAGACTACAGTATTTCTACTTTTACTTACAGAATCAACGTACTTTATCCACCACTGCTCTTTGCTCTATTTTTTTTGGTTTTATTGAATACTGGAGACAACTTATCAACATATTTTGTACTACATGAAGTTATTGTGGTTTGACTTATGGCCTGACTTTGTTCGGTTTCTTGTTCTCTCCTTGTTGTCATGTAAAGTATCTGGTGCTGAGATCACTCAGTGTTTATCGGGGCATGATTATTGGCCACTGAGGGTGAAAATGTCTGCAGCCGTGTTGTGGTCTGCTCAGCCAACGTTTCCCTCAGGAATCCACGGTTTCAACCTGAAAACTTTGTGATGTGACTTCACATGAATTCAGATGATGCAATAGTTTTCTGTAGTGACGTTTGAATTACACACCAGAAACCAAAAGGTCTTTGTACGGTTGGCAGGAGCTTCTCTGTAATTCATTGTTTTACAAATCTTTACAGTGTGATGCTGTGTCTTCATACAGTGAGAAGTGAAGTAGACGAGCGCCTGTGTTGGATCTGTCATCACCACTGCAGGGCTTTTGTAAACAATTCCTATTTGGGTGTTGCAGCCACACACGTCTGCTCAGCACATACAGTAAACCGTGTCTAAAAATGGACTTGTTCCACATCTACATCTGTATGCAGAACGCATATATGGAACTAAATCCTGTATCGGCTCAGAGTACCTTGACTGCTGTGATTGTTTGATTCTTCTTTTTGATTTTTAAATGTTTCTTTCTCTCTTTTTATTTATTTTTTGCATTTCAATTCCATGCAGCCTCTTTTATGAAGGCTTCTGCTGGAATGGACTGTTCTCCTGCTTCCCACATTGCTGATACAAATCTTGTGGCATTTGAATCCCTTGAAGCTGTTGAGTATATATGCGGCTTTTCAGCCTTTGACAGAGCTTTGCGAGACTATTCTCTATTCAGTCTTAAGCAGACACATATGATGAGATCAAAATAAAATTCAACCAGTTCAGGCTTTCTAAACAGCAAACAATTCAAAAAGCAAACTGTTACGTAAGTTTTTTCATGCAAAACATATTACTTTTAGTCAGACTTCTGTGGAAGCTTATCTGCCCTCCACTCCCCCTCACAGCTCAGTCCTGATGGTTTTCACAGGGAAAGTAAAACAGACCCACACGCTGTACACAGCTGCTGCACAGTTACCCAGGGAAACTGAAACACACTATCTAGACTATTACTGGAAACAAAAGCGTAGCTGAATGAGATCAGCAGTTCCTGCTAAGCTTAGGGGGGATATCTGTCCAACGCTGTTTCCTGGATGCCAGAGTGACTCTGGCCGCAGTGGCTGATAGGAAGCTGACTCACTGAGCAGCAGATGCTGGCTGGATAGAGTAAGTACTGCAGGGTCAGGGCATGCTGAGTGTAAATTGTGGAGGGTTTGTTTATGTGCACGAAAGGCTCAGACCTGGGAGCTGAGTTAGGCCAGAGTCATTAGATTCATGCAGTTCACTTGTTTAGAGTCTGATGAATTGGACTCTGAGATGTCATACATACGGCATATACAGTGTGTGTGTATGTGTGTATGTGTATGTTCTGTGTACACAGAACTTGTTGTTGTTGTTTAAAGTTTGTGTCCTAGTTCCATGTCAGTTAACAAACAAAAGAAATCATAAGAAGCTTTGTTTAAAGATTGATGCTGATGTAATGTACACAAACTGCTGGAACCACGGACTATTAAAGCCCTTTAGAATGCAGCCATGAACTTTAGTTGTCATTATAACTGGTTTGCTTTAGTCATTTATTTTTGAAACAATATGGTGTAAATTGTCCATAAATAATATCAGAGTTGCAAATAAATCATTGCAAATATGGGCGTATAAAGGCCTGTTGCTAATAAAGCTAAAAACAAACGAATAAACATGGTGACTGGGTTTGAGGTATCAAAGAGAAACTTCACTTCCAGAATTTGAAATCTGATTAATTTCCTCAAGTGACGTCACTTGAGTCAGCATCTGCTGGGAAAATAAAAAACAGTGTATGGGAGTGGAGTTCTGAAGAAATGAGGTTACTAACAGCTACATGCAGCATGCTTGAATCTCCAACTCAACTGTGGGCGGTGGTTATTTTGCTTTCTGGGTAATGTAGGCAACGAGTCTTGCTAAGGAAGACAAATGTGTGGAATGTAAAGGATGATATCTGGTTCTGCTGGGACTTTTTTTTTTTTTTAAGATCTATCGTGACTCTGATAATGTCATTGGAGTGTGATGCTTCATTGCTTCATCAGTGAAGCACTATTTTAGGAGCATTACACCATTTTCAGAAAATTAAGTTACTGGCAAACCAGACAACAGATTAGTTTACTAAAATAAAATTAGGACTATAGACCTAGATCTCTAATTTAAGCTTATTTAACATAAAGGCCTGTTTGTCTCATACGTTGAGCCAGTACTGGTAAAAATAGGAAAATAAGGATCATAATTCTATATTTGCAAGGACCCTGAGTGACAGAACCTTAACCCTTACAGCTAAAACTACAATGTCAGCACACACTGGCCCTAACCCTAAAACAAAGTCTAGGTATTATACAGTATATAAGAGGCCCTTGTGTAATCATGTTAACACAGTCCAGCAATAACCTCCACTATTGTTATATGATGTAATGCTGTGCAATATGTTCCATTTCCAATTAAGAGTGAATTGGTCTCATGGTGGCTGCATAAACTAATGCATTTGGAGACCAACAGCAGTCTGACAACAGCTACCGCAGAGAGGTCACTTTACATGTTGTGCTCCCTTGTGTTGATGGGGTCGATGTTTTAATGTCCTGCTGTCAGCAAGTTGGTTTTCTGAATACTTTAATGATGGCCAGAACATTACTGCTGCACAGATAGTGTATGTCACTGTGGCGCTTAATGTATTCATCCATTCAATGCAAGTAATAAGGAATAATGTAAATTATATAGGCAGAGTTATGAAATGACCATATTGCAGGAAACTTTCTACTAATCTATTTATGTAAATCAAGTTTCAATGCAGGTTTAATTGAGATTTTATGAAGTAACGCAGGTCTGATGAGTTCTTTATTCACAAAATCAAAAAAGACAAATATATTAAAACATTTTCATCTGCATTGAGAACAGGTGCAATTATCTCATCAAATTGTATTTTCTTTTATCTGTAATATAAAAAAGGCAAACTGACATTTTATGTAGTCTTAGCCAAAAATGTATTTATTTTATAGATATATTTTGCCTGTCCTTTACCATAATCTTGCTTATAAGAGAGTAGGTTGATTTTTTTTTCCAGAATAAATATAACATACTGTACCACCCCCATAGTGGGAATCCCTGCAGGTTTTAACACCCATGTGACTCATCCAATGAAACTTTGATATGATTAACTCATCCGTCATGATGTCATGGAGTTGGCCACTGAATTTACACACCTAAAGGGCCTGAGCTCTATAAAAATCTCTGCACCTCACCATGTTACACACACACACACCCACACACACACACACACTGTCATCACGAAATTTCACACACAAACAGGCACAAGAATCCCACTTTAGGACTGGACTCTCGCTCTCTCTCTCTCTCTCACACACCCACACACACACACACACACACACACACACACACACACACACACACACACACACACACACACACACATACATACACATGGCAAGATGATGTCACTCCTCACACTTAGTTTCCAGTGGCTTTAAATCCACTCCAGGCCAAGTGGAAATGACTGTGAACATGGAGGAGCCTAAGTGGCTTTGTCAATTTGGAGCAGGGAGCAATATGAACAGAACAACACTCCAGTCAACAACACACGGCTCTCCAGAATTATTGCAGTAATGTGCCTGTGAAAAGCCACTAGATATTACCTGCTTATTTCACTGTGTGACAGATAGCAAGTGATATTGAATGGCTGTGTAACCCACCAAGGCGCCACACAACAAGAATTTAAATCCTTGCAGGTTTATGTAACTATATTTATATTTAAAAAAAAACAAATGTATAGATAACAAAACACATTTTTGTACATTTTATTTAGGTGATGCATCTTTTATTAGTCCTCAAGCCATATGAATTTATTTAAGAAACATGCAGAGACAAAAGCTAAAAGCTAAGTGTGGAGGAAAATACAGTAATTGAAATAACAGGGATTCAAGTTACTCATTTGACTGGAGCTCCAGTTGCTATCCAGCTATTATTAGCTACAGCTAATGTCTGAGTAGGTGCACTTGTTTGTAGCCAACAGTGTCTTTCAAATAAAAAAAAGAAAAAAAGAATAGAAAAAGAAGAGAGACATTTAAATGCACCCATTTACAAGAAAACATAACAGATACATAAAGAAACTTCAGTTAATTGCAAAACATGCTTCTATATAGTTGATGAGGCCTAATTTTGTATATATCTAACAAGCTGGTGTGTGCTGGAATATTCTTTTTTTTCTCCAAAAATCCAATTATTGCTTATTATTTTATCGGCATTTTAGTTCTAACATGCACACACTTCCTTTAATAAAGTCTGGGTGGAAGATGTAAAGAATACTCAAGGAATCATATTTTCATGAATAGGACAAGGTAAAATGTCTCTTTACTTTTACTCAGAATCCACCATCAGTCTCTCTCTGGAGCAAGTGTGTCACAGCTGAACTCCACCTCTGATTCGTTCCGCTCACTAATCGCTGAAGACTTTCCATTCTGGTCAGTTTGCTACATTTGAGTTGGAAAGTCAGCAAGTTGACCTCATTTGAACTGGACAATCTGCTGCTGCTGCTGTTGTCAATCAAGCAATTAGACACATTCATCTTGAAGTCAGTATTAGAAGCTCTGTTTATTTTATTTTAATTATTTTATCCTCTCATTACCCATAATCCTGACATCCAACAAGTTGCAACTTTCCAAAAACCTCATTGTTTTGGCCGCCTGCTTTTCTATTACATGCAGAGAATTCAAACAGTAACAGAGGTTATAAAAAAAACATTAACTTTGTTTTGGGAAAAATAAATTCTAATATTTCTGCAGAAACACTGGATGAATATATGAAGCCAATAAAATGGCTTCACACCAGCTTGGTTTCATTCTAAATAGACTTTTTTTTGTGCCAGATTTGAAAACGTGTGTCATACGCTGCTCTGTCTTTGCCATATTATCCTCAATGATGAGATGATATTACTGAGTGATACTTAAGTGACAATCTAATTCCACGGGTTGATTGGAGAAAAAAAGGGTCAAAAGCGTATACCTCCACTTTAACAAAGCACATAAAAAAGTGGGTCAGACACAATATGTAATCACGCCACTCAATCCACTGCTGTGCTGAGAAGGCCTGATTTAATACATTCTGTTGGTTATCGACAAAATGTAATATGATCATCAGAAATTCTACATGGTGCAACGTCTGCGAAATCTCATTACTGTCTCGTGTTTCGCTCGGCCTCCCCTCCTCCCTGCTGGAGCACGAAGGCAAAAGGGTAATGCCAATAAGAATGAGATAAATTGGAAGGCAAAAAAGAAAAAAAAAAATCCATGCGTCCATTAACCCTGAGAAGGAGGGGTGGGTGGGTTTATGTTTTTTTTTTTCTTTTCCTCTCTCTCTCATCGGAGTGTGGGTAGTGAGCCAGACTGCAGGGTCATTATCTATATGCTGCCTGAGCTAATTTCTCTCAGCTCATCCAGGCGAGTCTCATCCTCCTAGATGCCCTTTCGAAAGGTCACAACCACATGAACTCGTGGGTGCTGCTGGACATCACACCGCCTCCAAACGGTGTGTGATAGGTCAATGTCAAATAAGGCTTTCAGGGGCTGCTTAAGTTGTTTTGTAATTGCTGTTACCGTTATTACATCCTTAACATATGGTTGCTTCTCCTCAGTGCCTAAACACTGTCTGTCAAGCCACATGTTCAGATGAGAACAGGTCTGTGGATCAGCTCATCCAGATCGCCTTCAGCTATTATTACCAAAACAATAAGATGTGATTCTGAAATGCTCCCTGTGTTTCACCTCTCAGGCTGCTGCTGCATCTTAGTACCAGAAGACTTTTGAGCAGACTCCACTCAGAAAGAAAACCTACATTCTAATATATTTGACAATATATAATAACAACCTTCTCTAAAAAAGGAGGCTTTATTCATTGTGTTGATAAAAAATATATTTACTGAAATAAATGGAATAACTCATGCAAAACTTCATAAATACCTTTACCTTTATTTTCCTTTGTTTTAAACAATGGACAATGTGAATATTTGATTCAGTGCAGATTTTTTTTTTTTTTAATTTTCCTTCACATACCAGACAATTCATTTAGGATAAGTTCTTATCCAGAACTGCTGGAAACGCGTGCAAATAGAATAAAACACATTTCCTGGATCACCGACATTATGAGCAACCAATATAGAGGGGGTCAAAGGTCAGCAGCACAGAGACAATAGATGGAACAAGCCTTCTGTCTCTGGAATCATTGATGGAACGTGTCATAGAAAAAAAAATACAATTTCTGATGTAAATGAATAATGAATTGTCTTAAACTCTATTAATCCCAAACCTATAACTGGCAATCATTTTGTTTTTTCAATGCATTTACACTTTCAATTATTCATCTAAAGCAACTTCTGTGCATCTTGACATTGGCTCTGTTTTAGACACATATTCAAAGGGAATAATCAAGATGCATAACCTTGAAATATACAAGTAATTAAAAAACATTAAAGGTACCTATATCTATTCAATATTTTAAAACATTCTTCATTCCATTGTTGCTATTTCAGTATTCCATTTTAATATCGCTATAAGTTTTGATTGAAAAGTTACAGCACGTATATAATTAAACATAGTCAAACATTGTTTGTTATTTCATTCTTCTGCAGCATGAAGTGATGCGTTCTATTATGATATTGGAAAAACAGCATACACCCTCTTCATATTATTAATAAAAAAAATGCATGTAGCAAAGATAAACAGTGTAATTTCCATCAACCTGCTGAAATTTTCAGCTTTGAACGTGGCTGGAAACGTTGCCAGGCCTCAGATATGTAAGCTGTCCGCTAAAATAAGGTGAAAGCCAGCTAAGCAATGTCCATAGAGTGTCTTCTGATATATATTGCTTCTAGCTTTCCACAGTATGACTCCCCTGACAATGGCAATGAAAGTGGGCCACAGTGAGCAAACAGATCAGCCTACATCAAACATCCCCTCATATATTACAGACATAAAAAGTCATTATCCTCAGTGGAAATCGATAGCTGACGTGGTCAAGATGAAGAGACCCCCGTGTGGTTTTCGGGGTCAGCTTACAAAGGAACATTGCTGCAAATGATATCATTTTTCTATCATTAACTGGCCCCCAGGTCGATGACCATGTTTAAAGCTGAGGTATAACGTTACTTATAATGTCGGGTAATGAATGGCGTGCTGGTCGGGATGTGTTCAACATTGATTGAACATGTGGACTGGCCGCTGGAGCAGCAAGGCTCAATAAGGCTGAGGTTAATATGCCAGTGTTTCCATAGCATAGCCACAATATTGAGGTAAGGACAGGGCTCCTATATGGTGGCATGCTGTATTTGGAGATCTTATTAAAGGACTGTGTTGGTGTTTACCCAGACTAGCAGTGTTTGCCTGCAGTCTGGCTGCAGCAGTGGCCTTTGTTTCCAGCGGAAATCAAAACACCCGTTTCTGCCCTTATTGTGATACTCTGCTGATCCCCAAAGGAAATCTCAAAGTTACTGTAGGAATACAAAAAAAAACACTTCTATGGCTATTACTGCTAATACTGTAATTGTGTTGTGGAAAAACAAAAATCATACAACTTCCTCAATTCTTCTAGATGGATAGATGATTTTATTGATTCACAGAAAATTCTGAATCTATCATCAGATGATTGACACATAATTCATATCTGGAACAATACAATTCACTGCAATTTAAAGCAGTTTTTGATAGAAAAGCATTCATTCCACTGCCACTGAAGCTAAAATTTGACAGGATTTTATATTTTAAAATGTTAATAAAGTAATGTTCCAAGATCAGACTCTAACTGGGTGTTTGAAGACCCAAAACATCCAAAGACCTGAGGTTGCATCACTGCTTCTCTCTCAGCATCGTTTTTTTAGTTACATGATTTAAAAAGCAGAGTTTTAATATTTTTCTTTACTTCCTCTTGCCACAGCAACAAAAGTAAACACAGTGAAGCGAGGCACTTTTAGCCAGGTAGTTGACACAGAGGCTGTAATTTGTCACTGAATGCTCGGTCACAGTTATGTGTGTAGAAATAAAACAGTTTGTGCTCCAGTTATTGCTTTCAACCAGGGATTTGAAGTACTGCAGCGTAAACTGCTATCCGCAGCATCGCTCGCCTCAGATTGACAGTTTGTGCTGGTTACTTTACCATCAATGTCTCCTGTATGTTACCATTATAAAGGTGTGCGGTGCCACCATCTCATTTTATGATACAATTGTGAGTTTTGCAAGCTGGCAATTTTTTATTAGGAAGTGGATGGTTCTAAGTGATACCGACAGACAAGAAGGGTGGGACACACACACACTCACACAAACACAGACGTACACACTGACACAGACACACACACTGAGGTACGATTAAAAAGCAAGATGAGTTCTGATTGACAGCTGTCTGATTGAAATCACACTAAATGTGGCTGTGAAATTATAAAGCCTATAATCAAATATATATTTGTATATATATTTCAAATATATATATATATATATATATATATATTATATATATATATATATATATATATATATATATATATATATATATATATATATACATTAGAACTTAGATGTAATGGTAAATTAAATGTGTGTTGTTTCATTGTCCTTTGTATGATGAGCTCACAAATGCACTTCACACTAAATTGATTTTCATTTCTTCTCAATTAAATGAATATGAAAGTTGAAAAATGCTTCACTGTACAGTGGACTCTTACCGTTATATTTAATTCACCTAACAAAAGCTAAACAAACAAAGAGGCACAAAGCTATAATGGTCAGTATAATACCTAAATGTATCTGTACCCATATTATTGCTTTTGGTTATGCTATTGATGGAAATGTGGGATAAATTAAAGCGTAGAGCTACACAATGAGGAAATGACACCATCATCACGCTGCTCCCATGTGCTCTGTGAAGAAAACAGAACTTGTGGCTGCTCTCCTTGCGGCTGTCGCCAACAAAACCATCCTCCCATACACCCCCCCACACACATACACACACACACACACACAAACAAGCTTGTGGCTGGTGCATCGGCTGACACAAGAGGCCCATATCCGGCCTGCTTTTTTGACACAATGCCTCCATTGCTTCAGTAGAATCATTCAAAGGGAGCAGAGGGGGGAAAAAAAAAACAAGCCAAAGAATGACTTAGCACCACGACACAGGGCGACATGCACTCACCGCTCCATTCTCATTGAGTGTGTGTATCATCCCCGAAATCACCCTGAGCGCTGCAAAAAGAAAGCAGTGGGTTGTGAAGATGTGTTTCATCAAAATTGCATGGTTTCAGCCCCCATTTTTCCACTTTAGACACTTTTGTTTGGTGTTTGTGAAGACATGCTGAGTGTCAGTTCTGCACAGATGAGTGCACATGTACAGTATAGCCACAATAACATCTCAAGAGAGTGAATGTTTTTACATGTGGGAGTGAAGGACTATATTCTATCCCTGATAGATCAACACTGACCTTTTAACAAATAAATGCTTGGATAAAATGATGAATCCTGAGTCCAGCACGATGTCACTTAAATGCGCAGCTTCAAAATTATCAGCAGTTTCTCTTCCACTGTCTACCACCGGTGATGCTTTCACACCTGTAGTTCAGCTCACTTTGTTAAATTAAAAGAATGATGCATTGTTGCCATTTAGTTCTGGTCCATTTCCTGTTCACACTAACAAATGAATGGAGAGGAGTAAACATGAGGTCATAGCAACTGGCAGGTAACTCACTCATTGCAGTTTTAGTGACCGTCACCCTGCATAATCAGAGCAACACGGATCGACGGAAGAAAATCAATTCCTCCGTCGGTCCATCAATTCAAAAGTCAGTCAATTCAAAGGTTATTCTCGTGACTGAGTCCGAGTCATGCTGAACATTACTGTGCATTATGTGCTCATTCATCTCCTCTGCTGGTTACAAAGTGCTCATGAAGAAAAACAAGGTGGTCATGTTCCAGGTCCAGTTGCCAAGAAAGCAACTGGACCTGCTCCTTTGTCCAACTTCCCACATGTTGAGACAATGTTCCGCCCTTTGATTGGCTCTAGTTTTCAAAAGCTGGCTTTTATCCAATAGTAGTGAGGAAAACAGAGAAGGCTGTCATCACGGGACTGTGTTTGATGTCAGTCAAATTGTACACGTGGTTCATGTGCAGGTTAACCTGTCACATTTTTTTCTGTGATACAGTACCTGCGGCTCACTCATGGCAACTTAATTCACAATGTCAGTGACCTGTCTGTTCTGTTTTGTTGTTCACAGTTTAGTCAGATGAAGTTTTGATGAGAAGAAATGCTAGGATAGGAAAAGGGAACACCCAAGTGCAAGCAGACTATCACAATAAGACCATAAGGACTTTGAAACTTTAGCTTCCTTTATGATAAGTGTATTTAATTAGCATAGGATTTGGGAAAGTTCCATTAAAAAAACTATCTGTTAATCCCTTAAGGTCTAACCTGTAAACTCTATGGCCTGTTTGCACTAATGAATCAACCAGAAGGTGAAGCAGAGAGACGTGATTGGCTCGATAGACATTATATCAACATCTCAGCATTGGTAACATGTCCCGTATTGTCCCAAACAAATCACATTCAGTTTGATCAGATCTGGCCACCCTAACATCATCTGTCATAGCTAATAATCAACAGCTTTTGTTGGAGGTGAGGAGTAGTGTCACATGGTAACTTTCACTTGCTTTTTTGATGAAGAGTTTTCTATAAATATACAAAAAAACAAGCTTGTTTTACTTCATGATGCATGATGAGAAAATCACCAATGCACATACAGTACAGTACCATGGTTACCAAATAATCTTACATAATCTTATGTTTGTGTAAACCGTGACAGTTGAGAGGATCAGTATATGATAAGCTGATGCGAGTCACGCAGCTACTGTCACACAGTCCTGGGCTTGGTCCACTTGTCGGTCACACCTCTAACAAACAGCACCAGACTTTGCTTGGACATAGACCAAGACACACACCAGGTAGTCTCTGCTTGGTCTGGAACGACAGAGTTCAACAGCAGTCTGAACTGAACCAAATGAGACGCACCAGTATCTGTTTAAAGTACAACAAGCAACAAAATCAGGCCCAAGCATAACACTAAGCAGATATATTCTTTTCACATGCCGTCCCTCTGTCACACTCACACAGTCACACACACACACAGTCTCACCATGCTCACACTACAAAGAATCCATTTAACTGTCTTGTGTCTCACACACAGATTGTTTTGTCTATATGTGTCATCCAGTTCAGAGGCTGCATTCTTACAGGAAGACAGAGTGAGGCTTCACACAGCAGCCTATGCCGCCACCGCCACCACTTCCCCCTTTCTTCACACGTCCTTTACTCCCCATCCCTTACTCAACACCCGTCCTCCCCCTCCTCTCCTCTGCAATTGTTCCTTTTTTCTGCTCATCCGCCGTATTCCCGGAGCCAGACAGCTTCATTTAAATTTGGCAACAGTTTCTTATAATTGCACACTTTTATTTTGTTTGGCTCCCTTCTGGTAGCAAAAGGCTCCGAGCTGTCATTTAGTCCACCGCTGCCTCCAGGCCGCGCAGGCGCGTAAGAGGTTAACGGGTCACTAATGAATTCTGGCACGAAGCTATTTGAGGCTTTTAATGTCAGTGGTAAAATTTTTAAATCGATACAAAAAGCTAACAGGGAGTCAGGGCAAGGTAGCTGCAGCAGGAAAGGTTTATGTTCATGTCTCTTGACCTCGGTGATAATTTGTGCAGCAGCGCTCTGCACCCGTTGGAACTGATAAAGCCTGAATCGTTTGAGCAGAGAAGAAACGTCACAAGTATGTTTCACGGCTGTTTGAATTTTCAAACAAAATGCAAACACATCCAAAATGGAAGCATGTTTTCATCAGATTTGAAGCATAAAATATGGTTTGTTGATGCATACATTGCATGCATGTTGCCTGGTGTTTTGATAAAAAAGAACTGCATCTGTTCTGTCAGATGAGAGCTGACAACTGGAAAAAAATCAACTTAAACAGCACCTGTACAGACATGCCTTAACACCTCTGCCTGTGTACACTGCAAATATTGTCATGTCTCTTTGGAGAACTATAAATTCCAACTTTACATGGGGAATACAAAATGGAATGCCATCACGGATCACAGGTGTTTGCATAATTGTATAATCTTGCGATGTCATCTTAACAGTAGTTGATGGAAATATGTTTTAATCTACATGTTATTTTGCAAAGAGTGTGCTTACACAAGCAATACATATGCATCCAAAGATGATTTTCAAAGGTAATGATTTGCTCCTACACATATACGCAGTTTGTCAGTAAGAGCATTTGAATGTTTATTTTCAGATGACTTTTAGATCTAATTTCACCACATAGCCAGTCATATTCTGAAATAAACCAGCACTGAAATTTAAATTACTTCCATTTTCTATCTTGGAACATATCTGACACATGACACAAGCATTTCATTCACGCCTCAGAGCTCCCATCCACATTACATCCTTTTGTCAGAGAAGCAGTCAGACTGTGCAGCTATTGTAGCACTCCCCCCTACTCTCGTCCCCACAAGGGTCTGTACAATTTCAGCTAGTGCTTGCAGAAAAAATGTTCCCAACTTCCTAAATGAAATCATTCTTTCTTCTTCAGTCTGTGATCCACTTAACAACCGAGCTCTGCCAGGAAAGGACAGAAAGAGATAAGACAGAGGACAAGAAAGAGGGGAAAAAAAGTTGCCCTTCGCCCCTCCTCATACTGCCAAAGACCCCCCTCTAAAGATCTCCAAGCTATGTTTTGAGTCAGTAACAATCAGAACATTCACAAACATTTCTGTGCTGCCATTTCTTTCTACTAAGATCTATGATTTGCCAAGTGCACCCTCTGAGAGCTACAAGCAGCCGAGCCAAAAAAACCTCCCCGCCACCTCCTCCCTGAGCGCTGAGAACACCCCCGGAGTGCTGAGAAATTGTCCCTGCCGCGTCCCCTTCAAATGCGTGTGAATTCCAAATAATGTTCCGTAGCCAAATAGCAGTTGGCACTGAGCCGGGGTGAAGGGCATGAGAGGCGTTCTCTCCCACGGAGAGCAGGGAACAGAAGAGATAGTAAGGGGGTTGACATGCAGAGTCCGATCAGCATGAGAAGTCAGATTCTTTCAACCTTAAGCTATTTATGTTTAAATGCACTCATCTCATCAGCCTTAATCAGGTAGTGCAGAGAAGATTTTCATTCTACTCAGCTGTAACCCTGTGTAGATTTAGCCTGAAATGATCATTTTTGCTGTGATGGCATTTTAACATCCTTCGCTTCCCCTTGGAATTCAGCAATACTTATACAGGTGCTGGTCATATAATTAGACTATCATGAAAAAGTTGATTTATTTGAATAATTCCATTGAAAAAGGGAAACTTGTACAATGTATACAGTCATTTAACATAGACTAACATATTTCTCGTGTTTATTTATTTTAATATTGATGATTATAACTGACAACTATTGGGTATCAGAACATTAGAACCGTGTGGAAAGGTTCAATTTTGAAGACACCTGGTGGCACATTCTAATCAGCTAATTAACTCAAAACACCTGCAAAAGCCTTTAAAAGGTCTCTCAGTCTAGTTGTGTAGGCTACATCATGGGGAAAATTGCTGACCTGACAGTTTTAATGCCCAAAAGATGACCATTAACACCTTGCACAAGGAGGGGAAGTCACTAAAGGTCATTGCTAAAAAGGCTGGCTGTTCACAGAGCTTGGAGTCCAAGCACATTAATAGAGGCAAAGGGAAGGAAAAGATGTGGTAGAAGAAGGCGTACAAGCAATAGAGAACCCAACAAAACCCATTAAAACCCACAAAACCCATTAAAACGCACAGACGTATGCAATACGTGGGTTTCGGCTTTTGCATTCCTTGTCAAAAGAGACACAGAATCCACGTTGTGTGAGGTCGAGTGTAAAGTTTTCACGGTCAGTGATGGTTTGGGGTGCCATGTCAGCTGCTGGTGTTGGTCCACTGTTTTTTCTTAAGTCCAAGGTCAACGTGACCACCTACCAGTAACCTACTACCTACTGCTGATCAACTCTATGGAGATGCAGATTTAATTTTCCAACAGATACCAGTACCTGGTTTAAGGACCATGGTATTCCTGTTCTCAATTGGCCAGCAAACTCCCCTGACCTATAGAAAGTCTATTGGGTATTGTGAAGAGGAAGATGTGATATGCCAGATCCAACAGTGCAGAAAAGATGAAGGCCACTATCAGAGCACATACCGTATAACACCCGGGCAGTGCCAAAAACTGATCAACTCCATGCCACACCACATTGCTGCAGTAATTCAACAAAGCATGTTCATACTTTTCATGTTCATACTTTTCAGTTGGCCAACATTTCGAGAAATCTTTTTCTTTGGATCAGACTTATGTAATATTCAAATTTTCTGAGATACTGAATTTGGAATTTTCATTAGTTGTCAGTTAATTATCAAAATTAAAAGAAATAAACATTGAAATATCAGTCTATGGGTAACGAATGAATATAATATAGACGTTTTACTTTTTGAATGGAAATACTGAACTTTTTAATCATATGACCAGCACCTGTACATGATCTGATCAGTCACATGCAGAGCTGGACTGAAAACATGGAGTCCAAAGGAGAACAGAGAAAATTAAATTGGGTGCACCTTATGTTAGGCTTAATAACTAACAATGATGAATAATGATTCAAATGTAGTGGTAATTAAATAGACTGGAGAAACTGCAGCTGAGTGAATTTCAGAAGTGGCCTCACAGATCCAGTAACAGAGTCCCTGGCTGACGTTTCTCCAGACAGGACCTCAGCACCGCTCCTTGGCCCGACTCATCCTGGTGTGCTGACACTCCAGTTTCTCCAACTTAAACGGTCATCAGAGAAACTGTAATAAGAAATTTCCAGGCAAAGATGCAGAGAACCTACTGATTCCCTGGAGCAACAGTCAGCGATCTATCTGCTGGATAAACATCCCACAGCGTCAAAATGTGTGGCTGTATGATCAATATGATCAATACATAAATATAAATATATACGGTCATGAACAGTCCAAGTTTTCACCTGTCCTGCTTAAATTTTAGAACCAATGTTTCCATTTTGAATAATCTTGTAAAGGTCAGATCTCAGCCTGCTGAGATTTGATACATGCTTTGCACAACCAGGCCTATGGAACCGTCTCTGTATAATTTAAAATTACAACAAGGCCTTGGGCTATTACATTTAAATTTCAAGCAAAACTTTGCTTTTCATTATTGAAAAAGGTGTTAATTTCAGGCTGAAACCATGAAATAAAGCGCTTTTCTTTTCTTTCAGGTAACTTAACCAAATGTTTAACTTTTTGACCATATGTAATTGTACTGTTTACATCACTTTAAATACACATGTACTGAATAAATTATAGCATTGTGTATTCTTTTTAAAGTAAATGTCCAGAAAAGGTTCTGGAACTTATATGAATAGATTAGATTCAACTTTATTGTCATTACACATATAAATACAGGTTAACAAAAAGTGGTTTAGCATCTAATCAGAAGTGCAAAGAGCAGCAAGTGCTAGATATATAGTATTTACATTATGATACGATATAGTACAGTAGTTTGGAGTAACTTATGTACTTAAATAGGAGAATATGAACAAATATATATGTGCAATATGACTTTATGCTGTGTTATAGATAAGTATACAGGTGTGTTATAAAAATATCTATCATGTGCTATGAACATGTGTGTTATACTGTATGTCGTGTGCATCAAGTACATGGTGCATCTCCCTTCCCACAGCTGAGTTTCTATGGATACACATACGATGCATCCTGTTGGGATAATTGTCTGTTTGAAAGCATGGCAAACTGACCAAACTTCATCAAACACAGACAAACATGGAAATTTGAACAAATCCAACTAGTCATCTCCAAACAAGCACAGAATGCCACAGCCCAGCAAACAAACTGTGTTTGTTTCTGTGTTTGTTGTTCAATCGTTGATTGGTGCACTATGGCCTTTAAGGCCATTAGCTAAAGTGAACCACAATGTGCATGAAACAAGATACAAATGGTTTGGGAAGTCAAACATGCTGTAATAAACCACCCATTGTATGCTTTATTCTTTAGGGGAAAGACTCTGTTGCCAAAAAAAGTTCCAATGTGCCCTGAAACTCATGTGATGTTGTGGAAACTGTTAAAAGTCCTGCAGGCAGCAGTTGCACTGGTGATAAGAAAATATTCATTTGATAGATTATCTCAGTGCATAATGCCACAACTCGCTAGAAGCATAAAAGGATTGAAAAATTACAGCCGACCTATTAATGCGATTGAACAGTCAAAGTGCGTGTGTGAGTGTGTGTGTTTTTGTGTGTGTATTACTGAGGTCAAAAGTAAAACAATAAGTGGATTAATCACTGTCACCTGCATTCGGCGGGGCTGTGATTTGGATGCTAAATAAAATCCTCAGCCATAGATCTTTTGTTGAAGCAGCTTGGAAAGACCACACAAACTCCACTTATATGACAAATAGGACTCATACATTAACTGTAATTTTATGCAGTGCCAAGTTAAGAGAAACAGCCACACTTTTTTTTTTTTTTTTTTTTTTTTTTTAGAAGCTCAGCAGGGGGGGGACAGATTGCTCATAGATCTTCGGAGCTGTTAAGGAGAGGGGTTGATTTTTTTTTTTTGTGCCTCAGCACAATTTCAATGTCTTTTTTATTTCCAAGGAGAAAAATGTCTTTGGCATCAGACATTTCTCAGACTTTGAAATCACTTGTTTATCCATCAGTTTGATGCAAGTGGAAAACGGTCAACGTTAAAGGAAGGATTGTAATGGCTTTGTTACTTAAGACTGTGCAAGAAACTACTGTAGTGAGCACTTCTAAAATCGGAGTTTCTTATATTTGAAACTTGCGAAACATTTTGATCCGTGTATTTAGCGTTTAATTTTTTAGCTGGTATCTTTTCACATTTTTAATGTTTATGACATGTTTGCTTATTTTAGCCAGCTGTTTTTCTTTCTGAGATGAAGATGAAAGTTAACATGCATATAAATAAATAAAAGTATACAATACCTATCACCTCTGTGCTGGAGATGTAACCACTCAGGTAAAAACAGGTAAAAGAAGATTGAGGACCCTACTCACCATTTTTCTACCTTATTAATAATGACATTTATTATGTATTATCATTTATGGTGTGAGAAAATACCACAAACTTCCAGTTCCCTGGCGATAGAACTCTACTCCTCATTTCAACAGCTCCTTGTCTATGATCCCATATTCTACAGCACAGATGGAAAAAAATACTTCATTTTCTTTCTTTTTTATTTTTTTACTGTAGATTATTCTGTATCTTTTTGTAGAAAAACAGGCCCATTCATCAAACTGTGTGCATCAAATGCACACAGCCTGGATTTAGAAATTTCTGTTTCGCAGCTCGATTGTACTTTCTTGACTTAGTGATGTCATACAGCAGTCAGCGCCCCCCCCACCCATTACACACACTTTTTTTTTCTTTTTTTAATCAGTTTTACAAGCATAAATAATCCAGAGAGAAGAAGAGAGGCTTATGAATATTTATTAGACAGACCAAAAACGACCTGAGCTTTCTGGAGCTCCAGCGAGGCACTTGGGAAAACACTATAAAACTGCATTGAGTTGAATTTTTTGTACTAAAAAATGTAATATTAGTGGTATCAAAACTTTAAATAAAAGCAAGAAAAGTGCATGATATTGGATCTTTAATAGAAACAAAAATTCACGCCTTTGCTGTTTGTTTGTTTGTTTTTTAAGTGTTCCAGCATAGTTGGAAATGAGAAACTTGCAATTGGTAATGGGAAACATTACCAATTGGCCTCTTGTTGCTTGTTGCAAAGTCAGTTTTCAACAGTTTGGGTTAAACCCTATATTCAACCTGCCACTTCCAAATAAAGCAATTTATCAATTTATAGCCTATAGATGTTGTCTAAACCATGCTACTTTCGGACATAATTACTAAAACCGGTAGATGACATCTATCATTCAAACATAACTTTAGGTGACTGACATTTTGACCTATTGTGTTGTATTCCGTACTGACTTTTTTTCTATGTGCTGTGTTTTCAGACTACAATTTTCTCCTACTTGTAAAAATAATCTTGAATACGTTTGTTTCAGTACATCTACTGTTGCTTGGGAATTTCACAGGATGATTTAGTGCCTGTCAAGTGAGTTTCATGAACTTTGTCCTCTTGAGATCTTTGGAAATCCCAGCTGGTTTACAATGATCTTCTGTGAAATGAGCATAAAGGAGCTTGGTCCTCAAAAAAAAAAGAGTAGCAACGATTTCCTCAACTTTAACACTTTTGTCAGTAGGAGACATGACCACAACCAACAGATATTTTGACATTGACACGCCATGATGGAAAATCTGATGCTAATCCTTTTTTTGGCTTTCTCAGGCCTGCCAAGCTATCTTACTTTCCCTTTTTCAATTTAATCATAGGCTTTGTCCAAGCGGTAACAATATTGCATCCAAGTAATAATATTGTGTATCATTATCTATTTTTAAGGCTCATGTCTGAGCTTTTTTTGCATTGTTATTTTGTGCGCCTGCCATGTGTTTCCCTCTGAAAAACACATGGCTCCTCTGGGTAGTTCTGCAATTGCATAATTAGCTCAGAGTCAAATCTACAACATTACAGCATGTTGCCTGTGCTTGACATTACAGCAACCTAGAGCGAGCCAAGTCAGCCACTGAACCGAAAAGAACAAGAGGGAAAAAAATAACTATCCGGGCTGAAAGTGGGTCAAGTGGAGCCTGCTGGGGAGGCGAACAACCTCCCACCCCCCCACGCCCCCCTTCGATTGAGCGGGGGTTGCTGCCATGGGTTTTCTACGTACAGGTTGACCCTGCTGTGTGTAGCCCCGATGAAAACCATGTGTAGCCCACAGAAAAGGTTCACTCCCGAAACCAGATGTGCACCAGCTCAGGTGTCACTGACTTTGTGATCTATTTCCCCATCTTAATGACTCATAGCCAAGAATTCACACCATTCCATTTCACTCTCCATCTCAGTGGCAATGTCACAAGACCAGTTCCTGCAGTGATTAATGAGCATCTAACACTAAATCTGTTTCTCATCCACTGAATTGTGAATGCTGATATGACCCCACAGTCAGCCCACAGTATGTCCACTTAATTAAACTAATCCTGTGGGGCACATGAAGTGACACAGTTCACAGTCCCAGGTTGTTTGGAAGAAAAAGAACAAGAAGTAGGTAGAGACTCAGTAACTCTAAAGATGTTGCTGCACATTTACAGTTTCAGAATTAGTTTCCTTTACTCCTAGTACTAAAGCAGAATCAGTATACAGACAATAGTACAAAAGATGCTAGCATGGGTTTCATTATGTACAGTACTTATATACAGGATGTGAATATTGTGCATTAATAATATATATGTTTCATATACATTTTTAATAACCTTTGTCTATTTGCTGTCCTGTTTATTAATTAATAGTTGATTATATTTAATTTCATGTAAACACGTTCATATTGGAATTGGTATAAAGGTTTCTTTCCATATATGCTCCATATAAGTAAGAATCTAAAGATTGATAATCAATCAATTCAAACAAAAAGAATAAGAGCATATGGAATAGCAAATTAACTAATTGTTTTAGCTCTGAATGCAAAGCACTGACATACACTGACAAATGCATCATAGACATACATAATTTGTGTATATGTCTGATATTTTACCCTTTGTACCTATGTACACTTACACTTACTCATAATACAGAGGGCTGATGCTGATCAATCATCATGATTTCGAAGGCACTTAGCTTGTGAATTACAGTATATATATTTTATTTATTTATTTGTTTAAATTCTGAGGTTACAGCAGGTTTACTGCTTTAAAATCATGTTTCAGTCTCAGTTGCACAAAGCAGAAGGTAAAGGTCAGGAGACAAAAGTTCAGCAGTGTATATGAGGGAATGAGGTTAACTATAATAGGAGGTCAGTCCTGATAAAAGTCAAAGACACAAACGATACTTCAGATCTGTAACGACCTGAAGCTGACCGGTAACTGATCTTCAAAAGGAATATCCAGGAGCAAAGCATGAAGGATTATTGCTGCGTGGGTCTGGGATCATTAGTCCTGTAATTTGACTATGTGATGGATATGGAGTGCGTTTATTACCGGGGCCTCTGCCAGCCTGGAAATGTTATGTAACTTTTGGCCAAGCAGCCCCCTCTGCTCCTCTATCTTTTGGTTTATTTAATAGTCATGTCTCAAGTCATTACCCCTTGAGTACCATAAACCTTTAAATCACCCTCATAAACCCGACAGTCATCAGTGTTGTAGGATAAGAAGATCTGTAGAGTACATGGAAAGGTACTAAAGTCTCCTTTTTGGTTACTTTTGCAACATTGGTTGTAATTTATTGTTTCTTTCATGTCTATTTTTTGTTAGTGGAAAAACACTGATTCCCTAATGAATCATGTTGCAGCAGGTATTTTCCATCAGCCATCAAAGCAAAGATGACTGTGATGACGTCACTCATCGGGGCGTAGCTAAAATTGCAACATGTCATCAGCAGTGGAATTGATGTTTCATGCAAAAGCTTTTAAAGAAAGGAAATTCCTTCTCATTTATGACAAGAGTGGTCATTAAGTGAGCTGTGGAAATATCCTGTTGCTCACACTGTAGCAGCAGCAGCACTGTTGTCACCTCTGCCTACATACAGCAAGCAAGGAAATTCTAGCAGATGTAGCGCAAATGATTGTCCAGATATACTACAAGCACAAAGAAACATCTCACTGTTGGATAATTGAGTAAGTCGTTGAAGTCTCCAGTTTTGTTACAACCCATTCACTCACTGGCAATAAAAATGATTAATAGATGTAAATCACAATTCTTATCCCTGCAATGCTAGATTTTGCCTTATATCTCAAAAATATAGGATATTGCCCTGCAATGGGCTCAAAAAGCTGGCCTCTTGTTTTTGGTTTAAAGTTAGAAAAGTAAAAATTAGTTTGGCTCAATCTATTATATGTCCATGTTTGTCTTTTTTTGTTTTTACTTTGCTACAGGGATGGCAGAGTCGGCAGGTCATCGGCCGACCACTTTAGTCCAGAATGAAATATCTTGACAACAGTCAATAAAATGTGGTATATATTGTCCCCAGAGGATGATTTCAACTTTGTTGAGCCACTGACTTTTCATGTAGCGAAACCAGCAGGTCAAAGTTTTAACTTATCCGATGAAACAAATCATCTAATATACCTAATGTATTGCCTTAAAATTTAGTATCGACATTCATGGTTCCCAAGTGATCCTAATGAATTTCACAATCCCCTGACCTTTCCATAGCTCCCATACATGCAGAACTAAAGACATTTCCATCACCTTTTCTTTTTACGTTATTTTTTTACATATAATTTGACATTGAATGTCAACTTTTAGAGTTATTAAAAGGGGACATTGAGGGTGTCAACCTTTATACTAAAAGCCACTATTGTTGAATGGATGTGTGAATTTTGCAGTTTACACATTGATAAGACACTTTATACCATTCACCCTGTAGTTTACATTACTATAGTTACTGCGCTTTTGTCCTTTGTATGAAGTGTATTTTTTTTTTATTGGTATATTTGTTATCTGTCACTTGCCACGGCACTATGGATGTGAATTAGCAGTCTTGTTAACTGTGGCATGTTTACATTTGTATTTATACTGATGTTCATTAATATGCTCTGTCCCTTTAAATAAACATTCAATAAATAAATATATAAATAAATAAATTGGCAGCCACAGGGAGAAGCAAAACCAAACACTTGGCATGAGATTCATAGTGTCCAGACATGTATTAACTTGAGATTTAGAGACTGTTAAAAGAGATTCATGTAATATGAGAATGTTGTCAGGAGGCAACAAACAGTGTGGCTGTTTGTGGTGCTTTGTTCAGGAGCCAGGTTATTTCAACATAACAGCAGATAACATAATCTGATCTGCGTTCAGAGGCCACAACCAAACAATTACAGAACCCTCATGTCTCTAGTCCACCCCTCTCTCTTTCACACTCTTTCTCTCTTTTTCTCTCACTCTCTCTTTCTCTTTCTCTCTCTCCCCATGTCTGTTTTTCTCTGTTTTTCCTATTTGCCAGATTGCAAATTGCATGGGCAGGCTGCCCTCCTCTCTGCACTCTTCCCAATGCATAAACTGAGTGGACATTTTCTTTCAGGGAGCAGGGTGATGTGGGTCAGATGAACTCACCAGTATGTGTGTGTGTGTGTTACATAACACACCTCGATCAGATTAGAACAGTGCCCCAAATTAAAACTACACTCAGTGTCCAAACATGTCAAAAAAACATCCAAATCAAAAGGAAAAATATTTCATGTCTTGTGTTTTATGTCCTTTTGACATGTGGTACTGCAGCCAAAGAGTGGCTATATTATCTAAAGCTGAAAGACAGAGAAAGCAGCAGTGACTTCTGGAGTGTGCATATGGAAAGACAGGAAAGAAGTCAAGCCAGCTCCATTGAAGGAAATCAGTGTCCACAAACCAAACGAGGCCGTTTCCAGCAGGGAGGAACACTGTCACTCCCAGTCCGATGGGGAAATAATAGTTGTCGGAGCCTGGATACGTTTCCTTTAGCCATACTGTATTTTATTAATTTTCAAGATTTTTCCTAAGTCTTTTAACACAGATTCTATTATAGTGTGGTGGAGGCAGGTGAACCCAAGTGCGAGAAGTCGTCTGGCAGACAGGATGAAATGCAGATTTTTTTTTAATTAACACAATCAGGAACAGGCAGGCAGGTGAACAAGTAGACATCTCGACAAACACTGACTGGAAAAAACAGACTTTAATACAAACTGAAATAATCAGGGGATGGGGAATAGTTGAAGTAAACACAGGGAGCAGCACTAACGAGGAAACTGGACAGGTGAGGAGGGAAACGGACAGAAAGCGAGACAGGAGGAAAACCACCAACACAGAGCAAGACAACCAAAACACAAGTAAAGCAGACAGGACAGTGACAGACCCTGACACTGGTCTGTCACTCTCCTGTCTGCTCTTGATACTGCAGAGATGAAAATCCTGAAGGTCTATGAAAACAGTTTTGAGTAATGTCAAAATCACATGTTTCATTATTTCATCCATGTTTTTTGCATTTAATCTCACATTACTGAATCTGGAAACTAGATTTTATTTAATCTATTGCGCACCTGAACTTTTCAAAGCTCTGCTTAATGATTTTTTAGTAAAAATTCAATCAAGATTCTTAAAATGTGAATATTTTGTGGCACAGTAATTGTTTCTTATTGTTGCTCTGTCACCAGAGTGGACGGACAGTGACATTCGGGACCTGCAGGTTGTGAACCCAGGTGCTGCGGAGCTGACAAGTCTGGAGAAGAGTGACATAAAAACTGCATCATCTGACACTGATACAGAGGAACAACCAGACTTACCTGAGAACTTGACTGCTTCATTTAACACAACACTCTGGGAACTCTCACCACGGGCAATACGGGTGAAACGTGAGGAAATATTTCACAGAGTAAAAACTAAACCACCTTGGTGTGCAAGTATTTCACTGACTTGCACAGAACATTAAATTCAACCCCATTCAACACATTTGGGTAAACTGGAATGCAGATAGTCTGCTAGGTCCTGTTGCCCAACATCAGCGGATGACCTCAGCTAGACCTTAACGAAGGGAGTAGAGGTCAGGCTGGTGGTGCTGGATGGCATGTGGTCTATCAAACTTTCATTCAGGAGACAAGAGTTTGTATCTGCTTGGCTGCTCGCCATGATCTTTCCCTAACCTTAACCCTCCTTTATTTGCCAAGTTATTGTGGAAAAGAATCCAAGTTCGCATATCTGTCCAATATCAATATTCTGTCTGTCAATAAGATTGTCTTGTGTAATATAATTCAACAAATTTCTCATTTCTGCCAACTTTTACCCAGCCAAGTGTTTTATTTTTATATCGCAATATCAGAAGAAAAAAATGCCTTTTTCAATTATTGACTTCAAGACAAGACAAATACATACATTTAATGCTGTTATTTGAACATACTAAGAGTTATGGAGGATTGTTTTACTGAAACCAGAAGACCTGCTGTATTTATCTGACTTTCACCCTGTCATCGTAAAAGTGTTGCTGAGCGTTGGAATGTGAATGTGAAAGCCTGTTATACTTTTCTATGTAGTGAGTGGTGGTTTGGGGGGGAGGCGGTGGGTGTTGTTTCACACGCATTTTTCATCAGTTGTAGCGCATTCTTTTTTTTCATTCTATTTTTTTCTTTTTTAATGCCCAGCATGTGCTTTGTTGCATAATACGCTGTCTCAAACAAAAACACAATTTGCCTTGCAGTGCTGATTTAGAGTGCAAATATGGAAAACATATGGCGCTGTTGAAAGCCAATTGTGCTTCTGCTCTTACTTGTTTGGTCTCAATCCTCAATGAGGGATGCACAGATGGGACTTGACGTTCAGAGTGACTCGCTGCTGCAGCTGCCTGCGCGTGGAATTTTACATGCAGGAGAGCAGAAAAGAGGGCGTCATCATCAGAAATGGGCCACAGCTGAGGAGCTGGTAGAGCTGGAATGTCACCGTCAAGCTGTCTGCTAACGAGACATGGAAATTTACATCTGAGGCATTTAAGTGACAGTCGTATCCAGAGAGACTCTCAGGGCGGGGCTCAGTGTCTCACTCAGAGACTCCTCAGGACTGTTAATGGAGGAGAGTGGATGTGATAAGAGACTGAACTCATGACCTCACACTTGCAGGGAAAAGCCCCTCTTCGACTTTCATATCGCTCAAACTCCTCAGTTATGCCAGGGCTTCCACAGACCTTGAAATTAAAAGAAAAAAACAATCAAAAACCAATTTGAAAAAATAAAATAGAAGGAGAAGACCGTAAATTCCAAGTATCACTCTCTGTCCATTTTCTGTTTGCCAAGAAATAGGTTTTTAAAGCAGAATGTATCATAAAATATCTTTCCCAGTGTGCATTGCAACTGAAACCCAAGGTCTAATATTGTAATGGTTTGCGATGCCCTCGCCCCGCTGACCCCCGGCACGGACAAACACACTTCGCTCTTTGAAACGCCAGCTTCAAAGCCGACCCGCATCTGTTAAGGTGTGAATTATACTGATCAGCACCACCCACCGACCATTCCTCTCTCCCTTTTTTTTCACTTTGGCGGCCGGCAGCAGGGTGCCTCCAACCAGATGTTGGCCAGCCCTAACGCTGGGGGTCAGAGGTCATGGGCTGATGGCTGTGTGTGGGTGGGGTGTTTGCGAGGAAGAACGTAACGGCCGTTGAACCCGACCATAGTACTTCATCAGCAAGAGATAAACACACCGCGCCCTCGTTCGACCTTGTGTGTTTTGAATTAGAGCTGCCATGGTGGAGGTCTGCTAATTGAATTCTGCCTCCACTAATAAATAACAGGTGATAGATATTTTTAGGAGGTAATTTGTTCGCTGGTGGTGTTGCGATGATTGTGTTTACCTGTTAATGTATTTTTATGGCATTATCTTATATATCTGTCCAGATATCAACACATAACCTGGTTAAATTAATAGTGCAACATACATTATAATTTAAAAATTACACATCCACGACCTGATGGATGATTCTCAACGATACTAACAAGAATCAGGTGTTTACTTTAATCTGTATTCAACAGCAGTGAATAACAATTTCAAAGAAACGTCAGGTGGACAAACAGGTGCGGATCCCAGCCAAAAAAGTTTTTATATCAGAAATGTATGATTCTTGTACAGTGGTGTGAAAGAGTGTTTGCCCCTTCCTAATTTTTTATTGTTTTGCAGGTTTGGTGCACTTAAATGTTTCAGATTTAAACAAATTCAAATATTAGTGAAAGAAAACACAACTGAACATAAAATGCAGTTTTTAAACAAAAGGTTTTTATTATTAAGGGAGAAAAAATTCCAGTGTTTTCAGATGTTGTCCAATGTGTCAAGATATTTTCTTGTTTGATCTGAAACATGTAAGTGTGACAAATATGCAGCAAATAAGAAATCAAGAAGGGGGCAAACACTTTTGTACACCACTGGATCTAATTTCATCCATTGCCTTGAAAATAGCATGGATGGTTCCATACTCTGTTCTCCACAAATTAAATTAAAGATTACTACTGTAATCGAATTTTGGCCATTTTATTCAAATTCATTGTGTATGTGGCCTTCCTGCCAACCTTTACTTATACGGTGCCCAGAGCTTTTTTGGACAACAGGCATAGGTAAAACCTGTAGTATAGAGGTGAATGAAGTTTGCTAAAAAAGGTGTAATACAGAATTGGCTGTTAATTTATAATAGAATCAATCAATAGTAGAATCAAACCAGATCTGGTAAATTTGGATCCAGGCGGACAAAAGTCACAGTCAGTGGGATGACAGTATATAGAGAAAGAGCAGAACAACCAGAAAAAAAAAAAAACAGATTTAAACTAACATATCAAGTTCAAGTACTTTCACTTCCCTACTTGGCTTCTAAACACATTCATTCATACTGAAAATATACACGTTTTTTTATTTTTTTTTAGAGGTTTAGTGATTTCCTAAAACAGTCGAACATTTGAACTTTAGCAATTTAGCTAAATGTGTTGGGGACTATTAGTATGAAGGCAAATTTGATTATATTTTTGATGGCGATCAAATTCAGAATTAATATTAGCAATTCCACTTAAAGTTGGAAGAGGAGAGAATACTGTAGTGGAAAGTTACTGTAGTCAGAGGCTGCTGTAGTTAGAGGGGGGGGGGGGGGGGGGGGGGGGGAAATCTGGATAGCTTTCATTCCCCAGGAAGCCTTTTTGATCTCATTTACATCTTGAACAACTCTGAGAGCTCGTTTTAGTTGCTCAGAGACTGCAGATGTTACTGAATGAATCCAAAAGTAATGTGGTGTGTGTATGTACCACTGCAGTGCATATGTGCACTGTAGTGCAGTGTGCAGTGTGTATCTATCTGCTTTTATGTCTTATGGGCATGTAGTATTTATATGCATGTCTGTGTATATTCAGTGTGTTAACTGAATTGCACATGCAAGTATATGCACATCTGCTTGTGTGTTTATATGTGTCAATTTACACATTTGCATGTGTTTACTGATGTATGTCTGCTAATACGATTACATGTATCTGTGTGATTTTGACCATGTTACCATTAAACACATGCATGCATGTGTCTGTTTGTTCCATATTAACAGTGGCATATGTAAAAGCAGCCACATCTAACTACAAGACAGGAATTTATCAGCCATTTACTTAGGCATTTACACTAGTTAACGCCCCATAAAGTCTGACTGGGGCACCTGATCCTTCTGCAGGGGACGTAATCAAAAGTCAGCGCAAGCTCCATCCATCTAAGCACTCCATCCAAGCTAACAACATTACTATTCATCATCAGTATTCACACCTGTCCAAATCCATAACCTCATCGCCTAGAGGGAGGAGAGAATGGGAGAGAGAAAGAAAAAAACACCCAAAGAAGTCATTGCCATCTCACAGGGAAGCTAAGAATCCAATTCCCCTCTGCCTGCATTTCCTACATGCATTTGTCATACAGTACATCAACCAGACAAGTGAACTCCCTCTTCTCCTCGCACGCAGCTCCCTGACCCAGCTAGCTTTGTCCTGACTCATAAAGAGAGCTAAATGAAAACCATCCCAACGCCCCCTCCCCTCGGACGCTCGTGTCTCTCTGCAACCGAAATTCATTTCCTCTGCACAGCCTATCGGTGGAAAAAATATACACGATATTGAAGTCAAAGTCTGGAAGGCCTGCCCACTGCGCACCGAGTGGCTGAGACAAATAGTGTACATTTCTTGAAGGAATTCCCTGAATGTGGGAGTAGACCTGCAGATGTTGGGAGAGCTGTCACCCCCACCCACCAAAACCCCCGCCCTACTCCCAAACGCCCCCTCCACCCATCCCATGTTTCTCATTTGCTTTTTTTGCATCTTTGTATTGTGAATGCACAAACAGATGGAGGAAGGCACACATGCACAAAGGCACTCCAAGACCCGACAGCATGTGCACTTGCATGAGCACTCACACACACACCGGTTAAACATGCTCACTTCTCATGAATTGTGTGTGTGTGTCTGTGTGTGTGTGTGTGTGTGTGTGTGTGTGTGTGTGTGTGTGTGTGTGTGTGTGAGTGACGCAGGTAAACTCATTTCCTTTGCGGTATGTAGCTGTCATAAATACACACAAAACTGGACACGGGCACATACACAAACTTGAACACAACCCACAAATCCTGTCCACATACACAAATTACCCCCAACCTCTACACACACACACACTCACAAACACACATAACTACACACACTCACACTTACAAGACTAGTTACAATCCTCTACAGTATGTGCATACCCAAACCCACACATGCTGACACATGCGCACACACAAAATAAACTCCTTCCTTGCTCTTGCATAGCTGACACACATGTGTGCGCACACACATGTACTTGGCCATCGCACAGCCTGGACCCTCTGTTTTTCCATTACGGAGCCTGGCAGCATAACAGTTCAGTACTACCAGAAACATTAGCAGCAGCAGCAGGCGACTGAGCTGATGGCCACGCTCAAACTCACAGGCACAAAGACAGAACACACACAACAAATAAGTTATGTTTCCATCAATATGATGCAGATGTGTTTAACCTGTATAACATTCTTTCAAAATTGTATGTAAATTAGTGAGAAATGCATTTTAAGAGGATTTGACAAGAATACAATAGTAATCAAGCATCAATATCTGATGCATTCTTTTGAATTGCTTGCTTGTGCTGTAATTCATGTTACTCTCTGTTGGTGTCTTTATGAATAGTTATGGAGATAAACGGGGTTACATACCCCAAACATCTGCATGTCTTCTGATGTTTTGGTCTTTGTCACAGTGATCGGTGAGATCACTCTTCATTTGTTTTAGCAAATAACTAATACTGACATATGTTTATGTTCAAGTAACACAGCCCTTTAGCAGCTGTAGGAATTATGACTTCAGTCTGTGAGTGTGGGAAACCGGATGAATGAACAAAATGTCAGACCTAAACATGAAAGGTTGCTGCTGCTTTCTGTTTTCTACCAAAAGTCAACATTGGTTTCTTTTAAGCATGACCACCGAATAGTTAATTTAACCCAAAACAACCCTGACAAGTCATCTGTGCCTGAACCTAACCAACCTGTAACCATAGCCATGTCAGAGCAGATAAATATTGGTTTGGGGTTTTTGGAAGGCATGCAATAACAAAAGATGTTGTCCTGCCAATAGGCTCGTCAGATTAGATGAAAGCTGTTTATATCGTAAGGCGATGATAAAAGACAGATTTTGTCATTGAACTGGAAGAATTTGCTTGGGTTTTACAGTACAGTGTAAAAAAATGTGTTCACAGTACAGGAAGCATAAACAAGTAGCTAAATAGCTATACATCCACTCCACTCCATTTCGGATGCAAATATTGTACTTTTGTTTTCATTGACAGCTGTAGTTACATTTTAGATGAAGATATGCTGCTTATTTTCATACCATTTAAATGTTCCATATTCTACACTTTCCTGTTTTTTTATTTGGAATTTTGACATCCCTTTTAAGTACCAGATTTTAAGTACCAAAGATCATCACAGTATAGTTTTACACTTTTTTCTCAAGCTTCTTTCTAAGTCCCTCCTCCTCCTCTTTAAATGGCTGTGGGGGGTGTTGGTGGCAACTGTACAGTAGTGACAAGTGACATCATAACTTCATGTAAGTCATGACTGCTTGTCTTAGGGCACAGTTTCTGAATACGGGCTGTGTATGTTTCTCTGTGGATTGAGTGTTTTTGAAACATGGGACAGTATTAATACACTCTCTCCTGCCATATATAGAGTAATATATATATATATATAGGGACCTAATAAATGTAAGGTATTCATTGGAATTAAACTGCTTAAATTTCAACAATGTAAAATGTGTGTTCTTTTAACTGTTTTTTTTAACTTTTGAACTGTAGTATACTATATATATATATATATATATAGTATACTACAGTTCAAAAGTTTAAAAAAAACAGTTAAAAGAACACACATTTTACATTGTTGAAATTTGTGTGTGGGCAGTGTGTGATCTGCTGTAGGTCACGGTGCAGATGAGAGAAAAAAGCTTTTGTCTATTTCAGAGCTCTGTAAATCATCCACTTTATCATAAACATTTAAGTCAGCAGCGTTTCTTACTCTTGTGCTGGTGAGCCATAAATATTCTCGGAGCACCTGACAATTTTCAAAGATAAAATTCAACTTAAATCTGAAATTAAAGTCCACTCAGCATTTCATTGCCTCACTGGAAACACAGAGCTCTGGAGCAGCACTCTTTTTTTATTCTTGAAATTATATCTAATACTGTACATATCAATAGTAGACAGGGTCACAGTACTTACTAAAAAGGCGCCAGTCAGAAAACTGAAAAATAAAAAAATATAAAAATAAAAAAAAGAGTGCATTTCAGCCTACTCTCATTGAGTAGAATGTTTCAGGTAGGCCCTTTACTTGTAATGAAGTATTTGTATATTGCTGAATTAGTACTGTTACTGAATCCTGTTTCCACTGCTGCCTTTCTTTAATCTCTATATCTGTCATGCATTGCTACTTTTTCATCTTAAATAAACATAAAAAGATATTTTGCAATTTTTTGGCTCATCAAATTTGAAATGAAAGGCAATAACTGATACAGAATGGTGGCTATTATAGTGGCTCAACTACACACATCTTTTAGTGTTCAAATGAAGCAGCAACTACCCACAGCTGAATGTTGACGCCAGTGCAGATGGGCCTTCAAAAGATGCTCCTCTTGGGTATCACTTGTGGATTTATAGTAGATCATTGTGTATTAATCTTCCTGAAAGTTCTCAAAGGGGCTTTTCATGGTAGGTTTAATGAACTGGTTGAATCGGTTTAAATAGATTCCAGTTTTAACAAGTTTTCTTGATGGGAAAAAAAACTGCAGCATACTTCTGTTTTTTCCATAATACACAAAATGCTCCAATATGACTACAATAATCCCTTCTTCGTATTCATGCACGATTGTGCAGATTGTGTAAGCAGGCACAAAAAGTCCCTGCACACATCATAGTGACTTCACAGTCATAGTGTCCATTTTTAGCTACAGTCTTGGATTTAAATTAAATATATTGACACGTTTAATTCTAGTCATGAGAGTATTTTTGAAGAAGAGGAGATTTAATTATAGCATTCATGAGTGATTCAACAAGAATATGAAGTCTGTTCAGTTGTGTAAATGCATTGCTTTTGGAGTGGCATAATTAGATGGCATTTCAGTGCAGTTAATTCAATATCTCATAAATATATACAAATTCTTTAAGAATAGCAGCATGAGTTAAATATATTTGTCCAAAGTAAAGTTTAAATTAGGCTTCATTTGACAGCCTAATAAACTAGCCCTTATGAAACATCCATAAAATAAAATTAAATCAGCATTTTTAAATTTAAAATGGCCTCTCAGCTGTATGGTGGTTATGCTTAGGCAGTAGAATAGAGTCTTAAAGAAGAAGAGATTATCAGCTACTTTACACCCAGAGCACAGAGAAGCAGCACAGGCATTGTTTGACAAAGCAAACTGAAAGTCAATAAGCCTATTTCAACACAAATTTTAGAGACAGTCATTAGCTGAGACGTGGACTCCTTTACTCCAATATGTGAATCGTCAAATCCAATTTTTTCATATGTTGGTGCTTATTGCATAAACACTCCTGTGGGGTTTTGTCAGGAACCAATTACATGAAACAGGATTCCCAATCATTTTGTTCCCCTTTATGTCTCTCTCTTGTGTTTCATGTGATGCCTCAATATACTGTGCAATACGTATCATTCAGCAACGTGGAAGAAACAGGAGAATGTTTATTATGTTTAGTGAGTGGCTTACTTTAGATTCCTTGCAATAGCAGTCAGTTTTTATTTTTTTTCATCATCAAAACAGACTACATGCTATTGTAATGCACCCAACTACAGAGAGTAAGTTGAATTCCCTCCCATCATTCTTCAGGATTATCAAACAAAAACTCTCCCCCATGAACCTTTCCATTTTGGAATTGAGGTTGCTGTGTACAACATTTTTGCAAACAACAATCCCACAAGCTCACTCATTTTATGCAGAATGTGCCAGGTGTGTGGAGGTAAGAAAGATTACAACTTCTCACCCAATATCTCCTTTTTTCACGCAACCTTCCATTCGTTTTTGTGTGTAAAACCAAAGCCAACATGGCAAATGCCTTTAAGGAGAGACTGTCCAAAAGCATGCACCATTTTCCCCATTTATATGATTCATCATGTCTCACCCCTCTCTGTGAACCTTTTCACTCCACATAAGTGTACTCATTTGGAACAAATATGAACATGTTTGCCTGCAGATAGGTTTGATGTGTGTAAACCAGTTTGTTTCAAGTGTACCCCAGCTTCAGGGACTGTATATATTCCAAAATGGACACAGACACAAACAGCAATGCAGACAGTATGTGTGCACACATATTTGGGCTTCTGCAGAAACAGATGTGTTCAGGTGTGGGGTTGCATACAGTCTGTGTGGTCATAAATTTTAGGCTGCATTTTGATGGCCAGAGGTCATCACAGACCCTTGTGGACATTGGCAGGTGACAAATGTCAGATAACGCAGAAATAATCTAAAATAGAATATGAATGGTAAAATATGAGAATAAAAGTTTCAGTTCTGTAAAGAAATAAATCAAACACTTTCGATTATAAAAGAACTGAGAGTTGCAGCAGCATGTCAGTTTTCTGGGAATTTCTTTCAGATACTGTATGTGGAGCATATTAAAAGCTGCTTCTCCAGGTTTGGTTTTGACTCTGGGGATAAAAAGCAAACCTGTTCTAGATGATCTAAGAGGGCTAGACGGATCATAGCAGAAGATCAGAAATGTATTTTGGCTGTAAGTCATTCAGTGCTTCAGAAACCAGCTGTAGAATTTTGAAATCATTGATTTGACAGACAGGAAGCCAGTGTAAAGATCACAGAACTGGACTGATGTGATACACTCTTGGGTTTGAGGACCCGAGCAGCAGTGGTACTGAAGATGAATACAAATACAAGTTTTTCCAAATTTATTTATTCAATATATTTTTAAAATGATAGCATACAGACTTTGTAATTATCTTAATGTGGCTATTGAAATTCATCAAATTTTGACTTGGAT
Source organism: Lepturacanthus savala (assembly GCA_030544235.1). Classification (NCBI taxonomy): domain Eukaryota; kingdom Metazoa; phylum Chordata; class Actinopteri; order Scombriformes; family Trichiuridae; genus Lepturacanthus; species Lepturacanthus savala. The sequence goes on from CM060461.1 coordinate 4,060,170, forward strand.
TGTGGTTTTCAGTAGAGACTGAAGTTGAACACTGACTTTTAATGGTTCTTCCTTGGCTGCAAAAAAAAAAACAGAAAAGCAATTACTTCAGTTTTGTCTTTGTTTTATGGAAGAATATTTGGCAAATCCAATCATTGATTTGTTCAATGTGATCAGCATTTGTATAGGTTTGCACTCCCCTGGTTATATGTATATGTAATGTGTGTTGTCTCCATAATTATGGTAACATTTTGTTGTTTTCTGATGGAAGCATTTGCGTAGATGACGAACAGGAGAAGCCCCAGAATGGAGTCTTGCAGAACTCCACGTTACTTTTTTCCTATTAAGTAGTCTCTGTCTTATAAGTAGGAAGCCAGTTTAATACTGTGTCAGAAAGTCCCATCAAGTTTTTCAGTCTATTCTATTAATGTGTTGTGGTTGGCCGTGTCAGTTTCACCACTGAGATCTAATAATGAAATTTTTCCACTGTTTTTATTTCAGGGCTGTCAATCACAAGAAATCATACAATTTTGGAAATATATATATATATATATATATATATATATATATATATATATATATATATATATATATATATATATATATATTTGTGAACTCTCTCTCTTCTCTTTTATGAACTACAGATTTCCAATAAAAGTGTTGATACCATCAGTGTTCAATCTGGCAGATTTTCTTATCTAATCTCATTAAGAAATAACAAAGAATTAGCTGAATTTTAAAACCATGTAGAAGAGAATTATTTCTTATATGCACTTATATAAATGTTAAAAATACATGCGTTCCATATTCAATTGCCAGTTGATTTTCAACAAGGTAACAATAGTTCTGCTGATATGAAAAAAGAAAGATTCTGATTCAGACACAAAGACGCACATAGAGGGAGAATTCTCATGTCCTTTGTTAATAGTGTTGATTTGTTTTAGTGTACCTTTGTCTGGGACCTTTCTGTGTGGAGTTTGCATGTTCTCCCTGTGTGGGTTTTCTGGGCTTCCTCCCACAGTCCAAAAACAGGCTGAGCTTAACTGAGGACTCTAAATTGCGTGTGTGAGTGAATAATGTGTCTTCCCCACAATAGACTGACGACCTGTCTGGGGTGTATCCCTGCCTCTCACCTGTAATGTGCTGGGATTGGCTCCAGGAGGAATAAGCAGGTATAGAAAATGACTGACTGACTGACTTTTTTCATGTGTTTGGGGATATTCCTGGCCACCAAAACAATGACACAAATAGAAATGACAGATACATACACACACCAGCAGAGAATTCTAGTGTATCATAAGTGAAGATCGATTTAGAGAGATTACATTTGTATGAATTTATATATTGTTATATATTGTCAATGAAAACTTAGCCTATAACAAGAGCAGTCTCAGTGCTGAGATGTCGGCAAAAAGCGTTTATGGCCAAGTAGTTATTTGGCTGTTGAAAAACAGCTTTTTCAATTACTTCACTTAAAAAATGTGAGGTTTGTAATGGGCCTATAATTTAGTCAGACACAACAAGTTTGGCATGAAATTGCAAATGTGTATATAGATTGTAAGTATCATTCAAATATACATACATATATACATACATATACATATCAACTATCATTAATATACCATCATTCCAATTCTGCCACAGATTTGTTTTGACTCCTCATTAACAGGTATTTCAAATATATTGTCTTTACGTCACCATTTGGAATATATGCCGCTCTATATGCGAGTACCATGGCATCCAGTGCTGCCTCCACAGACAGTGTCTCCATGGTGATCTGGGGTAATGAGTAAGCGTGCCACAGCACAATAAGCGGCTAGCTCATTAGCGCATATTTATAAACCCGACCCAGTGGCAGCACACTGTGCTAAACCGCCCAGGCTGGCAGAACCCTGTACATGGCAGAAGCTGAAAGAAAGGTTGTACAGGGAGAGAAGTATGAAAGAGTTACAGACCCAGTCCAAACCGGGATCCAATAATGAACAACAGATTGCTATGGGAACAAGGTCATTCCTGTTATTGCCTCGCTGGACAGGCAGTGGGATTTAAATGCATGGCAGATCATATGTGATTTATTAAAAATATTGCATAAAGCCTTTTCCCATACTCTTATTTAATGGCTGTGTTTTATTGCTGTACATACGACATTGTTATCAGTTTATATAACAGAAAGAAGTGATTTAATCAACAATCTGGGTCTCCGGAGGACCTCACTGCTTTTCCATTTCATTAAATAACATGTACAATGGAAAAGAAGATGAGCTCCAAGCAGACCATACGGACAACAGGAATGAAAGAAATGGATGTGCAGTGAATGTGGTCTTTTTTTTCAAGGAGGGGACGTTGCCAAGTACATTTAACTGCTCTTGCCGTGCTTTTTAGTTCAACTTTCATCTACTTTATAATTGTAATTCTGCATTTTGCATTTCATAAGGAAAACAGGCAGCACTGTACACATACAGCATATGTACTTTTTTTGTGGGCCCATATTTCAAGGTTTGTGCGAGGTCTCGTGGTTCCACTAAAGAGAAACTGTAATGCCACAACAAGGACTATTATTTTAAGATATATCTTGCATCTAACTTTGAAGCTACTGTTTGGGGAAGGTCTGTTTCTTGCTCCTGTTCCTGTTTCAACCTGATAATGCCTCCGTGCACAAAGCAAGGTCAAACCTGAGTTAAATTGGCCTGCACACGGTTCCTTTTCAACACCTTTGGGATGAACTGGAACACTTACTGCCAATTGCCAAACATTGACTGACAATCGCCTAACATCCGTGGCTGACCTCAGGGAAAATCCACATGGCCATGTTCCAAAATCTGGTGGAAGGTTTTCCTGTAAGAGTGGAAGCTGTATAGGAACATAATCACATACGGTATGACTATAATGCTCTGTCTGCACATTTTCATCTATGTAATGTATTAGGTTGTGGGCATCTTCCTAAACCATCAAATATTGTCCCAGCTGAGGTGCTTTTTCAACGTATCTATAAATCTAAAACTTGAGCGCACATGAAAATGATATAACAGAGGGTGGGCGAGTATTGTTTGTGAAATCAAATCTATTACGCCCTGTGCCGTAACTTTACGATAATGGAAATTGTCAGAGGTTTGTAGACGGGGACGGCAAAGCAATTTGGTGCCATGTGTCCCTCCATACCACTACCCCCCCCCACACACACACACACACCTCTAAACAATCAGCCAGGGTAATGAAAGTGATAATGGTAATCTTTACGGCCCACCATGCCAGCCCAAGACACCAGCGACCCCCCAACACTGATTTAATTAGCTTTCCTCTCCTTCTCCTCCAGCTTGTCTTTCATCAGCCTTGGCCCTATAAACTATTAATGGCCTCTTAGGCAATTTAGCTTGATCACTCAAACCAGTCTGCATTCAGCTCGCCTGAAAATGTTTGAAGAGATTAGCAGGAGGGGAAAAATGCTCGCCTGCAAAAAAAAAAAAAAGGAATAAACCATGTTTGGGAAAGAAAGGGGTAGGGATAGGGATGTGATTAATCTCCATTAATCTCCAGAGCTTTATCATGGTCTGGGCACTCACCGAAAAGAGTGGATTGGGGTTATTTTCTTTTTTCATGTCATGATTCAACTGGTGCTTGGCAGTGAGGCTCACACGCCAAACCATGTCAGTGATACATCTGTTAAGCTTTGTGTAATGAGGTCTGATTCAAGGCAACAAACCACAAAATAGTCCAGGAGAATATTATTTATAACACTGACATGAGTATAGTGCAAAGACCTTTCACATAACTCCCAAATTTGGTGTTTTTAAGGTTAACTTGAAATGGATATTTATGGTGGATAAATATTATGGTTCCATTGAAAACCCAGAAGTAAGTTTTAGAGAAGCTTATGACCCTGAATCAGAAAAGTCTACTTTTTATCCAGTTTAAAGGTTTTAATCCAAAATCAGCAACAGATGATGACAGGAAATACAACTCTTGTGTAAGTGATATCCTCCTACATAAATAACACCACAAAAAAGTTAATCAATGAGATACAAAACTTGAAATGTGACTGGTTCAGATTTCAGTGCCTTGCTCAGGGAAACCTCAACAGTGAACCAATGCTGAACCAGAGGGAACATTTCCTTTCCCAGACATTCCAGGAAATTGAGCAGACAGTCTTCCGGTCACAAACCCACGTTTATTGCTCTTAGAAAAGTGTGACCATCTATTCTCCATGTCATGTGGACCCTTCGGGATGTATCCCATGAATGAATCAATGACTCAGTAAGTCCCATCCTGTGTCCATTGGGGGGAAAGATGCCGTCATCATCCTTGCCAGGACACAAACTACCATAAAGAAAAGAAACAGAGAACAAGTGGCTGGCAAACGGAGGATGCAGATATAGTGAGTTTAGTGATATTGATACCGCAATCTTGCACAAGAAAGTCTCTTTTTGAGGAGCACTGCATATATGAAAAATGTTTTGTGGCTCTAGAGGAAGCTGTGCAAAGTCTCATAAATTGCCTCAAGTAATGGCACTTGAGGTTTTGACAAGGAAGAAGAATGCATGCTAAGAGACAATATCTCTGGTTCTGCTGCATCAATTTTTATACTTTTTTTAACTGTCAATGTTATAAAAGTGTCATACTAAATTGATGCAGAATGCTTTCAAAACAAAAACATTCGAGAGAAAAGTCATGCACTATAAAAACTTAATGAGATGATTTGCCATAAGTAAACAGAAATGGCATTCTAAAACCAAATAGAAAAAACAAACTAACAAAATTACAAAAATAAAATACATATAGTAGGTAAAAGCTAAGCTCTCCTGTGAAAGGTCATACTTGTCAAATGAGAGGATTTGTAGCTTCCCTATGTTTTTCATGCTTGTTAATTGAACATCTTGGGGCTCAGAAAAAACAAACATGAGGTCATTTTGTCTGGAAAATGTGGGAAACATTTTTCACTATTGTCTCTCTAAAAAAAAAATCAGGGATCAATCTGTCACTCAATCTGTCAAGGAGCAATTTTAAATTTCAGTACATGTACATATGTTGGATGATGCAGCTGAATGACACATACAGTAGAGAAACACTTTGTTCATGATTTTAACACAAGCTTTTCTTTCATAACATAATTTCTAAAGCCAGGAAATATTTAGTTAATATCCTGTTTAGTAGCTGCAGCTTTGATCACTAGCTTCCTTACTACAAATATCCCAAAACATCAATTGTTATTATTAATCAATTTAGATATAGCAATTAAAGATCAGAATAAAAGTTAAGTAACAAAAGACATTGAAAAACTTAAGTGAACAAGCATTAACTTGTATTTCTAATATACAACACAGTGACCTGCTGCAGCCATGGAAAGGCCTCGCTATGAAATATCTTCTCTTGTGCAAGTTTCCTAGTCTGTCTTTTATCTCAATGTGCGATCGATGCAACGGTATCAACACATATTTTTCATACCCGGCTGCTAAGCTGGAAACAATTGGAAACAGATTTTTTTTCTTCGCCCTTTACCGTTTCTGCCAAAGGGCACCGACATATACGCACCCTGCTAATGGATGACCAATGTTTCCTGTAATGGAGTCTGCTCGACTTACCGTTGCATCTCCTACAATTATATATACTGCATACATGACAGAGCATGTTAGTCTTTGGTACGTCAATACTGATGAAATATGTTGGCAGTGTCAAGAGAAACCTAAGTGCAAAAGATAAAGATTTTTAGGAAGGAAGAAAAACATATATTTTAGGTCCCCACAATCATATTTGATTAGGGCCTGTTATTAATAAAATTTCCTCAACACATATGTTTGAAAAAATTATACAAATGTCTGCAAATTACCCCAGAGATCGACTTCTGTCCTACAGCTTTGTCTTTACATCTCCACAAGAAATTCATCTTGACTGTTTTTGTTCATCACCTGAGGCAGTTTCCAGTAATTCAATCAATAACATTAATTGTAATGTTTACCCCTCTGTGTTCAGCTCTGGTTTCAATCCAATGTGTCCAAAATTAGGCCAATATGTCCATTTGCTATTGAGTTAACATTTATGAAAAACACATTTTTAAGTATATATGTCATTAAGAGCAACCTCTAGTTTTTTACAAAAGAAATCCCAGCACAATCATTATGCATCACTGGATAAATAAGTAAGTAAAGCTATACCTTCACGCAAAAGCACATATTTCCAAATATAAATGTAATGTGTTAGTACCCGGACGGAAACTTGTCCTTTGACATAATCAAATTATATCACGAGATTCTGAAAATTTCAATTTTATGGAAAGTTATGTCTTTGTGCTGATGGTAAGCAAGATCAGTTGTGTTAAAACATTCTTTTCAAATATTCACAATCAAATAGACAAGTGATTATTAAAAAAAAAAAAAAAACTATCTCTGACTCTCTTTAAAAGCCCTTAATTGCACAGCATGCATGCAAAATGCTAATGGGCTAGTTTTGTATCTATTAACATGGTGACCTCCACCGAGCAATGTGCCTGGGGATATTAACAGCGGGCCATTTGACAATAATGGGACCTTTAATCTGAGCCTGAGCCAAACACATGAATGACATTTCCCAGCCAGTGTTCCCATTCACAAACAGCAGGGGACCAATCACAGTGAGGCAGAGTTCAATTAGATAGAAATGAAGCACATCTGTCGAGGGTGAGGGAGCTTTACATTAACAGCGTAACATGAGATATGCACCCATTTTCTTTAACCTCTGGTCAGTGAGTTGAAGTTACAGGTTACACTTAACAGTGAACAGAGAATGGAACAGAAATGTGTACTGTAAGTAAATATGCTGATGCTTAATTTGGAAAAGTACTTAATGGCAACCATTAAACAAAAAATGTCCTTATGTATTGACACAGTATAATTGTTTTATTACTTAAAACTGCAAGAAGCGATTTTTGACAGACAGGGTTAACACAGCCTTAATGTATTATTAGCTTATTACGTTGTAGAGACTAGAATGCAACCAAATGAATAACCCAAGCATGTAGGAGAAACTACAATGGCAACAATATATGACCAAGGCCATCTCTAGAACCATTGTTTGGTTTGGCTATTTTGGGCTAGTATAGAAACACTGTGGTCCAACATGGTCCCACTTATGTGGGGAGGCATGCCAGTCCTGTTGCAAATAATCATATCATATCATAATCATAATTCACATGATTGTGGGAGCTAGCATTAGCAGTGATAGCCACAATCGCAGAAAAGCAAACTGGCAAGTTGGAAGCCCTGGCAGAAAATGTTAATTCAGACTAAGTATAGTAAATGCACAAAAATGTGTGTCAGTCATGTGGGTTCAAACACAGTGCATAGTGTTTCAGAAAAATGCCACAAAAGTGACCAGATGCTTCCAGATACAGAGCTTTCATGATATAATTAGGCAATATGCTGTATCCTTGATCACGGGATGTTATCATACTTGATCTCATGATACATTCCCCAGCTCGCCTGTGGGGAACAGAAGTGTCTGTATTACTGCAGTGCTGTATGAGGCTCATTTATATAGTGGAGCTCTGCTTTCTGATTTACACGCTGCTCAATTCTAAAATGTCATCAAATATCACTGTTTTCACTCTGTCAGCAGATTGTGGAATAGCGTAATACAGATGACACTTTTGTATGTGTCTTTCATCAGAACAAGCTGTTTCAAAACCTTTTTGAGTGTTCGCGGCCTGTCGTTATAAAGACTGCCATATGTTGTATCAAGACAAGACAGACAACACATACTTTTATTTATAGGTTATATTTAGTCGAGTTCACTAACGTCATAGGTCTTGCTTTCATGCTTTTATCTATTTGCCGGTGCAGAATAATGGTTGTTAAGATTTTGATTTCAGCCTCAGAATCAAAGAATAAGAACTCTTTTGAGAACTGCAGTTTAGCAGAAACTTTCAAAAGTCAAATATTGAAAAATACACTGGAGAAAAAGTAGATTGACCTGAGCAAGACCAAGCAGTGTAGCTGCACGGCATACTCAGTTTATTCAAAACTCAGAACTTGAACACTAAATCCCAGGATTTGTGTAAAGAAAAGCCTCAGTATTTTTTTTATGGCTGTTTTAAATTATAATAAATTATTCTTTCTGGAGGTTGTCAATAGCATGGTGGGAAAGCATAGGACAGATTGAGGCTCACCAAGAGGAAGTTCTTACAAAATGTAATAATAAAAACATAAAATTCCCATAAATAAAACTGTTCATGTGAATGGACTGAAGGGCCAAAGCAGCCTGATAGTTGGAAGAGCAAACAGTGACAACTGCCCTGATGGATGCCTCCATTATGTGTCATTAATTTCATAGAATGATATGAACAATGACATCTGACATCGATATTTGGCCAATAGATGTCTCTTGCCCAAGCACTGGGAAGAGTTACAGCATCAGCAACATTCATCAGCTCAGCATTTGACGTCCAGCAGGTAGCAACGTGGATACAGTCAGGATGAAAGACCAGTGGCTTTGAAATATGTTAGAAAGAAAATTGCAATGTTTGACTTCAGCTTCAAATGAAAGTTATTGGTTGATTTTTTTTTTTTTTTTTTTTTTTCTGGCAGGTGTCCAATAGCAGCTTTCAATGCAACTGTTGTTGAAGATGAACTTCCTACATGGAAAACAAGGGCACTAATTGTGCTAGACAATGGTAGATAATTTCAGTTGCTTTCAGTGATTTTCTACAATGGCCAAGCCTGACAGTGTATAGTCAGAATTATTAGGAATCTAATAACAATTAGTTATTAGTTTTTCCATTTTCTTTAGAACTTCTGGAAAGTAAAGTGTTTTTCTATGTTATGGGAGCTTCACCTTTGATCTCAAATTTTCTTTGACCCTCAATTTACTTGGATTAACTTGCATTTGAAAATACATATATTTTCATACATTAAGTTTGTGAATTCATTTTAGATTTATATCCATTTTCCCTTTCCTTTGTTACTGGTTGACTATACATAATTATGCTGCACTTTTTAAAAATTAGTTTTGGCTCTTTGGAAGCTCTTAGGAAACAATTCTGCTGACATAAGCATCAAATAAAATATTCTTGCATTATTTTCTTCTCATGTAAGTATCAATGCACTGCTGCCAATACTCAATCATTCTTTGGCGGTGGAGGAATGTGTTCTGCGCATCAATCATGTCCAAAATCTATATTTTATATTTAAAGCCCATTTAATACAAAATTTTGACACTTGAATTCCAATCGCTCATTTGGAGCCAAAAGTCATGTCACCTCTCACCTATAGGTCACTAATCTCCTGCCACAGGACTTCTCAGGACTGTCCCTTCATTAAATCAGGTCATTTGTCCCTTTATTTAAAACCCATTCAATAGGCCAGCCATTTAGTCACAACACGCACTTAGTCTTTACTGAAAAATACAAAGGAGTCTCCATCTAACCGAGAGGCTATTGCTGATTACAAAATCCATGAAGAAAAGCATTTCTCTCCCTGCGTCTGAACCTGTATTGATTGAATGAGGGACTATTTGTTTGAAATGATAGAAATGATTACATGGCCTCTGATCATGCTACAGTATTGCATAGGGTGTGATTCATGGATAATCCATCAGGCTACATGTTTTTACAAGATAATATTGGATTTGGGAAGCCCCCTTATATTGGCAAGGGGCGGGGGTGAGGGGGCGGGGGCTAGAATGGGTTTACAGTGGGAAAAATGTGTGGTATAGTGATTGCAGATTCAAACAGCAATTTGATGATGGCGGCAAATCTGAAGTTCATTTCTCATAACTGCTGGACTGCCATATGCATTATTTTGACCATAAACAAACTTAATGCCCCACAGTGTATTTTGCTAAATGAGGTGAATTACCATTAGGAAATAGCCTCCTAGTCTCTGGTATTGAGTGGTATTATTGAGTAAATGTGATAACAGATAATACAATCAGAATAGCTACAACTGCATGTGTAACATCTACCAGTGTTCATAAATTGTTTCTCTCACTGAACCATCTCATTGAACTTCTCATCTGTGTTTGTTCATGAAATAAGTCACTATGTAGTTTCTCTTTCCATATTAAACTTCCTGTCTTTGCATTTTATTCATGCATGAACTAAAGCTGAGAACTGACAGGAAGATTTCTGAAACCTTCAAAGAAAGTGCTCATAACTATTCACGTATACATAGGTAAATAATTAGAAATATAGTTTCTGTAATTATTTGATGCAGCTTGCCAAGTTTACAAATCTCATGGGATCACAAGCATATCTAGAAGTTAAATTTAAGCATGTGTACCTTTACAAAGGCCAATAGTCAGTATTCTATCTGACAAGCAAATATGCAAGTATAACCAATACATGTGGCTGTATTTGCAGTGATTAGAATTGTGCCTAACTGAACGACCAGGGCAGAATTCTGTCAACTGCACATTCAACTCAGAATATTCAATTGACTGGCAGCAATTAATAAGTACTTTGACAATTGTTGTTCAAAGTTCATCAGTGGGGTCTACCCTCAAAATTAATGGGGCTCTACACCCTACCACAAAGCCTCAGGAAAATCGGCCCAGTAGATTTCTATAATTGTATTAGTGTAATGCTAATTCTGTCAAAGTACTATCTTCTCTGTGTAAAATTAATTTATGTGGACAGTGATTGAAATGTCTAAACCCAGGCTTCTTAGCCATTTCAATTAATGGGATTCTAAATTTAACATATTTAAAGCAAAAACTAAGAAACATTGTAAATTACTTAAACGCAGAACACTATAATTTTTACTCCGGAAAAATTATCTGAAAGTATATTAAGCAAATGTATTTTGGCAATAACAATTTTAATTTTCTTATATTGCATAGAATCTTTTTTCTTTCTTTTTCAAAGAAAGGAATAGAAAAAAAACTTTAATTTTTGGGGGTTGTCCAGCAGTGCTGGTCATGCAATGTAAACCAGTAGGTTAGCTAATGCTTTTTAAAGATAAAAAAGAAAGGAACCACTTCCTCTGGTAAACTCCTGAGTGGTGATGATGATGACTGACCAATTAGCCTGACTCATTAGCTTTCAGAGAGCATTAGAAAAATAAAGCTGTGGCAGGATGGACTCCGCTCTGAGTGTTTTTGCATTATTGATTGGGAATTAATGGAGGAAGCAGCTGTCATTAAAAGGGTAAGGGATGGCTCCAGAAAACCTTAGTAATGGCAATCTGGGCCATTTAAGAGTCAGCTAGATGGCCCGTTAACCACTTAAGGGTTGGACCAGAGCATGAGGTGGCAAAATAGGAGGTTACAAAGAGCTGTAGCTGAAAGGATGGAAGCTGGATGAGCTGTTAGTGCAAACAGAGATTCTGCATAACTAAAATCCACATTTTGTTATTTTGTTTTTTTTTTTCATTTTTGAAATTACAAAAGTGTTTCTGTTTCACAGACACAGTATGTGCTGAGAAGTTGTTCACACTGTCGCCTCAGAGCCAGGAGGTTGAGTTGTTGTGGTGTTCTCCCTGCATTTGGACCATTTCCTCTCACAGTCCAATGACATGCAGGTTAGCCGACTCTAAATTACCCCTGACTGTGAGTGTTGATGGTTCTCTCACTATGTGACAGACTGGCAACCTGTCTGACCTGTAATAGCCTCCTGTTTCCTGCAGTACTGCACGGAATAATGATGACCATGTGATAAGCAAATATTATAATGTCACTATAAACTTTTGTTTTTGATCCTGGTTATACTCTTAGACTGTTGATCAAATCACATTTTAAATGCAGAACTTTTCTCTATAGTAGAGTGTGTATGCTGTTGTATGTTGCTACTTTTATTTAAAGGTACAGTCTGTAACGCTTAACATCAACTAGTGGAACCAATTTAGCAGAAATTGAATATTCATAAGCAGGGCTTAATTTGAGGTGGAGCAAGTCGGAAAGTGCTCTGGAACCTCTGACGTTGGCTCCGGCAGCTATTTATACACTATATATAGCATGCGTTGCCTACGTCTCTTTTTTGCTAGCACTGGGGAAATTCCAAAAAAAGCAAGAAAGTTTGCTGAACCACAGCCAGATCCCAAACATGGGAAGCTTGTGGTGGATGACGGTGGCCATAGAGAAGGTAGCAGATCAGTCAGCGGGAATATCCAGGATCATGGAGATCATGTGGAGACAGCTAAGGATGACAGCGAAGCTAGCGCACGTGCTACTGCACCAGTCGGAGGGAATGAGGACTGGGGTGTGCTACTTGCAAAAAAGCTGAGTCGGGATAAAACTAATGAATAAGCTTAACCTAGGGTGACCTAGTATTACTACAATACATGCCCAGTTTATTTTCGATGTGGAGTACATGGAGCCGCTTATCCTCTGTGCTCCGGGACCTCCCACTTTACAAATTAAGCACTGTTCATAAGTATGTTTTATAAATTAATTTATAATATACTGTAGATCCTCCTTCAGATTATTTCTGCTTAGAATGAAAAAAAAAACAAATTCTGGCTCCAGAAATGGGCTTTGGCATTTTTGGTATGTGCTCACCATTAGATGTCGCTAAAAACGACACACTATACTTTTTAGATTGGAATAAGCCTTCTTGTTGCACCATCTTTAAAGTGCCCCTTGAGCCCATTTGGTAATTCAGTCATAAATAGAAAATAGTTGCCTTGTTTATGTGGTAAACAGTAGGAATTGGGTGTAATGGCAATCAAACAACAGATCAGTAGCCCTTTGTGTATTCAACCCAGACCCTTTGTCTTCCCAGACACAGAGGCCCTGTCCACATGATGATGGAGTTGTGTAAATCCGCCAAACCTTCATGCCGATTCCACCTTGCATAAAGACAGCTCCGGCCTTGTTGGTGACCCACTCTGGTATTTTCAAACAATGGATTCCAGAGTGGAAAGATTGGACAATGCAGATGTGGAGTTGTCATGTATACCTGGCATTGTTGCTACCTGTGATGTCACATGACCAGAAGTAGGAGCTAACAGTTGCACCATTCCAATGCTGCCTTCGCAACAAAGGTAGCCTGTGTAAAAGATTTGTTATATCCACCTTGGAACTCGTGTCCCTTTAGGGGGCTATGTAAATAAATCAATATTTCGAGATGCAATACTGACTGTTGTCAATATTTCATAAATTATCGATCATATATTATAGCTACCATTGTCGTTAATGGGCATATTTGTTTCCCATAATGCTTTGCAAGAACCTTTTAACCAAACAGAGGCTTATCCAGCTCGAAATAACTCTTCTTTTTACTGGCCGCCTATTACACCACTTATCAGCATGGCATATGTATGAAGTCTAGTTTATACTTCTGTGTACACAGCTATGCTGTCGATGTGACGCAGACCTTCTGCATTTGAGTTTCTGTGTGAGGGAACGTGTTGGTCTGTAGAATCCATGCTTCCTCTTCACAGTGGCAACAGCACACCAGGCAAAAAAGAAGAAGAAAATCCAGCACAAGACAGAAAATTGTATCTTGTACCGGAATGGAGTGTGTGTATTTGGAGCTTGTTGATATCAAAGAGAAAAAAACTTTTATTGCAAATATTGAAGCACAGGCGACAGAGAAGCCATTTGCGGAGGCGAAATGTTCGACCACTGCGGCTGATTTGACCAATCACAGCCCATGCGGTTTGCTACAGCGTTGCTATGTACACAGAAGTATCATCTGGTTTTACAACATTGCCACTCCTTATCGCTCCTTATCCCCTTGCCATGCGGTTGCAAATACTTCCGGCAATGTTGCGTGTATGGACAAAAAAAATTTGCAAAGAAAAGTCATATGTGCGCTTGTCGTGTGGATAAGACCAGAGTAATTCAGGATGTCTCAGGTGTAAATGTTACTCCAGGGGGTGGAGACAGGTCACCTGCAGCAGACAGGAGGTGTCAGGGGACAATAAGATCAAATAACCTTTGTTTGACTCCTGGGTAGGATGGTCTTCAAATATAAATGTTTCATTTAAAACCTTGATTCATCCTCTTGATTTTTCTCCATCTAGAATGCCTGGATGCAGACTGACCTCTTTGCAAGGAAATAAACTTGTCGGCCCGCATTTTGTCTATATAGAAGCAGAAAAACTTCCACAACAAGGGTCAGAGCAGCAGATGTTCGACCAAACTTTCCAAGTACTTTCCTATTAATGAGGATCAGGTGAACCATTTAAGGTTCTACTGAAACTGTGGCACATTTCTCAAACTAAGGGACAACTATTTAATCACCATAGAAGAATTTTAGCAGCTGCATTCTTCCTCTTTTTAAAACTCAACAATCTGTGTCCTCCACCTTGGACGATAGTCTATTAAAAACCTCAGAAAATCAGAGAATCAAAGCTGAACACACAGTTACTCATTGTATGTGGAGTGTTACTCATTAATCAGGAGCTGCAAGGACTGCTCATGTTCCGCAGGGCTTAAAACCCAGACATGTTTTTGTCTTGGTGAAAAGCTGAGTTCGCCATTGTACTGACGATGCATTGCTGTAACATTGCTCAACAAGTTGAAAGGGGACTGTGGGCAGGTCGTTTGCGTCACAGGTGTTTGTTTTGTTTCAAACTGCATGACAGCAGCCTGCACGGCGAGGTATAAAGACTGCATTGAGTCGCTGAGCAGTCCCATTGAGAAACAGGAAAAACAAAACAGGCAGATACTTGTAGGAGAGGAGGGCTGTGCAGAGGAATGTGTTGTAGTACATTTCACTGTCACTCACCTGTACAGACACGCAGATACACACACATGCACACATCAATATCCACATACACAAAATACAGGAAACCTGTGTACAGTCTTTTCACAGCTATGCCCACTCACACACACACGCACACATACACACACACACGGGCTCTGTTTGTGCAGCATCTTTGGCATCCAAACTGTTTGTTTTTATGACATCTGCATTGCTGACATTTTCTTGTGCATACTGGCTGTCATTTACTCCTCCATAATTACACAGCTGGCTGGAGATAGAAAGCTGTCATCTTTATTTCATTTTTTCAAGAATAGCAGCAGGAGTATGACACAAACAAACTCTGGAATGAAGGGGAATCTCAAAGCCTATAATATCAAAGTAGATGAAAACAAGGTTTAATATTTAACAAACATATTGTTTGCATGTAAGTATCAGATCAGTGAATACATTTAAGTTCCCATATGGTAGAAAAGTAGAGTTTAATTGATTTTGGATTATAAGATCTTTAGGTGTTCTATACATATTCTATAAATTCAAAACTCTCAATTCACAGACAAATACAGACAGTCTGTATTCAGAAACTGCCTTAAATCCACCCTTCAGGACTCCCATGAAGCTGTGATGTCACAACTATACGTTCACCACCCACAACACATTCAAAGCCATTGAAATCCACCAATCAGAGGACAGTCTGATTAATATTAACTAGTGCAGTGCCTGTAGGAAGTGTGTATTCCTATAGAAGAGGCGGAAGCTTAAGTACTTTTTTTCATGTTTGCTGAAATGAGTCTTGCATTTCAAAGAACATGAATCAATTTAGTTTTAGTCTTAGTCTTGCACCCAGTCGATTAAAAGTGGATGAAATCTTGACTGATGGTTAATGGCTTTATTCATCCAGTACTGTAATTAACCATCGTAAGAACTGAATAAAAAGGAAACAAAAGGGTCAATATTATGTTAAATTAGCAGGAAAATGCCATGGTAACATTTGAACCTTTTCATATA
Organism: Lepturacanthus savala; assembly: GCA_030544235.1. Lineage (NCBI taxonomy): Eukaryota > Metazoa > Chordata > Actinopteri > Scombriformes > Trichiuridae > Lepturacanthus > Lepturacanthus savala. The sequence continues at coordinate 4,075,768 of CM060461.1, forward strand.
ACTATATTTACCTTATTTCCCTCTCTCGACTGGTGCTTAATCTCTTTCCCCTCTCCCGATACTGCTCAAACTTTATTAACTTTCTTTTTTTGTAATTTACCACTCAGCTTTCCACATCAATATAATTTTTTCTCCAGCATAGACATCTTCAAATTATACAAATGCGACAGTTATGTTTAAAAAGTGAATAAATCAAGCGTGAATAGTATTAAGATACTCTATTTTACAGTCATATTTAGTCAACTTGTATACTTGTAACTTGTATAAAGTCCTGCCATTTTAGGCTAGATTTAGTCAACTAAATTTAAAAAGTATTTTAGACTAGTTTTGGTCAATAGTCTTTCTTTATTCTTTGACAGCATGTTGATAGTAATGTTAATCAAAATTAATCTAGGCAGGTATCTGTAACAATAGGAATTATTGTTAGGAACCTTTGTTTAGTTCCATGTGACACCACCAGAGTCACTAGACCGAGCTGAGTGTTCGCTACGTGTTAAATGTTTAATAAAGTGTGTAACCCAGCAGGTTAAAACAGTAGCAGAGAGTAGCTTCATCACCACGACACCGCATTTAGCAGTTAGCCACACCAGTGTATGCTCCTGTCTCAAACATGCACACGCACACATACACCCACACACACGCATGTGCCCCTGGCAGCAGGGTTAGGGTTTTTGATTGTAAATTAAAAAGTCTGTGATGAAAAAAGAAATTTGATTAAGTTTTTATTTAATAAAGTGGATTTCATCTCATTTCGGGTCTTGTGTTCATCTCATTTTTATCAGGGAAAAAAACATTGTTAGCGTGAGGAATAAATTAGCAGCTAAACCAGCTAACGTCTTAGCGCGTGTTTTTTTAGAGACATTACAATACTTTCATTATGTTGGCTGCATGATTGGTGCAGGAAGAAATGGGACAACAGAGCTTTGAATTGTAATTAAGCGCTGGAAAGCAACATGAGGAAGAGCGCCATGATACAGAGCTTTAAACTGTAACAGGATACATGTTGCAGCAGGATAGTGCTGTGAAACATAAGTATGGGATTTTATTTATTTATTTATTTTTAAGATTTATTTGTGGCATGAATGCTTTTATTGTACAGTAGCCAGACAGGAAGTAATGGGAGAGGACTGTTTCGGCCGTGATTGAACCAGGGTCAGAAGTATTATTTGGCAAGCCCTCTACCCCTACACCACTACAGCATGATCTTAACTTTTAATAATTATGATATTTTAAATATCCATCCAAAAATGCAAAAAGAATAATATACACTGTCATGCCATGCACAAACTAAATCCAAAAGCTGAGGTTGATCTGACAGTCAGAGATACCTGAGCCACAGACACACAGACATAAAGACGCTACTTGCTTTTATAGATAGATGAGAAAGAAACAAAACGACCTGTTCTTCCTAGAGCTGCAGAGAGAAGCTCTGAGGAGATTTTACACCATATCTGGATGACCTTTCATTCTTAAAACCACAAATATATATCATTTGGAATCGCAAAACTTCAAATATAACCCAGAAAACATGTAACATACTGGACTTTTAACAAGTCACATTTAGAACTTGCCAGTTCTAAATGTGGTTATATATTATATACGCATATTTCTGTGTTCTTGCCTAAAAAACAACTATACAACTGCAGTAATTGTATGCCCAAAGATAAAATGAACAAAGAAAAACAAAGACCCTGCAGATTAACACTTTAATTTGCACATGTCAGATCAACATAAATAACCATCATTTGTATTCTCTCTGTACAATGTCTTCACGGCTCTTTAGTGCTCTGTCGAATGTTTGTTTGGCCTTGATTTATTTGGCCCCCCAACTACCCTCCCCTGCCCCCTGCGCACACACACCCCGGCATCAATTCCCAGTCATTTTAAGTACTTGGGTTCTGCCATTGACGTTTGGCCACAAATAATGACGTGCATCATTCTGGATGTACATTCATGACGGATCCCCTGTTCGCACACCTACGCCCAGTCACATTGTAAGAACTAATGCAGCAATATGTGATCACTCCGTGACTTGAGTAATGGCTGATGAGTAACGTCCTCACTTCTCACTCCCACGACTGACATGCACACACATCACACACACACACACACACACACACACACACACACACACACACACACACACACACACACACACACACACATACACACACACACACACACACACGCACACACATACACACACACACACACACACACACACATTCACCATTCTTCTGCTCTTTTCACATCCTCCTCTTTCGTCCTCTATTTTACCCTCACCCCTCCATCCCTCCCATGTCTCTCTCCCTCCATCTCTCACTTTTTCCTAATCTCTCAACAACTCCCCCCTGTCCCCCCGCCCCATCCCCCGACCAGCGGGTGCGCCCTCCAATCAATTAGTTCATGTTCTGTAATGACAGCAGCTGTGGCCTGGCAGGGCTCCTTTCGCGTTTAAGAGTGTTTTACTGCCTGCAAAAAAAATCTCTGGATGGGATGCCTCCCGGGGAGGGATGAAAACCTGCATATGTGCTCTGTGCTTTTATTTGAGTTTGACAAGGAGTAACGGCCAAGTAAAATACTACGAATTTCACTTTTAGAAGTTTCAGATACAACCAATTAAAGATTTAGGGGTTAGAATCTTTACAAATAACATAATATAAAGCTTGGTTTGGTTGGGGAGTCGTATTTGAACTAGCGGCACAAAATTACCACTAAAAACACATCTGCTGTCTTCCAAGCTTTCTGTCATGCAGTTCATTAGGACTGAGAACATTAGACCGTAATTACAGAAGGCAGTTACCAGGTGCTGGAATCAGATCCATCTTTGCTCTATTCATTGCCAGAGTCTCTAACATTGTAAAACAATCTGACTTCTTTTGTTCCGCAGCATGAGCCTTAATGAACCAAAGACAAACAAATGACAATTTACACTTCTTCGCTGAAGTCTCTAAGAAGCAGTGATGTTTAATGTCTGATGTCAGTGACAGTGATGAAAGGGCTGATACTGAGTCCAGGTTTTTTCCGGACAAAATTTGTGGAGGAAATACTCTCTAATTGTCTCTCCTGGTCACTTTCTTTGCCTTAAGAACCTGAATGAAAAATTCAAGAGGAAGAGAAACCAGGAGACATTTGAGAATAGAGACAAATAATGACTAAAAATGAAACAAGTAAAACATATGATCATGAACACAACACATCGGAATCAGTTGAGCAAAATAATCATTATAGTTTTGATCCAGAAAAGGTTTCCACTTTCTAGAGTTAATTTAGAGGGCAGTCTTGCCCCTCCCAAGATGGTGGCCATGGTAACATATCATAACAATAAACCAAATACTTCATCATTTCATGAAATATTGGGAAACCCCTCCATATAAATGCACAAAACAGAGGAGTAGGGTCAAAGGATGAATTGGACTCAGGCCTAAATCTACATCCTGGGATGATGTTTGATTTCTTATTTTTAATTGTTTGCACCTGACCTTTTACGTAACTGTCTGCAAGGATGTGGATGTGCCTGCAGACGGAGGGAGGCTGAAACATTAGAGCTCGTTATTGTTCTTCTACATTGCAGATTCGACTGGTTTAATCTCTCCTCTTAAACACAGATGAGAGCTGTGATTTTTTTCCCCTAAAAGGTAATTATAGTGCAGATTCTCTAAGAGTATATAGTGTATAATTTGGCAATACTCTATGAGTAGAAACAGTCCTCTTGAGTGTTTTTTTTTCTCAGCCTCTATTTCAGAAGCCTAAACACATCTGAACTCCAGTCAGGCACCAGAACATTCTTCCATTTTCACCATCTTCAGCTCCTCTCTGTCATCCTGCCTCTGTGGAGATAGGTTGATCCATCATACACACACACACACACACACACACCACACACACACCACACACACACACACACACACACACACACACACACACACACACACACACACACACACACACTGTATTCACACACCAATACAAATATAAAACTCAGACACACACATAAGCAGACTTGCCCACAAGAATGTCATTCCAGGCATAGCTTGCTCCATCACAGATGCGCCTACACATACAAACACACAACGACAGACATGCTCACACATGGTGCACATACTGTATACACACATGTGTGTACACACACATACTTGCCCACATGTGTGTCATTCCAGCAGCTCCATCCATCACTCACACCATTTACTTAGTTACTTTCAGATACACACACAGACACACAGGGTCTGTGGATATTACCGGGTAATTGGAGGATGTGTCAGCAGGGGGCTGTGAGCCCTGAATGATTGTCAGGTTTGTCACAGAGCCAAGAGATTCATCTTCAGGGTGATTCTGCTCATCAGCTGTCAGGAAAGCACAGGACTCCTTGATCAGGCCCCTGGAATAATGGGACACTACTTTTAGGAATTCTTGTACTTAAGTTAAAATGCATGCAGTTTCTAAACCATCTTATTTACCCTGCCCCGTAGTAGATGAAGATCCTGGAAAAACAGTGTTTATTCAGTCCTGCCCTTCCCACAGGTTACTATTTTTTTCTGTATGTGTCAGAGCATGTAATTAATTGATTGCAATCTGGGTGTGAAGGGGATTTTAAGCGATATGATAAAAAATGTTCCGGGAAAACATCATCCACCATACCTTTAAATCATAGAAATTGATTCCAACTGGTAGTTACGCTTCAAAGGCTGAACATGTAGTAGACATAGAGTATTGTTGCAGCAATCGAACATAGACCTGCCTGGACCCAATGAGACTGAAAATGACTAACACACCATGTTCCAGTTCCTTGGAATTAAGCGGATCCAGGAAGACTTCTAGCATCACCATATTCTCTGGAACTAATATACCTTTTCCACAGAATAATTACCTCCAATACACCAAGAAGAGCAACTGTTTTTTTTTCTTCTTCTTTTTCCAAATTCTCGTCTTTTCACTTGGAGGCACTGAAGCATCCAAAAGGAGAATGTGTGGTGGCGAGCAGGGAGAGGGAGAGAGTCTCATGGCCTGCTGCGTCCAGAAGGCTCAATTCTCCTCACCTACTCTGTTCCCATGAGGCCACTCACCCACTCTCTGAACGCTCCCCTCGCACACATACAAAAACCCACCTATTTCATTTTTCATTTTCAGCAATTTTCTGTGGCTTTGCAGAGATATTGATATAAAAAGACTTGTGGGCTCCTGAGCTGGAGCTGGGATGGAAGTCACCCAGCCGTAGTGCACTGGGGAAGTCAGCATTCACCCTAAAGAAAAAAATATTACAAGCTCATTTCACAATGGCAATATATATAGAAAAAAAAGAGGGGCACAGTGGCAGACGTGTCATTTAAATGTCTGTTGAAGCGTTGCGGCCATGTGTGACAGAATTCAGCCTGGTGGTTTTGACTTCATGTAGAGTTGTTTTGATTGGCTGTCTGAACTGACGCCCCCACCATGGTCAATCACACTTTGTTTATGTAATTTGCAAGAATGTGGTGCTTTGTAGGAGGATACCCACTGAGAATATTGAAGCGAAGTCAGTGGTTTATGTAGCACTTTAGTGCAGCGTGTAGCCTACACGGACGGCTGCTTTACTACACAAGTTTGTTTATGACACAGAATGGATTCAAACTCACTTTTGCCTCATTAGAACACACGGTGGAGAAAGAAGAAGTCAGGAGAGGATTTTATGGGACAAAAGTGATGAAAAATGTACAATTTTTGTGCATCATCTCATCACATGAAAACAGATTTGAAAAGTACATTTTGAAAAACAATTTATACACTATGGGAATTTTATGATCAACCCTCTCATTCATTTGCACATTGTTGTGAAATAGTTGGCAGCATAGTGACAATTGTGCCGTAAGCTCTCTCAGTATATTTGTACCATTCACAAATACCTGACTGCAAAACATTTCAAATCTCCTTTGAAGAGCAGCATGTACTTCGGCACAGCAGAGATATATAAAATTGGATGGTGCAACACAGCTGATATCTTCCTCCACTGTGTTGCCACACACTGTTTCAAAGCCTCCTCCACCCCAACTGACTCTGTTCTGAACTGGTGGGGAAGTATCATAAAATTTCATTATAGCATGCAAACCTAAAAGTCATCATCTTAATGTGTGGAGTGTAAACACCACCGTATCCATCGTATAAAACAGCCATCATGTGTCGCTTTCAACGATGGAGTTCCCTGACCCTGCATGTAGGGCTCGATTGGTGTTTGAAAGTTCACTGATACTTAACTTTATGTGAAATGTGAAAGCACCTTTTAAATTTACTGCCCTGCTGTCAATGAATCCAGTGTGTGTGTCAATTTCATTGACAGGGGCCGACTTTAGACGAGGTGGGCAACTGTCTGACAGCTATAAATTTAATATGATGTTAAAATACTATCCAAACGCATACACATATAAAACCTTCAGTAACTTAGAAACAAATGACTCTTACAAAACCTTTGGATAAATGACCAATACAGACATGATTGACATCTCAGTCTTTGGTTATCAGTCGGTAAATGGATGGAATAAAAATTTAAATTGTTTTTGTATTATGGTGCAAAAAAAAGAAAAAAAATTAAAAATGCTGTTTATGGTTCTAAGGTTGAGCTCAGATTAGCAGGGATGATACTCAGGTGCGTTCAATCTGCTTTCAATAATAAGTTGAAAATTATGAGTATAAGTTGTAGAACCTCATACCGAGTGGCATTGCATTCCATTCCAGAAAATTCCAGACACATTAAAACCTGAGTGATGCTACACTAACACATACTGTTTTTGTCTCTCAATAAACCACAGTCATTAAACAGCTAAAGGAATGTGATGGTACTATGTTTTTTTCTTGGGAGAATTGTACCTCAAACAGTTAAACACCTTGTTTGTGGGCTGTAAAATTTAATTCCAGGTCGGCCCCGTGCCAGCACTTCACACTTGTGGTTTTCTGCAGTCTGAGTCCGTGCCAAATTCCCACAGTGGGAAGTCAGCATTGCCTTGATGAAAACAGATTAACCTTTATACATTATAATATAAGAATACTGCATCGTATATCCGCCATATGAAGTGAGTCTGAAATTATAGGCATATTAGTTTTATGGGAGAATATTAGTCGAAGGTCATAACATTTTGCATTGCTAATCAGATGAAATGGATGCATTTGGTTCTGTTTTCAGCGCTCGGACAAAACTACTTCAGAGCTGCGATCTGTCAGATAAATTTTTTCTTTAGACTTTGAAAATCTTCTGATCTGAAATAATGATTATATTTAATGGTTTGTAGTTTGATTGAGTTTCATTAAATCAGACTGTATTGCTGATAAGATGAAACACATCAGATTTAGAAGAGATCATTTCAAACCGAGATAGATATGCTGCATTAGATATGTTGAAAATTAAAAGTTCCTTTCTTTGCTATGAAGTGAGCCTCAACCTGTAATTTTGCTGGATTACATTTAAAAAAAAGATAATTCCTTATTTTTTGACCCGATAAAAGGATTCATGCTCAGGTCAATAAGCAGTGATTATGATTGTTCTTTAAAGAGCAGAGGGAAACGTGTATCCTGGGATTCCAACCTCGCTACTACGACATCGCTGGGACCAATCAGAGCCCTCGCTGTGATGACCTCCTCCTGTTATTTCTGAAGTATATTGTTCCATTTCCTGTGTCACGAGCCAGTAGGAGGAATGTCCCATTTCCTCCTCCGATGGAGGGTGGCGAGGGCTCTGAGGGCGGGGGTGGGGGGGATGCCAGGTCAATTGTTCCACTTCTTACAAAAGAGAGCTGCAGGGGAGATGAGGGTGAATATACTGACAGAAATGAAATGATGTAACTTACAGTAACTTATTATACCTGCTCGCAACAAAGAGAAACATGCTGCGGGTTTGCCATAATCACTTTATTTATTTAAATGTATAAGACATTACTTCTGTGCAACAGGGGCTCTGCGATTGAGATTAATAGACTGAAACATATGAATCAAAGGAACTTAAGTACATTTTGAAATCAGGCAGCCCACCCTCTTCATAATAGATCTTTTTTTCATATAAATATTATAAAATAATATGATGAGAGAACTATTTTCATCTCTCTTTAAGTGCCAGAAGTTGATTTGAGCGCAGAAAATAATCATCTTACTTATTCAGGGTGGGAGGGGCAGTGAGCTCAACTGCAAAAACTCTTGGCAGCTTCTGCTTCGGCTTCTGCATTAAAAGAAAAAAAATACCTTGCATAGTGTATGTGTTTAAGAAAAGGATTTGAGGTCTCAGTGACTTGTTCTGAGCATGGATATTATTTTTTTTACAGCTTGTGCAGGGAATGGGAAACCATGAGGGGGCGTGGGCACACATTTTGCAGGCTGTGTCACTTGGGGCTCGGACTCGTCTCATCACAGCTGTTCCACGCCCACACACGGACACAGAGCAAAGAATATAAAGTATTCACGCCAGCTACAGTATGAGCAAATTCTGGCAAACTTCTCAACCATGTGTCACTTGAACAAGGGAGGAGCATCTGTGTCTGGCACTCTTTATGTTTCTATAATGTCCGACAGTTCTAATGAAGACATGGACGGTTTTCAACAGCATGTTTTCAACCTCATGGCGGCTATCTCTTCATTGTTAATTCTGCTTTCAGATCGCTAGAGATTCCACAAAGGGATTGCTTGTATTTCTGCTTTTATACTAAAAGATATATATAAATTCAAAAACCACAAGTATACAAATGGAATAAGATAAAGGCAGCAAACACAAACAATGGAAAGATAAGTGGACAGATTTTGGTAAATAAATAATTTGCTGCTGCCTGAAGGGACACTGTGTAATGACAGTGGTTTGTGGGAACAGGGGAGAAATGAGTATAGAGACATACATTATGAATACAAAAATAAATCACATTTAGAAAGCTACACCCAGTGTATAAATGGAATGTATAAAATATTTCTGCAAAGTGACATATTGATAATGTAAACCTAAATATAGTATGAAATAGCTACAACCAGAACAACAAAACATGTATTTTGACATGTCTTGTTACAGTGGGAGGGATATTCCAGGGAGAACGAGCACCGCGGAAAAACATTTTTATGAGCACATGTCACAACCAGATGTAAACTGCAGCATTACTGTATAAATAGTCGCGTTGGGTCAAAGCTGAAGATCCCTGACAGCTGATAGCAAAAAAATCCTCCCGTCCCTCCATCAAGTTCATGGATGACAGAGAAGATCCAGGTTCAGAATTGCCTGTCCTGCATGTGTAGACCTCACAATAACTGTCAAAATCACAATACCCACACTTGATTTGCGATTTAGTCAAATTGTACAGCTGGCTAAGTGGGGAACTAATTTTCATTTTATCTCCAGAGCCACTTTGCAGCAGCTCTCCCAAGTGCAACCAATCAGCTGGCATTGTCGTCCCCATGCGCCTCCCCAGCTCTCTGAGCTGCCTCGTTTGTGGGAGCAACTGGGGTCTGTGGTGGCTTAAAAATGAGTCCCTGTACCGGTGCCATTGGAATGGCATGTCTCTCTGTAGATAGCAGTCTGCAGCTTAATGCTGCTGTTGTGGATAATGCATGTAACTGCAAATTTGGTGTTTTGCTTTTTCTTTTTTTTTTTTTTTATCTGCTTTTTCATTTCCACCTCTGGAATTCAGCTGGCACAATTTTTATTCCAAAGTGGCTTACGAGGATTACCACAAGGGCTGACGTCTAGCGTGTTGTGGTTTTCAAAAGGAATCAAGCCCAGCAAGAATTTAACAGGCAGCGGCTACAGGAGGCAAATTCACTATCAGCCAAATATCATAGCGTTTTTAAGGCAATCACATTTCAACAAGGAGGCAACACAAAGTGCCTGACAGAAAACATTAAAAGCTTTATGACAAAGTGCAAGAGAAGTGCACTATAAAAAGAAAAACACAATTAAAATAGTAATTTAAGAGAGTAAAATATATGAATAAGCTAAAATAGAATGAGATGTGCAATATGAGAGTATAAGTAACAGTGCACTGTAAGAAATGAATCATAAGCCTTTATATTTGATTTTAATAAAAGACAGCAGCAAACAGAAACACCTTCAGCTTTGATTTAAAAGAATTGAGAGTTTCAGCGTGCAGATTTCTGTTCCAGATATGTGGAGCATGAAACCTGAAAGCTGCTTCTCCAGGTTTAGTTTTGACTCTGGGGACAGAAAGCAGACCTGCCCCAGATGAACAGAGAGGTCTGGATGCTTCATTAGTATAAGATCTGAAATGTGTTTTGGCCCTACACCATTCAGAGCTCTATAAACCGACAGCAGGATTTTAAAAATCAATTCTTTGACAGACAGGAAGCCAGCGTAAAGATTGTTTTCTGGAATGATGTGATCGAGGCTCAGCTAAGACATAAGACCTTTAATCCTTGATATATTCTTTAATTGTTAGTCTGACGACTTTGTAATGGTCTTAATGTGGTTGTTGAGTTTCTGGTCTGAGTCCATGACTACACTGAGGTTTCTGGCTTGGTTTGAGGTTTTTACTGATTAGAGAAGAGAACTTTTAATCATTCTGCTTTGGCTCCAAAAATAACAACTTTAGTTTTATCTTTGTTTAACGGCAGAGAATTCTGGCAGATGTAACTGTCGTGTTCTTTATCACTCATACTGAAAATTAGGTCCTGCAGGCAACAGGTATAGAAAAACAACTTTTGCCTTAGTGCTGACAGTGGTACCAAGTACCAAGTGGAAAATGCTGCCTGAGAAGACAACTTCCAGGGAAAAAAAGCAGTTACAGTTTAGTGGAAATAAGGCTTCAGTTTGTGTTTCACTTTGACCGCTTAAAGTAGTTCTACTTTGTGTTAGGTACAAAAAAAGACAATCTTGCATATGTTAAGGATGAGTACAATTTATGTAATTTTGTTGCAAGTGAAAGATCCTGGAAGGATGTTTAATTATTTAATTCAGGGCATTCAGTGCAGGCACAGATATTGTAGGTAAGATATTGAAAGTAATATATAAATATTATTGTTCTGCCAATTTTATGTGTGTGTGGGGTTTCTGGCAGGTGTGTCAATATCTACTTAACAACAGTTGTGTGTGTCCTGCTCTACACTGGAAGGTATTTATCAGTTGAATGGGTATGAGGTCGAATTATGTATCTTCAGGAGACAATAGATATGCAGCAGCAGTCAAATACAGGTGGCTGCACAGCCTCAGTAACACACACACACACACACACACACACACACACACACCCTGCAGCTTTCGCAGTGTCAGTGCTGCCTCAATGAGACTCCTGGACCATAGAGGTTAAGTGGAGCTCACAGGGAGAGCCCAGCTGTGATGAGGGCCCACAAATCCCATAAGCCACCAGTCTCAGGGCAGGTTGGCACCGCAGGAAGCTTTGATAGAAGTGGCGAGAGTGGCTCTGCGTGTCGACCGCGGGGGAATATTGGATGTGAGGAGAGAGGAATGTCTTTGGCTGGAGTCGGTGACGTGAGAAGAATACTGTATTGTCTTGTTTTAAACAAGTCCAGCACTGTGCGCTGTCGTGAGTTCACACTGTGACATTTCTCTCCAAAATATGAAAATCTCTCAAATTTTACAGTGCTGAGCTCATTCCGAGCAACGCGCCCCACCTCATGTAATTTATTGGCCAGCATCATCACTTTGTTTGTTTGCTCCTCTGTGATTAAATCAAAGTAAACGCTGCCTCAGCATAGACATTATCGATTATAATAACCTCAACCTTACCTTCAATCAGGTAATTACCATTGAGACTGAGGTACGTTTTGTGAGAGAAGCCAAAGTAAAGCAGAGGAAATGTACAAAAAGAGTTAAGCATGCAAAGAGCATCATTAATCACAAACCAACAAGTCCAGAGTTAAAGGTTTAGTGTCCAATAGGATAAGATCATTTATGCTTTTGTTTCATTTATAGCACATTAGGTATACTGGAGATCAGTCTTTTCAGATTGATTCTTCCAGGGTTATTAAAGCAGCCGCTATCTTAGGAATTACATTCGTGTTGGGTCGATAATACCATATTTCTGTCCAGTGCCAAAACAGGAAGTATGATATCCTGTTAGTAGTAAAACTAAAGTCAGGGTTTAGAGGGTGGAGTGATGGACTGTAGAAATCAAACTGCCAGACAGGAGACTAGAGTTTGTGCCCCGTCCCAAACAGGCAGTTGAAGGTTTTTATGGATCTTAGCCACGTTTCCCTCATCTTCAATGTTTTAGTTGCTTCACCCTTGAAACAGCATTTGATTGAAATTGCTCTTCACAAGATGATAAGTCACATGGATGAAAATGTGATTGAATTTAGAACATTATTCTTTTGACAAATATAGTTAAATAATTGAACATTATGGCCAGAAATGGGATCTAAAAGGATTAAAAATACATTTATAATTTCAGACGGACTTTAATGTAATTTCTTAGCTATAACCACAATCTTTTCTCTCCCCCAAAAAAAACTATTTATTTGCCATATACAGAAGCTTTGAAAAGCAAGAATTGCTGAAACATTAGTATTACACATGTAATAATCATAATATTCTTTATTCATAGATCGTATTTCAAAATCCACCCGTCCACTAATCCTGGGTTTTGCAGAATCGTCCAATTTCGACATTCTTGCCTGGAAGAGTTAATCTAAAGTTGACCAGTATGTAACCATAGAGTTACAGTACAGGGCCAGAATGATGTAGACAACCACAAATAACACCCATATGCCATTAATATGAGAAATATTGATGCAGGGATTTGAGCCACGAGGACATTAGTGAGGCTGGCCACTGATGTTGGTCAATAGAGCCTGGCTCACAGTCGGCATTCCAATTCATCATTTGAATTTGATAGCACACTGCTGTCTGAATATTATTGTATGCTTTACCTCATTTGGAACTATGAGGTCTATATAACCATGAAAAACAGGCCATTAATCATAACATTGATTTAGAAAGATACTTTGATCCTAAAAAGGAAAATCTGCATGTTTAATAATGATCAGCCAAATTGCTCATTTTGTTCAAGATGATGAGAACATTACTTATTTCCAATTAAATTAGGCAAAAAAAATAGGGTGAGACGTCTCTTTAGTCAGGCATATACATAAAGATGTTTGGAAACTTGTTTTTTCTTTGTCCCAAAAAATCATCATTATGATTTTGGAGGAAGGAAATTTGATTTTGTTTAAGTTACAGAACTGTGAAAAAAAACATTACTTGCATCACAGAAAAGTACACAAAATAATTTCAGAGTGACGCACACTCGGAAGGTCAAGCGATAAAGTGCCTCATTCTGAGATTGTAAAAAAAAAAAAAATAATAATAATAATCCAATCAAGATGTTCTGGTTCTTTTCATAGGTTTTGAATATTTGCAGCTCTGGTTTTCTGTCTGACTTTCCTCTGCACTCTGTCCCGCGGTTAAAAGTTTAAATTTTTCTCAGAAGAATCAAATCTTCTGTCATCTGTCGATGCTGTGGATCTGTCAGCCAATCACTTTGAAGGCTAAACGGCCCGAGACGCTGGCATTCAGAGATAGTTATGGCTGACCGGATAGCAGAGACAAACTTAGCCTGACAAAAGGCAGCCTTTCTGTGTACAAATGCTGCATTATCCAGTTAATTCCTGTAGCCTTGGATCAAGATTCATTTCCCTACAGACTGATAGAGCGAAGAATGAATTCAGACCAAAGCTGAGAGGCATGACTGTCTGAGCTTTGTATTTGCACAGCAAACAGCGCAGCAGGGGACACAATTTCCAGCCTGCAGGCAAGGAGGCTAATCTCCCAATTAGCTATTAAATGTGCTCATTAAAAACAGCAAAGGCAAATGTCCTGGAATAATACACAAAAACAAAATACATTTTTCTGGTACATTCTTTGAGGCAAGAAACATAAAGTGAGCAGCATTACTACTGTATATGCAATCAGAGACTCTTTGAAGTCGGTGTTTGCAATCGGCTCAAACGCTGCATCGGGGTTGTGTATCATTTTACAGGCCTCGCTTGGCTCCTGTGGTGCTGCATATTATACTTGAGTGGGTAGTTTGTTTGACTCTTAGAATTCAACCAAAATTGCTCATGCCTGGCACAGCATGCTGAAGCCATCCACTGTGGAAAAAACATCAGTGTATCACATGAAATGTTTTGCAAGGAATCTTAAAATGGCAGTTTCAATTTCTCTAATTGGTTAGTTCATTATTGCCACAGCGAACATGAGAGAGAGTAATGATGCACTTTATGATGCCCTCATTCTAGTATATTTAACCCATAATCACTGGAAACCCATTAACAGCATTGTGTTATTGCTCAGTTAGTGTAACCAGATGAAAACACCTACTCAGCACTGAGCTGAGAAAGACTCTTATCTTTTTTTAAAACATTTTGTTTAATATTGACCACTGAGCAGCGGTGTTGGGCACAGGAAAACCCTCCATTCAGAAAGAGGCTGCCTCCTTTGCTGAGTTTTTGAACTCATTTGATTATTCAAATTGTGGGTCTGAGGATTTGTAGGTTGAAGATATATACAGATTGTAAAGCCCTTGGTGGGAAAAAAAAATGTGATTTCAGTCTATATAAATGAAATATGTATATTTGAAATGAACTTGATGCAGTCAGTCACGGGAGCTGCTGCTTTTCTCAAACATCAATTTCCATATTTGGAAATTTTGAAAAAAGTATGGCAATAGGGTCACACACAATACTATCATGATTCTTGGTATCCAAGATTCAATACATTTTTTTTTTCTTTTAGACAGTTCTGGCTACAAATAAACATGACAGTGACAGCCACAACAGGTCCACTGTATGGTCCTACCTCCACCTGGCAAGTCATTTGACAGCTCTTGGCAGTAAAGAAAAAATCCATCCAGTGTACATTAAAGGTTTTGTTGTTATAGTACTTTAATCCATTTGGATACCTTCAAACCAAGATAGCAACCAGAAGTGACATTATACTCATATTGCGCAATAAATATGAATTATATTAAACTTATATTGAAAACAGTCATGACCAAAGATGAATATAGACAAATGGACCTGATATGGTTTTGTAAAATATGGAAAGGAATCAAGCAGAGCAGATCTTTTTGAGTCATTTGGTTTTATGGCTTATTACTTTAGGGAAGAGGCCTCATACCCATATGATAAGACAGTGGGCCCTTTTATTGTTAGTATTTTATAGGACCTTTTATAGCTTTTATTGGTTAGTATAGTGCTAGTTCACACAGAGCAGTGAAGTCACATCCAGCAAAGCAGACTGCCTGATCTTTGAGATGCATGATACAAAAGTGCATCTATGCTTTGGAGCCATGGGAACATAAATAAGGCAATCTCTACTACTTATTTTGACATTTCAACTAAAAGCCACATGCATCTTGTAAAGAGGTTTGAACAATCAGGTTCATCGCAGAGTATCTCGTAGGGCAACTGAGGACAGATAGATAAAACCAAAGGGGAGACAAACATCAAGTCCAGACTGGACATTGAAGAGATGCATATAAATCCTGGAACAGATCTAATTACTAGGAAAAGGACAAATATAATTGTGCTCTACTTTCTGCTCAGTTTTG
The DNA here is from genome assembly GCA_030544235.1 of Lepturacanthus savala. Taxonomy (NCBI): domain Eukaryota; kingdom Metazoa; phylum Chordata; class Actinopteri; order Scombriformes; family Trichiuridae; genus Lepturacanthus; species Lepturacanthus savala. Next base: position 4,091,286 of record CM060461.1, read on the forward strand.
TATACTGTTTTTCCCTATTCTTTCAAATCATGTCCCTGTTCGAAGTCATTTTCTTACAAATGTAGGACATGTAACATCTCATCTTTGTCATGAGTAAACTAATGAAATGAAAAATGAAAATGATTTTGTCTGTTAGACATGTCCTGAACATGTTTCCTGTGACTGAGAAGTCCCGGGTAAATACAGGACAAAAATAAGAGTCAATAACAGAAAACATCCAGAGGAAGTTTTCCTTAACTCATTCCAGACAAATGCTTTCCACTGGGGGGACTGTGGTGGATCATTTGACGAAAATTTGCTTACCATAGTGAGTAGATAAAGTGGTGTTTTAGCTCAGCTAATACTACATGATGTCATGCTATAATGCCCAGAGAGCACCATCACCAATCAGCTATAACCATTTCTTTTAGAAAAAGCAATTGAAGTCATATCGGAGTGAGTAAAAGAAAATAAAAAGATTAAGTTAATATTCTGTCCATCTTTTGTCTGAAAAGTGGATTATTCAGCGATGACCTACGTTCAAGTGTTTGTAAAAAAAATAAATAGAAAAAAAAAACAATGAAATGTTTTTTTTAGTATGTGAAACAATAAATTCTCTTCCCTCTGTTGATGTATTCCCTGTTTACACATTCACAGAACTGAATATTCTGGGGGTGTTGAAGGTTGAAGTGAATTTGGTCAGAAATGCTGGAGGCGGCTGGGAACTTTTGTAAATTTATCCAGCAAAGGAAAGAGCTAAACAGGTTTTGCAGATGATTTTTATTATTTCTGGAGGAAATTTTGCATCCATATTTGCTGCTAAGCGTTTGTGCAGCTTTTTGACCGACATGCAAACAGCAATAGTATTCATGATGACTCAGGCCAAATGAACACACTGTGCAAATTAAACTGACTGAAAGGGGAAACATTAAACAGTTGAATTGGAGCAACAGTAACCTAGAGATCAAATTTAAAACATGGCTGTAAAGTCAGGTCTGTAAATGCTTGATGCCATATTTACATGACACTAATTGGCCTGTTGTGTGTCATAAAACACATTTACGCAAATCTGGTTCCCAGATCACATTAATCGCTGGCAGAACTTTTGGTTCAATTCATGGATTCTGGCACCTTCACTCTCCATCTTTATTTCCAATTTAGTGATGCCGTTAACATTTCTGGAGGACTGACAGAATCACTTCTCTCTTGTGGCTCCATTGTTTAGTAGCCATTGTTTTTGGACGTCGTACAGGGAATTTGTTTGTATGACCTGTTGTCCGACCATGACGGATTGCCAAAGCTGTTTAGAACGGGTGCTCTCAAAGGCAGGGTTGTGTTTCAGTTGCTTCTACACATCAAAAAAGACATGAATTGTTGTACTAAGAATGAAAATAGAGCTAGAGAGCGAATGTGTTTAAATCCTGCTTAATGTCTCACCTCCACACACCTGTCAACACTTCTGATGAAGCATATTGGTGCTATAAAAGAAACGAAAACATTCTTATACAATTTTTTGGGGTTTTCTACCATAATGTTCATGGGTAATTTTAAATTTAAGACTGTTGAAAGTGGTCTTGCTCTTATATTTCAACGGGGAAGAAAAGGTCCTGTTCCCATGAAACCATGCATGATTCTTGCATGTGGGATTCAAATTACGCTGCCTGACAAAATAGTAGATCATACAGTATATTTAGAGATTGGACCATTAATTCAACATTACTTCAAATCCAAGCAAAGAAAATCATGCACTAAAAACCTTTTCCATCATGCATCACAATGCACAGATCACTAACGCTACTGCTCTAAAAACAGATAATCATACAAAACCTGCTATTCAACCATTGAGTGAACTTTGTAGGTCACTGAGTGCAACTCCTCCACCTCATGTATCGATCCTGTACCTGCAGCTTTCTTTGAGCATGTTTTTAACAGTGTTTCAGGTCACGTCTCAACATCATAAATCCATCACTAACGACAGGAATTTTTACAGAGGCCTTCAAAGCAGCTGCTGTCAAACCTTTAATAAAGAAACCAAACCTGGATAATGATAACCTGAACAACTGTACAGCAATGTTCAACCTGCTATTTATCTGTGAGATATATAATAATAATAAAGAAATAAATTCCTTTTTGAAAGAAAATAGCATTCTGGAGGAGTTTCAGTATCTTCAGTCTTCAGAAGATACCATAGCACCGAGACTGCTCTTACTAAAATTATAACTGACCTTAGACTAAACTCTGATGAAAACAAGGTCTTGATTCTTATCCTCTTAGACCTAATTGCTGCCTTGATATGATTGGCCATGACATCCTAATCAATTGTCTCAAAAATAAGTTGGTGTCTCTGACTGTGTGTCAAACTGGTTCAGAACTACATTACATTACATCAGTCGTAGAGATCATGCGACTGAGGAACATGACAGCTGCTATGGGGTTCCACAGTGAAGCTGCCTTGGTCCATTATTGTTCTCTCGATACAAGCTGCCACTCAGCAACATAATCAGAGAGCACAATGTTTGTTTCCATAGTTTTGTGGACAATACACAACTGTAAATATCTGCAAAACCAAGTGATGCTGCAGCTATAAACTCCATCACCAACTGCCGACAGGCAAGAAATAAATGGACGAGCAAGTTTTTCTTAAAGCTAAATGAGGACAAAAGCAAAATCCTACTAGTTGGCCTAAAAGCAAAAAGAGAAATGGGAAAGTTTTAGACAACCTTTAGGACTTTTCGGACTAATTGACTATTGTATTTCAACAATTCATAAAGTAGTTGGAACACACTGTACCATCTGTTTATTTTACCTATTCTATTTTACATTATTTTCCATTTACAGTATTTTTCCCTGCTCAACATTAATAAGTCTTAAATGATAGTTTTTCACAATATGCTTATACTGTTTTTAATGATACTATTATCTGTAAAGCCATAGTACAATGAATGTGTTTGTCAGAAATCAACAATTACAGTTAAAATGACATAGTTTTTGACGAGTATTCTTATGTGAGTATTGTAAGTCTTAGCAATGTCTGTTTTTATCATAATGTAGTTGGCAATATGTGTCAGAATTGTCAGTTAAGGCAATTTAGTGGCTGCCATTCTCTGATTATAGATCATGTCATTTGTGACAAGCACTTCAGATCCAAACTGTAATTGTACAAAAATCATACCAAAATGTTACAAGACAATGCAAAATCATTCAACATGAGGTGGGTGGTAATGGAGATAAAAAGAAATTACCTTGAAAATAAAAGCTGTCTTGACTGCTTAATTTAAAGGCATTCTCCTGCCTGTCACGACCCTGCCTCCGGCAGCTAGGGGTCAACCTGTAGCCTGGGTCATAAAAAGGAGAGGTTGCCACTGGCCTGCGGGCCTGTGTGGATGAGGTGACCCTGCAGGCCAAGCTTAACAGGTGAGGAGGTGGGGTGGGGTGTGTGTGGTGTGTGTGTGTGTGTGTATGTGTGTGTGTGTGTGTGTGTGTGTGTGTGTGTGTGTGTGTGTGTGTGTGTGTGTGTGTGTGTGATGATCATAAAATATGATGAGGTGATTCAGTCTCTCCTTTGTAGAAGTCACCTCGAGCAGCTCTCAAAGCCGGATTGACAGTGGTTTACCTTCCTGTGGCTGACATGTCTGTCATTCCCCCGGAATTCCCCCAATCCAAACCCCATTTTGCAACACTGCCACAACAGGTGAGTTTCCTTGAGAGTATCGGTGGCAGAGCATCTGAGACCTGGTCTCTGCATTTGCCCTGTAATAGGTGTTTCTGACAGCCACTTTATGTTGCTCAATAGCCTGTCTGTTTCACTAATTCTACAGCTTTTGGCATGTAAAAGCAGCTGTCAGCACCATGTTTCTTAAATTACATATCTGTGAGGTAATTTATAAGAGCAGCAGAGTGTGTGTGTGTGTGTGTCTGTGTGTGTGTGCATTCGTGTGCATGTGTGTGCATGTGTGTGTGTGTGCGTGTGTGTGAGAAGAGGTCCTTGTTAGCAATTCTGAGAACCAATGACTGCTTGTGTTTGTTTACTTGAGTAGCTTTATAATGACACGAGTGAGTCACCTGTGTGTATTTTAAAGTGCAGCTCAGTAATTGTGCTTCCAGTTAAAGACGTGTTAATCAAAGTTTCCGTAACTAAGGAACAGAAGAGCATCAAAATAGACTCACCCACACCCACCACATCCGTAGCTATAGGTTTCTATGGTGAACATGCTAGCTATCATCTGATCATTATCATATCAAACTGAGAGAATAAAATTTGCATTAATTTAGAAGTGTTTCTGACCATGTTCCATTTTCCTCAGGTATTGTGTCTGCCGTTGAGCTGCATAAGTGAACAGAGTATTTTCTAATGAGCACCTATGAAGTAAATATAATATGAAAACTAAAGAATGTGCTAAAAAAAAAAGTTACATATTCATGTATAAATCATATAATATATATATATATATATATATATATATATATATATATATATATATATATATATATATATATATATATATATATATATATATATATAGAGAGAGAGAGAGAGAGAGAGAGAGAGAGAGAGAGAGAGAGAGAGAGAGATAAAGCAGGTTTAAGTGTGTTTTGACTGAAACATAATGTTTTATGATCTCATCCATCAGGTTAACAACACTGCTCCTAATTCACATAATGAATACCATCTTTTTTTTTTCTTTTGTTCTAAATCATTTTTTGTGTCATTCTGGGCAATCCCTGAATCTATGCCTACAGCCTCCAGTAGATGCGTCACTCTGTTTGGTGCAGCTTTAAGAAACACCGGACAAGAAGCAGACTAAATGTTTCCTTCAGTGGCCATAAAACTATAAATGATGCTTTATCAGAGCCAAACCACCCACAGAAGTTTTCTGAACATCCCATCACAGTTTACACATCCCCAAACTGCACACAAAGCCTTTCATCAACAGGTTGCAAAGGTCATAATGTTATAAGAAGATACTTGACGAGTGAGGTGGATGTGGTGGCTGGTCAAAATTCCAATGTGCATGTGGAAAATAGAAAAGGCACATGAGGGAAATGTGGAATATTCACTTATACCCTTGAAAGTTAATTTTTCTTCATTTTTGGGGGAGGGGCGGGATGCTTTTCAAAATCCCTTGGGGCATCTTTGAATCTCATTTGCACAAACTGTTAATATTTTATGATGTAGAACATTTTATTATTTTATACAGTATGAGCAAATTAATAATTAAACAAAGCTCAAGAGAGCTGGAAGGAGAGTATGCTTGTCTGTTTGAACTTTGCGCCGGTGTGTATGTGCAATGCATACATGGACAATCTGTATATCTGTAACCATGAATGTGAGGTCATATATAGAATTTGTAATTTATGTGCTTGTTCATGCACGCATACTGACACATACACACTCACATGGAGGTGCCTGGGGACTTTACAGCATCACAACACCAAACTACTGAGGTGTTGACTGTGACCTCTGACCTCATCTGACAGCTGGTTCAGCTGGCTGTGTGTTGTTGACCCCATCAGGTTAAAAAAAAAAAAAAACAACCTGCGACTGAATCTTCTCGACACAGCTGTGTTCTTAAAACCTTTTATTTATTTTTTTTAAAGACAGGTCAAAACCTCACATAAACCTAAAACTTGTTGTTTCAAACTTATTTCTTGAATCTTAAAGGTACAGTGTGTAGTATTTTAATGGCAGAACAGGTGCAAATCTTCGCTCAAGACCTCACTCGGCTCTTATGCAAACCAACAATTGACAACACACCTCACTATCTTTATATATATTTTTTGAACTTGACAACACTCAGGTGAAAAGGGAAAAAAAGGTGATCACAAAAACAATATAATTATAATAACCTTTATTTGTATATCAGTTTTCACATGAAATTAGCTTAATGTACTTCACAAAAAATGCAATATAAACATTTAAGGCCTTAACAAATCAAAGTTTCAGGGGTATTAAGTTGACAATAATGATTGTATAGTGATTTAAAAAAATGTTTAACACTGTCAACATCACCTAAATATTTCTATCTTCAAGACAGGACCTTATAGATGGTGTTATTGTTTGCTTCATATACAGAGCTTCTGCCTGTGCTGGCAATTTAATGATTTATAATGTGTATGTATGTGTTGTACATATCTCCAGATATCAGTAAGCTTTTATAGCATACATTTTCAAGTCATTATTCAACTGAATACAGCCATTCAAAAACAGTTGTGTCAGTGAATTCCCACAGATAACACAGCACATTACTCTTCTCTTTTTTTCTTTTTTTTTTTTGCTATCAACTGTTTTTATTGATTTCTGCATAATTCCAAATACAACCAATTAGATGCACCGATCAATGCAATCAATTTAGCACATTACTCTTCCTGTTCAAAAAGCAGCCACACCATTTCAACATGAATCACAGTGTTGAGACTGACATTTATCTCCTATAATAAAACACAAGACATGGTAATGAAGCAGAAAAGGCAGCCTACAAAACAACTACTAAATGTCCCTGTAATAAAATAAAAATATGGTCACTGACAGATCAAAAGAAAAGTATTCTTTTGTTTCACCTCTGTTCTTGGTATTATTATTTTAGAAAACACTTTTATAATCCTTTTCAGTCATTATGAGTAACTGTTGCATCTACTGTTGATCTTGTTTGTAGTCTAAGCTGCTTGTGTATTGGACATCGTGTTTGCTGGTTGCAATTTTTGTAATATATGTAGTATCTGAAGAAAAATACTATTACCACCACTATTATTGCTATTATGTTAGTTTTATTTATATTAAATATTATTTATAGTGTTTAGGCTAGAGCTAAATTATAAATACATTTAACCCTCCATTGCATGGCGTTTTTTCTAAGAAGCTGTGATATAAAATATCATATAATATGATATTTATATAATAATATATGTTTTTACAGTTCAATTCAATGTTGATGTTATACATTTTTTCTAATATGCGAAAACAGATTCTATTTGGAAATAATATGAAAAATTCCTAGTGCATATAACCTAATAGTGTCCCATTTAGTTACATAGCATGAAAATATCCTAACACTAAGCTTACAACTTTGTCTTATATATTTTTAGGATATCTATTATTAAGGCAATTTTGAGTGAAGTAGAAGTATAAAAACATTCAAAACATATTTTACCAAAACATCCATGCCATTCCATGCAATAGAGAGTTAATGTGTCAAATAAATAGGATAGTTTTTACTCTTGAAGATTCATCGGACTTACAGGTGCTGTTTGCTGTTTCTGTCGGCCTCTAGGGGTGAGTGCAACATAGTTTTTTTTCGGAGAAAGACCTGCTCCCCATGTGAATTATATAGTATATATTATATTATATATATTGAATTATATACTAATTAAAATGTATTAATGAATGTTATATTCATTTTCTATGCTGCTAAACCTTACACACTTTATATTTTCTCAAGAGAATTTGAAGGAGATTTTTGAATGAAAGTTAATTGGCAGCATCTAGAAACTGTTGGTGGCACTGCACTTCAAGTAACTTCCTCAGTCTCAAGCTGTGGTAGCTGCTGCTCGGCCAATTTCAAACCAGTAAAGGACTTAAAGGACAAAACCATAAAAGACAAAAATCGTTCATGTCAAATCACCAAAACTGCACCTTAACTTTAAAACTGTGTGTTATGCAGGTTCCTATTGCTCATAGTAAAACGCTGAAAACATGTTTTCAGGGCCTTTAATAGAGACATCTTGAAAGGCCATGTTTCATGTCAAACCATGTCAGATTACTTTGGAAAAACAGCAGTGCTAACAATACACAGACTATATTTCCCATAAACCTGCTGCTTCCTGTCACAAAGAGTAACCTGTTCGTTGTCCCTCCTCCTGTTCTGCTTCTTTATTTTATCTCTGACTTTATTGAAGGGCATAAACATCCGATGTCCTTTCACTCCTTCCTCCATCTGCCATCGCCAGTAACTCAGCTTAGTTTTGCTGTGAATCAACAGCTCCTTCTTTTTGTTTCAGGCCATAAATCTAACCAGTAGTTTTCCCTCCAAATCCACTCTAGTATCCAAAGGTTAAATATGCAGCATGGCGACGTTTTTTTGGGTGATCATCCTGCTCGTTTGTCGTCATCTAAAAAAATGAAGGTTATCAGGTCATATAAAGAACAGCTGGGCCACTGGGTCAAATCTTGGCAAGCATGTGACATTTGGAGACAGTTAAAGTCATGATCTTATTATCTAAATCCTTTCTGTGTTTGTTATGCAAGATGAAAAACAACAGTTACACCACAGCTTGTTTTTTGGTTTAGTTTTTCTCTCCTTGTCTCCTCTGGTTGTAGCTATTGATTGGTTGAATATGCAAAGAGCAGGAGAACAGCTGGTACATGTTGTGCTCTGGCGTCAGGCCTACTCTCCCAGGATTGCGTACATGGGTGTAAATCTTGGAAGAGACGTACTTTTCTGGTCTTGTATGACCCAGTCAGGGTGGTGAGGCGGGCCCGAAGCTCTCTGACTGAAAACAGATGGGGTGAAGAACTAGGGTTCAGACTGATGGGATTCATTTTTATCTTGGTTTGATTTCTTCTCGTGTCAAATTGTCTTTGTTTTCCTACTGTGGTTGTTTTTTTATTATTTTCAGTAAAACTTAATTTGATTTGCCTCTTCTCCTCTCCACACCTCTTCACTATTTTCCGCTTCCTCTTCACCTTTTCCTTTCATCTCCTCTCCATTCTGCTGTCCTCATCCCTCCTTCCTGATTTCTCTTCCCTGTTATCTAGTTATTTTTTCTCTCCTTTCAACACGCTGCTATTTAGTTGTCTTCCTCTCCTGCTTTCCATAGTTTCCTCTGCCATTCCTGCATGATTTTGTCATCCCACCTCCCTTTCTCCAGTCTCTTTCTTTCTCCCCCCCAATCTTTCTCATCCCTATAACCCTTTCCTTAATTCCTTCCTGTCTCCTCATCCTCTCTCCTCACACATCATCCTCATAACAGCTCATGGAATGACAGGATAACATATGAAGCCAATCATCCCTGGGAGTGGCTCTGACATTTTTTTTTTTCTTTAATTTTTTTCTTCATTTTTATGATTTTTCTGGCCCCACAAGGATTTTCTTTCATTGTCTCCACTGTTTTATCTTTGTTTTTTGATTTAAAATCACAGCTGTTTTTTTAGAATTCCATTGTACTATTGTTACAGCCACTTACAGCGCAGATAGTTTACAACTGTTATGCATTTAGCTGGTGCTGAGCTCCAGCCTTTTTTGGTGATGTAAAGTCAAGAAAGAAACATCTTTTATTTACGTGCACACGCTTTAGTCCATATCCTTTTGGGTACTGTTTTCATAAAATATAGAAAAAAGCACAACGCAGCTTCCCAAGGGCACGTGTGTGTTTCCAAAACAGCTGAAGGCACTTGTGTTTGTCTTTTCATCTAAATTCATCAGCATCTAAACAAACAGGTCTCATGCAGTGGCAGAAATCTTGAATTATGTGAAGACCTGTTTTTTGCAGCCTGGAACTATATTCCACATTATCTTCTTATTTTCATGTATATTTTACATGGGGAATCTTTAATTTTTCATCAGTGAGTCATTGAAATTGTGTAAAATGTATAAATCTTTTAATGAGCTTTATAATGTATATCATGTATACAATAGGCTTAATAATACACTAATACTGACATATCTACCCTGCTTGTAGATCTGGGCCATGAGCCTGTGTGAATGGTGCAGCATGTAGCAGCTCTTTAATGAACGATCTGGGTTGCTGCACTTTCAGATTCCTAATGCAGACCCCCTTCTCTCTCTCTCTCTGTCTGTCTCCATCTCTCTCTCTCTCTCTCTCTCTCTCTGTCTCTCTGCTGGCAGGTCTCTGGATAGCAGGTTTTAACAGGGGTCCCTGTTGCCCAGCAATGCAGCCGCTTCATATCGGCATTACACTGTCTTTTCAAATTCATATCTCCCCCGGGTCCCGTGGGTGGCAGCTTTTGGATGCAGCCTAATCAGAATTCTCCTCCTTGTGAGTCCACAGCCTGTGTGTGTGTGTATGTGTGTGTGTGTGTGAGTGTGTGCATGTAAAGGATAAGTATAAGAGGATAGAGGTATCTCTAAGGTCTCACATGTGGGCGCTGAGACTGTTCAGAGATAATTCTTGCTGTGTCGTGCGAGATTTCATCTTGACAGAAAAGGCTGGGATCATACATTTACGAGTGTGTGTGATAAGCAGGGGTGTGGCTGAGCATCAGCTCGAAGAGGGAACAGCAAAACCTAAGTCTGTTGAAACATGTTTATTACAACCCGAAGCATTTCCCTCCTGCAGCTCAGTTCACCAATCAATGTCATCCTGATGCCCGAGTCCTGCATGAACTGAGGTGTGGTTCATTAGAACTGAGAAGGTAATGCAATCCAGCTATAGGAGACAACCCTAAATTGAAATCTTTGCAGGGTATTAGGTGACAGATGGCGACATCTGTTAGCCTGCAGTTCCAGGCACTTGCAGGTGAAACAAAATGAACTGAGAGAAAACTGTGGTCTGGACTGATGTTCATATTCAGCTATTTCCTCACCTGATACCACAGAAATTAAATTATGACAGACTGGAGGCCATCATGCACAGTTCAAGTACAGACTTGAAGGCTGTACATGGAGGTAAATACCCACTATCACTGCAGGTGGCTGATCCCTTTTGGTCACTTTTGAGAAAGAATGTGCTCAGGAAATGGACTCGAATGTACTATGATTTGAAATATAGTAAAAACTGCACTTGTTACATGGTTTATATGTAAACTAGGCGTTTGGAAAATAATGAAAAACTTTTCAATGAAATCCAATACAACTTAAAAATACAGTAGAGAATAAAGTTCATTATATGCAGCTTTGGAGCAAAAGAGCCTTGTAAACTCTTAATAGATTGAAACATAATGAATGCATTTTCCTCTGACTGTGCAAACCTGCATAGATTGTCCACATATCAACTTAGTTAAAAATACTCTAAGTTATTAATGGGAAGATTTTAATCACAGATTAATTACTGCACCAAACCAGGTAATAATTCATTCAATCCAAAATAAGAAACTCAATTTTGGGAGGAAATGAAAACCGGTTCCTACCAAAATCATGCTTTGTTTTTTAGTATCTTAGTTGATCAAAACATTTGTGGACTGTTTCTTAATGAACTTATTTCATGAAAACATAAATAAAACAAATTTTAAAATTTTCTACTGCAAAATAACTTTTTATCAGGGGCGGGACATTAGTGCATTAATTATGATTAATTCATGACAGAAGCACCAACCCTATGATATCATTTAGATACAAAACATGTCGCAGTGAGCACAGAAACTCTAAAGCTGTTGGCGGTTGTGGTTCTGGTTCTGAAAAAAACAAGCGTCCCAAACCCAAGCAAATGACTGGGTTCATCAGGAGGAAAATGATTAAGTCAACATCAGAAACACTGACGAATTTCCCAGGACTGTAGACCACTAATCTGTGGTTGAAGGTAAGAGTTTAGAAAATTAATTAGAAAATCATGGGACCTGTTTAGAAAAAAAATCTTTTACATAAAATAAATGCTGCTTTTGCGTCAAATATCATCATGCAATTATTTGCTATTAATTAATTACAAAACCTATAATTTATTAGATTCATTTTTTTAATCCCACCCCTACTTTTTATTAATAACATATAGTATGTTATACATTTAATTCTATTTTTTATTCTTATTGAGGACTAGCAAAGTAAGATAATCTTTATATTAATAAATACAAGTAATTATAAATTTTGATTTATTTACCTGGAGTTCAGCACAACTGCTTATATAAGTGATGGTTCTATTTAATTTATTTAAGCTGTTGCAAAATGACATACTGAAAAAGATATTTATCAAAGACAGATAAGTGATATCACTAGAGAAAAAACAACTGAAAACAATCAATCCTAAAGTTTGGAAGACATTCTCAGCTGTTATTCAAGAATTCAACCGTCTAAAACTCTAATCTGCTTCATCAGGACTGTGGGTGTTGTCTTTTGTCAGAGTTGATTTACAGTGCTGGCAACATGAGCAAACAACTTTTATTAGATTTTGATTCAAATGCAGCTAAATTGCGATTGGTGCACAGTCGTTGAAGCTGCACCCACCCACTTCAAGTCACAGACACAAAACATAAAATACATGAACTCCCTCATATTTCAACACCAACTTTGGCAGAAAATGTGCTCACACAGGACCCCATCACCTTCAGAAAGAAGTGGATTGAGGAAATAGGCTTTCAGGGCCTTTTAAAGTGTGCTCAGACTGAATGGGAAGCAAACTGCGGAGCTGATGTGATTGCATACAAGGGCAATGGAAAGACATAAGTGGACCTGAGGGGAAGCAGATTTGCTTGCAAATTTAGGTAAAGAGGCGAGATGAAAATGTTTCAGCTTGAGCTCAATATTAAAGGTTATCCCTGAAGCTGAATGTGATCTCTTCCAAGTTAATCCCCAATGTTTCAACTGTAAAAGAAAAAAAACTGCTGTTAAAAAGAAATATTTCTGATGTCATTTTCCAACTGAACTGAATCAATTTTTAAGATAGTTGTGTGTCACATGGCACAAATGATCTTTAATCACATTTTGCTGAACAAAGATATGACTGATCTATTTAATTATGCATTTTTGTCAAGTAATTTAAACAACAACCTTTTCTATTTTTTCCTTGACCTCAGAGCAGAAGGAAAATCTCCAAAATGGCAAACCATTTACTGGTCTCCTTGCTCTTGTCCTGCCACTCCTCTGTGGCTAATTGATGGGTGAGCGGCTTTAAAGGAGATGTGTAAATGAGTCCAAACGACTGGGCATTCGCAGGCCTCATTTCCTCAGTGATTAGATCAGGATCTCCTCCCATGCAATGATGTTTTCATTATCCTCCACTCCTCTCCTCCTTCTCCTCTCTTTTCTCCTCTTTCCTTTTGTCCATTGGGCGAGGCAGCCGGAGCCCGGCAGTGCACTGAGACAATACAGCACAGAGCGTCATCGCTCAAGATGTGATCATCTGATCATCTGACGGTAAAGAGAAGGTCACCTGAGCACAAAATGAGCTCCAATGAGTGGTCAGAGGCTATCAATACATCCACAAACTCTCTGCCTATTTTTAGAAAATTAAAAACTCATCCTTCAAATTGCCAAATGAATTACTAATGGTTGCTGTACTAATAATTGTTGCTCATCCTTTAACGGCATCAAATACCCGCAGGCTACATGTTCTTTATGTTTTATTTAAAGTCCACCTCCGCTCAAAAACACATTTTTCTTCTTCTTGTTCCACCAGTTGGCTGCTTGAGCTTCTCTGTGCAGAATGATGTATGTACTGAGTTTGACAGTAGAAGGCTGTTTTCACATTCACCAGCTGAAAGCGGAAAGTTTCTCTGAGCTCATCGAAAATCTGATTTTAAGGGGCGTTCCTGCCAGCATGATTTGTGATCACAAGTAATTTGGAAGCCAATCCTGGTCCTGGTTCACTCCGTGTATGCAAGTGTGATGTGGAACCTTGAAAATAAGGAAAATATGTATATATTCATAGCTTCTGCAATTATTAATGGCAAAATTATTATATTTAAATATCCTTTTTTTGTAGTAGAATACATCAGACTCATTTAATTTGTCCAAATCAAGACTATTAATACATGTTTGGACAGGATCTCTAATAATTTAAAGATGTATTCATACATTTTCTGGCATTTCTGCTGAAAACAACAGGCCCCAAATGCAACATTAGCATTTGTTTTGGAGTTCAGTGTCTGTCTGTCCAGCTGATTAATGCAGGTCCAACGTCTATTGACCTTTTAGCCCATTCAGCCTCCACTAACTGCAGAGAAAAAAGTATTTGGAACTTTAGCTTCTAGATGTTTAACTTTCTTAGCAGCTAAGTGTTTATTTGCTGGTGGGTGCTACGCAGGTGTGTGGTGGGTTTATCTGAGCTTTTTATTTTTTTTCTTTTACTGAGAACAGCTGCTGCTGCTGTTTGAAATGGACTTGATGAGAGCTCCGAAACGAAATCATCCAGTAGATGTGCTGCAAAACCAAAACCTCTTCAAATCCTAAAATGAACTTAAACTTTTGTTATAATGTGGCACTGTATACATCAAATTGACTTGAATTGATTTCCTATAAAATCTTAAAAAGGTAACATACGTATTGTATTTATAGATGTGTTTTTTATTGTTTTCAAAATAAGAAATACAAGATTTGATTTCAAAAATGTTTTTTATATATTCCAAAATAAATATGACACTTAAACCTCTGATTAGTGTCATCTTGATATTTGGAATGGCGAGGTGCAATTTACTTTGTCTCCCTCTGTGCTTACTTCCACCTCGGTTGATTTTCTGTTTCCCAAAATAGATTATGATTTTCCTCCAATGATGCCGCCTCATTTATCTACAGCAGCAAGAAAAACACATTCAAATAAAATGGAAATGTCAGGCACACAGTCAATAGCTGTAATTTAGCTCATCAAATATATGGAACTGATATACTATAAATGTGCATGTGTTTCCACGGATAATTTACAGGCATGCAATCGGTAAACCTGACCTTAAAATGAGTGCTATATGAAAACTGTATTAATATTAACTCTGAGTTGATTTTTTCTTCTATTTCTCTCTGTGTTTTACCCAATTCAATATCCTTTATTGGCACGAGTGTCATGATAAAAGCAATACAGCCAAAGTGTCTGGCTGCATGTCCCCAGCCAGCAGGGCGTTAGTTCCTGTTATAGACTATATTTACCTGACTCTACCACAGAAATATCTGACAGCCTCAGATATCTGCCTTCTGTAGCCGACCTGCTCATTGTAATGGGGAGATTGTTCCTGATTGCATTGATCTGAGACTATATTTAGAAGCCAACAGTGTACAAAACATTTATCAGTGTCTGTGAGCTTCTTCAGCTCTGGAGAACACTCAGCCTGTCTGATTTCTTTTTCTCTGCTTTTGGCATTTGTTTTCTGCCTTTTTTATTTGTCTCCGAAGAGCAGCAGTGATGTGTCTGTTCAGTGGCTGTGGGTTTGAACCCAGTGACTGTGGGAAACTGGGCAAATTCCAATGAGTTCTTTACAACTTAAAAAACCAATGGAGTAGATGGGAAGCATTTAAAGAGCAGCACTGGGGCTACTGGATGCTGTTTAGTACAAATATGAAGTAGAAGATATGAGCCAGCGTCAGTGCTGTTTTCTGCTGATATGATTGGATGTGTCACTTTGAAAACGATTTATTAAAACTGGCAGAAAATGATGGTTACGGGCAGCTTTAACATTAAAAGAAATCAGCATCTCCTTTCAATAACACACACAGTGTCTATAGTCATTGACTCACAAAAACATAACATTCATATGCAGATACACACAGATTCATAGATCATGATCTTACATGAGGATTAAGATGGGTCTTGTCTATGCATGTTAAGATAGCACGAATAACATAATCTTATTCTAACCACAAGGGACTCATTTCAATGAAGACCTCGGTTACGCTCTGCAGAGCCTGGACTTCTCTCACAGCTCAACTAGTACATCTTAATTACTGATTTCATCTTGTGATGATTTTCAAAGTCTTATCTGTAACAAAAAAACAAATACAAATATAATATTCTGCCAGCAGGGAGAGATAAATTTGCTTTTTCTGATACAAATCAGCATCACAAATCCAACATTGATGAAGAGAGTGACATCATCCTGAAACAACTAAATGATATATGTCTGATTTGGGAAAGGCGTCTTTTACTACGCACATCTAAAGAAAGTAAATGTTTTCTGTGTGCCTTTGTAGAGCGCTTTTTAAATCTGTTTAAGAGTCCTATATAATGAAGATTTTTTTCTTTTATATAACATATCCACACACAGACATAGCTAGATTATTTATGTATTTTTCATATCTTTTCCTTTATGGAATTCAAAATGCAAATCACACACATGATCTGGATGTTCACACACACACACTCGCTCACAGATACACACTGCAGGCAAGTTGTGTTTTTTTTTTTCTTTTTCTTTTTTCTTTCAAATTTCAGCTCATATGAAATGGGAGGCAGTATGATGTCCTCAGGGAGTAGATAGGAGTTGAGTTACACGCAGTTTAAGTGTCTCCCTGCTGCACGGTGTGTTCCATAATGTTACTCCTGCCAACACTAAAGAGCACAGAGGCCAGCTATGCTGAGCTTGCACTTCTAGTTTCCCGTTTCCCAGTATTAAGGAAGAAAGTTCAAACCCAGAGATGCACCAAAAGAAAAAAAAAGATGGGTGCAGATGACAAGTTGATATAATTGATTTCAGTGCATGCATACCTCTTGTAACTTCTTGTATAGGATAAAAAATGTTCCTTTACTTGAGAATAATGCAATCCTCCACCAAAACAGATCAATAACTTGCTATTGCTTCCAAATACATCTAGTTTTTAACTTCACTTTTAAGCTGAATTTATTCCTTGACCTTCCAAACATCACCTTAGGATGTTACATATTTTGAGTGATGTGAATTTCACAACATCCTGCAGCAATTACAGGTAAAGGAAGGAACAGCAGCAGTTTAGACCTGCAGATGTCACGTTTATTCTGCAGTTATAGCACTTGCAAACAGTGATTATCCAATGGTCCAGCAGCACAGTGCTGGTTACATCTGAACACACCTTTACAATTGCTTTTTATATTATATTATTTATATTTTTGCATCACATCACCGTGTAATGAGAAAGTTGGACATTGGTAAGTGAATTAACCACAGAAAATGACTCTGGCTACTTTCACACTGCTGTATTTTTGCCCCAAGGAGAGTTTTTAATTTAAAAATGATCTCTAGGTCAGCAGTGTTTTCACTGGTCTCCATGTTAGTGTATGGGAACGAGTAATGTGGACATTGGCCATAAATGTAGCAAAAGACACCAGTTTTTACACAATAATGTAATAGTGTGGATAGCCTCTGCATTTCCCATCTGTTTTTTAGTTTTTTTCAGCTCGCTATTTACTGTTTTGGTTCAGTGTTGTTTTCAGCAGAGGCAGGCTATTTTCAGATAAAAAATAATAATAATAATAAATAAAAATGAAAAAAGAAATTCTGTTGTACTTTTGCACGGCACCAAATGGACAGACAGTGAATGTAGTGGAACATTTGGTGCAGCCCAAACCAGAGCCAAAATAAAAAGCACTAAGTGTGTTCGCAGGATGTTTCTTCCTTAACTAAAAGTGTAAACTATCTATCAGTGAGTGACAAAAATCGATTTGTAAAGTGGCTGATTTAAGACCTATCCATCAGTGAGTCAGCCGAACATGCAGCTTCAAACTATCAATCAATCATTCAGTCAATCAGCGCCTTAATTCAAAGTGCAGTGGGCCCAACCAATTCAAAAGGTATTTAAATTGTGTTTTTTTTTTTTTTTTGGAAAAAGGATTCAGAACAAGATAAATACAGTTCAATCTCCCTGAGTAACTACTATCTGTTCCACAGCAAGACGATATCGATGACTGACAGTCCTTGAGCGAGATGAACAGAGATACCCTGCAGTAAAATGTAGAGGTGAGATGATGTTGCTATAGTAACCAAATAACGTTTCCGCCCCGCACACACAGTACTGTAGTTAATCAACCTGACCAGACAGAATGAGTCTCTATTGTTAACCACTGACGTTGGCTTCAGAGGAGAGTTTAATAATGTCATGGAAATTGGCACAGCCCCATGTCTCCAGACTCTGCACCTGTTCCATGTCGCTCGCCTGTGATACAATACAGTATGTATGATGTGTCATACTTCACTGTCCCGTGGGAAAACTTGTCTTGGACTCACAGCAGTGCTGATTTACCATAATCACACAACACCATAAGGTTATACAAAATCAATATCAGCAGAGAGTCAATGAATAAATAATTTCCAATACATTCAAACATCTACTCAACAGCCCCATTCTTGTCTCATCCATGGATTTATTTTTTTAAGGCTGCACATCCACCAGAGCCAGTAAACACAAATTGCACAATCCCTGCAGGCAACAGCACATTACCTCTTGGTGTTAGTATTTCAAGTGTCAAAGGTAGGAATATAACCTTAAAGCGTCACACAGAGTATGATTTACCTGTATATAAATCAGGTAAGGTTATACGTTCCATAGCAGATTTCACAAAATTAACTAAATATTAAAACAGACACAAATACAAGTGCAAAAAAAAACAATCTGGAACGTTGCAGTGCAATTCTACTGATAGAACCTCCTTTTGGCTCCCATTCTTCTTCTTTTTTTTTTTTTTTCTCAGTCTCTGTCTCTGTCACAATGCTGTCCCTTTAATAAGTCTGCTTTAGGAATTGTATTTTTAATGTTTTTTATTACTTACTATTACACGGTCAAATTCCCTCTAAAACGGAAGTGTGCACCCTCCTTTTCCATAATATACAAACAGATATTTTGATGAGAAATCAACAACAAGACAGATATCAAAATCAGACAAATCAGACAAACACTAAATAAACTTGTATTTATTTATTTAATTATTTGTTTTTTTTCATCTTGTTACATAGTCAAGAGAGTAAAATATAAATAGCTGACGGAGCCAACGTCAGAGGTTCCAGAGCACGCTCCAGCTTGCTCTGCCTCAAATTAAGTCCTGGATTTTATATCACAGCTTTGTAGAAAAATGAAGATAAGCAACACTATGCAATAGAGGGTTAATGAGATTTGAGGATTTATAGTAGCTTCCCACGTGGGCGTTGATTGAGAACTTTGATTGACGGGTCACTCTCCTGCTGCTCTCTCCTGCTGCGCTGAGTTGGACTAGTGTTGCGATATTCCTGTCGGTTTGCTTGTTTGATGAGGATATCTGCACAATGTAGCTGAACCAGTCGAGTGTGTGCCACTTGGTGCTCCTAGTAAGCCACTAATGCAAACCAATGGGTGACACCATACTTCGTTGCATCCATCTTTATAAACGCACTGTGTTCACAGCCCAGTGCCGTTCCTGAAGAGACAAACACAAACGGTTAATCTTACTTCCAAAAAAGCAATTTAGAGACAAATTACAATACCGTGCCATTACCACAAAACTCTGTATTTACTGAAAGAGTGAATGCAAAGAGACAAATGTGGTCAAATAGAAGATGCAAAAAAAGCACAATTTTTAACAGAAATTGAATTTAGATGACATTGGCAGTTTAGTATTGGAACACATGTTCTCTGTCCTTTTCAAATGGTTGGAATCAGCCAATACACAACCCCCTTTTGAAAACAGATCAGTCCCTCTGCATCAAGCCAAAAACAGCAGCTGATTTTGTGCTACTGAAGCTTATTTTACTGTCAAAGTGACCTGGGAGATTCACGCAGAAACTTCAGGCCTGAAGAAATATAAAAGCGCAATCGACTGTTCTGCTGTTCTGCAGCCCAAAGCGCTACATATAGTGAGCTATTGTGTCTTAATTCCATTATCTTACTCTATTGCCAGACAATTTTGGCAATTTCAATAAATACCACTTAATGTCAACGTGAATTACTTCAGGGAATGATCGGATGAAAAGAAATCCTGAGACAAGCAGGCAAGGCACTCTGTGTAAAATAGATTACATACGCTTTAAAAAGCTAATGAAATCACAGCAAAATTATCTTCCTGCACATTAAGATAGTTTGTGCAAAATTAATCTGACACATGCTCAATATGTCTGGATACAAAGTGCAACCACTTGCCAAGTTCAATAGTTAGTGTTGGGTTAAACATACAAAAACATTAGCAGCAATGTTTTTTATGGATAAATACATACTTTGATCTTTTATTTAAGTAATTAAATTTCTCCCGGTGCTTAAAATGGCAACAAAAGGTGATTCCAGTGCTTAAATGCTTTCATAAACCCTAGGAAGCAGCTCAGAGAGCCTCTTCAGAACTGTAGAATGGTGCCCCCCAGTGTGCAAACACACACAGACACATGGTCATGCAGTGCAGCTACATATTATGCAACAACCACAGACATCAGGCCATTTGAATGGATACGGAATATGGTGAAGTGAAACTCTCATTTCAGTGAATGAAAGTATGAGTTTCAGGGTTTCATGTTACATCTTGCAAGTTGCTTCACGCTAAATCTGTCAGTCTGTCTCTCTGTCTCACTATCATCCAGCCTGTCTCATTATCTCTGTTCAGTATCTCTCTCTCTCCCTCATTATGGCCTCAACCTCACCCCTGCTCTCACTTTTTAAATCTCTTCCCTTTTTTTTCTTGTTCATCAGTCTAAACTATGACTAACTTTAAACTGAAAAGTATCATAACTCTAGTCAAAACTTAATATATAACCCCTTCAATATATCTAGACTGGCCAGAATATCACTTTGGAAGATTATTGTTATTTTTTCTAATCGTGTGGAGACCTCTTAGATATAGGAATAAAAGAATACACACCCGCACATACACACACGCAGTCTGTCTCACTCCCTTTCTTGCCAACTCCAGCCAATGCTGTGCATTCGCGCTTAGTCAGCTGAAAGTATGGATGCATCGTCTGAACCAAAAAGCGCTTTTGCATTCCTGTGGCAGAATCTAAAGGACCATTTCAGTAAAAATCAGCCGTGCCGTCCTAATGAGATCAAGATGGATTATGAGCTGCACTCTGCAGCGAGCTGCCAGCGCCTGACACGGCCCACCGTGCGCTGGGCTGCTGTTCCCCAAGATGTAAAAGGGCGACTTTTAATCTCATTTCCCCCCTCGTAGAAAGGCATAATAAGTAATCATGTTACCCATCAGCCCGACTCTGTGCTTGAGTTACGTGCATTACTGACAGTGAGAAATGGACTGTCTGAAATTTAACCCAGCACTTACCCCTAAAGAGATATATGCTACTGTGTTGTGTGTGTGTGTGTGTGTGTGTGTGTGTGTGTGTGTGTGTGTGTGTGTGTGTGTGTGTGTGTGTGTGTGTGTTTGTGTGTGTGTTTGTGCTTGAAGAAAAAGAGGAAGGAGGGAGGATATTCCAGTGAGTTATAAAAAGTGAAGTCAAAGGGCATCAGTCTGCAATTTCAAGAAAAATCTCCTAAAGTCTGCAGACTAGAACAGCATTTATTCATCCGTCCGCTTCACCTCCACACACGGATCCAATCAGGAGAATCACTCCTGCAGATGACGAAACCATGTAAATCAAACCTATTATTGCAACATCTGACTGTCTGAGTTTGCTTCTGAAGTTTCCAACAGGCTTGATTTGTCCAACAGGATGACGTTAACAGGCAGGGAGGAAGCTTTGTGTGTTAAAAGTGATTTAAAAGAGGAACTTCCCTTCACGTGACTTCTCTTCTCTGGAAAACACAGCAGCCCATATAAGGTTCAATTAGATTAGATTCAATTTAAGAACATTCACTTGTGTTGCCATTTTTCTGTGTAAGTACAAGTACAAAATTAGATTCAATATCCAAGTGGTAGGTGCAAATAGCATAAAATGCATATACTTTACTTCTAATGATGAATAAATGTGCTAAAATGAATAACAGAACCAATGTGGTGAATGTCAATATAAACAAAAATATATATCTTAGTCCATTCTGTGAAAATACATATTCTCACAGATTTATATATATAAATAACAGAACCAATGTGGTATATATATATATATATATATATATATATATATATATATATATATATATATATATATATATATATATATATATATATATATATATATATATATATATATTTGAGTTAACTGACACTAACCTGCCACTGTTTAATACCCACTTTTACATGCACCATTTTTTTACTTAATGAATATATATTTGATGACTAAATTTGGGTATCCGGCTGCAAAAGAAATGAGCAGTGCACCAATAATTACAGATTGTAATCAAGTGCAGCTGAACAAGTGACATCTGCTCTCGATGATTTACTCATCATGAGTCAGAGGAGCAAATGTAGCTGTATTATCATACTTGGATTGTAGATATTGCTGACCAAATAATTTTTACTGCCATAGACTGACTGTGACACTGAGTCATGACTTTGGAAAGAAAAGAAAAAAAAACACAGTAATTCTGTTCTTATTGGTCGATCCAGGCACATTGATGGAGTTAAAATCGAGCGCACCTCCAGTCTGCAAACACCATCAGATGAGTCAGTGACAGATCATCAGTTGCAAAGGTTTTCCGTTCCCCTTCTCTCCCTCTCTACCTCCCTCCTTCCTTCCCCACCACAGTCCAGTCATCTCTTCCACATCCAGGTCCCAAACATAACTTCCCTGGTCGCTACGCTCATAAAGTACAATTAACTTCTTCCCTGCGTCTTATAAATATTCATTAGCTTAAGCATGTTGTCATTTTGTTCAAAATGATTGCAATCAAATTAGCATAATTAAGCATTATCTATGGTAATGCTGGTGGACCAGCAGCCCCGGCGAGACTCCCCAGCCGTGTTTCGATGTGTGTCAGCGCGGCGCAGAAGCATGATGGATAATATAATTATGTTTGGGAGACAATGGGAGCCCTGCGGTATTGTTATTAATGTGCTCTGTTAATAATGACGCCCCCTACATGAATAGGCATGTCTGTATGAGACATCCTCAGAGAGAGAAATAGAGAGAGAGGATTAAAATCCATTCAATTATCCTAAAACATATATTTTCATAGCTAAAAGGTGTTTTCCAGCAATTTAAAAAGTTGGTGGACTTGTCTGAGACAAATGTAAAGGAAAACAGGTCAAAGTGTTGATTTTTCATCCAAATCAGTACATTTGCCATAGAACTTAGAACATCTTTTAATGCATTTTTTGTTGTTTTGCAAAAAGCTGAATATTTTATAAAACAGCCTGCTGGGAAAAAAATGATTATAATAATATGCACATGTTAATAATACCCAGTGGCCATATATTGCAGTATTTAGGGAATGACTTTATCCACCTTAGAAGAGAATCATGCTACCTGGATTCTAAATTCAAAACCTTGAGTCCCAGACACAGCGATGAGGAGGTGTTTAATAGTTAGTATGCATGTCTTGATCGTTTTCCTTTTTAAATATCACTTTACCTTTGTTTTTCAGTTTCTGTGCGGGAGGTGCAGCATCCTTTACAGATTGGCCAACGTGCTGTGTTTAGTTCTCAGTGGATAATTAACAGAGCTGCAGCTGTCATGGAGCCCACAGCAATCACCGTACAGAAAAATACACACTGTTTTTTATACATCAGTGAAAGATTGAAATGCAATGGTTAAATAAAGAGCAGATACCTGCACTCAATCAGTGTTGAAAGTTATTCTTCAGGAGCAACTAGTTGAAACGTGCCGAAGTGACAACACATTCTTTGCGATGAATGAATGTTGAGAGTTATGCTATTTTTCTTGAGGACAAATCTGACAACACATGACATTGTTTGACTTTCATATGCTTCAAAATCCTTCCATCAACAACTGCATCAGCCAGCAGCCAATGCAGAAGTCCCTTAAAATGCAATACCACTGACAACCACTATGTGACCTTCTCTGTTTTCAATAAATCTCATTAAAAAAAAAAATCAACTTTTTTCATAAAATACTAAGTACATCATTTCAAAGAGACATTATGGTCTCAATCCCTAAATTAAGGTCCTCTAAGATGTACTTACTTATTTATTTAAAATAGAGGGACAAAGCCTAATAATGATCATTACAAATATAAATAGAGCAGATTATAACCATGGCCTTATTTCCATCTGCTCCTACATTGGCAGGTTGTTTTAAAAGACAGACACAATACATGTCTGCAGTGTGGGCGTTGATTGGCAACTGTGATTAACAGTTTGTTCCCACTCACCATGAGTCAGACTGTTGCAATATATCGGCAGGTTTAATGCTACCTGGTGACCAGCGATGCAGGCCTGCACCATGCGGTGTTCCTGGTTTCCTGGTTTCCTGGTAAGCTAGCATTAGTTTGGGTCCGTGGTAGCAGACTGTGTTTCCAGAGAATGAAAGAAAACACGCTTCACTATTTCTTCTTGAGAAAGTTCTGGCAGGCAGTAAAGGTGCCACTGACTGTAAGCAGTAACCACAGGGATTTAAACTGCCTCCAATGCAAAACCAATGGGTGACCTCACATCTCCATCTTTACATACGATCTATGGTTAACATCGATTTTGGTGCATGTGTCTCTACTTGCTGCCATGCTGACACTTGGAAATCTAAAATTATGCACCGTGTTGCAACAGGGTGAATCCTGGGATGACCCCGTCTGCAGATCCACGTGTTTCTCCATGTGCATTTGGGTGTGTCTGTCTGACAAGAACACTCCCTGCACGAGTGAAAGCCCAGTAACTAAACAGAGACACTGGATGAGTCATAAGGGTGTGTATGTGTACTTTTTTATTTTTTTTATTTTTGAGTATGTGAGTGTTCCCATCCATTCACCACAATAACACAGACCTCATAGGCCAGCGGCTCTGTGCCCAAACCCATCCATCCTGATGACAAGCAGTGTTTACATAGTGATGGTTACTTACAGACAGACAAGCTCGCAGGGAAGTTTGATCTATGTTTTATACTTAGCAGCAGTAAAAGCTGCAATCCACGATGGAGAAGCTGGCGACCCGGCGGCCTCAGTTAATCTCTTGATCTACTATTGAGTCTCATTTCTCTCATCACTCTTACTGCAAGTGGGGAAAATATCTGCCAGCAGAATGAGAGGATTTGTCACAGAAACAGTTCCAGGAGTTGTCATTGAACCCATCTGCTTTCAAGCTACAGGAGAAAAATCTAAAGCACGGTGGCAGCTGGAAGTAACTTTGTACGACTTTGCTACTCAGAGGCAGGAAGCCCTGTGCCGTGATGTCAATTAAAGCTCAAACTCTTAACTTCCTGCATGATGTTCTCTAAAGTATAGCTATTAAAGGTACTTGATATGATGAGTCATGCTTGTGATATTGTTGCAACGTGTATAAAACAGCCATCTAGTTGAATGAAAGTGTTCTGAACCGATCAACTAATGCAATTTACTGTGCTCCTCAATGCAATATGCAAGATATATTCACTAACTCAATTCCTGTATGGACATTATGACTTCATTATAGAACTGAGTGGTCTACATAACCTGACGAACACTATCCAAACACAATGTAGCTACTCTATAGTACACACACACACACACGCAGGGCTGCAGAGCTTACTACAAGGTTATATTATAACTTATACAATTCTTGGGTGATATAATTACTAGTTTAGTGTCATCTTTCTCCCATTACAGTCATTGTTTCCAGTGTGTGTATTTAGATATTTGAAACAATATGCGCTCATATTTTTTTTCTATTCTTTCATTTTCCTCGCAACGCTTTTGTGAAAAACACTGGTGTTTCTGCGTCCATACAGATGAGTCAAAGTTAGACATTTATTTGAAACACCAATTACAAAAGCTAAAAAAAATACAATACTTGCTGGCCACTTAATTGTACTAGTCACAACACAACATTATGAATAGCAGCATATAGCACAGGTCCTCCCACCATAAATGTTCCAGTCTTAAAGACTGATTCTACAATTAGTCTGTTTACAGCTCTTGGGCCAAACTCTGGTGCTGAGCAGTGATTATAATGCAGAAGTGGCAAAACTGCAGTTTCTCAAATAATAACTCAGCCATTTATATTTTATTAAGGCTTAAAATTCAGCATAATTAAGGATTACAGCTTTGAATGACAGGTGGCGAGCCACCAGGTGGTTGCAGCTTGATGTCTACTTCGCGCGTCTTCCTCCCAGCTCCACACTCTCATCCAAATACATTCATGATAGAAACACTTCTGACTACAATTACATTGTATTATCGTTGAGTCCAGCAGTGCTATAGAAGTTGGTGAGGTACCATTTTGATGTCTAACAACATTCCACCACAAGACAACCATGTTTAAATTAAAAAAGTTTGAGATTTTTTGAGCATTGAAATCAACATGAATTATAATGAAAGGTTATGTTGCTTTGAACACGCTTTCCCTTTGCTAGGATCTATTCCTCATTAATTATAATGACCCATCTCATAACAAGAGATTCACACATATCAGAGATGTCAAATGCACAAGGTGACAGTGTTTTATTTGGTTTACATTGACAGCGTGTAATGGAACGGTAACACACGCACAGGGTTGTAATGAGGTGCTGATCACCGGATAGAGACTTGGGAGTAGGAAAAAATATTGCACACTCTGGCTCATTATACATTTCTCTTTTATTTAGATGACGTTTCTTGACGAATTTCCCAAAAAATTATTGATAGTAACCAAAAACGAGACGAAACAAGTTGCTTGTCTCCCAAATTTTGAAGGATTTATGACACATGACGATTTTTTTTCCGTAAACCTTTTGTAGTAGCTCAGGTCTACAAGCTCAGGTGATGACGTACTTTGAGAAGAACATTTATGAAATAAATCTTAATGAGAAGGTGTTTTTTTATGTAATTATCCACTTTGCCAGCAGATATTTTCCCTTCTTTGTGCAAAAAGAGGCATGTGTTTTTCTTCTGACTGTGCAAGAACATTAGGTACAGAACATATTGATCTGATATTATTGCTGCTCATCATGCATATTTTACCTGACAAGCCGTGACAAGAGTGGTAGCAAGACATAAGAAATAGAAGAGAGAGAATCATACTATTTCAAGTCATGTAACTGTGACAGTTAAATGACTCTGGCAGCTGTGACACTTTGAAATCACAGGTCAGGACTTTAATACTCGGCAGTCACAAGAAAGAGACAGTCCCAGCTCGTTGCCTGCGGCGTTCCCTCAGAGTTCACAGAGGGCATAATAAAGGAAATTATACTAATAACTGGCGGGGGGATATGCATAGCAGGTTATGTAATTGTACTCTATATCAATCAATAAAGTCTTGACCTGGGAAATGAGGCTAGCATTAAGTCTGGGAGTCGGTTCCTTGGCACCTGCTGTGAGCACTGAAATGAAAATCAGCATGCAGTGACTGAGAAAGAAAAGAACTGCAGCAGAGCAGAGGCCCTGTGTGTGTGTGTGTGTGTGTGTGTGTGTGTGTGTGTGTGTGTGTGTGTGTGTATGTGTGTGTGTGACAGGACTGCAGTGCACGTTGCAACGCATGATGTAGAGGGGGCAAAACTTTTATAATCAGGCAGATGCCACATCCCCCAGAGACAACTGATTATTATACTACACAATAGCAGCTGGATACTTAATTAGTACACTGAGATGTACTTGCCCCTTTTAGGAACATAACACACTAGGAGATGTATGAATTTCTAAGTGGAGTCAGCAAATCAGCAAAAGCACTTCAGAGATGGAAAACACTGAACATAAACATGTCAAATGAAAGCGGAAACTTCAGATATAGCGCTGGTGTTATTGTTGTTTGCTTTGAGCTGCTTGAGAGCAGCAGAATATATGAACCAGGGATTTTTTAATCTAAAGAATCTCTTTCAAAAGCGTTTCTAGTCAAGTCAAATGTCACTACACATACAATATTGAAAGAATACATTTACTTTCATCCTGCATTCATTAGGTTGCAGCACGGGAAAAGCACCAAATTAAGCAAATAAAAGGTAAAGCAGCAGTGGAATATTTACAGTAGTAGCAGTGCAAAGCTCTGCAACATTTTCAGAAAAACAAATATCTGTTCTTCAGGGGTTTTACATTGATTGTTTTTCTTTTTAAAAGTTTGTGTGTTCTATCCATTTTATTGCTTTTGTTATTGTTCTTTCTTTTGTTATATTTTACTGTTTTATAAAGCTGCTGTTTAATATAATCAGCTCCTGTACTGATTATATCCCTAGTGTGTTGTAAGACTTTCATTCTTCTGTAAAGTTTTTTGACCTTAAAAAATTGTAGAAAATATATTTGACTTGACTTGACTAATATTAGACTTCTTTGGCATTAGAAGAAGACAGCCTGGTTAGTCTGACCAGTATTAGCATTCACAGACTGAAAGAGTTTCATCTATAGGAACAAGACCTTCTCTACTTGACCGAGGGTCAGTTTATGTGGACTACCACAAATTCTCTATGTAAAGGCCCAGGTCTTTATTTCAAAAGAGACCACAATTAGAGACAGGCCTCTATTTATATTTGAACAAAACAGACAGAACAGTAGAGTGGGAAAAGAGCAAGATTTTGTGTCTATTTGAATTTGTAAAATCAGAGGGCCATTTATTGTTACATTAAGGTATGCATGCAGAACATTAACAAAAGGCAATTTACTGGTTGAGACAGCTTACTTCTCCAAAGTTTAACCATCATTTAAAAATGTCCTTCAATTCTGTTTAATTCTCCTTGTCCTCAGTTTCCTCCTTCTCTTCATCTCTTTGCCCCTATTGGCCACTGTACATGTCACAGGATTAGGCCACCATGGCCATGGCTTGATATAAGTGCTCTGGTGGCTTTCTAATGAGATAAACAGTCTTGTCTCTATATTTTTGCATTAAATTAGACATTTAAAAACATTGGTTCTAATAAGAGCCCAGGCCTGTATTGGAGACCCATCTTTATTTTCCCCAGCCAAAAACAAGGAAGGACAATGTTAGAGATCCAGCTGCTAACAGAATACCAGTATATATTTTATGGTAGTTAATACGACACAGTTTTTACTTTACCATACTCAAGCAAAGTGAAAAGACTGTTGTCATTCATAGTGTTGCACTTGGTTGTCAAGAATTAAAGAGGAGAGCTAGAGAAACATATTTCAAACTGTGTCTCCTGGTCATTTTCTGTATTCAGGCATTTCTCTGTGAAGGTGATAGTCAAGGTGGCACTTTTAGGTCTGTTTGCTTGATTGACAGTTTCGGTTGCTGGCAACTCTGTCTAGACGCTAGCGAAACACAAACATTTGAATAGTGTGGCTTCAGTGGGTAACACAAATGGCAGCAGACAGTGAACCTAAACTCCAGGCTTCAAAATGTCCCCCTACAAACATTTCAGCAATATCAACGCGCTAGGTCCAACTTTTTTTTTTTTTAAATCCATTGGGAATGGCCATTTGTGAGGATTGGCTCTGTGACCTTTTAGGGCACGATGCAGTCTCTCTTTCCAACCGCAAGGCCAACTGGTCTCCACCTAACATTTAAAAAAACTTCACTAAGAAAGGTTGAAAAAGGTCAGAGCTGAAAGGCCTGATCAAAATGATTGTCATAGGTTTGGAGGGAGAAATCTTTCACCCCCTTATAGGTCAATGAAGTGTGTTATTTAAAAGGTCAGAAATGTATGTCTTCTCTGCCTTCTTTCCTTCAAAGACACAGCTCCCTTTTCTGATCTATGTGACACATAAAGCACTGTTAAAACCACTGTGATCAGCTGGAGCTGACAGTCAGTCCACCACTCCATTATTGCAGCACCTGGAAGCTGCTTTCAACACAGTAAGCACCCAACCCTCCTCCACACTCACTTGGTATCTCAGGATCTTCCCTCAGCTTGTTCATGTCCTATCGTTCAGGGTAATCTTTCAGAATAGTGGTTCTTTAACTATACTGGACCCTTTGCATATTTTGAGCAGTTCTGAGAATGAAAGGATGACAGAATGCCACCTTTTCTGTAACATCTCTGTGATTGAGCTCCTTGTCATCTATACAACATTTATCCAGCCTGTGATTCAGGTGTCATGATTGATGACCAAATAATCCTTAACGTTCACATGGTCTCTGTTGCTCGGACGTGTTAATTTGTTTTGTACAGTATCGGGGAAAATCAGACCCTACTTGAACATGCAGCTCAGGTTCTCATCATATCATGCATTGACTGTAACTCCCTCCTGGCAGGTCTCCCCGCATGTACTTACAAACCTCTGCAGCCAATCCAGAACGCAATGGAGCAACTCACCCTGCTGCATGTATCCCTCCACTGACTCCCAGTTGCTACTCACATCGAATTTAAAACCTCAATGCTCGCTTACAGAGCAGCAACCACCTACCTAAACTAATTCATTCAGGTATGATCCCACTGGGAAAAGGCTCCTGCTACTACCCCGAAAACGGGGCCATGAGTCGCTGGTTAAGAAGCCCTTCTGTGATTCACTAGCAGTTGCAGTTACCAAACCCCAGGCCATTTTGATCTTTGAGAAAAAGCTACACCTCTGCACCTGATGGATTTGAAAAAAAATGAATAATGCTTCAATGCTCTCATGCATGCATTGCCTCTCTGTTGGTACCTAGATCCTATCAGATTTGGCACTTACTTGTGTTCTTCTCTCCTGCTTGTGTTGTTTTTAACTTTCAGTTGTGCATTGCTTGGGATAAAAGTATCTTCTAAATGAAATTCTAACACTGTAAAAGTTTCTGCTTCATAAATCAGTGGTCGAGTTTAAACTTTACTGTGGTCAGAATCTCTCAGAGCCGATGGTGTGGAGATATGAGCAGCGCTTCACAGGAATGAGCCACAATGTGCCATTACACAAACTGTAATAATCTTTCTATCAAATGAAAAGAGTAGAAAAAAAATCTAATATGCATATTAACGATGAGAGAAGAGTGAATTTTAATCACTGATAAGGATTTTATCAGCCTTTTGTGGGCATGAATCTATTCCACACTTTAGCCTGTCTGAAAGATATTATAAACTGGATTGAGCTTGTATAATAAGACAGCATGGGGAAAAAAAGGTCTTGTTCATTATGAAAACATTAGCTCCAAATCCATTTGTTTTCCATGCTAAAAGGGGTCCGGAGAATCCAATCTGCTCTGAATAATGAAGTCATTAATATAAATTTAATAAAATTGCGTGGGGTTATCCTTTTAATGATTCAGTGTTTTTTTTTCTTTTTATATCAGACCACTTTTCCCCCCTTGCTGTGCCAGGGAAGCCTTAAGAGTCAAGTCTATAATTAAGACAAATTAACACATAGCACCTAACAGACTGGCTCAATTACCACAACGGCTATTAAATTATATTGGAGCGAGAGGCAGCAGAGACGCTGGTGTTCGTTATGGAAACTGCTATTCACATATTTCCATCTCAGCCCGTTTGGCTTTATGAACTTATAAAAATCTATTGGGAAGGAAGGAGGCGTATTCTCAGTAGACGTGTGAATGGCGGCTTTGCACTTGGCAACGTTATTTGTCACTTTTCAGTGTGATATGAACATAAATTCATTTTTATTATTCATCTTAGGTACAGTGAATTTATGCAGTAATGACACAGTGAATACAACCGTGTGGAGACATATTGATAAAAAACAGGGCTTCACATTTAGTGAACAAACCACAATATACTGTAGAGCAGACCATTCAAATCCCTTTATATGCAATGTAAACCTTGAGCTCTGCCTTCTCTGTGCCATCAGTGAGCAGAGCTACAGTATTACTGCAGCTGTTGAGGGCCTAAGGTGGTCCAGCAGTGCCTTGGACTTATGCAATAAGAATGTTATTATGTACTTAAAATGAAATGTATGTGGCAGAGAGTTTCTCTGGAAACTGTAATTTGGGGTTTGAGGCATATTTGAGAAGCCTCAGATGTGATGTCCATACGGGAGTGAATGTGGATATGTTGAAGTCCTTTCGTTATAAAACAGGAGTTACATGTCTATAATTCTTTTCCTGTCATGTAGCGCCACCTGCTGGATGATAACATTGCAAATACTATTACTGAGTGATTACTATTATTAATTTATCACTGGATCCATCTGAAAATACATACGTATAAATAAAAGGACAAGGCTTTCAGGGCAAAATGTTTTTTCTGAAAATAGTCGATTTTCCAGTTTTATTAATTGGCTTTGAATAATTAAGAGGTCTTTTACACAGATTTCTCAATGAATCTCAATATTTGATTTTGACATCATGATAAAAATACATTCTTCATGTATATATGCATTCTAATTTTATCATTATCTTTGTATTTCTGTAATGTTCTATTCCATACAAAAAGCAGCTATTACAAGTCTCTTTTCAGGGAGAGGGATCCTTCCTCTGTTGCTCTTTTTTCCCCAGTTAAAGATTTTAATTATTCAAATCCAGGGGCTAAGGATGGAGGGTATTTTATTACTGTGCAGAATTTAAAACCCACATGAAAATTTGTGATATTGGGCTGTACAAATTAACCTGACTCAATATGACATGTAGACTTGATGTACTATCATGATCCTGATGAACACTCCAGCATGTTTTTCATCTGTAATAACTTTTCTCAGTGTGACAGCTCCAAAAGCCCTAATAGTTTTCCTAGTCAATAATATATTTTGGTAACAAAAACAATATGAACTCACTTCATGCCTCGAATTGAAAATATAAATTGTCTGTTCCAAATAATCCAGAAACCACCACATATTCTAATGTGTCCAATATATAACGGCTTGACTATCCTCAGTACTGCATCAGTTCTTGCTTTTTACGACCACTGCAACAGTATATATCTCAATACTCTATGCAGGTCAGGATGTTAAGTGCCAAAAGTGTTATATATAGTGCACATTACATTATACAGATTAATAGTATCACATTAAGAAGATAGTTGATATCTTGAGCACTTCCCAGTACACCTCTCCGTGTATGTTGCAATGAAATTGACACCCTCAGACACAACAGATACAAGGCAGTTCTCACTTCATTTCAGAATAGATTTCCTATATTCCTGCAGTAGACATCAAATGCATTTCCTACATAGTAAGCTGCTGAAACCCACTTCATGCAATCAAATGTTAAAGGGAAACAATATTTTACAATTTATGGCTTAATCACACTGCTGCCATGAGAGGGCAGCACAAAACCATATAATAAAAATTCATATATATCTGCTACACCACTGTCCCCAAGTCACTTGCACATGCTGTGGACAGATCAATCAGCAATCACTTGTATTTAGTTTTTCATATATTCATTATATACTGTATATGCTTTGCTCCAGTTTGTGTATGATTCCAGCTGTGGTAGGTAAATAAGTTTCACTTCAGGGTAAGGCCTTATTAATCGTTTCTGTTTAGAAACTTGACATCGCCATGGAGGTGGGACAGCTCATCTTCCCTTTCTGGCTCAGAAAAGACAATTCAGATTCAACACAAGCATAAATCAGTCATTAGGGATGTTTTCTGTGTTCCTCATCAGGAAATGCTGCATGTCCTTGGGTGCTGCCAGTGTTGTAACTCTCCCTCAGCCACATCCATCCATCAGCCTGTTAAAGCACTCAGACAGATCAGCTCTTTCTCTAATAAGCTCCACACATAGCAGCAAACAGTAAAAGGAACAAACAGTGACTTTTAGTTTAGTGACTTTCAGATAGCAAAGTGTGTCAGTATCATACCTGTAATTTTGAACTATAAATTGAATTTATTATTGGGTTTAAATGTTTGTTTGCAAATGATATGTCAGAAAAGGAGCGGAACATTACCACATGAACAATTGTGGTTCATATGAGGACACCTACATCATTTAGCTCTTATTCATCACTATGGAGAATGTTGATATTTAAATGTATTTTATAAATGAATTCCCTGATGACATTACAGCAAAATCCCCAAATCCCTACATTTCCTCCATGCTCACCGTTGATGTTTTAAAATTCAAATGTGTTAAGTTTCATATGTTAACTGGGACCTGGGAATATTAAAATATGTAGTTTCTGGTGGCATCTAGTGTTGAGTGTGAAGATTGCAACTAAAGGATCAACGCATCAACTACATTGGTCATGAAACTCACAAGACAAAGGATATTTCTGGGCTACTATACAAACATGGCAGCTTCAAGGAGGGAGATCTGCTCCCCATAAAGAAGAAAATGGCTCAGTCTGAGTTAATGAAAACACTATTTTACTTTTAATGCTAATTAAAACATGCTTATGAATATTATATTCCATTTCTGCCATGTCTGTTCCAGTATCTCACACAGTGGGCTGTAATGATTGAAAAAAAAAAAACTAAACGTAATAATAATACTAGAATAATACACTTTAGGAATCAATGAGAAAAAAAACAAACAAACAAACAAAAAACCCTTCACATGCATAGTGCTGTTGTGAGATGATTGTATTTAGAGGTAGATCACATATATTGGAAAAAAACAACCTGTGAGATTCATGGCTGCAGTAAAAACAGAAAAGAGGCAGCTTAATAAATCTTTTGGATTGAGTTTTGATCACAGATCTTTCGTTCTGGGAGCAAATATTGGAAAATTAAAGATTAGTGTTGCAGAAGGACTTTACCATCATCATTTTGTCAACATTTCCATCCAGCACCAATTTCGCAACATCGGCAAAAGATTGCGAGTGTGTGTGTGTGGTATGTGTGGGCGAGGCAGGAGAAATAAGAACTGTGGGAAACAACACAAGGTGGAAATATTGTATATAAATTACTGGCAAACATGCTAGAAATAACACAAAAAAGAAGAGGAATTAATAAATAGATTAATAATCTTACTGACAGAAAGGAATCGGGAATAGTTATGAAAGATGAAGAAAAACAAAGTATTTAGAAGGAAATTGGGATCGGAATGGCCCTGAAATAAGGAAAAGAAGAGAGGGAAGCCTGGAGGCCGCATGCTGTGTCTGTCAGCTTCTGTTTGAAAGGTGGATCGACAGCTCGGCTAAATGGCTCTAATTTACGAGCTGGAGGTCTCAGGTGGGCTGTATGTTAACAATTGTCTGGCAGGCTGGGGGAGAACACACTGGCTGTCTGGCCTGGGTGCCAGCCAGATGCTATTCATCACACTCTCTCACAGTGAAACACACATTCTCCTGCAGCCGACCTCTCCACTGTAAATCTACCAGACGCTAAAGACATCCAGCGGCAGCATGTCTGTGTAAAAGCAGACTTTCTGTCTCAATATTATATTTGTGCGTCTGGATGGATCCATTTCTATTTATGTTCTTTTTGTAGATATGATGTTGAAAAGAAGCAATGAGCATGTGTATTTTCTAAAATGTACCATCTGATGTGATAGTGGCACATACAATCTATGATTTTGAATATTAAACTCAATATAAGCATTATATTTCCTCAGTACCTTACAAATTTATTAGATTAGATTAGATTAGTTTAGTCATAAGTCAGTATCTGACATCATCATATAATTGTGAATACAAAGTACTTTTGTTTTTAGGAGAAAAAAAAATTCTTAAGAGTTGAGTTTCATAATTGTTGTTATCCAACAGTTTATGTATAATTTCTCAACCAAAAGCAAAAATGTTCACTTGTGAATCCACAGTAAAAGTTGACCTCAGACTAAGCTCTTAAAAATGCAATAGTCACTTGTGATTTTGAACAATTAGAGTATTTAGCTACAGTGAATTCCGTTTGTCATCATGAACTCACTTACAAAGTCGTGGCCAGGAAGTCTAGACAATTGCAAAAATTGTGTTTTCCTCATAGGAGCCGCTACTCTAGATCCTCATTTCATACTACGAAAAACACCAGTGACCTTCGGGAACTTCACTCAGCTGAGTTCCGAGCTGTAGTTGGCTGTAGAGACTGCAGTTGTGGTATTCTTAAGCACGAAAGTTCAGCTGCCAAATTAAAAGCTAGACTCTCCAAAGTGGAGAAAGAAGCCCGGAGGTGTTTTGTAGTTGGCGTTGAACTAGTAAAGCTCCCTTGTTTGTTGCCATTTTGGCTTCTGTCTATGGTCTGGTTGTGAATTACAGCATCACCGCTGTGCCCAGATCTGAGAAAATCAGCCACTGGAGCTCTGCATGAGAAGCGACAACCGCTACTTTCAGTCAGAAGGTCAATAGAACTGTCACTGATAAAATGCCAGCTGATGTATGGGTTCAAGGTCACTGGATGTGCTCTGAGTTCACAAAGATGGGTTACAGCTGTTGATGCTGGAGCAGCCTCCACATTGGAAGGAAACACAGCAGTCAATGGGAAAAAACACACTGCCCAGGGTCATTCTGTGCTCACAGGTGCTTGAAAAGCTGGATTCATGTAGATCAGTAGAGCTGGTGAGAAGAATTTCAAAAGCTTTGTGTGGAAATAATTTAATGAGTGAAAAATATTTAACTTTGAAACTGAAAGCACACAGCAATGATCAAATCAAATCGATATTATTTTTTTAAGTCCAAATATGAGTGTCAGAAGGTAGAGCAGATTGTCCACTGTAAAGTCAGTGGTTTGATTCCTGAATCCTCTCCACTTGTCAAAATGTCCTTGGGCAAGACTCTGAAATCCAAATGGTACAGCAGACTGATATGTGTGGGTTTGTATATGAATCACTTTGGATAAAAGACCTATATAATTGCAGCCATTTACCATTTTACTATAATTGAATTGAAAAACTGGCACACAAGTCTAATTACACTATAAAAAGGAAACAATTTAAATTAGGAGACACATCTATAGATCCTAATCATTCAGTCAGGCTTTTCCTAGTCACGATTCCTTACTTTCTACAACAAGTAATACTGTAATTCATATATCCTACAGACTGAGAATGAGGACATCTAGCTACATATTATCTATTCCAAGTTACAAATGTCCTTATTCTGAGGTGGTGAGTTGGGTGGTGGTTAAATAAATAGATGCAAAAAATTTGCACAAGCAACAGGAGAGAACTGTTTCGAAACCACAAACTCGACATTTCTACTGAAAGACTGGGATAGTTTTACCGCATTTTACTGACAGTTTAAATTTAAACCATAATTTAAAGTCCCTAAACCTAAGCAGACCCTGTGTTATCACGTTATAAAATAAAGTCCTAATGTACATGATTAACAGTGATGCTTCTCATACTGATGCTAAAGGATGCCTTGTGTAGCCAACATCATAATAGCGACCTAAAAGATGTGTAATAACTAAAGTAAAGGTTGTGTACATTCACCTGAATGGAGAATATGAAAATAAAAAGTACATTTCTTGCTAGAAATGCCATCAAAACACAAACAAACTTTTGACCATGTCACTGAATTCCAGAAAAGCCTGATTGTCACATACTTGAAGAAGGTTCCCATCGATGGCTTCTGCTTTGTAAGTTCAACAGGTTTAATTAAAATATGTGCCTGTGGTAGGATTGCAAAGAAACAAACATCAAACTGGAATTTCTAGCAGAAACGTGCCAAGACAAGGAAATAAAAATGTTGTTTTTCAAAACAGGACGCAACTTTGAACCGACCGGCCGCAATTAGGAAGTTATAATTAAGCTGACAGTCACATCCTCTAATTGCTAACCAGGAGCAACACAACTTCAGTCTCGTGCCAAGCACACGGAAAATTTGTACTTTCCTTGATTTTGTTTAGAATATCGCTGCACATATAAGCCCTCCCCACTTCACATAGTGTTTACTCAGCTAACCAACCCTGACTTAAACCCAACCCCGAGCAAAACAACTTCTGCCAGCCTGCAATCTTCAGCATCTCATGTGGTTTCACCCGCAGAGCTAGCCACGGGCTATTGGGGCACACCAGGCTACAAAAGGCGCAAGAAAAGAGTGTGTGCCTGCAAGCGCTTATAATTAGAAAATGTTCCACTCACTTGCAATTACAAGGCCCTCCGCAGAGTGTTATTAAAGACTCATTTTGTTTGGTAGTGCCCTGAAATGGATCCCATGTGGTCTTTGTTTGCCTTTGCTGTACAGCTGGCGCAGACAGGAGAGTTTAGCTAGTGCCAGCAAGAAAAGGCCCCCGTCACGATGTTGACCTGAGGATTAGCTTTGGCTAGCACGGAGGGAAAGGTTCACACCGGGTACACAGGCTGTCACAGAAAAATGAAACACACAAAGAATGCAAAATCAGTCTTTCTGTCCCCTCACATTCTCAACACATTAGCATGTACCGCACGGATGATTAATTAGTTGTTTCCCTTCTTATAACACGCCAAGGGCCTCACTGAAACAACTCAAACTGAGATGTTTGCCTTCAATTTTAGAGTAAAAAATGTCAACATAGTGCTGATTTTAAGATCTTTGTTGCACAACCATGCAAAAATAATAATCTGTACAGTAATTATGTAGTATATGGAATAATTACAGAGGTTCTGACTGACCTTGAGGAAGGAGACTTTTTTAGTTAGGACCAGTCTTTCTGACCGTACCCTGCTGTCAAGTGTTTATGGTTACAACTGTGGTAAAGACAGACATCTTTGAACAGTGACAAATTGGAGGAAATTGTTCCATAATTCCACCTTAATTGTAGCCTTATGTATACTTGTCTACAATGTGCATTCTACATACTATAAAAACTTCTTAGTCTTTGTGTAAATGCTGCCCAGTGAAAAAAGTGGGAGTGTAATTTTTTCAATGACAATAATATGAGAAAAATAAATAATAATAATCTTTTATTATTTTTGCTTTTAAAGTATTTTTTTTCTATTTTTTTTTCTGTGCATGGCACGGCCTTGTACAATGCAAAGTTGTGCACAGGGTCCACTACACTAACACAAAGCTATCCCAGATATATCCCAATGTAATCATTGGAAGCCTTTTTGATCATCTTGTACCACTTGTGACTGTAACTAACTCTTCTTCCAATAAAAAAAGGTTATTAAAAAAATAAAGTATTTTTTTTAGAATCAAACTACTGTATCAGCACAAATTTATGGATAAATTATTGTATCATGGCTCTATTGTATCATTTTTAGAATTGCTACTATGTAAAAGATGCCATTTTATACATGAATGATAAACGGCTTGATGTGAAAGTGACATTTGTTGATGTGTCACAGATCCAATGTGGATCCTGTAAGAATCTAAGAGTTAGAGTGAAGGTTTGGGGATTAAGGTCATGGGTTTGAGGTTCATACCTGCAATAAATAAAGGTAAATGTCTAAAATGTGAGCAAACTAAATGTAATAGATCATAATATTAAACCTTATTTTCACTGGCAGCACAGTGAAGGCAGCAAGTCCAAGCACCAGCATTCACAGTCACTGGTTGACAGACTGGCTGTGATGGAGCTGGACAGTGATTGTTTTGATTTTGATTAGCACAGAAGTGTAAATGTTTGGTCTGACATATCATCTCTGCCAATCACCAGCACAAATTACAGCATGTGAACTTGATTACCCAATCACGTTCAGCTTCTGGTCCTCTCGCTCATAAATCTGTCACTTATCCTCAATGTGACCCAGGGAGTTGCCCGGTACTCTAACATCTCTACGCCTTGTGTGTCTGTCAGCAGTCACACAGCTTAATCCAGAAAGGTGATAATGGAGCCTCCAGCTCTCAAATCTGCAAAAGGAATCACTATAAAGTGTTTCCCTCTGGGGACGAGCTAATGCATGGGTACAGATCCTATCATTTCCCCTCCTGTTTAATGTGTTCAGCAGAACAAGCTGTCCTTCATTTACTCACGCACTTGTTTATTATGGACTATATCTGGAGTGAAGACATCAGAGAGGGGATTATTTTTTGGGATTATCCAAAAAATTGGACTCTCTGGCTGACAAGCTGCTGGCAAAATGAACTTCAACAAGCTGTTCACCTTGATGATGTGGCATTACTAGATAAGCATGGTGTTATTTTCTTTATCTGATTTCAATTATGGACAAAGTCTGAGAGTACATTTTGCAGGATCTTAAATACAAAATTTTGTATATCAAATTTTCCCACTAGAGGGTGCAATGTGACAATATAATGATGAGTTCAAAACTTTTCCGTCTCTTCTATCCCACCTCCTGTCTTCATCAATGAAAGAGGTCAGCAGAAACTTGCCTTTTCTTTATTCACCATAACCGTAATTCCACACACACTGATTTGCAGTAGATGCAGATGTCCCACTTGCCACTGAACTTCCTGAACTCTGTGCTTAAAGGACTAATTACACTGTGTAATAGCCATCTCACATCGCTCTCAGCAGTGTTGACGGTTCGGCATCTGTTTTCTTACTCTGCACTTGCCATCGCGGGTCACGATCCACACATGTCGGATTGTTTTCTCCAACTGTGCAGCCTTCACAGGGCAGTGGGAAAGAGTGAGTCAGTGCAGCGGTTGCAGAAGGGAGATGCTGTGGCTTCCCGGGTTTCTGTATCTGTGCATGAACAGTATGGGTGTGTGCATAAAAAAAAAAAAAGGTTCAGAGTCTTCTGGTTATTTTGCATAAGCCTGCTTTCTTACAAACAAAAAAAAAAAAACTTGTTAACTGAGTAGCTGCACTGGAGCAGTTGCTGCATCAGTAATGACCCGTATTGGGAGTAACACATTACAAAAGTAATAATAAAGTAGTAATAAATTACTGTTTTATATTACAATGCATTTTTAATCTGGATTGAAATGATTGATTTTCTTCACACAATTTCGCTAAAATCACTGCAACATCAGCAGCAGTGAAACGCCCAAAATGTTTCACTTTCTTTTCCTTTTGGCTCGTCAGACAGAAGATGGAGATGAGTGAACCTGGAGAAATGTCAGATAGCACATTCTCCAGATGGACACATGCTCATTACTTTTTGTTTGTGAAACATAAGGATTTGAAGAACATCATAGTCAAATGCACTTTGTGTGCTACACCGAAAGAACTGTCCACTTCCTGAAATAGCAGCAGTAATTTAACATTTACAGAGGTGTCATAGTAACATGAAGTTAGCAAGGAAGCAAGTGGAGCATGAGAGTGGAGATAAAATCACAAAACAGACAAAATTAACATCATCCCACTCTGAGATTCTTCAGCATCAAGAGGTTAGGAGACGTGTTGGAGGATGTTGTTGAAGACATGGAATCCACTTTCAACAGTGGAATCACCAGCTTTTTGAAAACTTGTCTTTTGTCATTACATTTTAAATAGAGTACTATTGTAAGGTAATAAATTACTTTGAAATGACAGCAACAACTAATAAATAACGCATTACAGTTTTGAAGTAACTTACCCATCACTGGTGATGACAGGGAGGAAAGTGATAAACTTCATTGTATCAGTAGATTATTGCAACCCTTATTAGGTGCCACTTCATTTAATCTTTTCACTATCATCAAGGGGCGACATGGTGGCGCAGGGGTTAGCGCTGTTGCCTCACAGCAAGAAGGTTGCAGGTTCAAGACCTCCTTGGTCCTGGGTCTGGGACCTTTCTGTGTGGAGTTTGCATGTTCTCCCCGTGTCTGCGTGGGTTTTCACCGGGTACTCCGGCTTCCTCCCACAGTCCAAAAACATGCTCAGGTTAATTGGCAACTCTAAATTGCCCGTAGGTGTGAGTGTGTGAGTGAATGGTGTGTGTGCCCCACGATTGGCTGGCGACCATCTGGGGTGTATCCCTGCCTCTCGCCGTAACGCGCTGGGATAGGCTCCAGCAGACCCCTGTGACCCTAATGAGGAATAAGCAGGTATAGAAAATGACTGACTGACTATCATCAAGAGAAAAAATGCAAACTGACCATGAATTTTATCATTTTAGTACCGTCTATGTGTGTCTGTGTAACAGCTTGATATGTCATGCTTCCATACCATGGAGCTATTCTCCCAAAGTAAAAAATCCACTTCAAATCCAGAGGGTTGTTTCAGAATAAGTTAAGGGCTGAGCCCAAGATAGATGTGAGTGCATGGTCAGACCAGAAAGTGGCACGGTAGAAAGGGCGTCATTGTGTGGTCGCTCCATGATGGCTCAACATAGCAGGTTAGTATAGAAATATGATGTGACCCACCTTACATGACAGTTCTCCTTCATGAGACACTGCAATTGAATTCATCCCCTAAAAACGGCAACACAACATTATGCTGTTGATTAAAGGTGGTTATTCCTGGAGCAAAGTTGGCAATGGAAGCCTCATCTCCATGAGTAATTCCTGTGATTTTCTCTACTGTCTTCTCATGTAGGTGTAAATAACAGAAAACCATCACGAACCTGAGTGAGGGTTGTAGTCTACACA
This sequence comes from Lepturacanthus savala, assembly GCA_030544235.1. NCBI lineage: Eukaryota > Metazoa > Chordata > Actinopteri > Scombriformes > Trichiuridae > Lepturacanthus > Lepturacanthus savala. Next base: position 4,132,885 of record CM060461.1, read on the forward strand.
TGTGGATGCTCAAATAAAAATGGTGGCATGTTTGTGTCGTTACTGCTTAGTGTAGAGGTTGAGTATATTTTTCTGTTTAACCCTAGTTGTGAGGAATAAGGTTTGTGTTCTCTGCTATGTGGTACTCTGATGTACTGGAGGAGTAATACTATACAGATCCTATTGTAGTAAATTCCATTATCGCTACAGCATCACAAATCATACCAAATGTAAAAGGGAAAGGATATTAGCATGGAAATGGATACTACTCCCTCTGAGCTCTGCTGCATCTCACACACACACACACACACACACACGCACACACGTACAGTAAACAAAGACACCACGGTGATCTCTACCTTCCCACTTCTCCTCTTGTTCACCACCAGTCTGCCCCCCTACCTGGGTCTTATTTTCATTGCCAGGCACGGCAGCGGGCTCCGTTTTCATTAACAGCTCACTGCTGTGAAAACATAGAGAGACGAGAGATAAACTCTATGTGGGACTGATAATGCTGCTGCGTTCGACAAAAGACAAATAACATATCAGGAGTTTGAGAATTGGATTTTGAGATTTAAAATCTAAATGCTGAATTTATGGGCCATTTTTACCTACTTAAAAAAAATACAAATTTTATTTAACAAGTTAAAATATTACATCCGTTGAGGCCTCTGGTCTGAAGAGCCATTGTTTGGCATTCTGAGCAACTACAGACACATTCCACCATGTGTCTTTGCAGAGGGATACCAGCTACCCATGTAGATAATAATGACTCAATCTAAGATAGTAAAAACTATTATAATTATATACAAATTGAAACATACTCATGAATATTATTTTCTATTTCTGTTTCTATGTAAGTCTCTTCTACTCAATGCGAAACAGCACTAAATCTTACACACTGTACCTTTAAGAGACTCTGGGTCCATTAACTTTCAAATAAGAGTGACCGCAACAAAATTCATTTACCATATGTTCCTCCATCAAAAATCTGACCTAGTCGTCAATCTTTTATGAATGACAAACAAAAAAGATGAGGAGGATTTCTAAGTTATAGCACTGTCATAACTTTTATCTTCTCAGCAGTGCAGAAAATGAAACAAGGAATGGTGAAATTTACAAAATACCAGAAGCCAGAAATATTAGGATCTGACAAACCTGGTCAATAAACCTGTCAATCATTATGTCAATTATGCACTATGGGAAAGAAGGGATTAAAATGTATGGACCAGTATTCTGACGTTTTGTTTGTCTTTTTCCACACTAAAGAAGTCAAAGCTGTAACATCTCTGCATGATACTCTTCTGTACTCAAGATTGACCAAAACCTAAATAACAAGAACAATCTCAGCGATTTGGATGTGCAAACCCTTTTTTCATGCTTTGAACTTTTTTTTTGTTGTTTTTTGGATGAGCATGATGTTCTTGACTTTTAAAGAAAAGGTTTCAGGCATGTAAACCTGCTGCCTTACTGGCTTTTCATGAAGGAAAAATCTGTGACTATATATACATATAGTGACCTGCAGCAGGCCAACACAAACATGGAGAAACAGGACTGCTGCTGGGAACTCTCTAGAGTCTTCTCATGCTCTATAAGCTTATGATTTCTTGCTCGGTTTGTCTCACCGCTCGTTCTCTTTGTCCTTCCTGTCCCTTTAATCTTCCTTCTTCTCCCTGTTGACATCTCTGCTACTTCGTTTTCTTGTCTGTCGCTGAATCTGCATCACACGACTTTGCACGCTGGCAGTTCCAAAATGCCACGAGAAGAGAAAAATGTCAGTAGCTTCAGATATTCCATAATGTGATGTCAGTACCTGTACACACCTTACTCATAAAATAGTGTATAAGACGGTGTATTATTTGCGCTAGAAATGCCAATGATGCTGATGCAGAGCATGTCACCTATGGTGGAAAGTATTAACCCATTTAAGCCCAGATTTTTTTCAAAGATTTCTTGCATATAGTTCAGTCACTAATAGTCATTTTATGTATGTATTTATTGTATTATTATTTAGTACTTTGCAGAAAATAGCACTTTAATGGCTGTTATACATGTAGTTGCTGTTTGCACAAATATGCCTATAAACAAAAATCTATTTATCCAATGTACAAAATCCTTTTTGGGGGGATTATTCTAGAGACTTGACTGATTAATAAATATATACATGTCAGGGTTGAAAATAATAATCTAAATAAAATGATCTTTCTGGGAGGGTTTGTTCTCATGGGAAAGGGACAGGAAGACAGGAAGTGATATCAATGTCATATTCGAGGAAGCACTTGGAAACTTTGTTTTTGTTTGCTTAAAACATAAAAAGCTGTCTACTCTCATGCCAAAAAAATGTATGAGTAATATTTGTTTTATTTTTTTTATTTGTATAATATAAAGTATAAATGACAGTTATAGACTTTGAGGCTCATAGGCTTCAATGGGTTAATTTGCCAAATTGTTCAACTCCTGTTGCAGTTCTGTCTCTTCCCAAACTCTGCATCTCTTTTTCTGTCTCTTCCATCGCATCTTTCTCTTATCGTCCCTCCCTCTATAACTGCTCCTCTCCTCCCGGCTAATCTCTCTGCAAGGGAGCCAAATTAGTTCATTGAAGCCTCCATAATGCTCAGAAGAGGAATCCCTCTATTTGGCTGTGCAGTATGAGCTACGAGAGCGCACGGCAGGATTCGCCACAGTCACGCTCCTCTGGAGCCGTCCAGGAGAGACAAACCAATCAGGCTGGAGCTGCAGGACCTGTGAAACCCACCAGATCAGCAAGCAGCTCAAGGTGTTTCCTGCTGGGAGTACGGGGATCTTTAAGGGATGGGAACTGGTTTTACATGGAATTGGCCCATTATGTTGGACCTTGTGTTGGGTCTAAATGGAAAGTAGCCGGCTGAACAGATATATACTGCGACAGAACTCTTTCATGTCCAAATAAAAAGGAGCTTTTTTGGAAGAGGGCATCAAAAGCAGATGAGAAGAATGTTGCTGTTTCCCTTGGGAATACTTCTAATTTAAATGAAGCCATAAATACTTTATAGTGTCAGTGAGAAGCTTGTAGCAGCATGACAAACTGGTTTGAGGAAATGAGAGCTCAGAGTAATACGCCTTCAAAATGTTTGAGGTAATTACATCAAATCAAATTATAGATGGATGTTCATATCATAGACACTGTCACAGATGAAACCAATGCAGCTCTCCTTTTTTTTGGAATCACATTTCATTATTCGTAGCCTGTGGGAAAACACTAGGATTTCTTCTCAGAAGAACTGTTACTTTAAGATCATAGTTTAAGTCTTATAAATATAATAAAGATAATAAATAAATAAACTAAAACTTTGCTGTTGTTGCTGTAAAAACTGATTTTGATAAGCGTCTTTTCTTTCTTTTTTTAGCACTCCTATTTTGTTTCTTATATGTTTCAGTTCTTGCTTTACAGTCTTATTAAAAGGTGATAACAATGAATGGCACATAAAGAAAACCAGCGGCAGCTGTATAGTAGAACTACTAAAGCACTGTGTTTGCCTGCAGAGTTCATCATGGCTGCTTCTCCTTCAGTGACAGCTGCAGATCAAGTGAACTGTAAAACACTTGATTGTTCATTAATCACCTTATTCCAGGGCAATCAATTATCCATTTAGCCTTTTGGCAAGATTAGTCCCCTTAGTGTAGATAAAACCATGTAATTAAAGTCCACTCACCTGTCCCCTACAAGACAGGATTCAATGGGAAGGGATTTATTCTGCTGTATATAGTAAAAGCTAAAGTGACAGTGCTGCAGTTTTTTCCCCTCTTCACACTGTGCAATTGGCTAAAGAGACATGTTGCAGTGGAGCTTGTGTCCCATTTTTATGTATCTGTCATGTATTTATTCTGGTTAATTAGTGCCATTGACAGTTAAATTCCTGCTGTTGTTCCTGCTTTTGCCTTAACATTTGCAATTTGAGTGTTGGAGTATGAGCATATTTGCAGGGTGTGTTCTTTTAATACCATCTACTATAGTCCTTTACATGTTCCACTAGTCCTAGCTGCTGCTTTATTCCTCACAATAGCACAGGTCTTACTCCAAGATGCATTCACAGACCCTCAGGAAATCTCAGGACTATAACCTAACAGAACAAAATCTGGGCCTAAACCTATTTATTTAAAACCACATATAAGTGTAACATGCTCAGGTTGTTACACTATACAGGAAAATGTACAAAATAAGAAATTTATCATAAGTCTGGTTTTACTTGACTTTTTTTTGACAATTTAGAAACTGATATGTAGATTGAAATCCCACCATTCAACATAAATTATAGCCTTTTTCTTACAATAAGAATGTGTTCTGTATATCTCTCCTTATCTCACTGTATGTCTTACTGTCCTAACAGTCCAACACATGCCCTTTTAAAACATGAAAAATCTACCTAAGCTTTCATTTTTCTATAGGAATACATATTTCCTACAAGCACTGCACAAGGTAATAATGATTTTGAAGAAAGAAAAATGTCATAAATGTGTTCAGACAGTCAATGCATCCATTGGAATGACAGACCTAATTCATCTCAATTAGTAAGTGTGGCTGCTGTACACAGAACAAAATTCAGACACAATGGATTCCTCCTCCTGACGGCTGTGTTTGGCCCTGACACGTTGCTTGCTGAGTGTCCAGCTGACAGTGGTGTATGAGCTGCAGACAGAAAGCGGGGGACAGAGACAGGCCAGACCCATGCAGAGTCTGTCCCAGGCACCGCGGCGCTCGCAGAGATGGATTCTCACGTCATGCTCCATTTGTTGAAGGAGGGTTATGATTTGGCAGCGTGTCCGGACAGCGAGAGCACTGCTGGCACTGGACCGCAGGCTCACTAACCACAGCTCTGCCAGCGCCGGGCCCAGGCCTTCACTCAGTTAGTTATTACTCCGGCACAGCTGTCGCCATGCCAACAGGCCATGAGACATATTAGGTCTCCCGAAGAGGCTGTTTATGTAGATTGCAGGGAATGATAAAACACTGCACTTATCAGGTTATATAACTGTTTTGGCCTGTAGGTGCAATGTGATGGTCAAAGCCCCCAAATGATTCACATTCAAAAACTTGTATCAGAGAAAGTAACTTACAAGATGTGTTTTGCATCTGCACACAAAATGTAAACAAGAGCCACTGCAGAATCCAACCTTCATCCTGTAGAGTTGGTTGGACAGCAGAGAGTGAATCCTTTTCAACTATTAATAACCTCCTCCAAATATAAAAGTTAACAAAAAATCATCACACAAAACTATTTAATTGTGAAGTTGCTTATCCCAGTATGATGCAAAGAAACAGTTCTTTGTGTGTTTGAATTGTTCAAAACCGGATTAAGTTAACATTTAGACTCATTCAACCAGCACAAATATCAGAATTGCATGGAATACAAACAATATACGAATCGAAAATCATCAAAAAGATTAATGATTTGAATTATTTTTTTGAAACTATGCATAGAAGCATATAATCAAAGCACAGATGGACAGTTACGATAGTAGTTTGCATTCCTGACAATTATTATATAATAATAATCCTAATAATAATCATCATTTTATTCACATAGCACTTATTTAAAAAACTGTCACAAAATGCTTCACATACTGTATACACTGCCATTCAAAAATTTGGTCACCCAGACAATTTTTTGTTTTCCATGAAAAGTCACACTTTTATTTACCACCATGTGTTGAAAAATTAATAGAAAATATAGTCAAGACATTAACAGAAATAATCATTTATATTTGAAATAATATTTTTTTCCTTCAGACTTTGCTTTCTTCAAAGGAAGGTCAATTTTCTCGCTTCTCTATCACCCATTAACTATCATCCATTAACCTTCTGATGCAATGATCAAACACATTGTACCATTAGAACACTGGAGTGATAGTTGCTGGAAATCAACCTCTCTACGTGTGTAGATATTGCACCATATTTGCAGCTAGCATAGTCATTTACCACATTAGCAATATATAGAGTGTATTTCTTATTAGTTTGAAGTTATCTTCATAAAACAGTGCTTTTCTTTCAAAAATAAAGACATTTCTAAGTAAGTCTAAGTTAGTCTAGAATAAAATACAAATCTACAATATAACATACATGCAAACATATGCCTGCAAGACCTGGACAAGTAAATGCTTACACAAAATAGGCACATGACCAAGATAAACACAACTAATTGTGAACAGAGAGTAATTATAAAAAGGTGAGCCTATAAAAAATAGTTTTCAGCAGCTGCCTAAAACAAACCCATGATTCAGCAGAGCGGATGAATGGGGGAAGGCCGTTGCAAAGTTTAAGAGCAACAGCCATAAAAGTTTGGTCCCCTCTGGATTTCAAATAGGACCGGGGAAAAGATAAAAGGCCTTGATCAGATGATTGAAATGGTTGACAGCCTGAATACGGCTCAACAACTCTACATTATATGCAGGGGCCAAGCCAAGCAAGGCTTTGTAGGTAATTAATACAATTGGGTATTCAATTCTATGTTTTATTGGAAGCCGATGAAGGGAAGCAAGAATTGGGGAGATTTTGGGCTGAACAAATGGTTTTAACTGCTTTGCAGCTGCATTTTGCACTAATTGAAGTTGAGCTAGAGGACTGGTTAATAAATACAGAGGGAGTTACAGTCTAGGATTCAAGATTCAAGTATGCCCTAGAAGTTCTATATTTTGGGCTGATAGTATAGGTTTGATTTTCGCAATATTTCTCTATTTGGACACAGAAAACTGAATGACTTTAGCGACATGACATTTAAAAAGGAAACCAAGATTCTTAGAAATGCTCTTGATGTCACTTGCAATAGGGCAAGTAAAATGACTTGGTAAAACAATCACAAGGACCTCAGCTTTCAAACCTCCAGACAGTATATTTGGCTCCAGAAGTTGTCATCATGGCGTTAGAAGGCTTTTATCAAAACAGTCATTTCCATCCAGCTCCTCTGCTTCTGCCGCAGCTGTTTGTTTTAAGGGAAGAAGCGGAAAGTGTTGCTCTAAGTGTGCTGTTCCGCTGTCCAGGACTCTTGATGGTTGGCTGAGTTAACAAATGCGTCTCAGGATGGCAGGAGACACTTCAGATAAACCTGTCCTCGGTAAGGTTCCTGTGCCATCTACATTACGTACGGTACACAGGGAGTAGCCTGGCTTATGTCCTTCTTGATGCCTGGTTTAGGAATGTCAACATGGAGGAAGCACTTGGTTGTGTGTTTACATACCCAGGAGACAAATGGCTAAGAGAAGGTACATAGGAACGTAAGAGAGATGAAGAGGATGTAATGAGTCATCCTCTGCCACTGACTGTGCCAGGTTATGGTTCAGGAAGCCAGAGGACGGATGCAGAAGATAATGGGACTCGGTTACATGGATAATTTCAATTATGGACTGTATAGGAAAACATACAAACTCTGCATTTCCTTCAGAACTAATTCAAAAGCTCCATGATTGACATGATCCAAAGGTTTGCAGGTTTTACAATCTACTTATCATCACAACTTACCCTTTTTTTTTTTACTTTTTAGACTCTTAGAATGTTGTTTGAGGAAACCTTGTTTGAGGAGTGTAATCCAGTCTGCATTAAAGTTAATTTATATAAGGTACAGACAATGTCGCTTTGTACTATTAGTATCTAATACTCTGTATTTCAGGACAGACTGAATTAGAGTCAGGCTTTTTATGGTTCCAGTAATCAGCCTTTAGGCAGAAACAATGGAAGCGTATTAATGTGATTAATATTGCTATTAGATATTTTCATATATTGACAATTAGGTCACGGTCATTACAAACTTTATTTATATAGAACTTTTTTCTTCAAATTTCAAAAGCTTTCACAGAGAGATATTTTGTGAAAAACCTATTTAAAAGCAGCTAAATAATTGAGAATGTGGTGGGTCTAACAGCAAATACCCAATCACTCTAAGTCACTACTCATGACCTGGGAATAACCATCTGCGGATCTTAATGGCCGAGGGGGCACATTCCAGGTCAATAAGTCTGAGATGTATGAAGCAGGAACCAGGAACAGCACACTGAATCAAATTCTACTAGTGGACAAGTATATAATTACAAGTATGCTGTCACCACTGGGCCCGAAAAGCATTTTTCCCATCCACTATCATGAGGAAATCAACAGCTGTAAAAGAGTGGAAACATTTCTCTCAATGAATTTTTTCACCATAAATATTTAACCCATTCTTTTTGATAACATTCAGAATGTCTAGAAGAGCTGCAAAATTATTATATATATTATTCCCATTAACCCCATTCATGTTATTCAGGGCCTAAACTGGAAATTGTTGGCAGAAGTCTCCGGTGCTCACATTCATGTGCTACCAAGGAAGCATCATATGACTGAACGGGTGTACACTGTATCAACATATTATCATAGATCCATAATATGTAGGTGTAAGGCCATGTAAAACCTTAATAGCAAGTAATAAGATTTTAAAATCAATGTGACCAGGTAGGGATGTGAGCATATATATATATATATATATATATATATATATATATATATATATATATATATATATATATATATATATATATATATATATATATATATATATATATATATATATATATATATATATATATATATATATATATATATATATATATATATATAAGACTGATCAAGGAGATCTCTTGCATTTCTGTGCATCAGTGAGCACTAAGGTGAGAATAAAATGGTTCATTTCACATTGTACCTTTGAAAAAAAATTAAAAAAATGAAACCAACCACAGATACCATGCCATTAAAAGGACATAATGGGGATGTATTGTGTTCAATTCATACAAGTTACAAGAGGAAAGCAAGTAAGGGTAAAACTATGAGTCAATAAGAAATTAAGGAATTCAAATCAATTTGTAAATCAATCAGTGAAAAGTCCAAATATAAACTGTACTGCTTTCTGTGAAATGCATTTCCTGTGGAAAATCATACACTTTCCAGCTAAAGTCACTTTTGTATTAGTCATCCTAATGAAACTCATGAAACAGCCCTTTATCCGGGTGAAATCCAATATGACTGTACAAACAGTGTCATCAAAACTGTCTCTTTGCAGCTGAACGTACAGTGCAGACAGTCATGCACTGACCAGTAATTAAATCACTCCATGTGAATCAATGAAACTGGGATGAGGTCAAAGGGGAATTCTTCTGCCACATAGTTGGCCCACACAAGCTGCCAAATACACACACACACACATGCATACTCACACACACACATGCAAATGCACACACAAACCCACATACTTGCATGCACAATAGACACATACAGTCAAATGTCACAGCACACAGACATGTACACGGACACACAGAAGCACACAAACAGAGGATACACAGAGCCACAAATATCTACACACCCACACATCTCTTGAGCAGCAGCAGCAGCTGCTCAGAAGAGCTGTGTGTGTGTATGTGTGTGTGTGTGTGTGTGTGTGTCTGTGTGTGTCCACCTCACTGCATTTCTCCCATTTCCCAATATTAGCGCAGAGCGGGAAGTCCATCTGTTAATAATGCACTCAACAAATGAGCAATGGCCACCGCCGGACATCCAATACGCAGGAAATGTGAACAGCTGCCGTATGCTGAAGAGGTGCTTTCACCACGTGGACGTGTCAGGGGGCTCCTCCTTCCTCTCAGCCTGTTCCCCCGTAATATTAGGCCGTCTGTTGCCGTGGAGGCTCGGGCACACACCGAGGAACACATGCAGGAATCCAGGCCTGTGCTGACACATGGAAGTCACAAAAACAGGTCTACAGATTAAAAGATCAAATCCACATCTCTGCCATCATGGTCTAATACAAGGCTGCATGACTACCTCAAAGTGTAGACTTTTAACAGCACTGGAAAGATCCTGCGATGCATGAAGTCCTCAATTCAGGGTTCAGGGTTCATGGTAATAATCTCCAATAAGTGAGATTTTTATGTTGACCATATTATCCCATTGTTTCCTGTAGGTCAGTGGTTCCCCACAAATCTAGAGTTTCCTCTTTGGTATCTAACAACAGTTCATTTAACTATATAAATCAAAACACTCAATAAAATAACCCAAACAGGCAATGACCCAAACTGCCTAAAAACCACTGAAACAGCAATTAAATCTATTTCAAGCTTTCAAAACAAAAACATGAAAATAAAGCAGATGCAGAAGAAAACATCCAAGCCAGAGTAGCTTGTTATGTTAGGCTCCTATTAATATACATTTATAGCTATTATTTTTAAATATGATTAATAGATGATAAATAAATAAATAAATATGCACATTTTTAAAAATCTGGTTTTGGTCCAAGCCCCCAGGAAAAGCATGAACAGCAGTGCAGTAATTTCGTGGTTAATAGTGTTAATCAGTTTGATGCGTTTGGTTCCAGAAAGACGCCTCGTTTAAAACATTTAAGCGTTTTTCACTGCAGTGTTTTGGTTTTACAGCTGTGTTTGTGCACGTTCAACACTCATCGATGCTGTTTTTACCATTTCCTTTTCCAGCAGCAGGCAGCTGTTTTCAGGGGAAAAAAAGGTTCTGAGGCATTAAACTCACTGAATCGAATGAAAAGTTGGCAATTATAACTTGTGGCCGTAGAGGAGCATTCAGCGGCCAAAGGGTCAGACGTGTCCCTACACGTTGGTGGAGATCAAAGCAGAGTTAAAATAAGAGGGAATATCAGACTTTTGGTACATACACACTTCCAGATAAATGCTGCTGTGAGTCTGCTGCAAGTGTGAATCAGCAAAGGTTTGCAAACACGTTACTCATAAGTTCTGTCACTGTTTCCAGCTTGCTGTGTTGCCCCCAAGTGGCCCAAAAAATATTCCTGAGGATACTGTTTTTCATGTTGTGTTCCCAGTCAAATCTGACCATTTCAAAGTTTTGTTCTCTGAAAAATGTGCTTAATTTGGTCAGATTCACCTACGATTCCATGATTTTGCCCACAAAGAGGATTTCGGCACACAAATTAATTGTATTATATTGCATACCGTTTTGTGTGTTTTATTCAACTTTTGTACACTCTTGTTGTTCCCAATCAAAATGAATGGTAACTTTGACCCAAAGTAGTCTGTGATGAACAGTAGACTATGTTTCATCTGATTATTTCTTACTGTCAAAATAATCCAGAATTTTTTCAGAGCTTTTTTTAGAGAGAATGTTCACAAGAAGATATGTTGATTAAAACAAATACAACAAGAGGTGATAATATATATAATATTAACATGAAATGAACAAATGATGGTTAAATTCCAGTATCCCTGTCATTTTACAAGTAAATCAAGTCAGACTTGTTGACTTTGTTTTAAAACCGTTAAGGTATAAGGTTGTGAAAATAATTTTTTTCTCTCTTGGTATGAGAATATTGCATCTCTCTCCCTAAACAGCAGTGAGTTTGTCTCCATCCAGTAACAGGTGAACAGCTCAACATCATCATTCCTGCTCTCTGTTTGGTGTTCTGCTGTATTTAGGAAGCACGGTGCAGCCAGGTTGGTAAATATTAGTGGGCTGTGGCAGTTTACTGACAAGATGGCAATATTTCCCGAAAACTCCTCACACACATAGACTCTGCAGTGAAAGGGCAGTGTGAATTCCTCATCTGATCTCATACTCCCTCACCACACACACACACACACACACACACACACACACATACACACACACACCACATTTAAAAGTGGACAGAGATCTGAATTCCCTCTCTCACTGTCAACTCACTGTTATATTCACAGCTGCCTTTTTTCCGATGAATACCACCACTTAGGCCTTTCCAGAGCAGCATGTGTGTGTGTGCTCACTCTAACCCAGGTTAAATACTCACGGGAGTTTAGACCTTCACATGTAGAAACTCTTCACCATCCTCTCCTTCGTCCTGCTTCTCCTGCCGTGAACAGATTGATGGTTGTTTGGTTTGTGGTCACACATCAGCAGGATCTGTCAGTATCGTGAATGATAAACTAATCTCTTCATCCTCATCTCTGGGTTTTTCCCCCCAGAAGCATGTGTGTGTGTGTGTGTGTGTGTGTATACGTTAATGGACTGTATCTTTGCATGTTCAGTGTGCTGTGATGTGACTTTGCGAGCATGTCTTGACTCTCTGCATGTATTTAGAAGATATCTTAATCTTTGTGTGTGTGTCTAAAGGTGTGTGTCTGCATGTTTTTTCCCAACCGTCCCATGCCACCCGGGTATTCAGCCCCATTGCCCCCCCCAACTCTATTAGTAACCCTGCCAGCAGGCCAATAATGTTTGTGGCCAACCTCAGGAAGGAAACGATACAAGAGCTGTACTTTATGATAGAACACGTGTCTTCATCACATCTCAAAAGCTCTGACTATGTCTGATTGTGTGTGTGTGTGTGTGTGTGTGTGTGTGTGTGTGTGTGTGTGTGTGTGTGTGTGTGTGTGTGTATGTGTGTGTGGTCCAGGTATTCCTCATGTTGTCGGGACTCGCCTCCCTAATGCGGACAAAAACCAAGTTCCCTTAGCATAAATCATTAATTATGGTTTAGGAAATTAATGTAAGTCAACGTAATGTCCTCTAAAGTCATGGAAACATGACTCTGTGTGCGTGCATGTGTGTGTGTGTGTGTGTGTGTGTGTGTGTGTTCAGCCATTTGTGGCTGTGTTTCCTGTGTGTGTGAATGCTCATCTGGTGTACAAGGGTTTCCTCTGCATGTTTGTGTGTATGTGTAAATATATAAATCTGTCGTTGTCTAGGTATTTGCGGCGCAGTATTTCCTGTACGTGTGAATAAGCGAGTTGTGTATTAAGTGTTTCTTCCACACACACACACAAAGCTTTGTGTGTATGTGTGTGTACTTGCCCTCTAATTCCCCAGCTGATCCCCTTAGCTTCCTGAATCAAACAGCCGAGATTCCTCACATAAATCTGACGGGCACGTTTAAGTGAACCTAAATAAAAACGCCCGCCTCTCTGTGGAAGCGGGGAGTCGTTGGCGTTAAGAGAGGCAGAGTTCGCACACAGGAAGAGGAAAACAGACAGGAACATATAGGAATGCATTCATTCACTCCCCGACTCAAGGAATTTTCAGCGCTGGGGGAATTTAACAAAATGGAGCTTTAGAGGTAGTGTGTTTCTCCTGCATGTGTCAGTAATCTATATGTTTCTGCACCGGGACAAATCCCTTTATTATCGGACTTCCTGAAAGGGATTTATTTTTCAGTGTGAGATGTATGGAAATTCATCATCTCACATTCAGAATTTCAGTTAAAATATAAAAGAAATGCTAATACAAGGATACATTCTGCTCTTAATATACAAAGTATTGGCAGGAAAATTAGTCATTTCATTTCATTTCATTTCTAAGATCATAGTTCACAGTACATACAATTTAAGCTTATCAAAACAGAATGTTACACACAAAGCAACAACGAAACAGACAACAGAGCACAGCTGAACACAGTTAAGAACAGTTACATTTATGGGCGGAGTAATTGGTTTTGAATTGACCCATAGGTACAATTACAGTACTGTAATTTTCTACGTATTCTAGTGGGTGTAGCACAGAAACTAAAAGCAGTTTTCCCAAATTCAGTGCTTGCACGCATGACTTTTTGCATTAGCCAATCACGGGCTTGAGTTAAATAATGATGATAGGACCACCCAACCTTTTCATATGAGACAAAATGATGAGCGGAATAACTGTCACCGATAATAAATCTCAGAGTTGAGTGATGAACTGGATCTCGTGGGTTTGAGAGTGGAAGCGGAGGCGTGTCCATAGATAACATCAACATAATTCAAAACAGACAAGACAGCCTCAATTATCTGCTTCCTACTGAGCATAGGATAATTTGCTCCGTTTCTGCACAAATATCCGTTTTTTGTCGTATCTCGCTGACAAGTGTGTCAAAGGGAAATTTGAAAGTAACTTTTTGATCCAGCCAGATCCCAAGATATATACACATAGAATGTCTTAAAACTGTGTCCATTCAATGAAATAATATGCAAACTGTTGTCCACCACAGAGTGCTGCAGGAATTAGTCCTTAAACTCAAAAATAAGTTTGTGCTGTTTTGTCTTGAAGTTGGTGCATTTTTGGTTAAATGCCTGAAATAATGTTGTGTGACACTTTGTCCTACACCATAATATACTCAACATTAGTAAATACCTCATTCTAAATGAATAAATGAGACTATAGATGTTGTGAGTGCTATAGCCTAACATTGGCCTTTAACTTCTGTCAATTGCATTTAAACATTAAAAATCATACAAATTGTCTTCATTTGTGGAAATTATCTTGCTAAACAAAATGTGTGAGGATAATAAATCTTTGTTTGCCATAAATCTTATTTTTCTTTTCCAGGTTGGCCTACAAAATTCCATCATCCCTGCATCGCTCTATCTCTGTCTTACAGAACAGCAAACATTTAGACTTGTTTGAATTCAGGACTAATTTCAAATTTCAACACATTTCTTGAAATTGTGAAATTGCAGTAAGCTCCATTTCCCAAAACTCTAATCACACAAATGCAGAACTGCACACTCATCATCACAAACTTTAACAAAAAATTAAAATCTGCACTCAAAACCATGTAATCTTATATCAAAACTAAACTTTGCATTCAGATGTCATTCAAAAGCCGAACATACACCCTACAAAACAGCCTTTATGAAAACTTCAGTTCAAAACACAACGATGAAAACCTGCTGGTGATTCATTCACCTCTTTCTTTACATGACACACAATATAAAGACTTTCAGCAGTTGTTAGGCCTGAATGTACTGGAGAAAAATGAATTGAGTGAAAAAGTATACTGAGAGTGAAATCAGAGGAATAGTGTTGCTATTTGTATTTTGGTAGATGGCCTCTTGGTTTGGAACGTTGTCAAATCAAATTATCTTGTGGATTATTCCAAGCCATTTTTCCAAATTCAAGGGGACTGGTGACTCTGAAGATTACCCACTTGAATAATTGAATGTGACGGATTCCTGCATGTCTCAGTGTGGTCGATTCAATTTCAGCCAGTCAGATTCTGATGGATTTTGCACATTCAAGGACCTAACAAGTGTGATGAGTCCTCATATCTCAAGGAAATAATGTATAAATTTGTTTAGGGCATTTAGGACATCACCTTTGTTAATAATGTTTAATCATGTTTAGATAACTCAAACTATAATTAACATCATGATTATAATTAAAAGAAAGCAGTGTTTTTTTCAAGCAGTGCTTGAAAAAAAAGGCATTTTAGCATTTGAACAATTGACCAATGTGGTAATTTGTCCTTTAATCTCACACTGTATCTCAATATATAATAACAATTGTACAGTAAATGGTAGTGAACACATTTTTTACAATAGTAAAAAAATAACTGTTCCAAAATGGGAGTAAATGGCAAAACTGTTGTAAGTAAATGTATTTAACATGTCACCTCTGAGGATGTAATAGGCACTGGGTTGTACTTGTGTATTAATACTATGGCAGGACAGTATATCCAGAAACAACAGAGAAGATAAGATAAAAACATATCAAAGTAGCCGTCTTAGAGCTACATTATAGATCGTTTCCTTCTTGTGAAACTGACAGCAGCAGTTTATATGCGCAGACACAATTCCCCTCGGCAGCGAATCAAACAAGACGTCAACATGACACGACAAAGGCCAGGAGCCTGTTCCCACCACGTCTCCTTTTTCTCAATCTGATACCCGTTTCAAGTAGGACAATAGGACACAAAGCACAATGTTCCACATAAAAACAGATATAGAGACCCAACAGTAGCCTTCTTGTCTTCCTCTGTGTTTACATGCTGGCTTCCTGTGTCCTAGTTAATCAGCGGGATCTGGGTGTCTGCCTGGCGCAACGCTGGAACCGAGGAATAGACTAAACTCCTGGAGGAGTGAGCCACTGTGTTATTCATAATCACGGTCGTGCAATAACAAACTACCAACCTAAATTATACAAAGGGCCAGGCGTGCTGCTCATTATCTGGCGTACAGCATGAGGCGACATTACCGCATGCAGGAAAAATGTCTCCGTTCTCAAAGCTCCATTCAGTTTTTCTCCAAAATGAGGAATAACAGCAGCAAAGTTTCCCGCACGTGCGTTTTGTACTTTTTAGATGACTTTTACTCAGGCTCCTGCTATTCTAGTGATCGACCGCTCGTCTCTTCACTCCGGCACCTCTGAATGCGAAATATTTCAAGATAATCTCCCAAATGTCAGTGACTGCTGCCTATCTTAATTTACTTTTCACCAGCGTCCAGTTGTTTCCCCCTTTGCCGATTTGTCAAGGAGATTGAAAAATAATGGCACCCACTGAGCCCGGCTTTTGGGAGAGACGATTTGTCTTGCAGATTCCGCAGCTGATTATTTAGTGAGGAGAAGGTCAGGGCGTGTGTCTGCTTGTCTGCCTTCGTTAAACTGTGTGGCATTTTTTTGTTTGCTTTTGTCTCTTCCTTGTGTACGACTGTGCGTATGTCGATAAGAATCTCCCATCATTCCACACTTTGTTTATTTGAGATGAAGGCTTCCTGTGCATGTGGGGGGCACTGGGTTCTTGTCTATATAGAAATTTCAGTACATTCCAGCGCTGAGCTGCAGCCATTGACTTCCTTACTTGTTGAAACGACAGAATGAAATTGTAAGGAAAGTTATTTGCAGTTGTTTTAGGTCATTGTAAATTGGAGACACAGAGAAGAAGGAAAAAGCCACGGTAAAATGATTCAATCAAGTTTTGGCAGCAAAAAGTTAGCATCGTCATCTGGTCTATAACAAGGTCTGAAAAATATACCTATTTTCATTTTTTTCCTAGAAATCCCAGAACAGTGATAGGTTTGTTTAGGTTTGTGATAAATTTAGCATTGAATGTGGTCATGGGAGAGACCAGAAAGTCTTCCATTCTGAAGGCAACAAGGCCAGGAAATGTCTTTATATTCAAATGTGTTTACTTTATGACATGATGTTAGTGTCTGCATCTATTGTTTTCTTGTGAATTACTGGGAATAACATTACAGCTCATGGTGATGTTTACAATAGGCCAATGTAACATTATCAACACTTGCCACCAGACAGCATTTATCTAAAAATGTTATTTCCAATCATGAAAGTCTTTCAGGCCTTGTATCCAACCTTAGTCCATTGGAAATTATAATGGTCAGTTGAATGATCTGTCCTCACCCAAAGTATGTGGTTCAGTCACTTTCAGTCAAAAGGTTGGAGGGTTGTGGTTTGTACTGGAGTCTAATGCGACATTCATGGTATGTGACCTGCCTACCTGCCTACTGGATAGAGTTGTGGATGTCAATAAATGAAAGATAGATAAATAGAACTTTTCTGTGGGCTTTGCTTTCTCCCATTTTACAGTGGCACGGAGTCATCAAACAGTCAGCACTGGTTCCAGCCTTCCATCCATCTTTAAAGATGTCTACTCTACATTGTGCATCTTTTGTTAACCTAAAGCTATACAAAAAAAAAAATGTTGTTCTGCAGAAATGTTATAGAACCTTTGAGACAGTTGGTTCTTTGTTAGAGGATATGAAACCTACTTTAAAGAATTAAACCTTTTTTCTTACAGTGTTACTTCCGTTATTTGATTGATGAAAGAAATACATGTCTGACAATTTCGCAACAATTACACCCAAACCAACCTTAAAAGATGAGACTTAACCTGTCTGTTTGAAGTAGAATTTGCCGGTATGTGGGTGCAAGAACTATGAGGAAATTTGCCCTTTAAAATGACACTTACCAATGCTGGGTGTTTTCAGATGACTTGGGATCATCTTAAAATAAAGCAACAGGGAGAATAACTCTATACACGTAAAATAAAAAAAATATATATAAAAAAAAAGATTTTTCTTGAAGAGAAGTGAGTATTTCTCATTAAGTTCAGCTTCAGGAGGCAGAGCAATGATGAGTATCAGCTGTGTTTCAAATATGCGAACGTGTTGTTTTTGCCCTGTTTTACTTTCCCCAAGACAGCAACTTACTGCCTCTGTATGCCATCACTCATTTTTATGCACACAGATACACCCAGACACAAATTCTCTAAACCAACATGTTTCTGACCTGTCGGTGACATCCATTAGAGAAATTCTCTGAGTTAAAGCCTCCCGGGTTGATCCTGACATCCATTTTACTTTCAGCTCAGGTATGTGGCACTCTATCGGTTTGTTTAAGACGTTTTAAGTGTGTGTGTGTGTGTGTGTGTGTGTGTGTGTGTGTGTGTGTGTGTGTGTGTGTGTGTGTGTGTGTGTGTGTGTGTGTGTGTGGTGTTTGGTGAGGATTTCTGGTCTTTAGCTGCCCTCTCGTACCACTCCACTGCTTCTTTGTGTATTGTTGCCTGAAAGGATGCAGCAATGGAGGGAAAACTGACAAAGAGGTGAAGGTGGTGGGGGGAGTCAGCTCTTAACCACTTCAACACAATCAGCAGAGTTCTCTGCTTTAAACTTAACCAAGTCCTTTTGGTGCCTAAAAGCAAACCTTTCAAGAGAGAAATGTGACAGTTTTGGATTCACAGTTCAGTTAAAAAAAATCTGTCTAAGGCCCTGATTCCATGGGGAGCGTGCAAGCCGTGATCCGGCTCAAACACAGATTGGCTCCTTCCTTCCCTCCATGTCGTACCCTATCAGGAGCATTTTAGAAGTGGAGCACTCATGGGACCACCCACAAAATCATGAGAACAGTTGTCATCACACATATGTCGGCATATACATCATGTAATTTTCTGAGCTAGAAAGAACCAAAGCGCAACACAAAAATAGTATATTTAGCTAGAGAGAGCCAAACTCATAACTTGAAGTCCAGTTAGACTCCCTATAACATTGTTTTTTTGGTTTGGTCTTTTTGAAAAAAATGAAGTATGTTCCTGGAAATTGCTTTCATAGTCAAAAGAATTTTTCATTGCATGCATATGAAAAAAATACTACATCTCCCATAAAAAGAAATCAAAATGCAGCAGGATATGTCACTGTAATTTGGTTTTGTCTAAACTCCCAAAATGTTTCTCTAAAGTCATTGTTCATGTTGTTAGTTGTAATCTGTGCTGTGTAAAGACTTGTTGGCTCTGCTCTGTCCTGCTGTTATTACATGTCTGAACCAGCCGCGACCCTTCCACTCACTCATGGACTTGTCCCCTCTGTTGAGCCATGAGCTTTAGCCCTAAAATGTCTCGGACTTATGTTGGGTTTGTTCTACCCCTAAAAAACTGTAACTATTGAAAAAAAAAAAAAAAAAAAAACGCTAAACATAGGAATCAACCCATACAACACATCATAGATTTGTTCCCAGGTTGGATTTTTAGGTATGGGAATTTTAACAAGGTTTTCCCACTTCTGGAGTGGAATGTGGAAGTTCCTGGTAACACTTCATCTCTTTATGTTGTGGAGAAACAATGAGATTTTTCTGTTGCCATCAGCAGTTGCTGTCAGTTAAACTTTGTGTTTTTCTGTTAGCACCAACCCCTACTGGCACTAATCCATAGCAGTTTAACTGACACTGTAATATCCACAGTTTTGTCAGAACTCTGACCAGAACATTCCCGACAGGCATCACTGATTTATTGCCTAATTACACTTGTTGGAACATTAGTGTATCTGTAACTAGATATTTTGTGATTGTTGCAGTCATTTCCCTTGTTACTACCACTTTATCCAATATATAGATATCATTTATGAATATATAATTCATTTGTTATCAACATCATTAAACTCTGTGTTAAAATTTTTGTTCATCTTATTTAACAGTGAGTGTGCTGAGTTTCCCCATCTTTACATGCATTAATGACATGTGAATCTGACAATTTTATCATAGATTTCTCTCTATGCAATGAAATATTTGTAGGCGGTTTGATGTCATTTACAAATCTACAGATGGCAGCTGACTGAACAGAATCCAACTACCTACAGTGAATTCATATATTTGTATATGAGTAAACAGATGCAATGTGCAGCCTGCTTGCTTTTGGATGTTTCAAGATGCTATAATGCACACAATGAGCATATACAGTCTTCTTCTCTGCATGTGTTTGTGTGTGCCCATGTGTGTGGCTGCACACATGCACCCATGAATACACACTCAATAGAAGCTTCTATTTGCCTCGTTGCGCTCATGCTGCTGTGTGCATGCTTTCAGCTCTGCTTGCGTCCTGTTTATCTTCCAGCAGAACCTGTTGCGAGCGGCTCACTAATTGCCATGGGACAGTGCCAAGCACTCCAGTGACAGATGTTTCGGCTGGATGGCAGCTAATGAAGATCGGCTGGAAAACATCCATTGGACTATCCTCTGGAGGGCTCCCATGATTCATTATGCCTGCATTTATGCCAGAGGCCACTGGATCCACATTATCAGCCAGCACAGATCCCAGTAAATTTGAAGGCTTTGCCGTGCAATGAGCTGAAGGCTCCTTATTTAGATGATTAGTGTGTTATTGACACATTTTGTATTCGGTGGAAGCCATGTTGTTGTTTAATTAGCCGGTCATTGTTGTTATTGGTTTTTCAGTTAATACCCTTTGGCAGTTTAGCATTTAATGACATTTATCCATGGCTGGAGGAAATGAAAATGGTTTTATTTCCACATTGTTGTAGAAAACAAAGGATAACTGGAAACCTTTACTTAATTATAAGCAGTGCTGTTTTTTTAATTAATGTATTATTATTATTTTCACTCCGTATATGTGAATTGTGTTGAAACGCTTAAAATTGAGTGTTTATTGCACTGAAGGGACACTCCAATATTTGCTTTTAACAAATGTGATTCAGTTTTTTTCAGGTCAAGCATCATCTTACATATTTTTATCCACACATTGCACAGCCGGCCAGCTGGCCAACATCACTTTATACCATTAGGAACGAGGATAAACACAGAGCATTCTGCCACTAATTAACAATAATGTCAATGAATATATGTGAAATGTACACAGTAAAATTGCCAGTGTTAACACTTAAAGGGTTAATTTAATGCTACTAGTGTTAAATAGTTAACTGTTATACTAACACTTACTGTGTACATTTTAGCTGAAGCTTTTTCTAAAGACATTTTGTACTTAAAATGTATTTGAGAAAAGTGAACGGTAACCCTGGATTTCTTTTTGTAATTCCACTATTTAAACACACACATTCTCCACGCTTTTATAAATGAAGTCAGTCTCATTGATGATTTATGACACATAGATCCATATCCTATTCTTACATTTCCTATTCATAACCATCTCATTAGTCCTCATTATTATCAACCATGGTTAGTGAGGTGACGAAGCAGCCGTATAGACGGCACTCAAACTGGACAGTTTCAATAACTGTCAAAGCCCCATGAGTGGGGCATGTATGCTAATCACCCCAGAGAATACCGCCAATTGATTCTAATTGGTTTGCTCCCAATGGTGGAGAGGTGGCCAAGGGGTTACTCTCAAGGTTCGATTGAATGGAAGCAGGTCTAATCCAGCAAACAATGAGGCATATGGGACTGTGTCGTTTGCAAATCTGTGGGCAGAAGAATAGCTGTCTTCAAAATCGCACGCTAACGCTTACTAGATACTCAATCAGTATGTAATGCATTCTGCCCACTAAATGAACAAGTATTCCAATACCAGAAGACAGTTTAGACTGAGGTATACTCAAGCAACACAATTGTGTGAGACTCAAAATCTCCACCATTGCACAGTTTGAAAAAAATACAATGAGTTTGTCTGTGATTAAGTATGTCCAGTAAAGTCACGCTGCATCCTCAGAAATTCAACAAAATCCACATACTACGGAGTTTAAACACCTTGCTGACATCATACTTGGTGTGAATAGTATGTTAATATGAAATTTCAAACACAGCCATGGACTAAAGCCTGAGGTTCTCCTCTGAAGGGGATTATGCTGAATGGCTGGGAGTGGCCTGGGAGCTTGGATGCATAATTATCATGCTGCCTTTTTGCCTGTGTCTAAAACACAAATGAATTAATTATGGGCTGGTAAAAAAAATAGAGAGTAGAGTTTATAGTATCTGTTCCAATAAAAGGATGCATAGATAGACATTAAGATTAAACAATGAAGATGATCGTTCTCTTGAAAAAACTGTTCTTTGTAGTATAATAGCCTTAGACTCAATCATTGTTTCACCCTAGATATTAAGGTTAGATCTGCAGGCAAATCACCAAATTCCTTATGAGACTCCAGGACAAGAAGTGTTTCATACTCCTTTGAGACAGGATTTCACAACTGTGAAAACAACAGCAATACTACTTGCATCCTCCGTGTGCCTGTGTGGGTGGTTGTGACACAAACGGTCAAATTAGCACCATGCTACCCATGACATCCTTCTCCCCAGCCACATCTCCCATTTCTTTCTGAAGGATCTCAATGCAATTCCCAGTCCAGATGACATATGTGTTCTGTGGTTTCCTCCCAGTTGGACAAGCCCAGTTTACCATGTCCAGCAGACATCAGATACCCAAATCTGATTCACCCTGTGAACGACATGGCAGTCTCATTATTACGGTCACTATCCAAAGCATGTTATCCTTGGTCACATAACTCATAAATGCGGGTTGGAAAATTAACCAGGTTCAACTTTTTATGCTGGATAATCCTGTGTGTAATTGGCAGAACACTATGTAATGTGCCAGTGGAGTGGCCTGAATAACTGAGCAGTCTTATTATTACCTGCCTTCATCAGAGACCCAGAGCACCTTCATATCATTCTATTTTCCCTGGTGGAACATCATCCTCATTCTATAGTGCGGCATTCTGGCGTTTGTCGCTCTCAACCAAAACCGTTGGCTCACGTTGTAAAATGTAAATACAGAAGCTGTCACTTTGTATTTTGAAAACCTAGAGACTGTAGGGAACAACATATGGAATAGCACCTTTAAATACTCATACACCTCATTCAGCCAGTGTCTATACAGATGTTATCCTTTCAGATACACACCAGAATCCATAATGACCTCATTCATGAGTCTAAAAGAGAGAGTGAGAGACGCCAAGTCGATCTCTCCCAGTTTGTCCATTGTCAGGGGACTATTAGTGCTCTGGTTTCCTGGTTACATTTTGAAGAGGTGGTGTTGGTTTTCACTGGAAGCCTGGCCTCTGTGGTGCAGGTGCCCCACAGATTTAGTTTCATGCCCTTTATGCAGAGCATTTGCCATCTGCTTGATCTGACTGGGTCGGCTGGTCTGATGGTTGTGAAAAGAAATCTTCTGCTCAGCTTTCAAATGTGTGTGTTATTTGACAGCAAGAAGGAGAGAACAACAAACAATAAGCACAGGACAAATCAGGAGCCGATTATTTTGCTGTAGTAGCGTTGATTTATGCAACGGCTTTCAGCCAAAAACGGTCTGTGGAAACAAAGTCACAGACAAACTATTTCAGACGTATATTTCTCTGAATGGTATCTTTGCACACCCCATTTCCTTTCACCTACCTGAAAACATCCCCCAGATGAGGAAAAAAAGCTCTGCACTCTGACAGTATTCTAGTCAGAAGACAGAACAAGCTTTGGAGGAAGATCACGCAAGACAGTTCTTCTAGGGTGAGGAATTTAAAGCATCCAGCGATGTGTACAGCGTCAAGTAGAGTGCCTGGGGGGAGAGATGGATGCCAATCTCCCTGCTGTTTTGTCACGCTGTTCCTCCTGTCAGGAAACAAAGCTTCCATAGATACAGCTTGTATATGGAGACTGACATCTCTTGCTGTGGGACTTGGGTAAACACAACACACACCTGTATGATTGACAGACACCAAGACGCTTTTGCCTGGTTGCCTCCGCGAACTTCATGAATGTGCCAGACTGGTGCACTGTACGGATATCCACACTGTCTTGGGAAAAAATCTGACTCAAAAGTCTGTTTCACAGGGGATCATTAACTTTTCCGTGTGCCACAGAGATGACAATGATGATCACTTTCAGTCTCCGCCATGACGAGCTGATCATCACATCTCAGCTGATGGCTGTCAGGGTCCCACAAGGGTGTAAATAGCTGCAGTAAAATACAGGCATGATGAATCCTTTAACCTCACTCGTTACCAACAAGGCCTGGATTGCTGCATCTGAAAATATTCATATCTGTGACATCCTGGGTTTGAATGTGGCCTGGGGCCTTTGCTGCATGTCATGTAACTTTCACTTCTCTGTCTATCAAATGAAATGAAAGAAAAAATACAAATCTGTTGTATGGTAATCAGTTACAAATGATAATTGTAAAGTTTCCCTGTTGGGACTTCATTCAATTTGAGTCACAGTCACCAAGAAAATTTAGTTAAAGAACTTTTACAAATGGACCTTGTAGATAAATTTTGACACCAAAGTTAAATATCTGTCCCAATAAAACATACAGTGGTGCTGGGGCCATTCATCTGTACCTGAAAGTGAATTAAAGAAAGGAAGGACAGCAAAGAAGAAAATAAAAATATATGTATTTGGGAAGCAATCAGCAAAAACATATACCTTAAGTCAGAGAAAAAAATGAGAGCTCATCAAAAGTAAGGTTCAAACTAGAAGAAGGAAAGAGGAAGACATTTGAGGATAAAATCCATAAATAAAGTGACCTAAAGTTAACCTGTGGTCAACACTGGCTTCATCTCTCTTTTCTACTGAAATGATGTTTAAAGAATCTAACCAGTGATGAACAACTGGGTAAAATACCCCCAAATAGCCCATAATGCATTGACCATAAGCTCAACATGAAGGATAAACTCATATTATATTGCGTGTGCTCTATACTTAGACGACATGGTGAACTTTCAAGATGGTGAAACCTCCCAGAGTTGTAGAAGTCCTGGAATATACAGAGAATTGAAGGTTTATATTTGTTTAATTTTTTGCTCTTACAGTAATAAGAATTAACAAGGCACACGTTGCTGTTGTTTATTCTGAAACAGTCCCAAGGTTTTGAAATATTTCTGATGCTTTGTTGCTCAGTGTGTCAATTTGTGTGCAGGAGGGTAACGTGAGATTCAGACTAACTGCTGATACGTCAGGGTCTAGTGGGTGCAGACAGTTTGCAGTTGTGTGCCACATTGCAGGGCATGTTTCCGAGGCAGAGTAAGATTGTGAAGCTGCTATTACATAGCAACCATGTGTTTTCCAGTTTGCATCCTTCTGGAGATGACACAAACTTTGGAACATATGTGCGAAAGGTGCGCACAGATAGATTTTAAACGTCGCAGGCAACCGCGAAAGCAAAAGTGGCGTGGGAAACTGCCAGTGCATGAGCACACACATGGTCATCGCATTTTCAGTTTAGGGGAAGCAACCCGCCAACTTTGGAATGTTGATGCAAAAACAAATGTCAGTGCTAATTGCTTCTACCGTTGGACAAAAACAGTGAGATTATGACCAGTGTGAGAGGCATAAATCAGACATGTTTGGCCGCACTGTGCAAGTGTGTACTCAAGTGTAGGTATATATTTACTGAGTTTGTGGGTGACAGCTGAGTGTACCTGTGCTGTGCCTGTGTTTGTGTATGTGCATATGACATAGAAGAAATCGCTTGGCCAGTTTCCGCTCATCTTCCGTTGTGTTGCATCTCTAGAGGATTCACAGTAGAATTAAGCCTCGAAGTAAACATGTAGCTCAGGTTCAAGTACGGTTTCAGCGTGGTGTCCAACAAAAACAGAGACATAATTCAGTGCAGTTACACCTGGGAACACTTCACTGTGAACCACACACTACTCGTAATGACTTTGTCTCAACAGCTTGCTGTGAGCCAAAAGTTTGGTTGGCTCACAAACCTGATAACCTCACAGTGCAGACCAGATGATGTACAGCATGTGCAGCAATCACACCAAGACACAGTTAAGCAGTTCATAGAATTCTAACAAAGGTGAACAAAACACCATAAAACGGGAAATTGCTGTTCATTTCCACGTAACCTTAACCACACGGTTGTTATCGCAGTCGTACTGATGAAGCCTAGCCTTAATGAAGTGCTTTTATTGCTGCTATTTTTAATCCAAACCATCTTCTCCTTCAAATCCAAAGCAATTTCAAATGTCATTCTGCCAATATGGAGCACAGGCCATGGTGGGTCTGAATCTTTTTTCCATTTGTCATTCTCGATTGCACAGATGGACCAACGACATATTTTGTCATTTAATTAAGAGGAGTTGTTGATCATTTCTTAATGCTTTAGAGATTACATATACTTATAACAGTTCTTTTTCACTTGAAAGATAGCTAAAAATGGGAAAGAAAATTATAGTTAACAACACATTGAATTACAATCAATAAAAATGCTGTTAACATAAATAAACTGAGGCTGAAACCAACCACATTTATTTGATTTTCAGCAAGATGTCTGAATGTCTTTTTTCTCATTTTTGACGATCCACTTTTGATGTCAAGCATCTTTGAGTGTCCAAAAAATGTGTTATTATTATTATGACTATTATTATTATTGTCATCTTTTGACATTCAGCTCAGCAGATCAGTACTTAGTTGGTGAATATCAATGTCTGACATTAGAGTATTTAGACAATGTTAAAATGATTTAGTGGCCTTCATCCGCGTTGCAACATCTAAGTTGCCTTGAGTTTATTGAACCTACTGTTTTGTATTGTATAGCAACTAGGTGTGGGAATTTATTTAAAAATGAATCTAATTAATTACAGTTTTTGAAATTATTAATCACAATTAATCTCATCATAATATTTGCCCCAAAAGCATTATTTATTTTATGTAAATAAATTTTAGTCGCTTTCTGTAGCACATTTTCTAAGCCCTTATCTTCAAACACTGGTAGTGGTCTACAGTGTTTCCCATGACTTACTCAGCTTCTTCCTGATGAAGCCAGTCATTTGTTCAGATTTGGGCTGCTTGTTTGTACTCGGACCAGACCCAGAACCAGCACCGCCAACAGCTCCAGAGTTTCTGTGCTTGTTGTGACATGTTTGTCACAACAAATATTGTGTTTTGCATTTAAAAGGTATCGTAGGCATGGTGCTTCTGTGATATGCTGCAGTTTGATAGCTTAATATTAATTAATAATATATCTTAATATTAATTAATAATATTAAATAATTAGGCTATATTAATATAACCTTAATATGTTTAATGTGTTTTCTTTGTAATTAAAATTTTGAATTATTATTATTAATAATGTCCAATCCCCTAATAGCAATACATGAAACTAAACAATGCAGTATTTGAAAACAAATTGTTGAACAAATTGAAGGTGGAAGCTAGAAGGATCTCATTCTGATGCTGAAAACTCTCATCATAGGATGATGTCCAACAGTTAAATAATTTTGGCAACAGATATATTACATTATACAAAAGTGAACCAAAAACATCACAGAAATTTCCCAGAGTAATATAGCCAGTGTGATGATAATGTTTATTTACTACAGCATCGGAAGTAATATTTGAAAGATGATTAAGTTCAGATTTTCCTGCCACTAAGCCAACTCTGATACTTCATCACATGTTATTTCACCAATATAATTGCAATGTTTAAATGAGTGCTGGCAAGGATTCCTTTCTGTTGGTAAGCAATGGGAGGATTTTGCCATGGTGAGGATGTGTGCACATCAAGGCGTTGGCCATGTGTTGAGCAGGCGAATTATCCTCTGATCCTCTGTGGACAGCTGGGCGGCAAAAGTGATGCAGCCAACCAATGAAGCCAGTTATGGTTAATACTCTAAACTGCTGATCCATCAAATGTCAGTTTTCTAAACCGGCCAACCGAAAACAGAGAGACACTAACTACTGCTATGGATGCTGCAGGGAGTTCCTACAATATTCTGAGCAGCTATTATAGGATTTACGCGGAGAGGTTTACCACAGTATCATTTGAACATGGAAAGTGCTAGAGGAAGCAGTTGTGAAGGGGTATAAACTTGCAGATGTCTTCAGTTTCAGTTGGCTCTCGGCTCTCATATAGTGTGAGCAGCACTTTATCAAATGTCAGTTACGCAGTTATTAGAAAACACCATGGAGAATAAAAGCTGGACAAAAAAACTAATGTGCGTATGTACAGCAAAGAATCAGAGATGAAGAAACCTGTCAGGAAACAAAAAACATACACACACTGTAAAATGAATGAATCCATAAAAGTGCAGAAACACAAAAAAACCTGTAAGATGTATGCTATTACATTATTTAATTTAAAGTCAAAAAACTAATACCCTGTAAATACAAAATATGTTAATTTTGTCAGAAAAAAAATGTTGGATGTAACAAAATTAATATGACCAACTATTATTTTTACACATTTGATTTTAAAAAATGTCCATCAAAAAGTTTGAATTTTTACCATTTGTTGCATCTGACGAAACTGAAATTCTCAGCAGTGTTGATTTTTATGGAAGATGATTGTGTTTTGCAGCTACTTCAAGCACAACCAGCTGTCAGTAACTGATCAGCTCAAACATGCGTTTCCAGCAGTTTTAACAATGCATTTAACTGGGCTCCTGACCGAAAGTACAATTTGCAGTTTCCCGGAAGCTCCGGTATCAGCTTAACAATCACAAAACTATTGGTGGACAAGAATGTAATTGAATATATTCTGGGAATAACTTCAACAATAACAACTATCCAACTTCCTACAGACTTTTTGCACAAGGCGTAAAAAAGATTTTGAAAGATTTTATTGAGAAACAAATAAGTCTATTAGAGAGATAATAACACATTTGGCAGAAAGCTGCTCCGTTTCCTTCAGGCCATAAACAAGAAGAAATAGTTTCTCTACTGCAACTGCAACAAGCAGCAGCAGCATTGTAACACAGGGTCTGAACTTTGGCTAACTAGTTTCACATTAACGACCTTTTACAGTACAGCACTTAAACAATAAGCTCTCAGCAGAACAGATGCAGTCCATTACTGCTCATTCACAAAGCTGGCGACCACCTGCTATTGGCCCACTTGACCCTTCCAATCGCTTCCTCTCTGCTTGCCCGTACACTGCAAACTCACCCTCATCTGTCTCGGCAGAGGAAAGCGCGCTGACCTAATAGGGGGGCCCTGAGTTTACAGTATGAGTCAAATGCTGTTTCCAAGTTAATCCGTCCCCGGCAAATGACTAACAAATACCGCAGCGGAGGCCATTGGCCGCCCAGCCCGGGTCATCCCAGCTGTTTTACTGCTGACAAAGAGAAGATTGTTAATTGTTTCTATATGAGATTAATCCCCTACTTGTGCAGTTATGAAACAAATGAGGCAAAGCATAAACAGCTGGGAAAACATTCCGCCCAACACTCATGTTGGCCAGAAGGGGTTTGGATTAGCAAACCATTTCATGAAGATGGATGGAGCTGAACACACATTTGTGGGTTCCGTCATTCCCTGAGTGCCCAAAGTCTACAAAATTACGCTACCAGAGAATGAACTCATAGCAGTAGCGTTGGGCACATGGAGCTCACTGTGACAGTAATGTAGCATGTATTTATTACTGAGGTTGTAGTTGAGTGGGAGTTGGTGCAGTTGTTAAATGCTAAAATTGAAATGAATGAATTAGCCTGAAACATTGGATGCATATTGGCATAAATATTGTGTAGGATTTACTTATTTACATAATTTATTTTCAGCAGTCAAAGACATGACTATTTTCAATTTTTGTTACTGATTTTCACAGAAAATTCTCAGAAAAAGCTGAAATGTCCAGATGGCCGCACATATAAAAATGTGTTATTTTATATATAGTAAAAAAGGTTTCCTGCAACTTGACAGTCTAAAAAAATTCAAGTTATATTATATTCATAAGCACAATAAATCTTCTAGAAATGTATTTTCTTAGTGCAAACTTAAAACATTCAGTCTTTAATAAACTTATATTAGACGATGTGTTAAGGTACAAAAGTAGAAATGAAAATACCAAAAAAGCCAAGACACAGAAACTAAGTCAACTTAACTGAAAAGCTGAGTTCACGGCTGGTGAGCAGTGTTGATGTTGTAGCTCAGTGTGTTTAGCATGGCATTAACAGCCTTGTAACAGCTGCAGCCACTCAGGATGAACTTTAGTGGATGTCTACACTTGGGGCTTGGTAAAAGTGTCCTGAAAGTGGCATCACCTGTGCGTGAGTTGGGAACGTGTGTTTAATTTGGAAAAACACTCCATCCGCCTGCAGAAAAGTCTGCTCTCAGTGTGAACAGTTATCTTTTGGCTGCCGTGTCTTCTTTCCCATCTTTCCCTTTGTCCAGCATGCTCCATTGCTTTGGATCTTGAAGCAGCCATGTGCACCGGCTAATGGAACCAAGACAAAACATTTTGCACGGCTGATAGCGTCTGTTTGTATAAGCAAAGCTAAATGGGCATCAAGAGACCAGAGTAAAAGAAGCCATGCTTGAGACGGTGTGTAAATGAAAAATAAGTGCAGGTGTCTTAAGTTGACAGCTGTCTCTAAAAGCATCTAATGCAAACTATATGAAGAGGATGATAAAAGGTTGTATTTATACCTCAAAACTTTCAGCTTAGGCTAATGTCACAAGATAATACAACATGGATTATTTGGATAAGCTGAGAGAAATGAGGAAAAGGTCAATGAAGATAACAGCATTAGGGAGGGGAATCATCAGGGATCCTCATTTGGACAAGTGTGGAAAATGTGGACAAATTCAAAAGAGTAAGCACACTCAGATACTTTCTTTAATCTGTTTATCCACATCTGCCAAATGATATTGATTAACTTGTCTTCTTCCTTGCAGCTCATTCTTGCACATGATTTATTGGTACTAGGTACTAGTACTAGCATGATAATATTTCCCAACCAAGTACAGCTGAGAATGATGGGAATGTCATTGGTTTTGCAAATAGTTGGCCATAAGCTAAAGTACAGGACGGACTGAAATTGTTGATTTATTCATCACGTGGGAAACATGAACATTTTGTCAAGAAACCAAATGAATACTTTGACCAACTAATCCTGCTGAATTCTTGTGGTTCCTCCTCTGGTGTATGGCATATACTCACCACTGATTTTAATCTTTTCATTCCAAGGGGGAAAAACTCTGCCAACTGCTGATAAAAAAAAAAAAAAAATGCTCCATATCCCAAAGTAAAATGTCATAAGTGAACGGTCAGTGGCCCGTTTTACAAATGTCCATGCAGTACAAAGCACACTTTTGGAGATTAATCACTGCAAACTAAAAAAGCCATGCAAAGAAATTTACCACCTTAAATTTTCAGTTTTCGACTATGAATACTTTTGCCTGAATTCTTGATGAATAACACAACTACCAAAGCAACATGTGACTGTAATACATTGGCCAGCATAGGATACTCATACCACCCACACTGACCAGCTACCCTGCAGCTGCCCTCCTGACCTTCAGTGACCCCTATTTGTCAGGTCACTCACCATCTGGACCAGCAGTGGCCATCGGGCAGTGCTGGTCTCTCATCCATCAATGACAGCAGCCTCTGCTCGCCTGCCTGCACAGTGTCAAGCTTCATATCTTATACTGTGCAGAGAAAAAAAAATAAAAAATATAACATTATGCTGTAGTTGTGCAGATATACTTACAGTATACTCAAGAATCTGTAATCGCATCCACATATTTCCATATACCTGTGTGCATTTATATGCATGCAGCGGTCGTCATGTGGGGGTGATTGTCTAGGTCACCCTGCCCTGACCTGCATTTATCAGTGGCTGAGACAGCCAGAGCAGAGGAGTTTCCTGCAGGAGAACTGATGGTTAGCTCATCAACAAGTCGGATCTATCATCACACATAAAATAGACATAAGATAATTGAAAATCGCTGAGAAAATACCGCAATTTGATGACTGCAGTAAAAACGATTCCCCTGGTCTCCGGTGCTAAATTAAGATGAGCTACAATCACTGCTGTTCCCAGCACAGTGAGATATCCCAGGTGGCCCTTAAATTGACCCTACGCTGTCAGGAGCATCTGCTAATTACATGTCTTTATCCTGGGTGGACCTTCAATGGACACTGTGGTTACAGGCCTGCTGTTTCTCATAGCCTGTGGCAAGACTCAAACTTCCAAGTTTAACAGTCTGGCGTCTTGCAGCACAGCATTGAAACCAGTAAGAGATAAATGTCGAAATGTCAAATCTATCCTGTTAATGCACCTACAGAGGCTTAGTGTTATCACTAATTTCTAGGAAACCACTGCTGGAAACCGTTACAGAGGTCCAATTCCTGCAGTAAATTCCTGTAAATGATGAATTGATGCAGGCTTTGTAACTGATCCATCACCAGGTTTTGTTTTTGAAACAGTTGCGGATGTTAAATATAGGTATAGGGGAAAGGTTACGAAGCATGTCCCTCCTACGTCTTTACCCTGACCTTGACCGGACCAAACCCAAGTCTAAATTTGTCTGTAACCATATAACTAAACAATACAATTATACCCAACCAGTGCTAATTCTGTCATTTGCAGGTCAGGAGAGAAGTACATGCTTTTTCCTCATTGAAAAGTGAAAAAAAATGTAGATGTTTACTGCACCATTGTTTAGTAATGTAAAGTAAGTCTTAAAATACACAATTACTACTCCCTCAACCACTTCAGTTAGACCAAAATACAGCTCAATACAAGTGGACATGTCACTAACTCTAACCATATGTTTTTTTTTTTTTTAGCATGTGAAACTGTCTCAAGGGGATTATCATCCTTGATATTGCTGTGATGTGTGATAGTTTTTGACACATAATTCTGAGTGAATTATCCCACTTATACTAAGGCCACTAGTGATAAGAATATAACTAAATAGATTATCATATTCTAAGGCACAGCACTTTTAAATAGAGACTACTTTATTGATAATATTTCTATATAATAAGAAAAAATTACATGTATTTACATATGGTATCAAAAAACATGAACTTGATTTGTCAAACACACTTTCACAAAAACCAACAGACTGAAACTGAAATGATTATACATTTTCATTTTACAATTAGGAGACAGCTTAATCTATTAAGTGGCTTCATTTATGACAATAATGAGGCTACTACAGCACAGTTAACCTGTTATCTGGGAATAATGTGCACTCTGTGTAATCAGAATTAAGAATGGTCATTCAGTAAATTTTATTGAAGCAAATTATTTATCCAGTGTGCTTTATTGCTCTCTCTCCCTTTCTCTCACACATACTTGTCATTCTCATACTGGTAGCCCATAACTTCATTCTTGGTCGAGTTCCAAGGGATTCATCATTGGCTCGACCAGGACCTCATGTATTCAGTTAAACCAATCAAAGCTCCATTCATTCCACCAGCCCATAGTGCCCAATTCATTTTCAGCCAATAATAGGGAATCTGTTGTGGTTTTAACAGAAAAAGATCTCTTTTTTCCCTTTCCAAAAAAGCTTGCTATGCGAAAAAAAACCTGAGGTAATGCACCTATAAAAAATTCCAGTATGTTTACTTTGGACGTGTAAAGAACACAGATATTGCACTCTGTAAATTAACCATGCTGCTTTCTAAATTAACAGGCTGCGCCTGTTCTAACCTCCGTGTGTCTCACGGCTCCCATCGTTTGCTTTGACATTTATTGGGAAGGAGAGGAAGGAGCCGATATATTGAATTTTCTTCTTTTTTCAACCTTGGAACAACCTGGAGGCTGTATGCGAGCTGTAGGTCCAGCTAATTGGCAATGTGGTGTTATGCCTACACAAGTGCCTACTTGTCTCAGACTCACCAGATAATCTATAGATTCGGTGCTGGTTGGTTTATAAATCCCTGTGTCGCTTTTATAAGTACATCAATGCTAGACTCAATTTACTCAAAATTAAACAATATACATTTTAGATGTTTAGCTGGCCATTTCTTCCAAAGAAAGAATAAGTGCAACAGACAATCAATACTAAAAATGCAAGATACTTTCTGGGACAGCTGTGATGTCAGCTGCTAATATACCTACAATGTTTACAATGTGGCTATCCGGAGATATTGCTTCCATTCTTCTCTTGCCCTCTGTAATTAAAACAACTTCGACATGTCACCTCTCCAGTGAATTCTGCAATGCAGGTTTTCTAAAACTCTTTAAAAGCTTCCACACAGTTTTAACAATTAAATCTGGAAGACTGTCTTCAATCTACATGTGCTGAATGACAATAAAAAATCCTTGAATCTGAGTTGAGAGATGAGTCTAACTTATTTCAGCTCTTGATGAGTGTTGGATGCCGGTCACACACTCTCCAGCTTTAGTAAACTGGCGAGGCCACAATGAAGAGAAATAAGCTAAATAATATAGATGTTTTAGTGACATTTCCACCAGAAAAATAAAAGAATTCTCAGGAGAGAATGATAGAAATAAAAAAAAATTGTGGGCAACCAAGAGAAAGCAAGTGTGCAGATGGATGGACAGATGTGAAATTGAAACATTTATCTAGTAATTATTTAATGAAATTCAGTATATTTCTCAGGTTTATGAGTGAGGTGGATGAAACAGACTGGTGTCTCTGGTAACAGTGAGAAGCAGATGTTGCATATGAATCAGTCCAATTTGGGTCAACCATTGAGTAGACATGTGTCTGTCTGCTTTTTAAAAGCAGTAGAACAAATATGTCTGTGTCCCTTAAATCCTGTAATAGAGGTAATCATATAATACTGGAGATGGTAGATTGAGAAATAAGAACAAAATGAGACGTTTATGTTCCAGACACTCTTGGGTGACTCTGCTTCACATTGTGCCAAACATATGCCTGAAGGCTGTTTAGAAAAGCAAACTCCCAGTCACTGTGGTTTGAGTCTCTGTCCAATTTCAGCTAAAGTGTAAGTTAGGGATCAATCCTGTGTCATTTTATTCTGACTCCATTTACATTTTGGAAAACCTGTTATTAGGGAAAAGGTGATATTTACTGCCTGCCACTCTGAGGATTTAAGGTTTCTAATCTGAGTTGTTTCTGCAAGTTGAGCACGAAATATCACTTTCCACTGCACAGAGAGCCCTAGGGGAGGATAGAGACAGGTTTATGGGTAAAAGCTCAGAAATGGAGACTTGGTTTGACGCCAGTGTCTACAGTGTAAATGAAGGTCTCAATTTTGGAAACGCTGCAATCAACACAGGCAAGTGCAATAAAGGTGAAGCGATGTGTCCATATGGTGCTTGTGGTGGAGAGACATATGGATAAATATTATAGCAGCCTATAATATATGGTTCTTAGACCTCACACATACACACACACAGAATGCCCATTCATTCAGTATAACTGTATTTGCATTTGTTTTACAGTACTATAGAATAATTGGGGTATATGTGTGTGTGTGTGTGTGTGTGTGTGTGTGTGTGTGTGTGTGTGTGTGTGTGTGTGTGTGTGTGTGTGTGTGTGTGTGTGTGTGTGTGTGTGTGAGAGAGAGAGAGAGAGAGAGAGAGAGAGAGAGGGCCATTGTTCACTGCAGGCTTTCATGAATCTTTGTATGATTCGTTCTTTCCATTTAGTTAAAAGGTGATTGGTTATTTTGCTATTTGGTTATTATTTTAACACAAAAAAAGAAAAAAAATACTGGTTGTTCATATTTTTCTCTTTGTTGCATTATATTGAAACTTTCTTGATATTGTTATGGTTATGTGTGTTATGGTTTGTTGTGGCTTTGTTGTGTTTTTTTCTTTGAGGGGGGGATTGAGGATATGTCAACCCGGTTGGGACACAAAAGGAGGTTTGCAGGAAAAGTTTGGAAGATGCTGCAATAGACAATAACTCATAATAGATGCATCAGGTATTTTCAGGGATTAAATGCATACTACATCCATATAAAATATTTTGTTCACTAAAACCTCACCTACAGTAGTAGGGTGTTGTGGATGTGATGTACAACAGCAAACAAAATAGGGAAAAGTAATTTTGTTTATTTTTGGTGAACACTGTTAATCAATCAATTATACTTAAACATGTAACTTGCATGGACCACAGCGAATGACAATAGTATATGTTCGTGTCACATAAACCAGACCTCTTAAATGTCAAAATCAAATTCAGTTTTTGAGTTTTCATCTTTTCAATCTGAGCCTAAAATCAAAATATGAAATTATTGTGTTAGAATAATAAACAAATAATAATATTTAAATTTTGGGATTTTTTTTTTATTGCATTGAATTGAAAATGGAAAGAATAGGGGTGTGACAAGATCTCGTGTGACGAGATCTTGCGAGATGTGATTTGACGAGATTGCTCGTCGCGTTAAAATTCTGTCTCGCGAGTTATCCAGCAAGCAGCCAGAATGACGGAAAACCAAGGTATTACTATTGACGACGCCCCCGCCGCTTTTAAATCGTTTGTTTGGCAGCATTTTGGGTTCCCGGCAGAAATGATAAATGGTAAGAGAGTGACTGATAAGATACGGACAATATGCAGACACTGCTGTATGCAAACAATGCCGTACAGCGCGGCGAATATGAGCACAATGCAGAGACATTTACACTACCACAGCTCAGTACTCATAAACTTATAATATCTAACTTAAAAAAGCCATGTGCAACTCAGTTAATAAAAGTCTGTTGTCCAGGCATTCATATAATTTGCAATTTAGTTTTCTTAAAATCTCATCTCGTCTCGATCTCGTGAGCTGAGTGTCTCATCACACCCTTGGGAAAGAACAAATGATACATGGATACAAGTAGGCTAATCAAAGAGAAATAAAATGGAAAGAAAACAAGCTCAACACACCTCGTATCCTCTATGTACACAGTTGTTTTCCATCTCATATTATGTACAGTTTACATCTCAAAATTTGTTAATGAGAGTGAGCATCTGGAACTCTATTCAAGTCTATGAGATATAAAGAAATAGATGATTAAATTTAAAACTGATAAGCAGGCAGTGACTTTAAAACAGCAGCCCTAAATTTACAACAAACTTATGCATTTCTGTATAGACAGAATGTTTTCTTTGTTTGTGTCATACACTAACATCCTTTTCATAGTCCTAATATATTCTTGTATGCTTAGTTTTATAAAGCGTTCTTATTGCCTCAGTGACCAATTCCAATCATTTATTTTTGGAAAATGAAATAATATTGCCTTGGTGACTAATAAAAATGAAAAATCACTTTCAGTTTAATGTTTGGGAAAAAGTGTGTCCCTGAGGTGATGGTTGGGAAAAAGCTTGAAAACTGGGGCGTCTGGTTCCTTGTTTTGGGTAAAAATTCCAGTATTTCAGCTAAGTTTAAAAATCCAGTGGGACAAAAACAAGTCTTGCAAACCCCATGGATTATTATCCCTGGAGTTTATGTAATATTTTCTATGAAATTATATGGTCCCTTGATTCAAGTTAAAACATTTCTATCAATGAAAACACTTGTGGATCATCATGGTTTCTCATATTGCAGTGCTACCAAACAAGGAGCTGAGCAGGAAGTGGTAGCCACCAGTCATAAGATGAGTGGGCGATGATAGATGACAATTGATGGTTGGAAAGGGTTCTGAGCCCAGGGGAAGGTCTAACGTCAGTAATCACAATTAGCCTAACCAACACTCAATCATACTCTCAATGGCTCCCAAATGTCAGAAAATGCTCTGAAAGAGACACAGCAGTTTTCTGCATCCAGGGGAATATTAAAGGCAGTTTTCAGGGAAAGGAATGTGCTTCAGCCAGGTTCTTTGGTTATTTATTTTGGTCTAGTGAGAGTGAAGGAGCTTCTGTTTTTCTGGATGGTTCCGGGAAGGGTTTTCCTTTTGACTTGTGTGTTGACACCATGATATGTGTGCTGGAAAAGAAAGCTTCGAGGCCACTGTCAGCACCGTACTTGTGTCTTCTCAGCAGCGGCCACTGATGATTATTGCAGACACGTCTGCAGAAAATGTCCATGTTTCTCAAATAGCAATGGCACATTTTAAATGTTTTCTTGCATGTATGTGTGTGTGTGTGTGTGTGTGTGTGTGTGTGTGTGTGTGTGTGTGTGTGTGTGTGTGTGTGTGTGTGTGTGTGTGTGTGTGTGTGTGTGTGTGTGTGTGTGTGTGTGTGTGTGTTGGAGTGTGTCTGTATGTCTTGGTTCAAACCTCCAAACTCTAAGAATCACTTGTGGTTCAGCCTTCAAAGGTTTCAAAACTAGTCATTATCAGTTCATAACCATTTATGCTTCCATGTTCTGTGGCCTGAGAGAACACACAAATCTGCACAGGTACCAGTTTGTCTTACAAACTTTACATCTCTCTTCTTAGCTGACCCAACAACACACTTATTGTAGAAGCTATTAAGAATGAATTAAACATACATTTCTCCACTCATCCTGGGAGTGACACAGCCAAACTGTGTGTGAGGTGAAAGTGGAAAAGGAAACCAATAACTTGATGCACTTCCCTCTCACGGAAAACCGAAGAATGTGCCCAAAGAGTTCCATTCATTCACACAACCACTGATTGCCAACAAACTGTCAAAAGGTACCTAAAACGCAGACGCTTGCATGGGAGAGCCCAATTTGTTCCACTTTCCCAGGCAAAATGTTTTACCTATGAACTACCAGCACATTTTTATATTTACATTTTAGGCACTATAGATGACAACCTCATCCAGAGTGATTTACACTGAGTGCCTCCATACAAACCCAAAGGGCAATAACAGCACAAGACGTGTAACTTGAGCAGAGAAACATGACTTTACAGTTTCTCTCCCATCCCAATCAAATTTCTGGTTGCACAGGGTGGTCAGGATATTATTCAACAGAATATGTTGGCATGATTAATGTTGCTGTGAAATCCAAACCCACTGTGAACTTGAACCTTTAAAACAAACACTGTTCTTACTTTAGCAGGATAGGATGAGAATTGTAGACCTGAGAGACTTGGACCTGAGTCAGACTCATGCCGGGCACGGACTTCATAATATTTTTTGTCTTTCCAGATGATCACATTGTCAGATTGCTGTGAATTGGCCATGAGACAAGGCAGACTGCATGTTTGATTCAAACAATCATACATAGGTCATGAATTATGTACCAGGGACCAACATCATTGTATTTGACAACATTAACAATAAATATATAATCGGTTTTATGAATCACAGTCAACTTGGAACAATTCATTGTCAATCAAGCTGTGAGGGTGGGCTCTGAGGGCGAAATTGCACCCGCAAAGGTGATTTATTTGGTAGCAATTTAAAAAAATAATGACCTTTGGGTGTTAGACAAATGATGACTAAAAGGTAATATATCTTTGTCTTCACCATGTTTCCAGTCATGCATGTTTAAGTGCTCTGTGTTTCTAGTGGTCAGCATCATGGAACATGTCCCAGAAATTGTCAAGCTAGGCGAGAGAAGTCAATAAATCTTGTTTAAGTCTTTTTGTCAGGATGCTGGAGAGCAATTGTTGCACAAATTTCTGCTGTTATGTCTGTCAGGTCAATATTGCGTAGTCTGGTCTTGGTATTACATGTATAATATGTCTTATTCTGCTGCTAAGGATCTCTCAATCAAAACAATAACAAAAGATGGAGTTGCAACATCTTGAAGTAGCGTGGGATCATGGGGGTTGTTGTCTTTTTCTGTTTAGGATTCCTACAGTGCACATCGTTAAGGTTTTTTTTTTTTTGCCTGGAGCCGTCCTATCCTCAGAGGTCTCCAAAACAAACAGACACATTGATTAAAACCAGTGAAAACACAGAATAAAGCAGTTTCAACTTTAAAATCAGTGCTTCTCTGACACTCTTCTTCAGACACAGGACGTCCGGATAGAGTTGCAAGCTAGAAGTCAAATTATCTGCAGATGTCCACTCTCGAAAGTAGGTAAAAGCACTGAATAAAGCAGTGTCACATTAAAAAAAACATCAAACAAAAACATTTCCCTGAAATGGTGCTGCTAGCTGAGCTAGTGCTAATTTTTGCTCTGCTTGTTGCTCTTGATAACATAAGATCCCGATGTCTGATCATGAAAATCCTTTACCCAGTTAACCTAGTTAAAACAACATCCAATATGTGAAACAAGTGCATTGTAAAAATGATGCTTAGAATGGGATAAAAAGTCAATCGATCTTTCTTAGCCGCCGGTTTATATCCACAACACTGATGCATGTGACTTTAAGAAGCAATCAATGTAATGTTTAGATTCAAATTGATGCTAAAATTAGGAATGTCTCAAGGTTTGAAAGTTGTTGGGAGTATTTGGGATAATGGTAGAACACAGGTCTAGTAATTATTAATTAGTAAAAAGACATTTTAATCCAAAGATACAAATTGGGTCTTTAAGTCACAAAAGTGAGAACGCAAGAACCTTAAAGTCTCAAGCCTTGAAACTGTAAAAAGCCCAAGACTCAATATGCAGAGTCACACCTTGCATAGCATAACATTTAATTATCAGAAATCTAAATTCAAAGAACTTCTTCTCTGCCATGTAAATCACTGTTGACACAACTTGGGCTTGACCTCAAGGACCTGAGACACTATGTGAGACTTACACTAAATGACTTAGGGCACAACTTGGACTTAAAAACAAGCTCTGGGCAGAACAGAACAAGCCACTTTGTCCATTTCCAAAATTGTAAGCAAATAAAAATAAGGCCAAAGCAGGAAATATTCCCATGTCATGAACGGTCTTGTATAACAGCAATTTCCCATCTGAAGAAAATGTTTTTACAGCAATCTATTCATGGTAAAGAGAACCTAACAACTTAATTTCCATAAAAATGTTATTGCAGGATTTTCCCTGTGATTCGGTGTCGGAGTCACTTGCCAAAGCTGCGGTGGTACGAATATTCAAGCTGTCAGACAATTATTATGTTAGGGTAAAGGAGTGACATGAGTGTGGGCTGGACCACTTCAGTCTGAGTTACAACCAGGCAGGGAGAAAGGGAAGGAAAGGGAAACAGAAAGAAATAGAGAGACCAGAAACCAAAACAATGTGATTTAAACCCTCCCGTGAACACTTTTTTGCTGTAAAAACTGCCAAAAATGTCTCACTCATTGCCCCAGTGAATGCAAACCTTTCTCTCACTACCAGATGAAAAACTCAAACACTATCTAAAACACACCACCTCTAAGAGAAACTTTTTTCCAGCAGAAACTGTACCCAGTGGATCTTGGATATGCTTCCAATTTGCCATTATGCAATCTGCCAACAATTCACAACATAATCAAATGCACACGAGAACAATGTGTGTACATTTTTCCTCAGAGTCCAGCAATCCAGTTACCACCTTTACACTGCGAGAGGCAATTTCCTGTGTGGCTCAGCTGATGAGGTTTTCAGAGTAGAAACAGGGCCAGTAATTGAATCTCAGAGCTCTTGTTAAAAGTGCAGCTGTCGATGGCAAAGCTCGGTGGAAGTAGAGTGTGAATTCTTGTGTCATGGTGCAAGCGGGGGAACTCTGACCACATATGCCAGCCATCAGCACCGGACTGTACAGTGTGTTATAATAAAAAGAGTCTGCAGAGAAATCCCTGTGGAGCCAAGTGCTGCACAAAGGCACATGTGTGAACAAATGCAAGCATGCCGTGATATTAATGCATTGTGTGCAACATTTCACTCTTTCTATGTATACATGTTTCTCCCTACCAGTGGTGGAAAGTAACAGTTTTTTCCATCCCTGCTACTTTATGCTTCTAGTTTTCAACATTTCAGTGGGGAAATAGTGTTCTTTACTCCACTTTTTTTTTTGAAGAAGAAGAAAAAAATATGAAACTACCCAATATGTTTTCTCCGGCTTCCTCCCACAGTCCAAAAATATATTTGAGGTTAATTGGAAACTCTAAATTGCCTACAGGTGTGAGTGTGTGAGGGAATGGTGTGTGTGCCCCATGATAGGCTGGCAATCATCTGGGGTGTATCCCTGCCTCTCACCTGTAATGTGCTGGGATTGGCTAGGCTTGTGATGGTGTTGGATGGTATCACAATTCATTCTTAGGGGAACACAATTGCTATCAAATTTAATGGCAAACAATTATTAGAAATCAGAGGACCAGAGAAGTCATTGGGACATGTCATATTGGGTCCGTGACTGTAGAGATTAGGAATTTTCACTGATGAAGTGAAATTTTTGACTTCATGATGGTGCTACAGAAAATGCCAGTGGATCATTAACGTCCATCAGAGGGGACCATGAATGAGTGCACAAAATTGCACAGTAATCTATCCAAATGTTATTAATATATCTCAGTTTAGACCAAAGTGGTAGTACATAGTGATGTGATTATTGTGAGCCTGTTCAAAAAGCCAGCCCTTTGAAGTGAACAGGCTCATGTCGATCATTCTTCTTTTTGTTTCTTTTTTTTTTTTACTTTTCTTTTTTGGAAAAGTACCTGCAGGCACTGCGGGCATTGGCTACAGGGGTCACGTGCATGCTGTGCAACTAATCATGTAGGGGTTGACAAGGATCATCCCACCAAGCAGGGAAGGGTGGGGGTAGCAGCACTAATTATTTTACTCTATAACAAAACATTTTGGTTTTATTTTACACATTTATTTGGTTGCTGTATTTATTTTAATTTTTTCAGTACTTTTTTTCTATGCTTAGGTTTTCATAGGCATTTTCTATCTGCCTTGTATAGCAAGTTAGAGAGTTACACGGGCTGCAGCAATTTATATACAGGCCAAAAGTTTGGACACACCTTCTCATTCAATATGTTTTCTTTATTTTCATGACGATTTACATTGTAGATTCTTACTGAAGGCATCAAAACTATGAATGAACACATGTGGAGTTATGTACTTGACAAAAAAGGTGAAATAACTTATATTCTGTTTTCTTTAAAATATCCACCCTTTGCTCTGATTGATAAAGTGAGAAATTCCACTGATAAGGCACACCTATGAAGTGAAAACCATTTTAGGTGACCTGAAATGGTAGTTCATCAAGAGAATGACAAGAGTATGCAAAGCAGTAATCAGAGCAAAGGGTGGCTATTTTGAAGAAACTAGAATACATGAACATGTTTTCAATTATTTTTATTTTTTGTTAAGTACATAACTCCATAAACATGTGTTCATTCATAGTTTTGATGCCTTCAGTGAGAATATATAATGTAAATAGTCATGAAAATAAAGAAAACACATTCAATGAGAAGGTGTGTCCAAACCGAAAGAGCCGGATCTTCTTAGTGTGCTCACTAAAAAAAGCTGAAATCCTCATCACTGGTTGATGATGATTGACTATTGATGAATTGACTAATTAACTAATAATTGTGATTTGGTGATGCCCACTACTTATAAGTTAAAAAGAAAAAAAAAAAAAAAACTACATACACCCAAAGTCTACTTACTTTTCCCTACATCTATTCTATAGCAGTTATATTTTTTGCTATTATCTTTTGAGGGGCTGCAGGGACAGGAGCAATTTCCCTCTGATATATTAGAGGTCTGCTATAGCCTGGACAAGTCGACAGACTCGTTTTCTATAATTCCCACTCTTCATTTAAAACATTTAAATTGCTTTACATTTCTGGTGTATCCTTTCCTACAGCTAGAACATCAAACAACTTATATGTTGTACTGT
The DNA here is from genome assembly GCA_030544235.1 of Lepturacanthus savala. Classification (NCBI taxonomy): domain Eukaryota; kingdom Metazoa; phylum Chordata; class Actinopteri; order Scombriformes; family Trichiuridae; genus Lepturacanthus; species Lepturacanthus savala. The sequence continues at coordinate 4,176,113 of CM060461.1, forward strand.
AGCCGCTGACTCTGCCAAGGTGCTAACTTAGATCTTTCCAAACTCTTGTGGAAGTTAAGCTAAACAACCCAAATGGGCCAGACTGTGAAAGTGATGTAGCTCAATCACAGCACCGCTGCTCCAAACGGCAACGTGCCTTCGGAGAAGCACATGTGCAGGTCAGTGCACCACTTTAGGGCTCAATATGTCCAAGACAGAAAACAAAGTTGCAGACAAGGATATGCACAGTAGAGCCATGCATGCATGTGGAGGGCAGGTAGTTTATGAACTGCTTCACTAAAAATAAATTCATATCGACGTTGCCAGCATGGGTTGAGCGTTCCAATACACTAAATTCATTTGTTCATGTCCTGGATTCATCTCAGACTTTTGGACCTTGCCGTATATTAAAGCTTATTTTTCTAATAGAGTATTTGCTGGTAAAACCAGCCTTTTTTCTGCATTTTCATATTCATACAGTTTACTGTGCCTTGCTCACTTCCCCTGGCCTTTTTTCACGGCTGCCACAGGGATTTGAATTAGCGACCTGTCCATCACAATGCCATGGCAGCGCTGCCTTAATACTGGAAATGCTTTTCAATTCATGATGGATGGCTGCAATTTAACTGTAACCACCTGTTCCTACACTACAACACTGCAGGTTTGGAATGTAATAAGCTTGTAACTGTATAAATGCTGAATAAATACACTTTAACAATGGGGGGTGGGGGGTGGGGTTCTTTGCTGCTGTTGCGGTTCTTTTTTAAACATGACACAGACATGTAGAATTACAGACTGCAGAGCATGTTAAACACAATGACAAATGTTTTTGTCAAAGTCATCCAGGCAATCAGCCTACTTAGGACTAACATTTAAACATCTCCTCCTCTACAGCTGAGAGTGCAGTACAGAAATCCCCAGTATCATGTTTAAAAAAAAAGACAAAAGAGAGAAGAAAAAGAACAGCATCTTGCTGGGAAGCAGGACAGAGACCAGCCTGTAAGTAGGACAGAACATCTGTGCTCTAGAATATCTCTGCAGATGGCATCACGTCAAAATAACAGTGCCAATAACAGTTGGAACTGTGATCATTTGTAATAATTATACCCATGATTACCTGCAGCCTGTTTCTGTGCTATTACAGCCTGCATGAAGATTTGATTTTAGATTTTTCACATTTTACGAAAGCAACAGAATCTGAAAAACTTTACAATTGATCCTAAGTCCTGACAGTTTTCACTCTAATGACAATTTAATTGACAACTTCAGTCAACTTTCCTGTATACTGAGATGGCTTCGTGCAGCTTGTCTATGTTTAAGAGAAAACTAATGTTTGAAGAAGATAACATTACTTTGTAGAGTCATATTACTCTGGATTATTGTGCCCTTATTGTGCTGCCTTGCTATTCTGTATAAAAGGTACACAGGTGGAATGAGGGAGAAAATGGATTTGAATTTGTAAGAAGTTTCAGAGTTGCTTCTAACATAGTAGCATTTGCTACTTGGTTGGTTTGTTCATCCCATTATCACCAATGTCCTTATTTCTGTGGTAAATGTAAAGAGATTTGGAAAAGAACGAATAGGTTCCTGAATGATATATCATTAGCCAGAAAATATCAGAGCAATCATCCCTTTGTTTATATTTTTCTTTTCTTTTCTTATTTGGACGTAACATCCCAATGGAAAAATACTTTGCTGGTACCCAGAAGGGGAAAAGGTAAATAAATACACAGCATTGTTTCTTTTTGTTAAACTTATTCTTCCTAGCAACAGTAACTAGGTGGAGTGGGACTCAGGAAGGGTCACTTGAGTTTTCCCTACAGTTCTGTGCATGAGTCAACTTTCCACTTCATTGTTTTAGTGTTAAACTATGCTGCTTTAGGTACATGAGATCCATTTTTAATGTTTTGTTCAATTTGTACAGCGTCAAACAAAATTATAGTCAATATGTTTCTGGAAGTACAACTTCATTTTATAAGAGAACAGCCTGAACCTCGACCATAAACTATTTATTCATGATCTCAAATGTCAAAAGACAGAGTTTGGGACCAACTGTCATATTTTTGTGAATTACTACAGGAATGCAACATACATTCCAGACAATTTACATCAACTGTTGCTAAAAATGTTTATATATATATATATATATATATAAACAAATATATTAATTAAACAACTAGTTTGAAGACTTCCACCATGTCTAAAGTACACAGAAGTACACTGAGGCACCTTGGAACAGCGTTCAGTGCCACACATGGAGCATGGGAATGAGTGCCGGGGGTTAGAGGTCAGCGAATGAGCTGAACAGGAAATACCCAATATGTTGAACATCATTACCCTGTTCTGCTCAATTACAAAAATGTTTATCAGTGCTTACTTGTGGTATCAATCATGTTTCCTCCAACTTAATGAATGAAATCTGTCACTGTAGATTCGGGCAGACAAGCAATCACATTCAATTACTTTTGTTTGGAAAAACATGCCATTGTTGGTTTGGCTCTTCATTACTCCAAGGTACTGGTATCAAAACATGTACAATTCCAAACGTTCTCGCTTTCGTCACAATTTTTAGCATGAAATATAAATATTTTTGTCTAAGACTTTTCCCTTCAGCTTTCTTGAAGTTTATTTGCTGTAAATGTGTTTAAAGCAGAATTCACTTTTATACACCGGTTAAGAAAAACAATATCTGTTATCCCCGGTCCAGTTAGATGTATCTGACGTTAGGGAGATTCATGTTATGCTGTTGTCAGGAGACAAAACTTGACCACTACCCTTTCCAAGTATCATATACAGATATGAATATTACATTTTGGAATGGTCCGTTTTAAAACGGACCATTCCAAGTTGTATGCAGTTGCATTTTCTGGTAGTCATCTGTTTTAATACGAGGAGCCAGGAAACAATCAACACAATTCAATAATCACCCCGGCTGTTTAAACCAAACCAGGGAGGCCCTTCTTTCTGTTTATTTTCCTTGTATCGTGTTGCATTTTCTTTTTAATTTCATGGCCAAGTGGACCTCCCTGACATCCTGCCCCCACCCTCCATCCCACCCAACTCCACGCTCATTCCCCTGTCTCCCTCACCCCTATTCGTCTCCCTTGTGGTCCTGAAACCCTTCATCAACACTCCAGATTCCTTAAAGGTCATGCTGCGCTCCTATTGAGTTGTTGGCAGATGGAGCTGAGCTTTCTTTCATGAGTTCACACTCTGATTTGAAGTGCATGCATTGTCTATTTTGTTTAACTGTCTTCACCAACATTAAACTTAACTAACTTTAATATAATAAGATCTACCTAATAAAATCTACCTAGTACCTAACAGAAGTCTAAGATTTCTGATATATTAAAAGATAAAGAATTTTTAGGGGGATTGAGACAATTCATTTGCATGAAACTTTGCACATACAATGCATTGTCATAAAATGTTTACTCTTTAGAAATATATGGTCTGGAGAGCGATGCTTAAAACTGGCTATAATTATAATTAAGGTAGGTACTTAAATTACATCATCAACAACTACAGTAGTAAAATGCAAGTAGGCATAAACATTAATGTAGCAGTAATATTAATACAAAAATGTCCTACATAATAGTAAAACAGATTATTTTAGTGCAAAATAGTATTATATTAGTATTATTAAAAAGTGGCAATGCTTTGTTTAGCTGGTTCCAATGTTGCTAAAAATTAAATAAACTCATCTATTTCCTCCCCTTCAACACAAAACATGTCTGCATTGCTCCTGTCCCACTGTGGAGTGCTTTTAATTCTTTTAAAGGCAAATGATGTTTTTTTTTGTTTTTTTTTTTGTTTTATTTCAGGGTCATAGTGTTTTCATTCTTTGCAGCTTTGGGACTGATCACCTCCACACATGTAATCTGTTTGCTTTTCATTTGGATTTACTTTGTCATGGTGGCCATTAAATCTGTTTCTACCTACCGACTTCTGCTCAAAAATAAAAAGCGTTTTCAGAAGAAAAGCCTACAACTACAATGACAAACATTCATCCAGTAGAGCTAATAGCATCGAATGAACAGCTGCATAATCATCATAATCCTAATAGACATTTATTTACATGGAAAGCTATACATTACTAGAGAAAAAATAAACAGCGTATTTCAGAATGTTTGGTTTCTGGTTAAAACTAATGTTATTTCCTGGTGTGGTTATAAACATGTGTAACAATGATTTCTATAGAAAGTAGGTGTAAAAAAAAATCTTGGAAAGACATTTTGAAAGCTGAGACAATCCAGTTCTGAAATTTAAAACAGCTGTGAAGTGACCGTAACTTGGACAGACATACTGTACAACGGAAACGTACAGTACACACACACACACGTCCATCCAAACATACAATTGCACACATTGTGTGTCACGTTGGCAAAAAATAAATACGCTTACAGGAATGAATGCAGACAGCAGCACAATTACTGTACAGTGTGTGACAGATTATGCTTAAAACATGACATGGGTGGTTTTGTACACACATACACACATGGCAGCTGTCAGCAGCACAGTGAAACCCCTGTATACATGCGGTATTGCGTGTGCGTGTATGTGTGTGTGTGTGTGTGTGTGTCTGTGCGTGTTCCCCCTGACATCTCCATACAGAAAGTGAACACGGCTGTGCCTCCCAGCAGATTCTCTGCACCACATAAAGATGTCATCAGACAGGCGCTGTAAATAATTCTGCTGAAGCTATTCGTTGCAGCGATGATGAATGAGGCTGATTCAGAAGCCACTCGTTACATGACAGCATTAGCTTACTTCATTTATCTGCGGTTAAAGTAGAATGCAGGCTCAATTCCATGTGTAAATTGGAGTGCTGGTGCTTTCATGTAGTGTAATTATGCTTGAAATGTGGTTATTGAAAGTTAGAAGGACTGTTGTCAATACGGTTAAGAGTGCGGTGTTGTGTCTATTTTGAGCACACGTATTTCCTCGCATTAACTTATAAACCTTGCAGCTTCAGTTGGTGAAGAAAGAAAGAAAAAATAAGATTAAAGACATTTCGAAGCACCTTTGAGCATCACCTGAACTGTGACAGTTATCATTCAGTCATGCACATCCATCCCACAGGGTGCAGGCAGCCCATAGCAACGCAGCAGTAGATGTTTGTAGACACACGCACACACATGCTCAGTTACTATAACAGGAGTATTAGTGACCGACAGGTAGTGCTCGGACATCTGCCAAACCGCACAGAGCTGCTGGAGGTGCCAGGTTCAGCCGTGTTTGTGTGTGAATGCACTTCAGGTATATGCAGGAAGTTTTGATTATACTCATGTATGCTTAAGACAACATCAGCTCATTTTCACAGGGTTGGACCACCATAGTAGACGATGCTGTCTTCTACCTGCCAGACTCTCACACACATTCCTGCTTTCTTCAGACTTTACGACTAATCTAGTTGTTTTATTGAAATACGGTCTGTTATTGAAATACGGATTTGTTAGAAAAAATTAAAGATTCTTATTTAATGAAAGACATGTATTTCATTGTTGGTAGGAAACCTCAAACTACAAAACAGGCCGTTGATTGTAAAAATATTCAGTTTGTACAATTCCAACTAATTGCTTGTATAAAATATTGTGTTCTAGTTATAGTGGAGCACAGCAGTTATCAATAATAAATAGATTAATAGTTTTTTAAAGGAAAGAAGGAAAATGATGATTGATTCGAGAGACTCAAATAAGTCAGCAGTGTAATATGAAAATATTTTTAGTTACATTAAGAATTCTACACATATAGACCTAAAAACTTACATTTTATTATTTATGAAATTTCAAAACCAAAAAGTTGATGGAATGCAGCAAAGCTCCAAGTATTAGAGCCAACATTTTCCATAACAAAACTTGTTTTTTTGTCAGATCCTCCATTCCCGGTGAATGCAGATATCTTTCAAACCCAGTCATCCAGCCCTCTCCTGGTAATGCTGGATTTCCACTAGAAAACTTTAGTCTGATAACATCAGGGTTATTATCTTGTAGCTGACAAACCTCCTCCAGAACCACAGAAAACTGTTTTCATGGGCTGACCGTTATAATCCATGACTGGAAAACTGACTTTCATGTGTAAAATTGGTGGAGTTTCCCTTTAAAGTAACTGGATTGAGTGAATAATCCATGTTTCCTCCTTTCTCAACAGCTGCCCTGGAGCAAGGCACATAAGCTGCTAAACTATGGACTTTCCCAGTGGTCAGTCCTAGTAAATGGCAGCTGGATTGGGCAGCCCAGGTGGATAAAGTAGGGTTGCTCAAAATAAACCTGTTTCATGCTGTGAAAAACCTGGGTAAAAATAAGATTCAATTAAACAAAGTTATTTACGGCCTTGACTCTGATCTTGTAAAGGTCGTCATGGGTTTGACATTCAGATTTTACAGTTACATAGCGATCTATTTCACACCACATTCACACATGGTATGACTCTCGGGAATGTACACAGCACCGCGTATGTTTGAAAGACTAAAAATAGCTGCAACCAGTTTAGCCATGACCAAGAAATGTTTTTTTATAGTCTCTATTTTTACAGCAACTGTTTGTTTGTTTTTTGCCCATATACATCAATTTAACCTATTGTTTTATCCAGAAACGTTTGTCCAGGAATGCTAATCGGCAAGAACTATCATTTTAAAAGAGTTACACTAAATACTCTAGGCCACTGATAGAGGTGCCACAGCAGTTTTAAGGGAATTATTTATGTATAGTAGGGATATAAAGATGACGATACTTTAGCACAGATGCATATCAGAAAACTGGTTAAAAATTCTGAAAGATGGCTTCATGAATGCACAAATGAGTTTGATTCTGAAAAGTCTTTTTTTCTGATTCAGCACAGAAAATACTGATGCAACGTTTTTGGTTTATTTATTTGTTTTCCATTTGCATTATTACAGATGTCAGTGTGTGTTTAAATTATGTTTTCATGCTTTTCACCAAGGCCCAGTTTCACCTCGGCCCTCTGTACTTTCATTAATATTTAATTCACTTTGAATCAAAGTATCTCATCACAAGTTTATCCTTGTGATATATTTATCCACATCATTTTACTACTAGATCATGTATTTTGATGGCTGTTCATATTGTAGATGACACACACTCCTCTAACCTTTAGTAATTACATAACTGCCACCATCACCCACTTTCTTCCTTTATACTGTGTTGGGCTGTGAAAATCCACTGAACCCAAACCCCAAAGTATATAAGCCAGTGAGTCACCTCCGTCAAGCAGCAGACGCATATCAGTTGCTCTCTAATCATTTTTTCCCTCCGCTTCATTTGCTTTCTCCCTGGGTGTCCACAGAGTTTGTTGGTTAACTGGTCTGGAAAAGGTCAAGTCTGTTGAAGTGGAGCGGTGGTCTGAGCCAACATAAGCACAGACACTTTCCTCCAGGACCCTCCTTGGCAAATCAAGCCCTCAAGCAGAGGAGCAGAGTTCTGCTCTGGCTGCATGCTGCCCTCCCGCTAGCATACTTAGCATTAGCACGCGCAGCCAAGAGAAACTGTCACCGTTTAGGTCTAAGGGTGGCGTGGAAAAAGACGTGAACTTGAAATGGGTTGATTTCCTGTGCAAACACACAGTCCATTATTTGGGTTTCAAGCTGTAAGGTTGCCAGCTTGTGTGCTGGTCCAATAGAAAACAGAACAGCTATGTGGAGCACAGATGGCACAGCATATGGGTGGGTTTAAGTATGAAATGACTAAAAAAAAAAATCCCATTTTTGCAACTATTTTTATACAAACAGAACAAATGAAAGACAAATCAATTTTTTTAAATACTATTTATTATTATTGAACACTTGTAACTCATTTTGGGATCCACATGCATTACAATATCATTAATGCATTGCTTCTATATCTTAATACCTCCTATAAATTCACTCTTTTCATCATTTTCATGGTCCAGCGAAGTTGGATGAGTTATTTTAAGCTGTCATGGTTCTGGGAGTAAAAGTCACATTAATTTTCTGCATTGACGATGCTGGATGTCTGACAGCTGGAGCTCTTCCAAGGCTTGTATGCCAAGGATGAATCACTGCAAAATATGAGTATCTGCGTAAGATGGGGTGACAAATGAAAAGGGAAAACTGTATTAAGGTATGGAAAAATTTACCAAGTATTTCCATTGAGGTCACACAGGTTCACCTACAATAATGTGAATCACACAATTTTGGAGTTTCCAACATGACAAAACACCAATAAGGGAAAATCATTTGGAATATTAGTGTTCATCTCTCCAGTGAAGCTCATGACAGTTGGAGAACCTCTGCCAAGGACTGGAGCTGCTCTGGAGGCTCCTGGTAGACCAACATCTTACTGAGTCACTTTCTGTTGGCTTTTCTCATCATCTGTCACCTTGCTGAATTTGGGATTTTCATTAAACGTCAATTCTGCAGGTTCTGGTAACACAAAAGACAGGATGTTCATTACAATTCCAAAGGGTAAGAAACATCCAATTACTGAGCACATATATGGATATACATATATATTGGATACATACATACATACATATATATTGGACATTGGTTGTCCAAAGATTTTTACTGAGGTAGGAACACTAGCTGTAAAATAGTTTGGTTGTGTCCAATATCAAGTTTGTAGCATCAAACCTGCAGACAGTGACATATATGATCAAATAAACACATTTCCAGGTTTCCTTTGGTTTATTAATTTTAATTTATTCCTTGTTTGTGTCCCGGTAGAGAAAGAGAGGCTGCTTGTAAATCTCCAGGAAAAATGGAAGCCACACCAGCAGACACAAATCCAAATCCTGATCTGAAGAATCAGTCGTCATTTCAGTGCTGACACTGCTCATTTGCATGAAGTAAAACAAATCTAAACTCTGCTCATCGTTCTGGACCCTGGCGTCGTGCTGCTCACTGCTGCCTGGGCGCCAGACGTTCATCGTCGCCAGTGCCCGTTGAAAATGAATGACTGCCAGTCACACAGTAACAGTTGGATTAATTGATCCCCTGTTACAGCCATGCTAGCTCTGTGAGGTACTTGGCATTCAGCTCAAAGACCCTCTGTGCTGAACACTAACGCTATACAGGATCTACAGCTAAGGATGATAGAAATGTCATTTGTTCAGTATTTGGTTATTGTAGGAATTTATATTTTGACCTGATGGAGGTAGATGATAAGTCAAGGAATCATTTATAGTGTTTTTGCAATACGTTTAATTGTTGTTTTGACTTTGAAGTCAAATAGAGTGTCAGGAAACAGGGCCATCTACTAAAAATGCACAATCCTTGGACATTCTAAGACCATGTGGTGTTCAGGCTGCTTTGCTTCCTAAAACACTTGATATGTTGGAGATAGGAGGATTCCAGCCAATAGAGATGATAAATAGCATTGAAAAGTAACAAGTGTTCCTTCTGTAAAACCACAGTCTTATGTTGCAACCACTCAATAGGAGCCTAATTCAAACCAGCCCTTTTCTTTGAATCCTACATGCTGCAAATCAATAATGTATGTACACAGATATTAGGACCACAGAGAGCAAACGAGAAAAAATAGCAGAACGACAGCACGAGGGCTGATGACTGAATAAGGTGTTTTCTTATCTCGATGCATTAAAGCTTTTTGATCTCACCTCAAAGCTCCCAAACCACTTCAAGTGAAGACATTTCAGATTGCATTAAAGAGACATTAGGCCACGGTCCTATTCTGCATGAAAATCACTTTATTGATGTTTCAGAGTCAGACTGTGATATCTAATCCATGCTGGAAATGTGCACAGGATTTTAGTTGCATTTAATTTAACATATTGAAGGATAACTTGACAAAAAGTGAGCGTATTACAGAATGTTACCGTGGCAGAAAAACTGAGGGAGGAAGCTGTATCTTTGCAGATTTGCAGGATTGAAAGTTCTCAGTCTTAAAATAACAGTAAGTGTTGTTATTGGAGGGAAGTCGCTCCTTGTTAGCATCAATAACACTGAGAGAATTGCTGTTGTGTTTATAATAAAACAGGCTGCTCCCCTCTGGTTTCTTATCAATCTAAAGGTCCATAACTAGCCTATAGTTATTTATTGCTGAGTTCCCTCTACAGTATTGAGCTTTAAACTGTGCCTGTTTGCAATGTTCACAGTAACTTCCATTCAGGGGCAAAAATCCCATTTCATTGATGGGGGGACAATTTTTTTTTCAACAGTTTAGAAATGGACTGTTTTACATTTAGCAGCATTTGTGTTGTGCATTCATTTAACATTTCTTTAGTATTCAAAATGATTTCTTTGTGTTTACAAAGATTTTGGGGGAGCCAACTTTGGGGAAGGGGGGGGTCACGTTCCCTGTCCTTCCCCCCGACATTTTCACATATGCTTTTATTACATGTCAGCAGTCATTTCTGATATATACTATAGTGACATTCCCCAGTGTCTTGAGACACATTTATGCTCATCATTTCATGTGTCTTGTATCTGGACAAAAGCTGATTGATTTCACAGACTTTCATTCACACCTGGTCACATACTGTTTACTTGTTCTTAGCCAACCGTGCCATGGTTTTCCCATCAGGATACAGAACCTCCTCCGGTCCACACACATTCTGATGCACCTCGAGCTGTTTACGGTAACTGCCGAAAAATGCCAGAAGAATAAGTTGTGCACTTGGCAGTTTAGTTGCAACAATAAAAGTTTAGCTGTTGCTTCCTGTGTGAAAGGCTGAAAGATGAGTAATGTCAGTGTAATGTCAGCTGTTATTATCACAGATTAACGTAACCATTTCCATAGACAACTGATTAATTTATAACTGCAGAGGAGCCGTACAGATTCCCGAAACACTTGAGAAAAAATAAATTAAAAGAATATCAATATATAAAACAACAAATGTAGTGGATTTAACTTTTTTTATTATACAAATAAAAAAAAAACTGGCTACACAAATCAGATCTCTGCCTTGCTACCTCACTCTTTCCTTTTTTGAATTTCACCCTTCCAGCTTCTCTACCCCCCGGATTTTTTTTTCTTTTTTTCCTACCTGAGCAGATGGCTTCAAACACCAGGTATCCCCCAGGGGAGCCTCACGAGGAGGTCCTGGCCACTCCAGGCCTGCATAAACCACAGGGTGGGTGCCTGTGTGGAAAAAGAACGGACCAAATACATTTATACATTACTCCCCATTCCTACTTTAATGCACAGCGTGGCTCAAAGCAAATGGAACGCATGAGGGGGAGTGCTGGGGGAGCGAGGGACAGCGTGTGGGCGAAGGAGAGAAGGAAAAAAAAAGGGAGAGGGGCAGATACCAGGAGAACTGATTTCTCACAGATCTCAATGCAATTGTCTGATAAGAAAGAAAAATAACAGCGTCAGATGAGGGAAATTGCAAAGGGACACGTATCACCTTAGTTTACATTGTGAGAGGCGGATCACAGGCGCCACAGAGAAGACGGAACGAGAAGCAGCTCTTTGCAAGGATGTGAAGAGACGTCTTGTAATGTATTCAGGATAACCTGCCTCAGATGTGTATTTGTGTAAAATCCTATTGAACATTAACACTTTCATACATGAGGAGGGGGGAAAAATTAAAGTTCACGTCAACACTTGTTTCTAGATTCTGAATCGGTTTTATTTAGCGGGTGCAGTAACTGCAGGATTTTGTCTTGGTGACAGACGCAGAGACAAACTGACAGTCAGGAGTTTGGAAGTGAACGTAAATTCTGACAGACATGCTGCAGACCAAACACACCCCCAGGCACGAGTAGTGCGTAGAAAGGACGCCCTGCGACAGCAAGTTCGCAGTTTGATCCTTGCCGTCGACGTGTGTCATCAGGACAGAGTCAGGTTTTTGCGTATTTTTAGCCTGATCTCTCGTTGTTAGAAAAGACAAAGTGAACGCGGGAAAAGAATGTTGTTAAAATTGATGCTGTTTGCCAGTAACTTCTCGAAACTCTTAAAGTGGCAGAGAATGCATCTGCGGAATGGTTGAAATAGTTTCTCCTTCATCAGATATGTGACAAAAACCTAGAACGGACCAAAGAATCAACTAATTTAACCAAAAATTCTTCTGAACAAACAGTAAAAAAATTCCTTGCATACTGTTGCAACATGTCACATGATTGTATCAAGTTAATTTGCTCCAAACCAGTTGATGGAAACACACCTAATTTAGATTTAGGCAAATAAACAGGCATGCAATAACTATGAATCCAGGTCAATGATCCAATTTCTTCTCAACCCAAAATGAGGATGCTAGTTTATAAAAAGGTATTAGCAACACTTTAACAAACTTATGCAGCAAACTCAAACATCTTTGGTTCTTTATCGCTTTGTAAAATGGTTGGAAAAGGCTAAAAACATGTAAACCCACCGCTAGAAGCTCACTTGTGTCATCCAGTTGGTTTGAATTTCTGTATGTTTCCCACCAGATTCCAAATCTAATACCAGCAATGAATCTGATAGTGGAGATGATATTGGAGATGAGATGATTTCACCTTTGTGATTTGGCTGATAAAGATGTGTCTGAGCTGCACGACGCATCACAGGAAACGGGTGATTACGTTTTATTGCGGAATAAACCCATCTTCGTTTGGAAAATATTGACAGATAAGCCCCATATGAAAGAGAAAAAGATACTTTTTATTTGTGAGGAAGTCTGCGCTGGTGATAAATTTCTCCCTTCGCCTTCGCTCTTTCAACAACCCTCCATAAAAGTCGGGCCAACCGACTGCCTCGAGTAGATGTGTCTCTCCTCTCGCTCTCTCCTCCGCTCGTTTCACAGCCACAGCTGTGCAAAAGCAAATTTACTATCAGCCTTAGTATTTCTGACAGGCTATCCGGCAGACGCTCGGGGTCCTTGAAGTGCAGAGAGGCCTTCCCATCGCCGCGCTCCCCTGCCTCCCAGGTCTGCAAAGTGAATTTACTGCCACTGTCATAACTTCTGTCTGTTCTCAAAGAGGGAGAGAGAGAGAGGAGACAGACAGGGAGCGAGGGAGCAATATGGGACTTGTTTACCCCGTCTTCCACAGATGCAGATGCCCGGACATGCAGCCGCTTGAACCCAGACAGCCTTTGAAATCAGCTGCCTTGTTAGTAGTCGTCTCATGGAAGGAGAAAGGGACGCTTGACCGAGTCTGAATGGAAACGCCAAAACTCCTTTCTCAAGTGCTGAAATTCTAATTTTCACCATACTGTAAGAAAAGGACAAAAAAGAAAAACTGCATTTTCTTGCCAGTGTTTTTCACTTGTCTATATATTTCGTTGCATCAAGTTATGAAGTTACTGGTGATGAGAAACGCAGTCTCTTGCCCTGGAAATTAAATGTCCCATGTTTGAGTTACGTTGCATAAAGAGAGAAAACGCACTGATTTATTTATTATCTGTTGGTGCCAAACATTTAATGTTATGTGCATTGTTCTCCTATGTCGTCTTAGGTTTCACGTTTTAAGTTGTATTTCATGATAGAACATCATAACTTCTGTTTATGACATAACACAAAACAAAGTCGATTTCCCCCCAATGTCTCCCAATGTCCTTTTGTTTCCAGATACAGTAAATCGCATCTTTGTCATCTTTGTTTGTGTTCCTTTGGGGAACATGTGGGAAAAGTGTTTGATGCATTTTGTTCAATAATGATTACATGTAACAACTGTTGGGCCTATAAACATGTTAGAAAATGATAAAAGGAAGAAAAGATAATTCTCTAAATCAACTAAATTGTATTATTTAATTTATGTATATTTATATAGTTTCTTTTCTTTTTTTCTTTTTGTAAAGCATTTAACACAATATGCATATTGTGAAGTTTTGTATGTGCACAATCCTTTTTGTTGTGACACAAACAATAATCACAACAAAGAAAGCAGACAATCCACTTGATACACAAGTATTCACCCCATCCCTCGTAGTCAACACTTAGTAGAGCCATCTTTCACAGCAATTACAGCAGTGAGTCTTTTTGGGAATGTCTCTACCGACTTTGTACGTTTGCAGACCACAATTTTTGCCCATTCTTCTTGGCAAAACAGCTCGAGCTCAGTGAGATTGGACGGAGACCGTCTGAAAAGCAATTTTCAAGTCTGGCCACAGATTCTCAATTGGGATTGAGGTCTGGGCTTTAACATTAACATTCTTTGCTTTAAACCGCTCCAGTGTAGTTCTGGCTGTAAGCTGAGAGTCATTGTCCTGCTGGAAGGTAAAACCTCTGCCTCAGTCTCAAGTCTCTTCCCAGAAAACTCGTTTTCTTCAAGAATTTCCCTTAATTTGGCTTCATCCGGCTTGCCCTCCATCTGGACCAGTTTCCCAGCGTCCGGTTGTGTTCTGCCATGCAGAGTTCTGCATTAGAGCCAAAAAGTTAAGTTCGGTCTCATCTGACTAGACTTCCTTCTTCTACATGTTTCCTGTGTCTCATACACGACTTGTAACAAACTCCAATGAGGATTTCTTCTGGCTCTTTCTTAGCAATATATTTCTTCTCGCCCCCTATGATTTGTGTCCTAAGGACAGATTCTCCCACCTGATCTGTGGCTCTTCCAGCCTCCTCCAGAGTCACCATAAGCCTCTTGGGCGCTTTTCTGACTAACACTCTCCTTTCCTGGTCCATCAGTTTAGGTGGACTGATTTAAATGTTGTCTGTAAGATTTTCAAAGGTTGGGATATATTTCTAATAACCTAACCCTGCTTTATACTTCTTAACTTTATCTCTGACCTGTTTGATAAGGTCTGTGGTTTTCACAATGCTGTTGGTTTAGTAAAGTTCTTTAAAACTCCTGAGGCCTTCACAGAAGAGGCATCTTATTTTGGGATTAAATTGCACACAGGTGGACTCTATTTAACTAATTATGTGACCTGATCTAAGTAAGGGGCTAATTACACTATGCCTTAACACTTTTCAAACTTTATTTGTAAATAATTTTAAAAAACACATATCCCCCACCAATTTACAAATGATGGACTATTTGGTTTTGGTTCGTTACATACAACCCCAATGAAATCCATTATAACAAGACACGATGTGGGAAAAAGTTGATTTTCATGTGTCTCAGTCCTAGTTCCCAGTAAACAGACTAATAAGATGACTTGATAATGAAGCCAACACGCAGCCACAGAGCAGTGGTGCTGCTCTGCTCTTTGTGGCGTCCTGGAGGGGAGGACGACACTCTTGGGTGAAAACAAACCCTGTACTTTAAAAAAAAAAACAACTCGAAAAACATGGAGCCATTCATTCCGGAGCTTGCCCTCTTCCCAGCCGCATACCTTCACGTCCCATCTCAAAGGCATCCAAACATAAAGGCGGAGACAGAGAGACGGGGCAGCGCTAACAAAGGTCCCCTGAGCAGCCGTCCCTTTTCACACAGCCCAATAAAACCACCAGGTTCCCAGTCCCAGGAGAAAAAACTAAACAAATAAATACACCCCACTTCCTCCTCACCTTATTTTTGTTCATAGTGTTCCTTTATTGTGCACGATCACCCCAAAGTGATATTAGAAATGTTTAGTTGGGTGTGTGTGCTTCCTTGTAATTAGGGATGAAGTGAGGGGGAAAGCCACCCAAACAGAGGCAGGAAAAAAAGGACATTTCTTGCATTTCTGGCTTATTTTTAGGAGTATTTTAGGCCTATGGGAATTTATTTTCTTTCACACCACCACTATTTTCTTTCCCTGCACTATTATTCTATCTCCTGTCCTGAAAAAGCCTTATCTTCAAACCTCATTTATTTCTTCTTTTTAAAATGTCTTTTTACATGTCAGTTTTATTTACTTGATGTGGTTCTAGGTTTGTTTTCAACTATAACAAAAAAAGTACATAAAATATTTGGTACAGCTATAATTTTCTGTCACTTTTCTTTCAATTTTTAAATGTATTTGATGTGAATGCTACATTAAACCTGGACACTGGTCTATGGGGGTCAAGAAGCCTCAGTCTTTAACTTCTTTCATGAACTACTTGTTTCATGCTGCCATTTTTGTGAAAGAAAATCTAGAGTTTCTCCAAAGGCACATAAATATAAAAAATCCTAGTCTGTTAGCATCCTGAACTTTTATTTTGACTCTAATCACAGTACAGTTTCATCCTGGTCTTATTCTCCTGTAGCTTCTTAGAGGTCTACTCTTCCTCAACATCATTTTCTGAGGGAAAAATGCTTTGTGATTCAGGAATTCACTCTCATCCTGTTGTTGACCTCACCCACAATAGTAGTAGAATATAAGACGTGTTGGGCATGGGGAGAGAGATGCTTTAAAAGCAATCCTGAGAACTGGACTACTAAAAACACCCAGGACCCATTCACAGTCAATAACACTCTACCAACCCTTCTCACAATGTCAAGGTCAGCAATAAAACTCTTGATATTAAAGGCCTGGACAAAGGGAACTTTACGGGGTCACAATTTATGGCCATTTTTTGAAGTGAGCTCTCAGACACTGTTGTTGTTATTGAAGGGCAGGAGCTTTCATCATGGCAGCAGTTGCATGTTTCTCATTTCAATGAGTATTTTTGTCAAAGATCTCATCCCTAATTCTGGATTAAACCATGATCTTTTATTAATTTGTATATTTAAAAAAAAAAAGAACAACACATAAAAACACATTTTTCTGGCATTTCTTTGACTGATTTGCACGCAGTCAACTTTTAAAAAAATAGGCTTGATCAAACATGAGAACGAAACTATTTATTGCCAGTGAGCTCTGCTAACCAAAAAGTCATTTAGCTAATACTGAAAATCCAATCGCAGTTTGCCAAGTAGTCAATGGTTTGGCGTTGTGAAGAGCAGATGCCTGCAGTTGTGCAGGGAGCAAAAAGAAATTAAGTGTAAGGCAGAAATATTAGGTTTAAAGTGTGGCATCTTCTCCCATCTTCCCATACCTGTTTTACCATATTTCTCCCCAGTTCTGACTGACTCACTGTTGTTGGCTGTGCGTCTTCTGTGCTAATTTCAACAACAGATGTTAAACTTCAGCTTCTTAGACGAAGAAATGTAAGAGAAATATTGATCTGTCAGGAGGTGAGAATACTGCAGCCAGCACAGAGGTCCTACTTCATAATTCATACCTCCTACTGCACTAATGCTGGACTTCTCCCCCTCTTCATGCACACCACAAGGAAATCATTTAACTTATTTCAGGCTTTTGTTTTTTAAGGTTTGCTCGTATTTTCAGTAGGGGATAACAAGGAATGGTCATGACTCAAATCCCTTCTATCTTGTGAACAGAAGTTGTTACTGGAGGCACTAAATCTCAGACAGGCCAAACCGGATTTTGTTTCCAAAATGTTACATAAAACCTCACACCTGATTAGGAAACGACAGGAAAAGATTGAGTGTTAGTGAGTTATACCACGGCTCCCTTGTTTACATTATGTATGCATTGTTATTTAATGCAGAATACAGAGCCATACAATACATTATGGACAGGGGGGACTGAATCTATAATAGTTAGATTCAAACCTCTTGTCTGTTATTTGTCTTTTGTTGCCTTGAAAAATAAGTTAGAACATAAAAGTGCTGTCATGCTGCTGCCTGCTGCTAAAAGACAACCTGAAATCACTCACCTGTCACTTTCTGCTTAAAAACCCACCCTCCCTCACAGGTGTTTTTAGTTATTCTGGCTGATTAGACCTAGATTCATTCATCAAAGTCCATGTTGAAAAGTTTGTTTGCCACCTGCCTACATTTAGCTCATCAGCCTTTTCCCAGTGTTTCCAGACTATCAGCTCCCTTCCTATTGTCCAATTCATTACCTTATTCCTCACCTCTGCTTACCCGCCTCTCCACCTGCACCTCCTTACCTCATCAGTTCAGATTGTATATCAGTGCTGTGTTCTCTACTTTCTTATTGGTTCTTTTGATGTCAAGTTCAGTCTGTTCTGTTGCTTCAACTCAGTAATAAAGATGCTGCTTCTCCAGTCTACTGGAGATCCAACAGCCTATTGGATCTCCAGTCTATTGGATCCAACAGCTCTCGTTCCCTAACAACAAAAATGACAAGAATTCAAAACAAATTAACAATCATATTTATAAAGGGGATTCAGATCACATGCAGAATGACACCAAGAGAATCATCTTTTGTTGAATTCCTGGTTCTGCAGTGCAAATTAATAAATAGAGTGATATCCAAATTATATTTTATTTATAACATTTCTTATGATGGATACATGTCATTAAACTTGGTGTATTTAATTTGTGTTTTTTAAAATTATTTAATAATAATAATGATAATAGGCCTATATATATAATGCTTATAAGGTTTGACTGACAACAGCAGCAAAAGCAAAATACTCACAATACTCATGAATACTCATACTCATACAGAAAGCTGAACAAAAGCTAATTTTCTATCACTGCACTTTTAATCATTGAAGAAGAAACAGTTAATATACTGAAGAATGAAGTATTTAGTTGGTGTTGCTGTGAGCAGCTCACAGCTCTGGCAGCTTAAACAGGCCCCAGTCATGTACATCGCTGCCCTGAAGAATGGAAACTGTTGTACACGCCGTGCACACAAAAGTGTTTCAGACGGCAAAAAGCTGAGGCAAAACAAACAAACAAACACGCAGCTCAGTGTGGGGGACTCTCATGCTGCAGACTACACCTTTACTTACTGCCTGTGGAAGCTGTCCGTCTCCTCCCCTTGACCCCGGACCCTCCCCTGGCCTTGCTGCTGGAACAAAGCCCCCGCTGTGTGAGCCTGCTCGGGGGAGTGGGTCTGGGTGAAAAACGTTGAGCCGTGGGTACGATCGAGGCCGTCCGGGCAAGCCGAGGTTAGCGGGGAGGTTGGGGGGAGGGTCGGGTGTTTTTTGTGGTGGGATGATGGATGGGGTGTGTGTGGGAACCATGCCCCGGCCCGCCTGTCCACTTGTGAAAAGGGCCAGTGCTCTGCCAATTTGCAATGCAGATCATCCTCCTTCGCGAGGCTCACTTTGGGAAAAGGCGCATCAATGGCTGGCATAAAGCAGCCCTCCGCTGATGGCAAATGTCATTCCCATTTTGATTCTTGACCCCCTTTTTCCAAACTCGGCCCGCTCCTCTAAAAAAAGACCCCTCCCCCCCTCATTGTGTGCTTCAGTTGCAACCCACGCTCTGTTCTGGATCGCCACATTAGATTCCAAGAAGAAAAAAAAAAAGAAAGAAAACAAAGTTCAGAGCTCCCATTCACATCAGGGGCAGTAATTGTCATTCACATTGAGATGGTGTGAAATACGTCAGGATAAGAATGAGAGAAAAGGAGCATTGGAAATTCCCTCCTCTGTTCGATTAGAAGCGAGCGTTGTTAACTATCGCGGTCATTATCGTTACACTCTAATTTGTCACTAAGCCATTTAACTGCGGCAGCTAAATAAATAGATAAATAACAAAGCCGGGTGCTGGCGCTGCTGTAACTGGTGGCCGTGGCACTGAGGAGGCCACAGAAAAGGCCTTTGACACAACTTGTCCACTGAAACGCAAATAAGGGCAAACTGGGAATAAGTGAAAGCCTGAATATTCCATGAAATTCCAGGTCTTTTCAGGTTCCCTGGGATGCAAAGAAACGGTCACACATACAAATGAATTACTTGTTTTAGTTTTAGCCTCTGTGGGTGCAAAGTCAGGAGAGAAATAACAAATTTCTCTGCAGGAATCATACATATAGAACTTGCTTAATGTGTGATTTACATTTGTCCATCCTTTCTTTAATCTTTCTCATAGGTTTGCTTGTATCGTCGGGCATAAAATGTTGGTATATGGCAGCTATTATTCCAAAAGGCCTAAAGACTACCATCAACTTCTACACAATTTTGGACTGGGACTGATGCAGCATATCATAGTGACAGTTTTAACTGCAGATGGTGTTTAAAAAGGAGGGACTAGCAATATTCAGGACACCGCAGAACTCTTTTCTCGGTACAACTCTGGTATGTCTTGTCATGAGTCACATTAATGCCAAAGTAATTGGAGCAAAATTCTCTTCTTGTATTATTTCTTTGTATTTTGTACTTTAGACTACATACTATTTTCTGTATTTCTTTAACCCTATATGCAACCCAAAGCTTATTTGCTCAGTTATATTGAGGCTGTGTCAACACTTTCTGTCATTGTTTCTCCAGAGCAGTTTAATTTGAGTGTCCCAGTTAGCCCTGGAACCCAGAGTTTTCCCAAGGATCCATTTACAGTGCATGGCTGGAGCCCAGTTTGTTTTCATTTCAGTTTGGATGAATTCCTCCCTGAGCCCCCCAGGATGAGGTCAACGTACAACATAATCAATGAAAAACAAGATTTGGAGTGCAGACAGTGGACTTCATACGTAATGCGTAATCAGGAATTTTCCTTCCTCTGAGAGGCCTATGGGTACGTTTTCACTGTCGGGGTCACATGTCACGGTCAGAGGCCGTATTCCTAACCTACACTGTCACATCAGCTGCTCTGCAGATTGAACCCGAACCTGGATATTACAAACCGCCCCAGCTACCTTGCTGTCCCAAACTAGGATGTGATGCGATGTGAAAAGTGATTGAGATTTGATCTCAAATGGGACACATTGGCTGATTTAAATACCTTATTCCCTTCTATCCTTAAGAGGGTCATATTGAGTTCACATTATATGGTATAATGAAAATTGGCTAGAGTCAACTGCAAAGATTGCTTTTTACTGTGAAATGTCCTATTTTAGTTTAGGAAAAAAAGCAAAATTTCATTAAACTTTTTTTTTAATTAAAAAAACTTTATTATAACTTTTAACCTAGTTTTAATCAGCTGAGGTATGTTTGTTACCAAGCTGAAATTAAGCTTAATGTGTCTGATTCGGTAGCTGAAATAAGGTGTCTGATGTGAACTCTGCGAGAAGGCAGGAGGATCTATTTTCACCTCTTAGAAGTGCCATCGTTTGGAAGGTGGAAGTACACACTCTAAATCATATCCCGGTGAGCTGTGTTGTGGTTTGGGAATGTCATCACCGCCAACAACCCAGCATGTCTCTTCAAAACTCCCCCTCACTGCCTCCTGTTACTGCTCGGCCACTCGGTACCATTTGGCTTCCACATGATCATCACGTCCTTTTCAAGTGTTTGTGTTTGGCTCGGTGTGTCTAGGTTACACTGTGCACTTAGCACTTAAGGAATAGATGGATATCTCCTCATTTGGAGTGAAAATATGGCAAGTGTGCAGGATGTCAATAATTTAGTAGACCCCCGCGAAGAGCTTCAGCTTGGAGCTATCATCCAGACGTGTCTTAGGTTTTGATCTGAACCTTTTCTGTAATTGCTCTCAAATCGCAAATCTGAAGTTTTGCCTTCACGATTCTGTCAGAAAAAAAAAATCACTCTTTCATCTTATGGACGTACATGTGAGCTATTAGAGAAAGCAGATCATTGACATTTTGACCGCAGCTACTTTGTGGGTTGCGACCGGGTCAAAAATGTAAGAAGTCCTCCAAAACTCCAAATTAAATGACCTCCAAGGTCACTTATGTCATCTCTATTGGCAGTAATTGGCAGGATGTCATGATTTGTCTGTGCTTTCCAAAACTTTTAAAACATGCTGTGGGTTAGTTAGACAACCTTCATCATCATGGAATTAGTCATAGCTTTTATTTAAGTGTCCTGACTCACTTGCAAACAATCCACTTTTTGCATATAAGAATCTAACCAGCCACCAAACCTGCTACTTCCATATATGGAAATACGTCATGTTATATAGGCAACCTCTAAACTGCATCACTTCTCTGGGTCGTAATTACTAGGCCCACTGGATGGCATCTGTCACATAACTGTAGGTTGTTCTTGGCGACTGACATTATGATTATCATGTATAGCGTTGTTTTTCTTGTGAGGACAGGCTCAGTAAATAACTCTGAACTTTAGTTTCCAGTCTTACAGCAACACTACTGTCTGAGCTGCTTAACTCAATTACAGCAGCATTTTTCTAATTTTTCTCCCCAAGTGCTTCCTCTCCTGGACCATCCAGGGCTGGACGGTCACTGACATGCATGTAATCTGGAACTTGTGCAAAGGGATCATGTGAGTGTTTGAATATGAGGTGGAACAAATTTAAATTGTGGTGAAAGGGGGTAAGAGGGAGGTGTATGTGATGGGTGGAGATGACTTATTTTTGGTGACCCTTCTTTATAAAGAGTTTTTGAAAGGGAAACCTAATCTTGGTTCCACTGCAAGGTAATAGAACGAGGACAGACATAGTTTCTAAACGTTTTTCAGCAAGGAAGCCTAAACTCTGCTGTCAAGCGGTGCCGGGGGGGGGTAACATAACCGACCTCTGTTGACCTCTGTAATAGGCGCATCACTCCAGAGTCAGTAGGACACCAATAAAACCATCAGTCACACACAGGAGGTCAGGACCACAAAATGGAACCACGACAAGATGCTTCAGTTTTACCAGAACAGACAGTTGGAAAAATGTTGACAAAGAAAAAGGGCACCAAAAAACAGCTGAAGAAGGAAAAAAATATGATGCTGGTACTTTGAACAGACAACATTGCTGTATTTTAAAAGGCTGCGTTCATTACTAGCAAACCGGTATGTCCAAAGTTATGTCGCTATGCTCTAGGAACAAAGCAGGACCAAGCATCAATTTTATATAGTGGACATAGCTGGAATTGCAGGTCACATGATGCATGCCAAGAGATTTTCTTTACGTCTCCAAGACCTATTATTATTTTGAACCTTGCATGTGGAGGAGGGACACAAGAATGCAACTTAACTTTTTTGACACCAATAACACTTTAACCAGATTGAACTCATCATGAAATGCAGCTTCCAGTTTTTGTGGTCTGCAATGAGCAATGACTAATGCTAGACTCCCTTTCTTTTCACGAGGCATGTGTGGCCCAAACTGTGGGTGGTTAACAAAACACCACAGCAGTCAAAGTCAGCTCAGTCAAGAATCTTGTTTGTAAGTTTGAAGGTTGTGCCCTTGTTGATGTGGCTCTATGGACTAGGAGTAAAGAGGAAGACATCAACCTGTCTGTAAGAAATGCTGCCACTGATGCTTAGTTTAGTACATTACAATCAGGATAAGGATACTACCTGTTATGGAAATCTTGTATTTATTGCAACTAAAGTAAAGGTCATGAAACACTTGGTTAAGGTTCAGTACAGTTTATGTGTGGTTAAATAATAAAAAATGTCAACAACTTAGAGACAGGATGTGAACCCAGACACCAAAGCCAATGCTTATAAGTTCATCCACCATGCTGACCTCCGGGTTCTGGCTTTTTACTGCACTAAAAGAACATTACTCACTTCCTTCGTTGCCACTAAATGTATTGTAACTCCATAATACAGAATAGCTGTACATTAGTATAATTCTTAGGAGATGAGGTTAGGGCGAGGCTGGTCCATGGGCACAGTTCTGTATGTGTATGCAACTGGTGTGTATGGCATGTCACAGTGTTGGCTGTGTGTATTCACAGGAAACGAGGAGCACCCCAGGGCTCCGTTCTTGGCCTGGCTCAGGCTCCAGGAGGGGGGTGTGGGGGGCAGGAGTACTATCCAAGTCTGGAAAAACAATTCCCAGTGACCTGCAAACAGCCAAAAGCAATACAGCCACAAGGAAACCTTGGCCACTCTCCAATGTTAACAATTAAAATGAGCAATGTGTTAAAAACCATGCAAGAGGTAGCAGAGACACATTAATTTATGACAATGTGCTCAGCTTTCAAGGGGAGTGAGAGAGATATATCTTTAAAATACACAATATATTACGGTTATGAAACATCATGGGTCATGAATAGGTAACTACAAATATAACAAAAGTTTAGCTGACAGAAAACTTTTCGTCATGTTGTTTGATTATGTTATTATAATACAACACAACATGTGTTTTCACAGAATAAGATTATCAAAGTGACACGTCTACACATCCTGAAAGTCTCAGAAGATGTTGAATTGTATTGGTTTTGCCAAAAGGTTTGGGATGAATGTAATTTTGATCAACAGTGCTATTAAAATATTATTCAGTGATTTTAAGATGGTATCATTTATCTCCTGGGAACATTTAATGAACTTTGTCATCTTTATCCGTATGTATTCATTTTCCAAATCACAGAAAAACCCTATTGATATTGATAAAATGTAATGATCATTTTTGATCCATATTATTGTTTACTTGTTACTGGTTGTTACTGTTACATACATTTTAATGTATTCTCTTGTTAATGGAAGTAGGCATCTCTTGTCATTTTGTGCAACTTTTTACCAATATATGTGTAAAAAAGAAATAAAAATCCATTCTATATATTCTTATATCATAGTCCAATCAGTTTTCTTCTTGTAAAATAACATATGCTCTGTGCTTATGTAAGCATGGACCAACCAATTTCAATCAATAATATTATGATATACTTAGCTCAGTTTCTCCTTATTGCTCTGTGTCTTAGCCCCACCCACTTTTTTGCAATCCAATCAAATACAAAATATTGAATTTAAATCCCTCTTGTAACTGTGCACTGCTAAGATATTCCGTTTCACTTGGATATATATCACAGCAGAGAAGGTCTTTAAGCATTAACCAAATTGGAGATCCAGGTAAGTGTGTGTTACCCCAGTGATTAACACTAATTTAACCTAATAATGATGTAACATTATAAAATAATACAAATAAGAGTTTGCATGCATTTGCAAAAGCAAAAATATCAACCTAACCCATTGTGGACCTACTTCTTGTAGTGATGGTATATTGTAAACACTCCATCCACCTCTGCAAACAGATTTTAGATCAGTCCCAAACCCCACACATATACTATATACACACACACACATTTTTATACATTATTTGTACACACACACACACATCTACACATTCACATATACACAAAGACACATACAACATCTGTCTGGCTCCCTAAGCAAGCAGCAGCCCAACCAGACATACCCAATGAAATATGCATGAAACACTAGCATGTGATATGTCAAAAAAAAAAAAAAACATCTACTTCATCTCATCCTCCAGCAGTTCAGCTGTTCATTCATTATACATGGCTGCTCCATGCACCTCCACTTTGTGCATATTACTGTACCTACCTACACCTACTGCATCTGCCCTGCATGCACCACACAGAAAAATGGGATTTACTGTATATAGAGCAATAATACAGTAGATTGACTAACACAATAATACTTCTACCTATAGACAGTTTCTACATGTTTTGTTGTATATGTAAAAGCAATAAGTGTTGATGAATGTGAAGCACAAGCTGGAAACCTTGTTGCTAGGTTCCTGTATCTGCATGAACTGGTCCCTGTCTACCCGTCATTTGAGCAGGGTTCAAGAATGCAGGTAGTTGCATCAGAGGACCCACACCACACTGGCTATGGAATATAATCTATAATATAATAATATAATCCCCAGCTCTATCAGAAGCAGAGAAACCTGTCCTTTATCTCTTTAAGGCTCTTCACGGACAGATCCCTGACAGAAGCATCCAGAACAGAGCTGCCAGGATGTGCAAAAATACGAACACATAACGCCAATTCTCTTTATATTGCACTGGCTCCCTGTCTCCTTCAGGATCGTCTACAAAGTCCTGCTACTCATAGAAAAATCCATCCATGCACCACCTCCCTCCTTACAGGAACTGATCGTACCATGAACCTCCACCTGCAGCCTCAGATCTGCCAGCAGCCTGCTCCTCCGGGCCTCCAGTGCATGCTTGAATAAAGGCTTGAAGAGGAGGTGTGACTCTGGTAGACATCCCCACCTGAATAATTGACAGATGACCTCGAGGAAGTGCACTGTAGAAATTATAGAAGCATCCCTAAAATTTGAGTATTGCAATAAATATAAATATACATACATAATCACACAGATCTGACCAATTAACCCAGTGTCACGTAAGTATATCTCTGCTCCCTGTAGCATTTCTTTTTCACTGGTAGAACAGTATGGAGTATGGGATGCAACATTAAGTATTCCCAGGCCTCATTTGTTTGCTTCTCATGTTAACATCAGGTATTGGTGCATGGAATTATTTGACTCACAGCCAAAGCTTTGGTGACTCGCACTCAAACATAAACATCTCTCCCTCTCCTTCCCTCCCCTTAATTTGAAATGACGCTTCATTCGTTTGATTAAAGTGAGCGCAATGTCAGGCAGGTGACAAATTTGTCGGGATCCTAGACATTCATCCTTGTGCTGCTTAGTTACTTAACATCCTGTTTTAATGCCATGATGTACTGAGTTATTCTGCCTAATGAGAAAATGTGCCAAATATTTGACAGAAAAATCATAGACTGAGGAATATTTCAGCCTGTCCCAGACATTTGACTCACAACTCAGAGCTGCAAGCATTGCATCATGAACTTTATGATTAATAAAAGTGTGACATTTTTCACATTTTTTGGCTCTCTAAAGGTGGATGTCTGCCTAGGGTTTGAGCAACTGCTTTAGCGAACACTTTTCATCGTCAGGAGGGAAATAGAGTTTAAAAAAAACATTAAATTTATCGATTATTATATTATACTAGATTAGGTTATATTAGATTAGGTTAGACTGTGTTGTCCCTGAGGAGAAATTCTGTTTCACAACACTGTACAATTTTGAAACATAAACATGTCACAGAAATACAAAATTACATTTCACAGAGAGAAAACCAGTCTCCTCAAATTTATTTGTCTACAGAATTACACGTTTGTGGCAAAAGTCTTGCAACATTCATCATTTAGCTCCAGTGGTCTATAAAGAAAGAAAATACTTGTAGTTATCAACAAACCTCGCTCAATTTCCTGTCAAAGCATGACGCACGTGCACTGAGAATATCAAAGGAGTGCCTGAGCATCACTCATGAGCCAATAACAGAGGGGGATAAACGAGGGTCAAAGGTTACAGGAAGCACAGGTCCAATCTTAATCCTCTCAAAAATATACACAGCCGATGATGGACATATGCCTCAGACTCCTGTCACCTGCAGGAGGTCACAGGGATGGAGGCAAAAAAAAGGAGTTGGTGCTGATAACAGTCGGTGCAAAAGTAATAGCATCTTGTTCTAGTAGTTTTTAATTTTTATCTTTAAATCCAAGACTGTGTAAAGCATCAAACCTATAATATTAAAAGCAATAATGAATGTTGAAGGCAATCAACTTGCCAATAATCTGTTAATCTGTATGTTTAGACTGAGAAATTTGAGTTTTCTGTGTAAGTAATGAGTTCCTTTTTAATTAAAGCTGTTTTTCTTAAGAACTTCAGCAGCCGGGTATGTCTGATCTCTGCAGAAAGGGAACTGCCTTTGGTTTGTATATTTTTGTTACAAGTAGAAGTGTCCCCACTCAACACCAACTCATACTGTTAATGCTGATCTGCAGCATTTCATTTCGTAGGAATGGGACACTCTTGTCTTTTGCACAACACTTTGTGCTTTCAGCACCTGATACACTACGTGATAATTAACACATGGGTTAAAAGGCCGCCGTAATGTGCCACTCTTGGTATAGAAACGGTCGCTCTGTGCCAACTCCTTCCTTTGGCCTGTCTGCACCCTCATCCATCATGTTATCATGTGCCGACTGTGGATAAGGCAGCTTTTGGCCAAAGCTGATCCTGTCATCGCCACGGGGTCGAGGTCCCAGATAACTGCCGTGTGGTCCAGCTGTTACAAGCACTCATCATGCCCACAATGGCCCGCTTGTATTGGGAGCGTAGTGGGAGAGTTGTGCTCGCAACATGCTAAGCCCTTCCTCGAGACCCCCGATTGCGTCAGCGGTGCACAGCTGTGCTGCAAAAGAGATGACGGACTGTGTGCTGTAACAGGTTTGAGTATGGGTTGGACGTGTGTATTAATGTTTGTGTGAATCTTCTTATTTTTCCATGCAAAAAATCCCTAAATTAATGTTATAACAAGGGGATAGTATCAGAGTTACAGCAAACACCAGGTGTCCTGTTCTCAGTTCATTTTGGGACGTTGACAATCCTGTTTACAATCCTGTCCTGAATTTACCTCAATATCATATCAAGTGTGACTCTAGAGATGGACATGAGTTAAGGCCTGAATTTTGGATTTTGGTTCTGCTTGATTCAGATTGATAATTAATTATCAATTTGTTTGGAATTTAACAGCCAATAGTCTTGTTCAAGGACATGTCAGTATGTGGAAGGAAAAGCTGCAGATCTGTGGAGTGTGCATAGTGCAGGAAGCAGCCATTACATTACATTTACTTTGCAGATGCTTTTGTACAAAATATGATTTTTTCCCCCTCACACACATATCATGAGCCATGTTGGGTTTAGTGTCATTCTTCAAGCTATGTGGAACAGTTGCTGTATAGGACATAAGAAGAAGAACCTGGAGACTGGACACCCAACCCGGTGATCAATGAACAACTAAACCAACCAATTAATTTCTCAATTAATCAATTAATGTATTTTATTATATTAAATTTATGCTGTAGTAATGCAATGATTCTGTTGTATAATAATGTAATGATTGTATCCACTTTTGGGGGTCTTGGGTCTACCGTCAGGAGTTTTTTCTTTTTCAGTTCTTTCTTTCTTCAGTTAGTTTCTCAAGGCCTCAAGAATGTCTATCCTCCATTACATCATACACCTCCAACACTCTGAAACCCCACATTTTGTGCAAATATACTGTTTTTTAGTTCGTAATGAATTAAGTATACAAAATAATTCAAATACATTTATGTGTGTTCTTGAAACAGCACAACTGTACAGGTGAATGTCACACTTGCACACCATTTTTTAATCTCCGTTTCCTGCAAATACAACAGTGTATATGTTTTTTTCCTAGTACATTTGCCAAAAATCGGTCTGTGAGTGTGCTAAAAAGCCATGTGTACAGTAAGGGTGAGTATTTGGGCATAAGACAGACAGGCCACAACTGTCGACATCAGAAACGAACGTCAAGCGGGGACAATTCGATTAGTGAGCCGGAGAGATACCAGAAGCTGATTCTACTCATTTCTAAATAGGAGCAGCCAAGTTAAACACATCTTCTCTCTCTCTCTCTCTCTCTCTCTCTCTCTCATGGCAATCTGACGTTAACTTTCTGATTTCACACCCACAAATCTAGCAGCAGAAATGGGGAAATTTGCCTCCGGACACAGCGGCAAGATGAATTGGGCAGATATTCCTAAGTGGATAACAAACCGACGCCATGTCTAATCAAACCTTCACTTTGTGTAAAAAAAAAAAAAAAAAAAAAAAAAAAAGAAAAGAAAAAGAAAAAAACTTGCGAACCGTGACATTCACACAAATGGGTTAATTACTTTTTAAAAAGGCCCACACTTAAACACGTTTGTTTCTTTTTAACTGTGAGTTGTAAAGTTCCTGTCAAGGGTTGCCGAGGCCATAAGATTCACTCTAAATGTAAATAAGTGGTGTTTTAAACAACTGTTAGCCGCACGCTTGTTAGAGCAGGAGATAAACCGGCTAGCCTGTTCTTCACGGGGTCAAGTCCCTAATTAACCCAGAACGGCTTTGTCATTTTCACATTTGATAACGGGAAAGCCGTCAGTGCTGCAACACAGAGGGAATAATATGAATTAAGTCTTCCTCCTCCATGGCTGATGAGTGACAGATAAGGGTGAATATAGGTGGTGCTGAGATAAAACCGCTCATAAAGAGTAAAACAAAACAAGCTGATGAGAGATAGATAACTTTCCTTCACTGGCAGGATTGTCTGCTGAGTGAATCTATGAAAGTATTTAGAGGCGTTTCTCTTTTATTTTTCATCAACAACAGGAAAGACAGGATGGTGTGAAATTGAAGGTCATGAGCTGTGGAGCGGAGGAGGAGTGGAAAAGGAAATTGCGAGGAAGCACAGAGGGAAGAGGA
Source organism: Lepturacanthus savala (assembly GCA_030544235.1). NCBI lineage: Eukaryota > Metazoa > Chordata > Actinopteri > Scombriformes > Trichiuridae > Lepturacanthus > Lepturacanthus savala. The sequence goes on from CM060461.1 coordinate 4,205,802, forward strand.
GACAGAGCAGGGGACAGAGCAGATGAGGGAAAGCCTGATTTAAATCTACATTACTGTACGGCGAGTGTGATGAGGTACAGTTTGTGCCGTTAACCTGCTGAGACGCCATTCCTCCACCTGGGGGAACAATCTAAATTGCATCAGTGAAGCAGTAGACAGCAGCTCCATCCAAGTTGAAATTCTGATCAACTGCCAAGATAAGAAAAACTGGAAAAGATTGATATGGTGGGATATATTATGTAATATCCTGCTACTCTTCAAAACTCATTAGTGTGCTATGCTTAACCTTCCTTTAGAGATAGGGATAAAACTCATGGCAGCTAATCAGAGATCAATCAAGGATAACACAGATAACAAGGTGGATAACAAACTTTAGTTGGTTAGAATATTCTCCAGCTGGGACGATCCTTGGTTGACCAGACTGTTGGCAGCACATTTGAGTTTTGTCTTCAATTTTCTCTTCACTTTATATGACCAGAGCATATTTGCAGCTGTGCTTTGAGCTTATGAATATTGTCCTCTTTCCACAAAAAAACACATTTATAACACAACACATTTTATAGAATAAAATCAAAGTGAAAATCAGTTTGATCCTTCCTACTGTATAATGAAATCACTCATCTCAACTAAAATCGAGCACTTTAAATTGTTCAGGCTTTAATGGGGCCCTATTTTTATAACTTTACACAAAACTGTGAAAATATAGTGTGGCCTTTTAATTTTTGTAACCTCACATCTCATTTTTCTCTACAATCGTGTTACCATCAATGTAAAATTTAAGCACATTTTTGAAATATTGCATTTTTTTTAGAAAAAAAATATTTGAGTCACTAAAAGTCAGTCACTCACATGTTTATTTTCCTGAGACACATTTTTTCCCAAAATTATTTCACAACATTTTCTCAACACAATAAGAACAAAAGTAATTCAGCCAGCATTCATTTTCTGGCTAAGTGTTTTTTGCTGATGCAGTTTAGTAGCATATGAAGATCATTTTCAGGAGATAGTGTTGCTTCTTGGCCTATAAAAAATGTTTCCAGTGGTTGTATCTTGTATTTAAATAAGATTATGTTTCCACTCAATGAACCACAAAGCAAATCATTTATTTGCTGCCACATAGGTTTTAACATCATTGTCCTCATTGCTCACACACAGATTAACAGAATAAGCGCTTCATGGTTCACTTAAGGTTTAGTCCTGGTTCACCTGTGAGGAGGGGGAGGAGAGGAGGAAGGCTCTGCTGCCGGCTGCCTGCAGGGACGTCTTACAAGGGGCAGGAAACCTCCTGCTTCCAGCCCCGGTTCATCCTTCTGATGGGAAGTCCTGCTGAGAAGCTGCTGACCCTCAATAGATCAGAGAAGCAAAGCCAGAAACCCGGGCGAGGATGGAGAGAGGAAGAAAAGGCTGAAACTGGAAAGGAGAGGAGAGGAGGCGGCATGATGATACGGATCAGCTGTCTCTGCTGGGAGACAGGTCGCTAAGCTATTTAGCTTTTTTTATTCGACTTTTTTTTGATAGATGTTCCGACAGCGCTCCGGAGACAGCTGCGGAGAATAATTTGAACAGGGCTCGATCGGCCCCTGAATAAATCAAGATCGACCAAAAATATTGCAGCCATGGCTCCGAATTCAAGACAAATCATGAGGTGCAGAGAAACGCACTTCCTGTCAGTGTCTTCCCCTGACTCCAGCCGTTAAATTGGATTCACACCTGTTTTCCAAAAAAAATTATTTCCATGGTAAACAGGTGCAGCGAGGGGTTATTTCCCTGTTAAAAGTGGCTTTTGTGTGTTCACGTCACCGATGTCGCCTTAATGCAATCACTCAGTAACTGGGATATTGTGTGCTGAACATCATACCCACAGTGAGCCACAGTGTGTGTAGGAGTACATCATGAAGAGCTTTGATGAATTATAGCAGCAGCGTTGCTGTAATTCCCTCTCTCTCTGTCTCACTCACTCACTCACACACACACACACACACACACACACACACATGCATGCACAGTCACACTCATGTGTGATGAGCTGTTCAGTGGACTTTCCTCTCAGCAGGGTTCCCCTCTCCCTCGGCACTGAGCCGACACACGCCGCAGAGCGCTGACAGCAACACGCTGATGTCTGTGTCACGGCTTCCCTCTCACTGCTTCCTGCTTAGTCCTGCAGCAGACCTCCTACATCATCCATCTCTTTATCAATACACTATATGCTTTTGGATTTTTTTTTCCACCCACATTTGATGTACAGCTCTGGAAAAAAATGAGACCACTGCAAAATTAACAGATTTTTAGATTTTACTACTTATAGATATATGCTTGGGGAAAAGGAACATGTTTTGACATTTCCCCAAAATTCTAAATAAAAAAGAGCATTCATTTGCAGAAAATTACAAATAACAAAAAATATACAATGTTTACATATGTCAAACAATGTGAAGAAACAAGATCAAATTAATTTTAAAACAACCTAATACTAATGTTACTTAAGAAGAGTTCAAAAATCAATATTTGGTGCAATAACCCTTGTTTTTAATTACAGCTTTCATGTGTATTGACATGGTCTCCACAAGTCTTTACATTGTTCTTGGTTCAGGTTTCACCTAATCAGTACCTCTTTAAGCAGAATGAGGTGTGCCTGTGTTGGATTTCAGAAAAAAAATGCATTGGTCTCTTATTTTATTCCAGAGCTCTATATTATTCTAATGCATAAGCCCACAACAGTAACAACAGATGGATTAAATATAGAACATGTTCGGGATTTCATAGATTTTTTTTGTCTCCTCAGTGATGCATCCAATGCCTGATCACTTCCATGTGGCCCAATGAGAGAGTGGAGGAAGGATTCTGCCGTTATCAACAAACCAGCTGGCAGCATCATCCATTCCGAGCGGATATTCAGAATCTGTGCCATTTAAAACCTATATTAGCACCAGGTCAGAAAAAACATAACCTCTCTTTACTCATAGGTACAGTATGTCTGTGCAGGCTTGTTGACCCAGGCCAAGAAATAAAAACAGACAATGATTTCATCACAGCAGCTGCAATAAATCCTCCAGCATCTGCTTTGTTCTTGCTTGTTCCATAAAAAACTGCTACTGAATCCACGGAACATGTCGCTTCTAATTTGTGTGGTTTTTCTTGTAGAAGCTACACAACACAGTATAGTGACTGAAAATAGCTCAAGCTATAATTAACTGGATGCATTTGGATTGACTGTGGTTTTTAAAAGCAGCAGCAGTGGAGGGTATCTAAAGGGGAATTCATCTGTATCAAAATCAGAAGAATTATCGCTTTGGGGCTGAAAATTAGATTAGCCTCAGTGAGTTGATGTAAAGGCCATGTTTGTCTATGAATAACGTATTGAACTACACTAATCTGGTTTTATGTGGATTAACATTGATTTTGCTTCAGTAAAGGGGAAGAGCAAAGACATAGTATGGGCAATTACTGAGTTTTCAATCCAAGTCCAAATTTGTAATTTAATTTTTTCTATCCCAAAATAAATGCTAACATCTTTTGTGGATGTAAAGAATTCCAAACACTGGGTGTGAAAACAACAAATTAAACCTTTTTCGGAGTTTGACTGTCAACATTTTTGAATTTTTTAAACATGTCCAAGTATATTCTAATGCAACATGCAGAACAAGGCTCAATGTGACATAACCTTTTTTCAGTAAAACTACATGCCACAGTGGTGGAAGAAGTACTCAGATCCTTTCCTGAAGTAGAAGTACTATTGCAGCAGTTTAAGTCCAGCATGAAAAATTCTGCTTAAGAATATTAGCAGCAAAATGTGCTTAAAGTATTAAGTTTTTATCCCACTGAATAATAATCTCTCAAAGACCCAACGAATTACTACGAAAGAAATAAAATTTCAATTTCATGCAGTTTTAGTTTTGTCATGTATTTTAGTAATACTTTATAATTAATCAAAAAAATAACAATATAACAGAAAAACAAAATATAAGTCCACACAGTAAGGACAATAATCTACTAAATAAATCACAAACATACAGTATGAATACTGCTACAGAAGAATGGGCCTTCTTGTGGGTGTGTATCTGTAGGAATAGGTGTTTTGAGGTATTTTGAGTGATGTGGGATAAATGTGGAGTCATATGATGATTGACACCTGTATCCACAATATGCTGCACCATTTCTACATTTTTCAATGTAGAAACATCAACCCATTGTCTCTGGTGATATGTGATCTGTGGCCTCTAAACACTGAAGGAGCTGCAATTTAAGTTTCTTTGTTTCTAGGCACCACAGAGAAATATGTATAGATGTGCTTTATTTTGAAAGTTGAATAGACTTTCTTTGCCCTCCCTATAGTGCTTGATTTCCTGTCTAGTCCGATATGTTCCACGTAGCTTGAAGAATTCACTAGACTAGAGTCTTATACGATCGCTGCAGTGTGTGAGCCAGTCGTGGTGCTGCATTCATGTCCTGTGTGTTTTAACCATCAGTGTGCAGCATTTTACTGTCTGTAGATTGAACTTCTTTATATACAGTTAGATAGTTTTGTCCTGTGGTTCCCAACTTTGGGGTCGAACCCTTTCAAAGGATCAGCAGAGAAAATGTGAAGGGTTCTGAGGTTATTAATCTCAGAGAACAGAAAAAAAGATACACTTCTAATTCATTAATCTGTTTTGTATTCTCTAATCTTTGATATTTGGTTAAAATACTGTAACGTGAACATTTATTGAAATGAAGCCAACTGAGAAGTTTAGTGGGAAAAATCTCTATTTGGACGTGAAATATGAGTCAAATACACACAGCTGTTTGTAAGACTTCAAAAAAAGGTTGGAAAACCACTGGTTTCATCTTTAACTATGTGTTATATTGTAAAAGTTTGTTTTATTATCCGTTATGTAAAATATTCAGACTACAAAAATAAATGGAACTTCTCAAGATACCTCAAAATTATTCTTCAGTATGATATTTGAGTAAAACTATTTAGCTACTTTCCACTAATGGTGCTATATATGCTCCATGTCCAACTTTACATAGAATCAACAATCAATAGGAAACAAACACATGCAGACAGACAGCTAAGCCCTCAGGTGAGCATGCAGCTTCTAGGTGGTTGTGGGTTTAACATCTGTTTAAATAAGGATATCCTCCATGAGAGATTGGGATTTCACGCTCAGCTGCACTAAATCCTTTTAAAGATGCTGCAGCTCCGGCTAGCTTCCCCACAGAGATAACGTAGCCTCAGCGTTCGCAGCAGCGAGGTCGTTTCTCTGCTTCTCTGACAGGACGAATGCAAAGCGAGCCAGCGGATCATTAAGACAGCAGTGCCCCTGAGGGCTCGGCTCCACCTCTCCGATGAGACGAGGCAACGGAGGAAAGACAGTTAACCACATGTGGACTAGATCCCCAAGGTGTATGTGTAAGGAGAAGCAGCGAAAAGAAGGAAAAGACAGAGAAATAGAGATGTGGTTGGTTAGCAGAAAAGGCTCTGGATGTACACACACACATACATACATGCTTGCAACCTCAGCGTCTGACTAAAGCGAGTTCCTGTCCAACAAACCCTCCCACAATCCTCCAGGACAGGACTGTTTACCTTATGGAAGTATGTGATGAAGCATGTGTGATTGCATTTATTTGTGTGTATGGGATGGGTGGGATACTCTGCTTGCATATGTAGGTGGATGTAAGTATTGAAGTACAATGTGTGACTGTATTTGTGTGTCTGTCAGGAATTTCTTACACACTCGAGACAAACTTGAACCCACTGACTTTCAACAAAAGACGTCCTGAGTTGCAGAGATCCATTTGACCTTTCCAACAAGGTTTGAGTTTTCAACTTTTGAGCAAAGGCAGAAGGTTGAAAACAACATTAAACTACAGTAAATGTATCACACAGACGTCCACAGAGGAAGCAAGTTGTTCAGGTCCTAAAATCAAACAGTGAGCATATACATGCATGTTCCTGTACATGAGTGACCTGGTTGATGGTTGACTTGTTCTGATTGATTATGGCTGGTATGAGGCTGTGATTAAGCCAAAATTGATGATATGCTGTGAGATTTTTCTACATTTCTAGCTCTCTCTTTAACACACAAACCCTGCCTACAAATTGCTTTCACATACTTCTAATTTGTAACAGCAAATACATTAGGGGGGAAACATAATGCCCACCGGCAAAATGTTGATAATGAAGATTTCAGCTAAATGTTCCGTTACAAACCTAATTTGTTTTCCACCATTGCTGCTCTTATAATCAAACATCTGCTCATAGCCACTCAAGTCTTATTAAACTGTTTCATGCTTATCTTTAGGCACTTGGTAAAGGTTAGAAAAAGATTATGATCTTGGTTTTATATTACTTGGAGCACGAGACAGGATGTGTTTACTTTACTAACATACAACTGAAACCAAAATCTTTCACTAAACGTAACCAAAGTGCTGAACAAGATGTGAACGAGTCTCCATCGTTTCTTCACCTCCCCATCAAACCTCAATATTCTTCCCACAAATTCTGGGTGATTTCACCCTTTCTTCACTCAAATGAATCTGAAGGAATGAATTTGGTTTTCCACCACAATGGGAAAACAAGATTGTAATATCTGGTCACATAACTTAATTTTGAGGGTATAATGGGTTGATGTAGTGAGTCTTATGTTTATATGGGACCCCAGAGTTTACAGCCCACCACAGACCTGCAATTGGCCTTTTTGGTTAATAGTAACCATGATCTTTCCCTAACCTAGAACATACCATAGTCACCATGCTCGGATATTATAGATTGTAATCATTTTATAATTATTGTAGTTTTGGAGAAATGACCATTATCTGCATTCTTTTCATGCGATAGGGTTGCTGGTTATATTTGGCCACTGCGGGCAATGTTGCATGTCAAAGTGCAGAACTATGCTAACCAGTGATTGAGATTGATTGAGATTGCTGCTTGATAGCTTGAGAACCACTCATTCAAACAAGTTCACACCGGACACTATAGTTCCTGGGATCCTCAAGAATGTATATCTAAGACTACATGGAGAACTCAACATGAATACAGTATGATCTGCTTGAAAGCCTGTGATACCATACCATGCCTGTAGTGGCAAAATACCTGAAAGTATGTTTTGAACATGCGCAGTGCAATGCAGTAGTGATTCAAAAACACAGGCAGCTCTGTGTGGATTATATATGTCTCTACTTGAAATTCATGCAGTAATCTTAAATTCAGCTGTTAAACTGCAAATGATACCAAAACTATTTAAGACATAAAACTAAGTCACGTGCGCCATCATTGTTATTTCAACTTTTTGAGCATACACACAAACTGCATTTTGACGTCATGATTCCAAAAAAGATCCAGATTAGGGTCACTACTTTTTTATTTTTGAATCTCTCCGCTTGTTTATCCAGTTTGACAAATCTCCGGATAAGTGCAGTGTTGGTGTGGTTCAGAGGCCGAGGTGGATAGAAATGTTTATGGATAAAGAACATTTCGATTTGTGTAGTTGGCACCTCAGTGTGCTGCAGCTGGCTGCAGGTGGCCCCACATGAAATCTCCTGGTCTGTCTCCGTCAGTCTTCCAGTGAAACTGTAGCTGACTTTCCTTATCAGTAAATGAACTAATAATCCCCAATTTGCTGCCCTCCCTGAGCTGCATTTGTTCTAGCCCCTTTCAATGCTAACGAGTTGCAAACAAAGAGGTGAATTAGTCTGACAGCACCAATACACACTTTAAAAAAAGGATGTGTGTGCGTGTGTGTTAAAGGTTGTTACGAAGATAAACGGGATACTATTGCTTCTGTCATTAGTATAATTGGATTATGACTGTGTGCACCAGATAGTGATTATTTTCGGTATGTGTTCAAGAGTGAAATTACATAGAAATAGTTGGTTTAAAATATGGTTTTAAAAAGCTGTGAAGTTTCATGCAAATGTGTCTTGGTCTGTCACTGTCCTCCTGTTCTGTTGTTTTGGAGGTTTTGCTTGTTTTGCTTGGTGTTTTTCCTCCTGTGTCCTATGTATTACTCCACAGGCCTATCAGGACCAGGACCGGATCAGGGCCCCCAGAGCTCAATGCCCCCCTTTAAACAAGTCCAAAACCAGAACCAGAGACCTCTATGGAATGGCCTCAAAAGCCAGAGTCCCTCCACCAGACCACTTTGACTGGGACACAATAATCCCAGCAGACCCTAGTCATCCTTTGGCCAGAAACAGTTGAATACATTTTACTTTTTAATTTAGGGAACATGATATCTAGAAAAATTACGTTTTTCATTCATTAGGAAGCACAACACCATTACATCTCACTGACAAGACTTTTGGGGATAACAGCAGGCAAGATATAGGTTATTAGGTGAAGAAGACACCATTAGGCCATTTATTGAGTTTGGTGTAGGTTATCTTACTATGTTTATAACTGGCTTATTGTTGTTAATACAAGAGAAAGCATGTTATGATGTTGATTTAATTTAATCACCTGTGAATTCTGTTAACAGGTGAATGTCGTGCTACTGTTTCCTGCTGTAAATCCTGCACTGACAAAAGAACCAACTTAATCAAATTGTTTCAATTGGTAATGCATGATTGGTAACAAATGAATTAAGTTAATTGAAATTAAATGAATAAAGAGTTAATCTAATTTTTCAATTCAATTAAGTTTGTTCAACTATATCCTTTTTTCATTGTGTGTTGAAGCGGGTAAACTCATTTCTTGTTATTGTGTTGTTAGTTTTGAGTGTTCAGAATGATGATGTCTGTAAATCCTGTTGAGATGCAGGAGACAATTGACTGTTAATTAATGGATTAATTAATATTCATTATGCACTTACAGTTCTGTGTGTTTCTTCTCAGCTGTTCTCCATCCCCTGATTAGTCCAGTTTGTGTTTCAGTTCAGTTTTCAGTTAAGAGTTTGTCTGTTTGTCTCCTGCTTTTTTCAGTTTGCTTTTCATTAAATATGATCCTGTTTGCCAGATGCCTTCTTGCGTTTGGCCCCTACACTGCACCTAAACACAAATGCCTGCATGTGTTTTCCTTTCACAGTAATTCTTGATTAGCTGCAGAGCGATACAATAAATTTCATAGACCTGAGTAACACAACATGCACATTGATTGACTGTCATGCGTGACATTTTGGTGACATTTACAGCCTCATCCAATCTGTAGAACTACTGATGTATTTTTACAAGGTGTCCTCATTTATTTACATCCCAAACAAAGACTCCACTTCAAGAGCTACAAGCCTTATAGTCAGAAACTCCATAATTCAATTCTGCACCCTTTTCTTTAAAGAATGCGTCCGGCCTTCAGCCAAATATATGCACTACTTTGAAGAAGCAATGAAAATATCTGTTTTGCTGACAGATATTTTTAAAATTGCATTCATGGGCAACATTCATAGGTACATTGAACATTAAAATGTAAATAAATCATGAACAAAGGATTGTTGTATGGAAAGTAATTGTGTGCGATGTTGTATTAGGAGAGGGATCCGTCCTCTGTTGTTCTTCCTGAGGGTTTTTTTTTTATTTTTTAATTTTTTCCAAGGTTTTGGGAGAGATGTTCTTATATAAGTCAAGATTTGTGATTTCTAATATTGGTTTATAAAAATTTAAAATGATGTAGTGAGAGATGTGGCATTTAGTACAGTTAAGAGAATAGTGTCCAGAGTGATTTCATGTGGGTATGAAATGATGATAAATGTGTGGAAGCATAAAGAAAAGAGTGAAGAGCTGAATCAGCAGCAGCCTGATTCCCCCGTAGGTTCATCTTCTTTCTCTGTGGGGTTTTACTCATACTCTGTCGAGGAAAAAGGGAAAAGAAGAAGGAAGGAAAGTGACAAATGACTTTCTCTCTGCTTCTTCTTTGCCTTTTCAGTTAACTTTGATCTGCTTGTTTGTTTTTGTTGACCATCACTTTTCTATAATATATTCAGTTTTCAGTTCTTCTGTGACATTCTCAGCTCTAACTGTACTTATTTTTAGTCCTGCCTGAACATTTGTTGTTACTACCTGGACAAATTATAATTTAGTGGATTTAGTTTGATTATCTGTCAGTACAGTGAGGTCGTTTCACTCCCAATATGATGCAGTGAGGTAGAGAAGAGGTCATGATGCAGGATAAGTTCACCTGCCAAGTTTTGTCTTTTAGCAGCTGAGAATTATTTTTATTGCGAAGATTTTTTTTTCCATTTCTGTGCCACTTTAAGCTTCAGCACCTGCCAACTCAGATCTATTTACAGGTTTTAATTCATCGTAATAAATGACAGGTTATATCTGTATCTCACCTTCTGTCCCTGTTGTGTTCCCGTCCTCTTCCCTTCCTCACTATTTCCTGACCTATTACATAGTCAGTATCTTCGCCCCTATCTAATTTAAATGTATTTATTTGATAATCAATTTGCAATTGATGTAATTTACACAAAATCCAAGCTCATTTTATAAGTTGGTGTAAGCCTCTTTTACACCTTTTCTTTTCTCTTTCTGTATCTTTTCTCACCTTTCTCCCTTTCTTTTCCCCCTCACCTCCTTTCCTTCTTGATTCTTTTTTTCCTTTCTCCATCATATCGCTCATCCCTCCTCTTTGTTCAAGGTCACTGCTTCTCAGTGGGATTTCCCATCAGATGCATAGAGCGAGGCTGGAAGCAGGAGACGGGAGGCTGTGATTGGTCGTCTCTGACCTGTGGCATTGCCCTCTCAGCAGCCTCCTCTCCTTCCCTGCTTCCTCCCCTTCTTGTGTCCTGCACCTTCCTCCTCCACTAACTCCTCTTCATTTTTCGCATCTCCAGCTTACTTGCATCTTTTTCTGTAATATTGATTCTTCTTCTTCTTTCTTGTTTTAACCGTTAAACCCAACTTTTCTATTATCTATTTCAAGTCTTTTTACTTTCCTCTCCTCTGTCATCTTGCATCTTTCTATCTCCTTTTACTGAAATCATTTTACTTCCCTGCTGCTGCTGCTGCCCATTCTGTTTCTGTCCTGTTTCCTCCTCTTTTTCTTATTCTTTAATGCCATTACAGTAGAAGCTGTGGCTTGTAAACAGCAGTTGTGCGGATGACTGGTGCGGTTTTCTAATATGGTAAATTTAATCTTCCTGGCTGGGCAGTCCTGAAGTGAGTTTGGCTGTGCAGAAATATAAATGAGGTGCAACTAAGATTTTTATTATTATGAAAGTATGATTTTAATTGTTATTTGATTATAAGAAAGTCTGTAAATAAGTCTATAAATACTGTCCCATGTTTCAAAATGTTCAATCCACAGAGAAATGCACACAATGCATATTCACTGAGACAGTGAGCCTTAAAATCAGCCATCAGACATTTTGTGAAATTGTGACGTAAAATCAAAGCCAATCAGAGGAGAAGCTCATTAATGTTAATGAAACAAACACAAAACTACTACTAAGCTTGAGAAATATACCGAGATGATTTGTGGTTATTAAAACCACAAATATAACTCTTAAACCAAGGCAATATGAACAATATGGAGCATTTAGGACTATGACTATTCCCAAGCAAAAATATATAATTTTAAACAATCCATCTCACTTAGTGAAACAAATTCAAGACAAGCTATAGGCCAATCCAGCAAAGGTTTACATTAGAAGGCTTTGATTAAATAGATGGTCATTGAACTTACTTTTGGCGATAAAGTGGTTATCTTAAAATATCTGATTTCAAACATGGCTGACAGCGAGACCCTTTAGAATGGAACTTCAAAATATATTAAACACCATAAATGAGATTCTGCCTCAGGTGCTTTTACTAACCAGGTGATCCACAGAGGAGGAAGAGGAGGAGGAGGAGGAAGACCACACAGCATCACAGCTCAGGGCCAGAAATGTGGTCAGTGGGTCTTTCAGGTTCCTTCCCCTCTGTAAACAGAAGTTTGTGTCTGTATCCAAAGTAAACAGCAACTGTAGCTTTCTCTGGGGTTTCATATTTTAACAAGTGGTCAAATATTAATATTAGATATATATGAACATATTTCATATGCAACGAAATACTCAAAGTCTTGTCTGCAAAAGCATGTGTTGAGACACATTTGCAGGCAGGTGGGGAATTGCGTCACTGTTTATCGTTGCAGTATTGGCAAAAAAAGACATGTAATTATTGAGACTTGCCACACACATAGAATTTGTCATCCTGGTCTGTGGCCATTTGGAAAACATATTTCACCACAAACACATCATTTTGCAAAGTAAACACCACAAGACAATAAGGAAAATTCAATAGAATGGGGGAGTGAATATCCATAAAATAGCTTTTCAATCCTATTAAACTGAACTTTTACAGAATGTGATGCTTATTTTCACATGCTACAAAGGTTGGTTCATTTCTTTCTTTAAGAGTTAAAACCTGAGAAAAATAAAACAGGCTCAGAACCTGCTTCACATAGTAATATTCACAAGTAATATTCTATTAAGGTACCAACATATCACTGTTATTTTCTGCCATGTTTGTCCTTCATTTAGATTTTTTTCGCGCAACATTTCTCTATTTGTCATATAGGTGTTTATAATGTAAAGCAACAGTCATTGAAGTTCACTAAAACTAGTTTTAGCTCCAATTAAACTGCAACCACATATACTGTGCATTTTCTGTCTCTGGCGTCTCTGTCTGCTTTTTTCAAACCCTTTTCAAAGGATGACAAACCCTCATTTTTTACCCACATTCCCTCATATCTGTGATGCGTACCTGCTGTCTGTCTGCAGTCCTGCAGAGTGACATCTCCTCATGCCAGGAGAGCTACTGTATGATTATACATATACAGGGGTAATTTACAGTGATTATTTAGTGACACCTACACTTTAAAATGATAAAGTTGTTTTTCTGAGAGTCTGGTTTGGGTGTTGTGGCTCCAGTATTGTTGACGAACTGATCATTTTTAATTGTATATCTGCCCAATAAATTAGACTCAAATACCTGTGGTTTTTCAGGCCAGAATATTTTTAATTCTGAAAAATTAGTATAATGTCACATTTTTTCTTTTACAGCTGACATTGCTTTTCTTTATTTCATAATGCTTTACACAGACTTCATGGTTCAAAAAACTGTTCAGTTGATGAATGTGTTTGAACGGTCACTTAAAATAGTTTCACTCTGCAAAAACTGAAATCTTAACAGGTGAAAATATCTGTTACTAATTGTACCAATTGTTTTTGGTACAATTAGTCCGATATTGAATAGAATTATCTTAATCCAATGGCAGATAACTATAATTATTTCAAACATTTTTTTTTTCAATTTAATCTTTTTTTAAGAAGAAAAAGAAATTAAAGAAGCTAAATTATCTGCCAGTGGAATAAAATACTTATGCTCAATATTAGACTAATTGGACCAAAAACAATATTTTCACCTGTTAAGAAGATTTTAGTTTTACGTGGGAGGTACTCCAGGAAGAGGGTTATGTGAAAACTCAGAGTAAATTAACCCTGAAAAGGGAAATTCTGAGTTATCCGTTCCATAAAGAGGTAACTAAAACTCTGACTCAGTCACCATGGTAACAGACTCCATGAACATAACCTGCTGCTGGCAGGTTTACTTGAAGAAACCATGAATTTCTACCAGTCTCCTCCCACATGAAGAAGCTCTTCAACATGTGTGGTCCATTAATTCTCAATCTGATTGACTTTGAAGCTCAAATTATTAGAAAAGCTCACATCGTCGCAATTTATATGACTTTAATATGTATAATAATAATAATAATATAATAATAAAAATATGTAAACATTGTATCAAGTGTTACTGTGAGGGGACGAGTTACACCAACATTTAATTTGTTAGGGGTTTAAATTACTATTTGAAGTAACCACAGAATTAATATTTACTTCATACTGAATATTTACTTGTTTAAGAGACTATGCCAATTAAATCAAAGTGAATTGCAATCATAGCCTAGCAAAATATGCCTTACCTTTCTGGATTATGTTTTTATATTTCATTATTAGTTGCTTCCAACTTCTCCCCTGTTGGATTTTATTCCTATTCATATTCCTACTATATTCTATGCTTCTCAGTGGAATAGTCCATTCATCCTTATAGCAGTTTTCTCTTTTTTGCTGTTGCAGCAGTGTTACTTTTACAGCCAAATATGTGTTGGCACTCTCCGTAGGCTGCATTAATACCGTTAGTTATACTGCGGTAAAATAAATCGATTTTTTTTTCTGCAGTCATGTCTGTTGTCATGGTATCGGTGCTCCATTGATCATGGCCTTTTGGTAAACGTACTCAGAGTTGATTGAACCAAATCAGATCAGCTGTTTCCCATCTCAAAGTAAATCAACTCAGAGTTGAAAGATGAACTCTGAGTTTTTTTAACCTCCTTTTGGGAATACCCCCCTGGAGAATATTACTGCTTTTCCATTTTTTTTTCTCTTTATACTATAATTCCACACTCTTCAAAATACAATGGTGATTTTGTATGTTTATATTTTAACATAGTGTATTTCTTTAAATACTGATATGTGGAGGATTACCTGTGCCTTATGTTTGCATCTGAAAGTCAGTCTGAAAACAAACCTCCAAAACTCTTCATGATTGAAGAAAATTTAAATGCTAATGAAAATCATAATGATTATATCAAAATCTCCAGCTCTTCTGTGCTGAACAAAGTCCACATTGCAGGTGTGTGTGTTCTGAGTGACAGCAGTGCTTGCTTTGGCTGGGGTTTGTATCACCAGGTACAGAGCTCTGCCAGTGCTAGCGAGTCATATTGTTGGCAGCAGCGCAGCAGGAGACAGCAGCAGACAGCTGGCTGACGGTGGCTCTCTGAGATGTTAACCTGCCCAGACACTTCCCTTCACCTCAGGCTTTACACAACCACTGAGCCGCGCCGCAGGGAAACTCACACTCACAAACACACATCCTCACACACACACTTGGACATAACACAAAGTAGGTAAAAAAAAAATACAGCTCAATTCATGAATGCAATACATTTCTTTTTCCAAAACAAATGTCTTCCTGAATGCTGCTTTGCATGTCAAACTAATTTAATTTCAGTTTACTTTTTCTTTGTTTTTCATAGTTGTGATCATACACAATCCTTTTTATTGCCTCAAAAATGTAAAGGCACATAATATTCTGACCTTGTTGTTTGTAAAACCGACTGTTATTGACTAATTGAGAATGGCTTTGCTTCCCCCGTCACTCAAGATAAGTGTCAGCTAACTGCCTCCAACGTGATGTAAAATGTTGTGTAAAATGACAGCCGCTGACAGCTTTCTGTTGAAAGGGCTGTTAAACTTCAGTTCCAGACTGCAAACACACATTTTATCCCAGCAATTAATGGCAACCTGTGACAGACAGACAGATGCAGGCAGGCAGCCAGACGGACGAGTAGGAACATGGACAGACACATGGACACGTTGTTCTCTCCTGGCACCTCACCTTGCTACATAACATAGCTTGGAGCGTGTGTTTGTGTGTGTGTGTGTGTGTGTGTGTGTGTGTGTGTGTGTGTGTGTGTGTGTGTGTGTGTGTGTGTGTGTGTGTGTGTGTGTGCGTGTGTGTGTGTGTGTGTGTGTGTGTGGATTTAGCATCTGTAAGAGCAGGTTCTTATTTCGTGTCATGCCACAGATTACAGGATGTCTGCTCTGTGGTGCGTAACATCATCTGATTTTTCATAGTCAAATATTTGTTTTTATTTGCAATAGGTACAAAAAGGTTCTGTTTAGTGTATATGTTGATACATTTCAGCATGTTTAACTAAAATGATTTAACAAAATAACATTTTTTTGTATTGAAATTATCAAAAAGCAAAAAGCAGTAATTTAAATTACTTCAAGGTAGATTAAAAATAAAATGCATAATACGACAAGCAACTAAACATAGTTATCACAGTGACAGTTATCTGTTGTTGTGACAATTGCACAAACCATAGAAATATCCCATAATCTACCAAGAACATGTGCTTCATTTGATTTGTAAATGGAGCACTGTGCCAGACAAAGTAACAAAGGTTTATAACATTTTTATTGGATGACCCTACTTAGTTTTTTGAGAGAGAACATCACATCCATCATGCTCTCAATCACATCAGCTACAACATCCTCCTTCAAGCTTAGACTGAATTGAGGAATCTCCACTGATAATCCATCTGTTGGCTTTCTTCCATTGTTGTGTCTTCTTGTCTCCCATTCTTGTGCTTGCCATATAAGGTGCATGTACAAACGCCAGCTCAATTGCTGCTGTTGACAGATCTGTTGAATTATCTGATCTGCATCATGTCAGGAAAAAGACAGGCAAATTTCACCCTTTTTCTTTAGGCTACAAACGTGTTACTGTACCCGAACAACCATTGGTTCATTCTGTCCATATCATACAAAATGCTCTCATTCAAAGCTACAGAATCAGCTACATGACTGTAATTCTGAATTCAAACTGAGGCTGCAACAGTGTCTCACTAGGACCAGTGATATTATTCAAAAGGTGCAACCTTTAATGGGTGTAGTCAGCGTGATAGGACAAAGATAACAAAGTGCTGTTGGTGAAGTGCAAACATAATAGTTTCAATAATAATCTTCTGATCAAAGAGTGCGAAGAAGCTGCTTTCACACTTACTTTGTAATACAGAATATGAAAGGGAAGAAGATGAGGGTTTAGCTGTTTTGACATTTTCCCTGTTAGGATCCAGTGATCAAGCTCAAGGATTTTACAAGTTGGATATTTAGACCTGGGACCTGAGTTGGGTTAGTGTAATTCCCATAGTGAAATGGGGGGTAATTTCTCTCCTTGTAATTTCTTTTGGAAAAAAAAGATGTAAATATTGCTTAACAACTTAAATCTGACTTGTCCAATATACAGCACCCATGCACACCCACAGTAAATATACTTTTTTGTTCCAGTCCATGAATGTTCATAAAAGACACATGTGGAAACTCCGGATCGGATTTCGGCTTCTTTCCTTTTTCCTCCTCCAGTCAGTGTATGAAGAGACTCCATTTGGCCTCTGTGTGCGGGTCAAGGTAGCCAGCACCTAAAATAATACACTTACACTGAGTGTTTGGTTTACAATGTGCACTTAATATGTTCCTTTCAGTCAACAGAGTGACATTGAAATATCACATGAGAGGGTAGAGAGTATTTTTTAAGGACAAAGGCCAAAATTGGACAGTAAAACTCCAGCTGTAAAACCGAGATCCATACCTGTTTTAAATTAATATGTTGTTCAGAAATCTGCCTGTATGATGAAACAGAAAAAGTTTCCATATTCTGTTACTGAAAATATTGATTTATTTTTGCCTCATCAAACCGGTCCAGATTTCTAACTTCAGGAAATAAAAAAATCTTACATAGGGTGACATCTGGTAAATTGGGCCACTTTTTAGTAAATCACTTGGGAGAGTAACACAATACCAAATATGCCTTTTCCATGTATATTTATAACTGTTATGTTCATTTTGTGTTGGAGTTAGGTGATAAAATATAATTATGTTTGACCTATAAATCTTAAAATTTCTGCTGTGCCCCTTTTTTGCATGAGTGGGTTCAAGGTAAAATGGGCCATCTCATCAGGTAAAATGGGTTTAGTTATATTTGTCATGCCAGGCTACTTACTATGTACAGTTCTGGTGCAGTCTAGATTTGAATATTGTCTCACCCACCATAGAAATCATAGACCTCTTACTTGCCAAGCACAGTTATGTCAACAGTTTGAGGAGTCATTGGCTCTAATTTCCAGAGGGGTGGGACCCCCAAACCTTAAATAACCCATTTACCTTTTTCCATTTACCTGATGTCACCCTATTAATTTTTACTGCAAACCAACAACAATGTTAAATATCTTTAAAAGTATGTCTCTCTAATGTCTAATCCATCATCAAATCTGCCTTCTACCACTTCAAGGACATCTCTACACTTCAAACATCACTCAACGCAGTCTACTCAGCCTGGACTGTTGTAGTTCTGTTGTGTCTGGTGGACCCAGCGAAGCCCTGAACAGGTTCCATTATGTACAGAACTCAGCTGCCAGGGTTCCTACCTGCTCTGAAGCCTGACAGCACATCAACTCCACCTCATCCACCTTGACTGGTTTCCAGTTAGGTCCTGCATCTCCTTCCCAACAAAACACTTCACGCCTCTCACCCTCTAGCTTCTGACAAAAGTGACGACCTCCATCATCTCTGAATCTGTAGTCTGCAGCTTTGGACCTGTAGTCCACCACCCACCACATCCGCCTGCCCACTTTTGGTGAAAGAGCCTTCGGTGTAGCAGCCTCCATCCTCTGGAGCTCTCTTCCAGCCAAGATTCACAACACTCCCGAAAACTCACCTGTTCACCAAGGCAACCAATGACTCCTGGTCACTGCTGCCCTCATCACCTGTGTTCTGTGTTTTGCAAAGCCTCTTTGGGTCTTGTGAGAGTTGCTATGTAAATCTATGTTATTATTATTAATACAAGGCATTCTGTCAACTTTGTAGTTGAGTCTTAAGTAGTTAGATTCCAGCTTTGAATAAAGATTCATATGGATCTTACACTGTGGAAATCATTCCATTTGAAGCTGACGCTGAGTAATTTTACAGAAAATAACATCTGTTACTGAATGATGGTTCTGCATACTGCTGTGTTACAGTTGAATGATCGGTATGCTGCTCTATGAGTTAAGAGAATTTGATAATTTCCAAGTTGGTAAAAACCAGTGAAATGCTACAATATTCATTGTGTTTGATGCTAAAAAAAAATCCTTTCCTAACATTTTGGAAACACAAGGTTATTGTGAGGGCAGATTTATAGAGGATTATTTCAATCAAAAGGCTCTGGGGCCTGTCATATACATTTGGCAGGATCTGAACCTGCACAGGGAGTCCCCGTTGGACTTCAAGTCCAACAACTTAACCGCTCAGCCGTCACTGTTCCACATAAAAGCTGGCTGCCTCCCTCGCATCTCAGGAGAGCAAACATTTGTGGCAGTGAAAAAAAGCAACTTAAAAGTTAACGGCAACAGTTTTATCTGACGTTCTCATCCAGAACAACTGCTGAGCTGGGAGGAGGAGGGCGTGTGTGTGTGTGTGTGTCCGTGCGTGTGTTGGTGAAGGACATGTTGTCAGGACAGATGGCTGATAAAAATGAATCTTAGAACTTGAAGTTCCAGAACAGCCTCTAATGTTTCCTTTTCCCAAAATACCATGAATGTTACAAAGATCTGTTCTTTTTGTAGAAGTATTTTCTGAGTCACGAGTATCAAATTAAACACATCTGAAGCAAATATCATTAGATGGTATAGCTTTAAAATCCAACAGGGACCAAAGAACCAAGACCAGTCTCATCCTTCTAATTGTTCACTATTCAACATCTGAAAAGATTCTATTGAATTCATTCTTAATTGATTTTCTCACCTGACTTCCACTTTTACGGAAAAAAGAAATTGTCCCTTCATTTTGAAAATCCTCTTTATTTTAGTATGAGTTTTACCATTCAGCTGTATTTCAAGTTAATAGTTCTTTCCATTAATGTATTTCTCTGCTTGTTCTTTCATTTCACATGACAAACTGTTAACACTGTGGCTTTTTGGCCCATGTTCAGGGACCTAAACAGTGACTGTGAATCAAACTAGATGTATTTTTATATTATATTATTATTGCATTAGAAATATTTGGCAGAAACGTCGAAGTTCAGAAAAAAAAAAAATCACAAATTTTTTGGCCTTTATCAAAAATGTGCTAAATGTCGTAGAAATTCCGAATAAATTATGATATGTTTGTCTCCAGGCAGCATGAAACATGTTCGGTACCAGCTGACAAGAAAAAACTATTCCAGTATTTTTTCGTTTTTTTATATTGAAACAATTTTTTTCTCAAATTTACATTTTTCTGACTGTGGCGCCATCTGAAATCGTCTACTTCCCACCTACATAGTCGGCGAAAATGAGAAATCCACAATCTCGTATCTTTGAATATCTCAGTCGGCTTTCAACTAGCATACAAATGGTTTAACACATCTTTTTATTACATGTTTTCACTACGCTATCCCAGAAGTCAACGGGACCGCAGTAACCACAGTAGAAAATTTATTGAACAATACAATACTTACAAATTCAAGTAAAACTCTCCACTTTGTGTTCTTATATAAACATAAACTTGAGCAAGGCAAAAGGAAGAATAAGCATCAAGACTATCATCTCACTAAATAAATGGATATAAATAAATTAAAAATATATATTTATTCATATATGACAGGGAATAAAATAATAATGAAATAAATTATTTAAATAATAATAAATTAATACAGGCAGTCTTTTTCAATGAGACATTCCTTCTCACCAGATCATTCACATTTCAATCACAACAGACATTGATCATTCAGTTAAGCATTAAAAATGTTTAAATTGTTAAAAATGTTATTGCAACGTTTTTGTATTGGTCCATATTTTTCATCTAAGAGTAATAGAGAGGAATGAACAATTTTAATTTTGTTTATTAAAACCTCGTAATCTGGAAATCATAGTCATGATGAACACTAGTGGTGTTCTTCTTGTATATTAGGGTTTGATTCATATAAAATGGTGCAATATTCTCTATTGTAGAGCTTAACCAATTATGCAAGTTCTGCCAAAATTGACTTGTGACTCTGCAAAAGAAGAAAGTTTCCCGGCGGTGCTGTAGTTCATCCTTTAAGGACGGGCAAGATGGCTGCTGTAGTACATCAGATATGTTCTTTCTACTGGTTAACTTCCTACATAGAAGCTACTACTGTGGCATTGGAGTAGTAACTACTGGTTAGTAGGAAGTGATACTAAGGTTTCGGATGCAGGCCATGTTTTTTTTTCTCTACTACTACTACTTCTTCTTGTCTTTTTATGATTTAACTATGGTTTGCATGATCATTTCACTCCAAACCAGCCGCTTAAATTTCATTTGACAAGAAAGTAGAAACACAACTACTGACAATTAAAGTTCATCCTGTCATTTGGTATTTTACCAATTTAGCTTTAGGTTCATTTCACTGAAATCCTATCATGGGGTTAAATATAATCCTGGCAGGTGGTTTTACATTCTTGGGCACCACAATTCATTTTTTGTAGACGCATTTATTTTAAATGCATACTTACTGTATACTTATCATCAATTTTCCTGTCGTATGGAGTATAGACATCAACAGATCCAACACCGTGTCTTTTTCATTGATCACGTATCATCGTTGAACTCCCTCAGAAGCCGATTGCAGATTGGAAACTTCACTTCATTACTGCAGAAAATAGCTTTCTCCACATCTGTTTTACTGCTGAACTCGCCCCTCAGCCGCCACTGAGCTTCCTCTTTAATAGTTTGTCGCTGGAAAATTCATGAATTAATAAATCTTTGCAGCGGAGGTTCAGGTTTGTTCTATTTAACAGAGAGCAGTCCGACCGATTAGCCGAATCCCTCATAGGTGAAATGTCTCTGGAAATTCGGTCCATCCATGTCAAACCCGGGCCTTGGAATTCTGGGAAATGCATTTAAGCACTACTCCCACAGTAACCATGATTTCGAAGTATTAGAGTCCATCCCAACAGTCAGTTCCCCACTCCCTTCTGTGCATGAGAGACTGTCATTTTCCCCTGTAATTACATTAAGCACAGAATCTCCCAGAATATTAGCTCAAATGGAGAGGAATGTGCATTGTCTATACTTCTGAATGCTGTGTTTGTTTTTGATTGTGTTTTCACTAAACTAAAAACACTGCAGCTTCTCAAGGAAAAATAGGGAATGGCCTCAGCGGGCTGTGGGATCTCTGTTGCTGGAGATACAGATGTTTATCCGATCACCCAAACAGATATAAGGTTTCATGGAAGGAGAGAGGGAGGAACACACGTCCCCATGCAATGAGGTGAACTGCACTGAAGAGCAGCTTATGAACTGGAAGTCTGCTGAAAAAGTGACATTCCACAATAGGACATGAAGAAGATAGAATCTGACAAATTGCCTAAAATTGCAAAGGGATACTATTAGTGAGGTTAGGAAAGACCTAGTACACTTACATTTGCATACAATACTAAATCAGCTTTAAGGCCTCATATTGCAGAAAGTGAGATTTGAATTAAAGAAATATATAAATATAAATCAGAAAGGGAAAAGCTCATTAATATTAATAAAACAAACACAAAACGCATGAGAGAAGCTTGAGGAAGAAGATGTTGAACTACACTGAGATGTTTTTTGTGACTTAAAACTCACAAATATCTTGCTAGTGACATCTCAACTTCAGATAAAAAGTCTTTTTTTTTCACACAATCCATCTTTGATAGAACAAATTGGAAGACTAGCTGTAGTCCAATCCAACAGGAAATGTACATTGCCAGGTTTTGATTAAACAGATTGTCATTGGATTCACTTTTGGCTGGCAGCAAGTTTCTCTCCCTTTAGAATGGATCTTAATTCAGAATATCCGAAACTGCATTTAAACACCACAAATCAGATTCTGCCTCAGGTGCTTTTACTAAGCAGGTGATCCACAGAGGAGGAAGGAAGAGGAGGAAGAGGAGGAGGAGGAGGAAGACCACACAGCATCACAGCTTAGGGCCAGAAATGTGGTCAGTGGGTCTTTCAGGTTCCTTCCCCTCTGTAAACAGAAGTTTGTATCTGTATCCAAAGTAAACGGCAACTGTAGCTTTCTCTGGGGTTTCATATTTTAACAAGTGGTCAAATATTAATATTAGATATATATGAACATATTTCATATGCAACGAAATACTCAATAAAGTCTTGTCTGCAAAGGCATGTGTTGAGGCATGTGTTGGGGAATTGCATAACTATTTATCTTTGCAGTATTGGCAAAAATATATACATTGAGGTATCATCAGATGAGAGGCTCATTAATAGTGAGAGAGATGTAAAACTAAATAGAGATGATTTTTATATATATATACCGTTTAGGGATATGAAAAGTTCAAATAAAATCCAAAAATTATTTCACAATTTTGCAGCTAAGTGTAAAACATTTTAGATAACGATATAAATAATGTAAACTAGAACATTTTGAAAGGGCTCTGGGGGAGTGTGCACATTATGATGGGCTTCTACAGAGATTATAAAGAATTAATACTAGTAAATGTATGATATTATATACAAGGAGTTAGTATACAAGTATTCATTAAGCAATTTATGCCCCTTTAACAGGTTTACTATACACATTTGATATTTCAAAATTCCATACTTTTTTCCAGACTTATAAACTATTTAAAAAAGAAATCATTTGTGTGTATGTGTGTGTGTGTGTGTGCATGTGCGTGCGTGTGTGTGTGTGTGTGTGTGTGTGTGTGTGTGTGTGTGTGTGTGTGTGTGTCTAATTCATCATATGTGTGTGGGTAGGTCAGTGTTTAAACATGTTAACAAGCACCAGATTTGTTTATAAACCTTAACAAGCTGTGGCCTGAGCCTCAAAGGTTTCCATGGCAACTTGAGCTGGTTGCTAATAGCAACAGCTGCACTTCAGGTAGAGGCAGACAGAAATGTGGAGAAAAACAGCATTGTTCTCCCTTTGCACTGGTCTCCCATTTGAGCTTTAACTGACAAAGCAGTAGCTGCTATCAGAAAATAACATGGACCATCATCACTGTAAGGACTTCACTAAAGTTTTGGTGTGATTTGGTGAATCATTTGGAGACACTGGAAAGTTTAAATCAGGTCTGTTCTGTTTCTCTCTGAAAATCTTTGTACTGGAGTCAGTGAGGAGCAGATACAGACATCGCCACACTTAGAGGCTGTCCATTCAAATTCAGTAAATCACTCAGATCTTTTAAACTCATTGTAAGAATCACAACAAGTTTTTCTACAACGGAAAATTCGTTTTTTTTGTTCTCCTACACTAAGTGATGATGTCACCCACTGAAGCACCAACCTTCCGCCCCATAGACTCCCATTATAAACACAAAACTTTTGCAAAAATGATCATGCACATTGATTAGGGATTCATCAAAAACGTATCAAAATGTGGAATAATACATTAGTGCATAAGACATGTGTATACAATTTAAATTTTAAATGGAGTATCAAGGTGAAAGTATGCCTGAGCAGTAGGCAACAGTTAGCTGTGCAAAAACTTGTTAATTTTTTTGACCATGTCTCATTCATTCTCATTCTCTGCGCAGTGTTTCACGACTTACGTCATGAAACATTTACATTTTGTAGGTAAAACTAATAGCACACCATCCCTGGTCATGATGCATGTTTTGATATATAATTTGCTTGGCTTCTCTTAAAACTATAGGACAAGTTAGGTGGCAAAATCTGTCCTGAAGAAGAATAAGAAAAAATCCATGGTATAACGATATTGCTCGGTGCGATTGCCCAAGAGCCTTAATAATCTATGTTCAAATAGATTATTTCCTCTTTGTGCTGTATAAATATAGATGTCTATATAGCTGCTGTGAAGTTAATTGACCTTTCAGCTTGTTGAGTAGATGTGCATAGGTGCAAAGTGCATATTTCTAATCACCTGCAAATGTGTTGCAGTTAGTTCATTATCATTCCTTTAGATGTTCTACATTCATTTATTTTTCAATCTATTTCATTTAAACAGAAAACATAAACATAGGTTGCATGTTAATGTCAGATGTATGAGGGTATCTGAGCCGTGCACAGCCACACCTTTTCTTTTGAAATCTGCTCGGCCCACCTACCTCTTTGACAGCCTTTGATTGGTTTGTTTGCATCTGATCCTGCAAACTGAGGAGGACAAGAGCAGATTTGCTTCTATTTAAGTCTTCACTAATTCTGTTGGTTCTGACACAAGCAGGGTGGAGCATCGTGACTCCTTATTACCAATAAGTCTCTGTGAAATTCCCAAAAATGACCTTGCAAAAAAGAAATGCAGATAAATCCTGAATTACACAAGATTCTCAGATTTTAATTAAGCGGAGGAGGATAAAACATCCACATCTGCCTCCAGGCACTGATAGTTTTTTGGGTTTTTTTCTTCTTGATTTTTTTTTCTCCTAAAAAGTGACTGACCTCTAAACTATACAATAACCGCATTGACAGAAACTGCAAACTCTACCCTCTATATATTCTTTGTGATGAATATATACTGCGGGTGATGATTAAAGGCAAGTAAGATGTGGTGTTTTGGAAATGCACGCCGACACAAGTGTCTGTCTGGGACTTAATCCATATTTGCACAGAGAGCATTTTTCACATGTCACTCCCATATAATTACACTGCTAAGTGTTTCAGAGGGAGACAGGGGAGGAGATCTGGGTGGTCTCCTGACTTCTTCACTCCCTCCAGCACATCGACCGGAGACTAGTGATTCACTGTCATTAGCATTCCATCACACCAAACGACCAGGATGTGAGCAGCAGCGGCGGCCTCGTCTCCACGGGTTTCAAATTCACTGCTGGATGCTAATAACACCATCGGCTGGACTTTTAATGGCTGGTTTTGGTCGGACTGGATTGTTTATTTTTTAAATTTAATGTTATCTCCTTTTGCCCAAGTGAGGTATTTCTCCGAAGGTCCTGGCATGCGATGCTGCACAACTCCCCCATCTTCTCTCTCTCAATAAGTCAAATCTCAGAAAACACAGATGACTCCCAATCGGCCCTAATGATGTAAGCAGCAAACAAGTTGCAACACCACTCCAGAGCACGACTTAGTTTAACACCATGTTTCTTTTCCTGAGAACTTGTCCTGTCGCGTTCTATTTCATCTGGAGGTGAAAATGATAAATCAGCTGTCCATTCCCTCCCAGAAATCTGTCCTTAAGTTTTTAAGAGTTATGTGTAACTAGCCATGCAAAAACCAACATGGGTCCTTCATTAAAATATTTAAAATGATGGATGAGAAAGACTAACAAATGGGTAGATTATATTTAAAAATGGGGAAATACCGAATTTATATTTCTCAGGATAAATGAAGCTCTCTCAGTTTCTTTATGTTTACTTTTTAATATCTCATGCTTGTGTCTTTGGTGTATATAATGTTTCTTCCATTTATTTGTTTATTTAGAACTGCTTCTGTAATGAGGCCACAGAGCAACTTAATAGCAGAAATATATATTTTCACTGTTCAGTCGACTATGTCGCCCCCATTTAAAAAAAAAATAAATCAATTTCTGCCTGGATATGAACTTATATGAAATATGGAGAGATTAGCTTCATTCCCAGCTGACAATTTGCATTAGTTTACATTATAAACTGTGAAAATATGCTGAGTAGGATTATTTTATTTTCAATTTGAAAAAAATATCTAAAATTATTACTTATTTTTAAAATGTCATTTTATGTTTTCCTTTTTTAATTATTTATATAGGGGTCAGTGAAAAATAATGGTTGGCCAGATGAGAAAATCAAGGAAGTCACTTTTTAAAATACAGTTTTAAAAGTATTCTTCAGGTCGCTTAAAATACATATTTTATGTTCAGGTTGATTTCATTTCATTTGAAAGTTCATTTGTAACATTTATTTTTTTTACAAAACTCATGGAATGTGAGATTTTTTGACACGAAATGTCAAATGGTGTAACTGAAAAACAATGATAAATTTTAAATATTTAATCCACCTAGAATATAAAACTAGTTGATAGCATGTGTTTAAAATTGTTTTTAAAACTTTTTTATGAGGGTTAAACTGTCTCATATCAGGTTTTTAGTTACACCATATGACATTTCTGTCATTGTCCCATATTATACTATTTTACTATACTATTATGATTATTATTGTTTATTTAAATATGTTAGTTACTGCTTTTCAGAACTTTGTGATGCAGAGTGCCTTAAAATATTAAAAAATAATGATATAAACACAATTTCAGTGTCTATAGATTTCAATATGTGTGAGCCTTATCATCTTATTCAAGTTTAATAATTGAAATTGTATTGAAACTTATTCTTTTCAAACAATACAACTTTCATTGTAGATGTCTTTAAACCTGCTAATGCTAACCGGGGGCGGAGAGCCCAGAGTATTTGTAAGTGTGATGGAAACACATGCAATCAATTTGCTATTTCACAAGCTTCCCTACTGTCATTTATTTATTTTCATGGTGGAGTCAAAAGTGGAAGTTTCCTTCATATTCATTATTCAGACTGTGGCATTCTGAAAGAGGTCACAGCACAAACACTGACCTCATTTCATGACTTTCTCCTGCTTCACACCAACAGGTGCTCGCTGTTGAAAAGCAACAAACCATATCAGCGTCTCAGCGTTGCAGCCTTGTCAATCAGAACAGATGCCAAATAAATACTTCCATGCAAGTCAGGTCACTGTCAGGACAATTATTCCCCTGTTAAGGAAAGTGAAGCCAAGTCCAGTCTCACAAAATTAATATTAACTTCATGTAAATCTTTTGTTTCCTGTTGTGGCACTTTCCTGTCTGTCATCATTCATACATGGTCTGCAGCTTGGACCCTGTGTACTTGGACTCCTGCTCTGGAGAATCATCAGGGGATCTCTGGGCTCTGTCACTCAATATTAAATGATTTTCTTCTTGTTCCGTCAGCTGAATGTTTCAGTTTCACTGTGTAGAATGATCGCAACTTACACAAGCGTGATGTGGAAACTTAAAGCCCCCAGTGAACGACACTGAGGATAAATATTACAGTGAAATCAGAATCAGAAATTAACTATATCTGCATACATTTGTTTTCTAGGAACATTTGTTTGTGGTTCTGGGAACATTGAATGGACAGTCTTGCATAACATTCCCTAGATGTTAAAATATATTTTTTTCTTTTGAAATTCTAATATTATGTTTAAGTTTCCCGAATGTTCATCATAATGTTAGGTGATTGTTCCAGGAAGGTTATTTGAACACTCCCCTTTAATATTCAAGAGATGTTAAAACAGCAAGTTTTCCTGATATAAAACAAATGTTAGTTCAATGCTCCCAAGAACTAACTGGGAGGGTTGCATTGAACAAAGCCTTTTGCAAAACATTCCTAGAACATTGTGGGAATTTTACAGGTAATGTAATGTGACAAAATGTGCCTCCAAAAAACATTACTCCATGTGGTTATTAGGATGTTTTGGGAATGTTACTTTGAACAAAAACAGCCTTAGAATTCAATATGGGACGTTTACCAAGTAGAGACCTTGAAGGAAGTTCTGGGACTGTTATGGGGCCGTTATATATGAGACACAGTCTTTATGTCTCTATGTTTTAATACATATCCGTAGGGGATCTCTCTAAGTTGCTCTAAAAAAGAAGAGCATCAACTTAATCCAATATAGCCTTTTTCTACCTAGCTTGCTGTCTGCCCAGATGTTTTAGCCCAGAGCCATGTTGACTCTCCTGACTAGCGGTCAGCATGGCCGGAGGCGCTGTTCACACCGGCTCATGCCTGAGCCTGCACAGATACATCAGTCAGCCAAGTCAGGCTCACTCCTGGTTGGACGAGACCAGGGCCAAAAGCTCAGACAAGGCCCCCAGGGACCACCAGGCCATGTAGCTGTACCTCATTTATGCTCCCAATAACCTTCTCTGCTGCTGTTTCTGAATACTGATTTCATATTGATTGATTCAAATCCACAACTGCAACTTTAGGTATCTGTGACAGGTTGGGTTTATTCTGTCATAAATATTTGGGGGAGATTCGATGGGTTTATACATAGACACAATATCTACTGGAAAAACAGGATGAAATATAATCATACAGTATTATATATAAGGAAAGAGCAGGAAAAGGGTCCCGAATACATATGCATAGTTATTTTATTAACAAAATGCAACAGTTGATAATAGCAGCAAAGAAATGTGTACTACATTGTAAAATATATGACAGTAAAGAACATAATAATGCTGCCAATAGGACAGTTCTTGCTGCATTTTACTGCTCTGTAAATTCATTTTCCATATTTTACACACACAGTGAATCCATCGGTGATAATGATGATATCAGTCAAGATTATGTATTAGCGAGACTATACTTTGAATTGTATATTGAAAAACAGTTATTCACTCAATTATAGATCCAATATTGTACAACCTTCATATATTTTAATTGTTAATATCCTCAATGTGATATATTTGTGGTTTTAAGAAGCAAAAATCAATTTGTATAGTTTTACATCTTCGCCCTTAAGCTCTTTACTCTAGAAAGAACAGGTAATTTTGTTTGTCTCATTAATATTAATGAGCCTCTGATTAATTCTGATTGGTGGTAACTGCATACATGTGACATCACAAGCTCACAGAAATCCTGATGGCCTCTTTTAAGTCACAGTTTCTGAACACAGGCTGTGTGCATTTCTCTGTGGATTGAGCATTTTAAAACATGGGGCAGTATTTATAAAACATATAAACCTTCTTATAATCAAAATTATAATAAAGTCTCATCTCATAAAATCTTTCTATATGGAACTGGGGCGACACGGTGGAGCTGGGGTTAGCGCTGTTGCCTCACAGCAAGAAGGTCACAGGTTCAAGACCTCCTTGGTCCTGGGAACTTTCTGTGTGGAGTTTGCATGTTCTCCCCGTGTCTGCGTGGGTTTTCACCGGGTACTCCGGCTTCCTCCCACAGTCCAAAAACATGCTGAAGTTAATTGGAGACTCTAAATTGTCCGTAGGTGTGAGTGTGTGAGTGAATGGTATGTGTGCCCCACGATTGGCTGGCGACCATCTGGGGTGTATCCCTGCCTCTCACCGTAACATGCTGGGATAGGCTCCAGCAGACCCCTGCGACTCTAATGAGGAATAAGCAGGTATAGAAAATGACATGATATGGAACTGTCTACCTTACCAGTAAGGTGGATGCTTCAACAAACCTCTAGCATCAGTTAAAGATGTTGTTACCATCCTCAAGGCCCCGGTGTACCTTCCTGTGTTGCAAAAACTCAACAGAACCTAGTCCAAACATGGCAGAAAATTTGGACTAGCTTAGTCTTAATATGCATGTTCTCAATGACCTCTAACCTTTGCTGGTGTGGGGACTGAGGCAGATCCTGGTGGAGCCTTGAGGCCTTAAAAGACGCCAGAGTCCAGCCTACACCCTCCACCTGCACCCTCATAGCAGAGGAGTGGTATGTGGAAGGCTTCTGAAACCCACCTGAATCCTGCTGTTGATGTAACAGGTGACTAAGGTGCCAGGAGGCCAACAAAGAGACTGAAAGATGAAACTCTCATCCAGGGCGGCTGCCCACTGACAGACCCTCCAATTATAACGCTGTAACCTGCACACACTTTGAAAGGGAACTTTCTCTTCCTTTTCAAAATACAACACAGATTGTCACACACCTGCTCCTCAACTAGGACGGAGATCAGTAATCACTAACTCCACAGCGGCACAGGTGTTTATAGCCTAGGCAAACAGTAAGGTGTGGTGAGACAAGCTGTGTGTTTAAAGAAGAATTTACACTCTGAGATAGTCTTGATATGTGTTTCGTTTTGTTTTTAATTGGGATATTGAATAGTTTTGTTAAAACAGTGAAACCCTGTTGGCTTGGCTTGTCGTGACATTCTATATTCATGTCCTTTGCCCTCTTTTGCAGCCTTGTTATGCAAAGCTGCCATGTCTTGACTTGACTTGACTTACCCTCTGAATGAATCGTGGCCCAGCTGTTGACTAATAGCCCACATTCACTAAGAAAACACCATGTCACCACTCCTTGTGTCCAGAGTGTGGGTGGTGGGAGCAGGGAGGGGCTGGCTGAGTAAATAGGATGGGGGGTTGGGGCAAAGCAGGAGTTGTAGCATTGTATTGTTTGAGTGACAGTGGGACAGCGAGGGGGAACGGGTGGTCCCAGCACTGAGACAATGCCTGAGAACACGCTGCCTCTTGGCTAAGCCCCCCTTTGTGCAGCAGAGTGAGAAATCCCTAACAAATAGCCGTCACCGTCGTGATTCATGCCTTCATCATGACTTGGGAATCTGCTCGATGGAAAAAACGTATGAGATGTCATGTTATAACAAAGCCTTTTATATGATTGGTTCAGATTGGATGTTGCAGACCAAACTGTGGTTATTAATCCACAGCAACAAATCCCCTCGTACAAAACAAGCGAAACATCTTGTAAAATATTAAACTGAAAAAACATACAGTGGCGTGAGCAAAATTAAGATTTCTCGAATCTAGCATGAAATTTATTCTGCTATTCATCTTAATACTAGTGAAAAAAAATACTTTAAAAGTTACAGATAAACATGCTTGTAATTAGATTATTTACCCCTTATTCCAACTCAAGACCTCATTTGCAGTGGTGTGTTTGTCCTGCAGCTTTTCCTGTTGTTTGCATAGTTTTCTTAAGATTGGTCTGATTCTGGAGCTGAGCAAAGACATCTGGTTTTATTTAATTGATTGAGACATTATCAGACATTGAGACAAATATCGAGAAAAAAAAGTCATATCCAGTTACTTTGAAGGATGAATAATCTAATGCAAATGGTGTTTGACAAGAATATTTGGTAAGGAAAAAATATTAAATTTTCCTATAAATTATGACTTTTTCAAATTGCCCATTTTTGTGTGTAGAGATGATTTGTTTTAGTCCATCAACTTAATAAACTTAAACTGTTTGAAGTAGGAAAAGTGCAAGTGTGACCTGCTCACTCTTTGCATTATTATATAAGAGCACATATGAAATGACAGAATCAAGTAATGAAAAGCTGCTGGCGTACCTGGCTTATCATTAAAACAGCTGAACTGACAATAACTGATTTCTGACCATGCACTTGTGCAAAAGTACATAGACAGATATTCATGCACACACCTATAAGCATTATGCATATGGATAAGAATACCACACTTAAAGTAGAAAAGCCTAAATAGGGGCAGGGGCCTTGTATAAAATACATTTTAAAAAGTACTGACATATATCAGTCTTAACTGGCAACTCAACACCAGCCATTTAATCATGTCTAAAATAAGAACAACATGATTTGAGATGCAGAAGGTTTTCTGCTAAACAAACATTACAAAGACACAATTTGCAACATTAGGTTTTAAATTAGCAAAACCAAAAAAAATTTCTTTATCCGATTTGTATTGAAATGTACTCCTAAATGCTGCATACATTAATCTTATCCATGAAGCATTTGTAGTGATTGTAGTGATTTTTTGAGTAAATTTTTTCTTAAAATTTTTAGACATGTCTGATATAACATCACTTCACATATTGTTTGGGCTTTTTGTCTATCATTAATTCAAATAGTCAGTAAGACACCCTTGTCGTAAAAGCTCCAATAAACAATCGGTTCATTTATTTATTTGTTAACCACACTTAATCGGCTTCACAATGAGAAACTCAATCCTGGCTTTAGGAGGAACACAACCTCCTGAAGTTGAGGCTGTTTATTCAGGAGCTTAGGACTGTATTCAGTGAAGAGCAGTGAGGAGGGGGAAAAACACGTCAGAGTATCTGCTTACATTCGGCCCAATTAACAATACAATGGTGCAAGGATTTGCAAAGAATCAAGTTGGCCTATTTGTCAGCATACATTTGTTAATTATTTGTGTAAATTAGGTCCCAAACAATAATTATCACCTACAATTAGGTCAGGGGAAGAGGAGAAGGAACTGTCATTAATTGTGTTTAAAATGCTGACAACACCAATTAGCCGCTAAGTTCGTCCCATGCCGCTGCCACCCAAAGACCGCTTTCCCTGTTGTGGGGATGAAACTCATTATGCTTCCTCCAATACACAGTGTGCCCAGTCATACTGGTTCAGCTAGTCAGCCATTCAGCTCCAGCACATGGGCACACACAGAGCTGTAATGTAATCTCGCATGAGGTCATGAAATTTGTGGGCAAATCGTTCTCAGCATGGAAAATGATACAGAGGGGACAGGCAATGATGGGGAGCCTGTGAGAAAATAGAATATGCAGATGACCACCGAGTGTTCAAATGAGACAAGATTTGGCTGGGCAGTGTGCGTCCTCTTTCTTGAGCCAACAAACTTTGGAGATTTTTCAAGTTAATGACTGTTGCTCAGATAAGGCCATAGGAAAGAATGCAAATTTATACACATACACTATGTGGATCCCAACAAAAACAACATTTTTAAAACCATTAGGAGCATTAACACAGCTTTGTAGCAGATACGACTGGATAAAATATAAAAGATTTAACACATTTTCTTCATTCTTCTTTCACTTATATTAATTGTAATACATCAGCAATAAAACACACCTTTAATACCCTTAGGAGTTCTGCTGCAAAACCCTTGTGTGATCTGATATGCATGTGGATGTTGTTAGCAAATATTAGCAAGCTGTAAATCAAAGTTATCTACTTATAAGGTTGCTATAGTTAGGTATTGTAACATTAGCATTTTTTGTTTTTCCATTTCAATCATCTGTTTTTAAATCATATATTGATGCCTATAATGTTTTATGCAAAGCACTTTGAAATACCTTGTTGTTGAAATGTGCTATACAAATACACTTGCTAGCAATACTAGCATTAGCATTTGCATTTGAAGTTATGTTTCTAGCCATAATGGAAAATGTAAGTCCAATATTCACTCTCTTTTTATTTCTCGTTTTGCCTCAACCAACTAATAAGGGGGGTAGCTGGTTCATTAGTAGCTAAATGTTCTTCTATGTTGACTGATAGCCACTAAAGTGTCTGTATACAGCTTGGTGCAGAGTAAACATTATTTTCAGACTAGAAAATTTAGAATCTAAAGTACAGTTGGCCTAACGAAAAAAATAAACCTTTCATCTACATCTTCTATCTTGATTATTTTTGGTAGGTCCAAAAAAATCAAAAACCTTATTTGGTTGGTCAGGATGACGTTATGTGTACAGTTATACATCCCATGTTACAGTACAGGATGTTTCTTGGAGATGAAGATTTATTGCTGAATCCATCAACTGCGATGAAGTAATGCAGCTTTAACCTCTTTTTGTTTCATTTGGCAGTCATGCAAATGTTTCACTGAAGGATGTTGCAGCAGTTGCAACTAAGGAGGAGAATGTGTTTCCTGTTGATTCTCCACACCCAGATTTCCCTATAGTCATTTGCAGGTTTGAACTTGTGACATCAACCTGTAGGCTTCACCTTTACAGATGTTACTGTTGTTATTAATTGCTTTGCCTTTCAACAACAATTGTGGCATTTGTGATCTCAACATTTCAGTAACATTATGTCAGTATATGTGTTTCACTCACTGCTCACTTCAGGAGAAACTCACTGCTGGTTTTCTTAAATACACTTTCAAAGCAAAGAACGTTTAATGATGATTTAATAACTACCTATGATTTTCTTAATTGCATCAAAATCTATGTGTTTTATTTTTCTATACCATATTTTTGTATAATGAACTTGTGGCAGCTTAACATATTTTATTTAGTAGCCAGGAGTGGCTTTTGTACAAGGCAACTCAACACAAGTTTCCATAGCCTTAATCCAAGTTCAGATTCGGTCATCAGACCAAATGAACAAATATAGCATATTACAGTTATCTTCTACCTTGCAGAGAGGAAGTATCCAAACCACAAAGCTTTTTCACAGGGGTACCACAAGGGTCAGTGCTCGGTCCCCTTTTCTTCTCAATATACACCACCTCATTGGTGCAATCATCTGCTCTTATTACTATATTTCAGTGGTGTGACTCAGGTCTGAACTGCATGGTGAAATACAATCATTTAGAAGTTGAATGATCTGATATATGTAACATAGATATCTAAAAGCTATTCACTTTTC
This sequence comes from Lepturacanthus savala, assembly GCA_030544235.1. Lineage (NCBI taxonomy): Eukaryota > Metazoa > Chordata > Actinopteri > Scombriformes > Trichiuridae > Lepturacanthus > Lepturacanthus savala. Next base: position 4,240,328 of record CM060461.1, read on the forward strand.
AAATAAATGTAGACTATTTTTAATTTAAACATCCCAACATCTTTTGACCCGCAAATCACCAAATCAAAGCTCACTGAGCTATTAATATTACAAGGTAGTCCATCTAGAAGATGAGCTGCAAATTGAGTTTGCATATGCTCAATGTAAAAATCATTACTTGCTGTATGACCTTCATTTTTCTGCAGTACAACCTCCCTGTGCTCAGCACAGAGTGGCTCCTCTACCATTTTTATAATAACAATTTAAACGCATGAAGGTTTTCCAGTCTTAAAGGCATTGAAGAAATGAAGGCCACAAATATGTGGCCAACTTGGATCTCCAATGTTTTGAACATTAAAAAAAAAAGAAATGAATGATAGATGATTCAACATTTGTATCAATATCCAACCAATAACCTCCAACAATGTGACAGAAAATCAATTCTTGTGCACAATAGATTAAAACCTGGGGGAGAAAGACATAATTATACATGTATAATACCTACAGGCATATCAGTCACTGAGCTATACTAAGAAAAAAACAATAATAATTGAAACAATATTGGGCTAAATTGGATATCATTCCATTTAACAGATGCAGCTAATTTAACAAATTAACAAATGAGCCAAAACATGGCACAATAATGTGAACAGAGTTAATTTTCATTAAATGATAACACATTCCAGCCAATTCAGTTTTTTTTTTTTTTTTTGCGTATTCATAAATTCCGGGCACGGGCACATGAACCTCAACCTTTGTTAATATGAATATATTGCGAGACATTTGCATAATCCACTTCATAATCCACTGCAGCACTCGGTGGTAACAAAGATAAGGAGGGGTAGCCACTGTTTCTCCTGGGAACGCTACACAGATAAACGGAGGAAAAAGGGACCCACTTTCTGCTCCTATTATGAGATAAAAAAAAAAGAGGAAGGCTTTACAAAGTTTTTACTTTCTGCTGTGTTTCCCTTTTAGAGACAGATGGTGGTGGAATATCATTATTTGTATGTTTCTTTTTTTTTATTTTACAGTCACTGAAATTAACTGAATTTCCACAGAGACGAGGTGCATGGGTTATTTATGTATCCTCCACAGGCACAGCATGCTGATTTCATTACCCCACTGCTGCCGCCGTGCAGCCTCACTGAGACGCCAAAATACGTTTCTTGCAGAAAAAATATTTTTGCACACACAAAAAAAAAATGTTAAAACTCCACTGTGCAAGTGGGAGGAATCACAGGGCGACAAATGAGCAAACAGAAAGCCAACTCCTGGCTCGTCCTGAACATTGCTAATGAGACCCCTTTTAGATTCAATATGGGGGAAAGTGTGTGTGTGTGTGTGTGCGTGTCCCTGCACCTGTGTGTGTGTGTGTGTGTGTGTGTGTGTGTGTGTGTGTGTGTGTGTGTGTGTGTGTGTCGTGACTGAGGCAGTGAAAAGCTCTCTTAAGCCCTCCAATCTTCCCAAATTGGCCGCTGGGATGACGCCACCACACAACTACATCCATCCCCGCTGTGCTGCATGCATTGCTGTGTGTGAATGTGTGTGAGCGTGTGTAGATGTGTCTGTGTTTGCGTGAGTGTGTGTGTGTGCGCACGTTTCTGCATGTGCGTGTGTGTGTTTGGACAATGGCAACACTTCCTTTTTGGCCTAATAGGCAGGGAGCCCCAGCCATTGTGGCCTGATTAGGGCTCCCATTCAAGCTCTCTGGGATTTCTAATTGCGAGGCCTTGTGCGGCAAACTCCCCCCCTCACTTCCCACCCCACTACTCTCCCCTCGCGACTACTGTAAGACTTAATGAGACACAATTACTGCCCCCTACGAGTCCTAGAGCGAGCCAATCACAAAGAGAGACAGAGACCCCCAGTGAATGGCCACTCAGCAGAGAAAGGAACAGAAAGAGGGAGCAGGAGGGAGGGGAGAATCACAAGCCCTCATTGTCCAGAGAAAGCACAGGGAGAGGAGCCTGTTTTTTGGAGAAATATAAATGTTTTTATTTAATGCCGGCTCATAATTAGGCCTCTGAGAGGGAAGGGAGAGCCAAAGGAGTGGAGAGGGCGGGGAGTTCAATAGGGAAAAGGGCCTGTAGGTACAAAAGACGAAGAATGACATGTTAGACGTGCTGAGGAGGAGGAGGAGGAGGAGGGGGTAGGAGAAAAGAAAAGGGACAAATAGATACTGAGGTGAAAAAACATAGAGGCAGAAAAAGAGAACAAAACCAAGTGGAAAAACTTGACAGGACTTTCTTCTTTTCTTTTCCTTTTTTTTTTTTTTTTTAGCTTTCTAAGCCTATTTGGCGTGGGAAACAGCCTGACAGTGAATGATGCATGCCAGGCAGAGTGAAAAGCCGCTGCAGTCACTATGTTTCGAAGGTTTGGCATTTCACGTTTGGCTGAAGAGGTGAAATATTCCTTGATTTGAAGGAGCCTTTCTGCCAAAACTGTGTGGGAGGCAATATAACAGGAACTGCGAGAGTTTGGATTCAGAAGTGGAGTTGCAATAAAAGAAGAGAATGGCCCCGATTTGCAGGCAGCGCTCAACTGTATGGGAACATTATCGTATTATTCCTGTGGAATAGTGCAGATATTGTTCCAAGTGGTCATGTCTGGGGATTTTAAGCATTCTCATGGAAAAGGGAGTTTATTGTGAAAGCTGAGCCTTGGTATGATGTTCGCAGATGAGGAATATCTGAGACAACAGATAATGCTGACCAAATAAAAGCCTTTATGTCAGCAAGATCTCTTGAGAAATGCTGCATTAATTCAGTGTGCAGGACAATAGTCGCCCAACAGGAGAGATGGCAGGTGTGGCCTGATGAACAAAAAGGAATAAATAATACAAAAAAGACTTTTAAAGGTGTCTGAATTGAGTTTCTCAAGATTCTAGACAAAAAGCTGCATAACATTCTCCAACGGTTGAAAAAAATAACAACTTGCACGATCTTTGTCTTTTAGCAAGAATTTTATCTATGAAAATCTCAGTCACAAGTGCTGTCGGCTAAACTAAACAAGTGGACAACAATGTTAGTGCATGTTCAACCTATACACACACACATGCACACAGACTAATGTGTTTAGATTAGTCAAAAATAGACACAGAAGTAATATATGATTTATATATGAATTTATTAGTGCACTCTCTTAAGTAAAGAGAGTACACTAATTAAATGGTTGCCTTTTTATTTTACTTTCATTTTGATATAATAAATAAAAGACATTTTATTTGTAATGCAATTTATATTAGAGGCAAATCTCAAAGTGCTACTGAGTAAAAACATGAGCTTTAAAACAAAATGAGCATAAACATGAGGAAAATACAACTAGCAGAAAGGAAAAGGTTATCTTCTTGACAATCATGTTCTGAGACCCAGAAATGACATCTAAGGAAGCACCAGAAACTTTAGAAAAACAGTTTCCTGGATTCCTCCTCTTCTTTCTCTCCTCTAGTCTATTCAGAATCTAAGACATACTGTAGGAAAAAGACAAACACACACACTGCATTGGCTCCATGTTCTTTCAGTGTGTGCAGCCTCTCTGCTAGTGACTGAACCCCCTTTGTTCAGCAGTGACCCTCTTAAGCGCAGGTTGAAGCCTGCAGCCATTCCACTTTGGATTTGGACCCTATCGCGTGTCACACAGCTAAGTCGACCAGGACTGGGCCTCTTCACTCAGACACACAGCAACAAGTATCCATTCACATTACAATGAACGCTGCAGCAGGATTTACGCTAAAACAACTACATCACAAAAAGCTACAAGTGACCATAGGGGAAAACTGTAGCAAGTCGTTTAAAAACGCATGTTAGTCCAGATTTTTCTCCCTAAGCCACAGTAAATATAATAATATGAAGTCTGGCTCATGAATGCATTGTTCCAAATGAATAGCTTGAAGTGAAAAAAAAAAAACATTTATAAACACATCACACAACACATAATAAAAACCATTTATTTATTTTTAAATGGTTTTATTTATTTTTTAAACCATTTATTTACCATGATTTCAATGGGCTGAAAATTAAAGGGAAATGTCATCTTCCAGTCAGCTTCACACCACCAAGGCAAAGTACTGTAATGTAGCCAGTGGTAGAAGAAACAATTAGATGATTTAGTCAAAATTCAAAATGTAAATTAACGTTACCTATTATCAACAAAATGCATTGAAAGGATAACAATAAGTAGTCATTTTCCATTACTTTTAGAGGGTTCTTCTGATTTTGTTTTTTTGTTTTTTTTTAATTGTTGTTACTATACTACCTAATTGTTACTATGAAGCCATTTTTGATATTTTAATTTGTAGATTTACTACAGTAGATAATGTAGTACTGCATTATAATAGGTGTATAATTTGTTTTAAAATAATAATAATACACTTAATTTACATAGCACTTGTTTACACATTTGTTAATACAAAAAGAGTAGACAATTGAAGCAAGTCAGTCAGTCATTTTCTATACCTGCTTATTCCTCATTAGGGTCGCAGAGGTCTGCTGGAGCCAATCCCAGCGTGTTACGGAGGGAGGCAGGGATACACCCCAGATGGTCACCGGCCTATCGTGGGGCACACACACCATTCACTCACACACTCACACCTACGGGCAATTTAGAGTCTCCAATTAACCTCAGCATGTTTTTGGACTGTGGGAGGAAGCCGGAGTACCCGGTGAAAACCCACGCAGACACGGGGAGAACATGCAAACTCCACACAGAAAGGTCCCAGACCCAGGACCAAGGAGGTCTTGAACCTGCGACCTTCTTGCTGTGAGGTAACAGCGCTAACCCCTGCTCCACCGTGTCGCCCTGAAACAAGTTATGATATTGATATTGAAATTTTATTAAATTTTATTTTATATAAAATGTCAGTTTGAGTAGTAACTGGTATCTATGCTAAGTACAGTTCTTAGAGTAAAGTAGTTAGCTCAGGGCTGAATAGGTATTAATACATTGTGCATTTTTCAGAACTGTCTTGCATTTGACATCTGTGAAATCCTCAGAATGGAAGGTTTCCCATGTGTAACATCACTTGAATGTGGTCAGAAGGAGACGTAGTGGAAAAGTCAGACAGTTTTTAATCTGATTTCTGTTCAATTTAAAGATTGAGTTAGTGGTTCTTTTTAACCCAGCCAGTGAAGAGGAAGGAACATGCCTTTGTTGGCAGCACTTGGTATGTTTAAAAAAAAAAAAAAAAAACAATATGACATGTGCTGTTGCTTTGGATTGATGGAGTTTACATGGAGTAATGGAGAAATTGCTGTTGCTATGCTGTGAATTCAAACACGGTGAATTCAGTCAAAAGAATCAAACAGACAGTTTGAAAACTAGTTTGCCTCGCTTATCTGTCAGAAATATGCAGATCGCTGCTCAGGTGTCAAGATGATGCCACATGATGCAACGCGATCCTTGATTCAAGTTCATTTGCACGAGAAACAAGGAAACTTAGCGCTCCTCATTGGGAGATTTTGTAAAGACGGAGTATATCAAAGATGTGTTGAGATGGTTTATTTTTGGAGCTGCCTTCACATAACTGTCAGTCTGTTGCTGCTGGAACAACACTTGTCTGACACGTACAAAGTGGAATGTGTCTTTGTCAGTTTCAAGTGGCTCTCTGTTGGTTTCATCAGCTTAATCAGGTCCAACTGTGACTTAGATTGACAGGTCATATGTCAAACGTGGAGGTTTCACAAAGCAGCGCATATTTCCTGATGTAGCTTTTCAAACTTTATTTATTTATTCAGGAAAAGTTTACTAATCCCTCGTGCTTTTTTTCTCCTTCTCATTGCCCTGATTTTCGTTCATTCGGCTCCACACGTTCATATCTGGGAGCAGCTCAGTGTCGAGTAGAGAGCTGGGCCCATATATACGGTTTAAATGTCAGGATATGTCAGCCTGCACCAATTTTGAATATATTTCCTAATCTGTCTCCTTCTAGTCCCCCAAATTTATTTCATGCTAAATCTCTGAAAGTACGCCTTTAAATATTGCAGTGAAGAGGGAAAATGAGTGTGAGAACATGCGTCAATGAACGTTTTGCTGGGAAAAGTTACAAGAAATTTAAATTTAAAATTGTAAATCGTAACACAGATGTACAAATCGTAGTAGGTGCTGACAGACGTGTGTTTTCATGCTTGGGGCCGAATACGTGAGAGGTGCCAACTGGAAAAAAGAAGCATCTCCTGTTTTCTCTTTCGGTCCAAGTCACAAACACTTCCATGCTCCAGCATAAATGCATCAGGCAGGCGATTCTTAACTAGTGAATTTAAGTCAGCCGAAAATTGTTCGGAAACATAATGACAGTGATTCCGAAAGGAAAAAAACATAGGAAAGTGGAGTGGAAACTCGAAAGCTGAGATTACAGTGATTACAAAATGCTTTGAGCGGGAGACCAGATGTTGCTGCAACGTCCAATCACGTATTCTGCTTCCAAACCAGCAGGTTTTCAACACCAGCTTCCATCTTAATCCCTCCGGCTGGACTTCATACCTGCATAAAGACACTAGGTCGAAAATAGGGGCTGAATTACATTTTTAGATTTGTGAAATCCTGCTGATTTATACTTTCTTGAGAATTTTCTTCAATTTTCACGCTGCGTCGGATTAAGATGTTAATCCTCCATATTCCTTTTATGAATTATAACTCCATCTTTGTTGTTAAGCGCTCATGGCGATGGTGTCAATCTGCACATCCCACAGATCAGCTGTCAATCAAACAGTGTGGGCGCTAATGTGTCATACTTGTCTTTATATTTTCTGTTATTGAAGTTTGAGTTTCTGGCTTGTGGTGTGTTTGTCTGTGTGTGTGTGTGTGTGTGTGTGTGTGTGTGTGTGTGTGTGTGTGTGTGTGTGTGTGTGTGTGTGTGTGTGTGTGTGTGTGTGTTCCCTTTCTTGTGAATAAAAGAGCAAAGGTGTAACTAATAACAATACTGATGCTATTTTCCAGCAGGGAGTTGGGCCGCTGAGCCGTTACAGGCTTTACACTGACACACCTGATTATAGCCACATTTACTTTTATTAGTCACGCCTCTGTTTGATGACTCAAAATATCTGTCATAGAAAAATTGTGTCCAAACATTCCACAGAAGTTGAACAAATGATTTTCTATCCAAAAAAAGGATTTTCCCACATTTAACAGATAATGAAGAAGCTCCCATGACTTAGTAAAAATTGCTGAAATGTTTTTTTGACAAAATAGACATTTTGAGATTATTTTTTTTTTATTTTACATTTTACACCAAATAAATACTGCTTGAAAAACAGTAGTTTGTTCTTGATGTTCTTTCACAGCTCTGTGGTTTCCATACTTAAAAAAACAGCACAGTAACTGTCATGTTGTGCCTTTGATTCTTGCCGACTACAGTTAGCTGAGTGTAATGTAGTAAACATTAACAGGTAAACATTAACAACTCCAGCATGATAAATGATTACATGAAAGAATGATTATCCAGCCCACTACAGTCAGTTGGCTTCGGTACAGTAGAGGTCTCCCAGGTCACATGGTGTTCAGATTCAGACAAAAGGAAACTTTAACTCTTTCTTATTACAATCACAACCACTTTTAAATGAAGGTTTCCAGGGCAGAGACTCTGTGATGTGTTTTCTAAAGTCAGATGCTATCAGTTAAAAAAAATAAACCTGTTTTTCATGATTTCTTCATGATCCAAAGATTTGAATCTGAGAGCAGAATAAAAGAAAAGGCCTGGAGGATAAATCTGCACTTAGACAGTGGTGATGTCCTTAAAAGTTTAAATGGACAGATCCAGGAGACCTACACAAATGACAAAAGGATTTTGTCACCTGTCGCTCCTCACACTCAGTAAACACTTTTATGAAATGGCTTCATTCCAAAATTTGATGTTCAGCAGCTGAAAGGCACAACTGACATCTCTATGAAATAGAAAACAAAAGCATAGGAAAAAAAACACATGATAAGAAAAGAACAACCACTTTCCAGAAAGAAAAGGAGCTGTGACCCTCCTCATTAGAGTTGCTGTGGTGTGAAGTCGTTGAGAGGAGATTGCCCTTTGCTAATCATTACTCCAGGTGCATGGGAAGATCTTTTAACTAGCGGTGGCTGCCAACTAAAAATGATGTTATCTTTCATGTAAGGTGCATGTGCAGCAAAGGAATGTGTTATATAGTATGTAGTAAATGTAAGTAGGACTTACCAACTAAACAATAATAATTAACTATGTAGAAAGCCTACAGAAACTGAGCATATTATTCATTATCCTTTATCTAAATATCACTTCTCATTCTTTGTCATTCAGCTTTCAGCATCAAGAGTCAAAATTAACTATCACAACAGCATGTGAGCACCCTGTAGAGGCCACTTAACATTAGGAACACAACAGAATGGTCAATGCCCAGCGATAGATAACTTTTTCTAGAATTACCAATAAAAAAACACAAACTGTATAGGAGCATCATTTTGTTATAACAACTGAATTTCACAGGAAGACTTCACTGACAACCAAAAAATAACTGCACCACGGCAGTGCTACTAATAAAAACAGTAAAGACACAGCGATGGTGTTGAAAATAAATCTGACTTCCCTAAAATTAGGGTGCATGGGCCTATATTAGAGAATTTATGGTGTAAATTCTAAAAAAAAATAAATAAATAAATATTAATTTATTTAAAAAGTACAAAAGTACAGCTTACTCCTCTAAAGTTTAACTATCCTTTAAAAAAAATCCTCATCATTTGTACCAGCCTGTACAACAAGCTCCGCAACTGCCATAGTAAACAAAGGTAGGCTAAAAATCCAAGTTTTCTGGTAGCTTTCTAATAAGCTAAACAGTATCATCTGTATATTTTTGTCTCCAATTAGACATAGAAAAGGGTTTGTTCTAATAACAGCCCAGGCCTGTATTAGAGAGCAGTCTTTATTTACCCCAACCAACAGCGAGACCTGAAAATGCTAGAGACCCAGCTGCTAATGGAATACCGGCCTATAGTAGAGAATTTACAGTAACACATTTTGTCCAGTTTCAAAAATAATACAGATCTTCAACAAATGTTGAACAGCTGATTTTTTAAATAAATATCTTATATTTATATATAATATTATATATACAGCCACAATCTACAAAATAAAGATATTTTTTGCATTTATGTGAACAAGTTTGTTCAACAGTGGTGTCCAGGATGTTAGCAGTACCCTCCTTCCTGCACTACAATACTCAGCAGTTTAAATCTGGTCAGTCATTAGCTCCACTGAGAGCACTCTCTATACAAAATATGTCAAACATTTACCAGTTCATCCAATGCTTTCTGCAATCTAAGCAGTACAAGAGATGATTAACACTCATGATTTATAATATGACATTTACGATGTGATTTTTTATTACCATCCTCAGAGCAAAATCTTGCAGGACTGAGCTCATGGAAGCCATTAATAGAAAACAAAAATTGCTTTTGGAATGTAGACACTGGTTGAAAATAATAATGATAATTATTTAGAATGTATTTATGTATAAGTGAGTCACTTGAGTTTTTGGCCGATACTTCACTTCATGTAATTGACTGTCAAAGTACAGGAAATAAATAATCTGGGGTTATTATAGTTTACACCTTCAGACACATAGTGATGGTGCAAGACATGCTTCAGTGCAGGTTCACTCATGCTTAATGGTTCAAACCACATCACAAAAGTGCACAACTGTGTTAATCCTGAATATTATATTAACTCTACTGGAACTGCTCACATGCAAACTTGCAGCTTCAGTCTTGAATTTGGTGTTTTCTGACTCAGAAAAGAGAAGAAAGTGACAGATGGCAGTTTTACTTTTGCTCTGCTTGATTTTAAGATAGTTTTAGTCATATAGTTTTATTTTAAAACATACCATATACAAATTAAACAACTTACAGCAATTAGTTTTACAGTGTATGAGATTCAAACTGTGCTTTCAGCCAATAGGCTTGCTTGGTGATATGAAGATCATAAACACACTGTTCTCTGCCTTAATGCTGGTTCAAAGGTCTCATCATTTCCTTCTTTGCCACACATGGAACACTGGTGAACACTGGCTCAGCACTCCTTGTGTGTAGATGAAACATGTGTGTGTAGTTGATGCAAAGCAAACAATAGGTTTCAGTTCATAGGAAATCAGAATGTGCCACATGGGTTTAAAGGTCCCATATTATAGATTTCAATAGATTTTATAAAGTCTCTTTTTACTATAAATACTGTCCCGTGTGTCAAAATGCTCAGTCCACAGAGAAATGTACACAGCCTGTATTCAGAAACTGAGAGTTTAAACTCATGTGTTGTTGTGATGTCATAAATATACATTCAATGCCCACCCTCCATTCACTGCCATTCAAATCAGCCAATCAGAGGAGAGGCTCATTACTTAATCATTGACCTGTTGTCTTTTTAACCCTGAAGCCAAAACCTAAGTCCTTTGTTCAAAGAAACAGACAAAAAATTAGAAGCAGGTGCAACATCAAAGTGTATTTAAAAAATACATGTTTTTCTTTCACTTTTGCAATATTTAGTTTTGTTTTTACACTAACAGGTGGATGAAAACAACTCTCTCCTTCCTTATCTCCTTTCAGGTTCACGTTCTGGTTACTTTATTTGTACCCGTAGGTAGATTTTTGCTCTGCAGTAGATAAGGCATCCATCTTGACACACATTTGACAAACACAAACAAAAGACAAACATGATAAGTGTACTCCAATAATCATGACTAGAAAAATAGAAAAACAACAGTAAAAACTGCTTAGAATATTCTCCTGGCCTCCCTCTCTCCTTTACACTCTACTTTCCCCTGATTGTTCCCCCTTTCAACCTCATTCTCACCTCTGTCTATCTCTTCCACTCCCTCGCTTGTTCACCTTTCTCCTCCCTCCATCGTTCCCTGTTCTTCTGTCTCCTCCACCTTTCTCTCCCCTCCCCCGCCTCCCTCCTGCCTCTTTCTCTCCCCCCTCCTTCATTTGGCTGAAGCTAAATGTCTTGTGAGAGATAACATCGCAGTAGGAAATTCCGCCTGTGTTGCCAGACTGCTCAGTTTTCTCCCCAGGGCTGGCAACAATGTGCGTCCTTCATAAGTGCCTCTGCAGCGCTCAGGATCTCCACTCATCCCCTGTGAGCCCGGTCAAAAGACCCGCTGGCGAAACCCAACGCCGCGCTCCCAGCTCCTCACCAGACCCACAGCAGCTCGCCAGCGGGATTAGAGACACTGAAAAGTCTGGCCTATAATCTCACATTCACTTACATAACTCCCTATAAACCATCCAGACCATTAGCACAGGTTGTCGTTTTAATGATGTGTGATATTGTGGTAGATGTAGTATCCACCATCTGTTGACTTCATCCCAGAGTGTTGTTTGCAATTCGTGATTTCCCATTTGATTTTTTTTTTTTAATCAATTTAAAAGTCCTAAATTGTTCACTTTTCCTGTGATTTATTTGGTTTTAAGAACCAAAAGTCATTTTAATACAGTTTAACATCTCCTCTCTCAAGCTTCTGCCGCTCTAGAAAGAACAGGTCGTTTTGTGTCCTTCTCATTAATATTAATGAGCCTCTCCTCTGATTGGCTGATTTGAATGGGGAGAGGAGGGGCGGTGACTGCATGTTAATAATATCAATATGATATCATGTAAATAATTCAGTGACTTCTAAATGCCCCCACACATTTCATCTGGCTGCCGTTTTGTAATTTTTTATGTGTAATTTCTCTTTTTGTCTATCTGTGCACCTCATATCTGAGCGTGATTTATTTGCCAAAAGAGATAAAACAGTTACCCACTTAAGCCTCAGGCTATTTTTCACTTATGTACTGTCAGGTACTGTATTTAAACCTGGTACCTGGAAATCTACAACATTTGAGGTAACTACAGAAGTGTCAGAATCAATTTATGTTGCCGTTAAAGAGCAAATATAGCTAGAATATTGCAATAAAAATCAAAAACTATGTTTTACTAGAGATAAAAAATACTTTATTTAAAACAAGATTAAACTGAAAAATCTGAAAAAACAAACTAAGCTAAATTATCTGCAATGCAAAGTTCAATGATTAATCAGATAAGATCAATTATTTGTCAACTCAATGCTGTCTCCCTATCAGCGTGTTTTGGATTATAACAGGTTAAAGATGAATTCGATACAGCATTATTTTAAAATTCTCTATAGATAGCTATAATATTGTTATTGTGAATTCTTTTGGCCACAATAATCATGGAAATCTACTATGGTGATAGCATCTATATGGAACCAAACAACTTTAAAAGTATGTTCTGTGGAGTTTTCATTTGAATCAGAGCCTCTGGCATCTGTTTGCTTGGATTCAGTGGCGTAAATGGGCATTTTTAAGAAATAGATCACAAAAGCTTCAACCTTCCACAGTGTTTTTCCCACTTTTAGCAGAAATGAAACAGAAATGAAGAGTCAGGAACAAAATGTAGAAAAATGTTTTGGGTTTTTTTTAAACACTTGCAGGAGTGAAATTCCCCAGAGACAAATTCTCTTGTTTGTTTTGTTTTGTTAGAAACCCCCGAGAATTAAAACCCACAGCATTTCTGGCAAATGCTCAGAAGCTGCAGATGCTCAAAGACATGGAAGTGCTATTCTGTAAGCCTTCGATTGTGTTTCAATAGACAGAGGCTAAAGCTGGTGCACAGTACTCACAGCAAGTAAAAAGAATATATGCATGTAATGGCTATGCTATATAGCATACCATCAGAGCAAAGAGCATACACTGCAATGGTCAGTTTGCCTTCCAGATGGCTGCTGCAGTCCTGGGCCAACAGAACTCTGAGCCTACAACATTTTAACGGTCTGTGTTGAATAGTATTTATCTATTTCCTGCTATGTAAACACAGATTTAAATCCCTAACTCTTTATATAGCCCTCACTATGGAGTACCACAACACACAGGGTTGCCCCGGTGACTAAATAGTTACCTTCAGCTAGCTGAGATTAGTGGGTTGTTGTCTGGGCAGGATGAGATGTTTGCGCGCCGTACGGTATAAAAGGCTTTATGTATTTAGGGTTGTGTCTCTAAATTTGGAGCGTCAGTGCCATAATCACTCGAGGCCCTTTGACGAAAAGGAAAGGAGTGTCTCGCTGTGTCAACGTCTGCGACCTTTGGAGCGGAGTTCACGGGGCCGAACTCTTTTCTTTACCCTGCGGGAGAAAACAACAAAAACAAGTCAGGGAAAGAAAGCAGCATAAAGTTTGCAGTAAAACAGGAAGACCAATTGACACGTGATGCATTTCCTGTTCACTTCCAGCAGACCCGGTGACAGTGATTGACAACTAGGAAGAAATCCTTCTTGACAATGTGTTCACAAGCAGAATTAACCAAGCTCAACCGCAATAGATGGATTAATATTTAGCCTAGACTGTTTTTAACAAGTAGACAAATTTAGAAAGTGGATAAAATCACATTTCCATCCCATCCTAATAAAATCTGTCAATCAAATTATCGTGAAACAATCTAATCTAAATATTTGAAGTGTTTTAGCCTTTAGACTGCAGTCAAGTTAAATTAGCGCCCTCATTTGCAGAGCAGATGCCATTAGTCAGAGCAGATAGACATTTTTATGGGTTGTCTGAACATTCACAGCAGTCTATCCCCGCTTGGTTATAGCCTTTGACAGAGCTAATCTCACAAATGAGGGCTCTTGCTGGTGCAATATCCTTGTCTACAGCTGCACTAAACAAACCTGTTGTCGGACTAAATTTGAGGTGAGATAACGTTAATTACGCTGTGGTGCGTACTTTATCACTGCTGAGTGACATACCTGGAGTTTGTACAGGGGGGCTGCACTTCCAAGGCTCCAAGGAATGTCATTCAGGAGATGTGGGCTTCTTTGAGAGATAACTGAATTATCATAAAAAAATGTTTCATGTGTAATTATTTAGTGTCGGCCAGTAGCACCGGTCGAAATACAGATTGTGCTGGATAAGTAGTAGTAGAAGAAGTAGTATATCATAAGTACATACTGGAGTAGCCATAATAGCAGTGGTGCTTCACATCCAAAGGTGTTGGCAAATTCTCTTGTTAACAATCGTGCATTCTTGGATAAGGAATGCAGGAATACTATTTTTACATTGTGGTATTCCTATTTTAACTCATTTACCTACTTTTTCCACCACTGATTGGCATGATTAGCATTAGAAAGCCTTTTCACAGCAGGGTCATGTTACTAGGACGTTATATCACTGTACAGACTGAAAAGGCCCCTGAGGCAATTTTGTGATCTGTGATATTGGGCTTTATAAATAAAATTGACTTGACAGGAAAAGTGCAGGTGTAACTAATAATAACAGTGACTCCATTAAAGTAAACCAGGATCCCATTCCAGTGAGTCACTGTGTACAAAACCAGAGCTGGAACTGGGATGGAATTGAGCAATCATTAATGTTTAAGAGACAAATTTGACCATGAGTATCGGATGGTTTCAGGGAATGGAATTATTAGGATGCTTGTGTTTATTGTTGCTGGAATATTTTGTGCTGTAAATCCAGTCTTAATTTTCCCAGAAGATCCGGCGCAATGGGGCTGCATAGTAAAAGTAACGCTTATAGGGACCAATCTAAACACTGACGGTCTGTCGCTCGCTTAACCTCCTTCATCGCCTTCCTTCCATCTGTGTTCCCAAAACCTCTTCTTAACCCTTAAACAGGCAACATGATACACACTCTTTAACATCTTGTAGGAGGTGTGCTAGAAGGTTTTTACAAATCCAGTTGGCATTTATCAAAAGTCTTGTCTAGTATCAGTATGTTGATAACCTATTTGGATTAGGCTATCTTTCATTGTTTCACCAGCATGACCAGAAAACATCAAAAGACGTTGAATGACATTGCCAGATTAGGGGTAAAAATGTGGTCAATGTGCATTATTCAAAGTTTTTGGTTTAAACTGGAAGGTGTGATAATAATTACTGCAGTAGAAGATATTATTATGCACAGCTGTGCCCATTACGACAGTATTTTACAACAGTAGAGTATTTTACTCTTACAATGCTATGTGCGTGTGTGTGTGTGTGTGTGTGTGTGTGTGTGTGTGTGTGTGTGTGTGTGTGTGTGTGTGTGTGTGTGTGTGTGTGTGTGTGTGTGTTTGTTTCTGATGTACAGAGTTTGCCTTAACAATGGTTGTGGGTGCATCGACAGGGTGGATGGACGGCTGTGCCAGTTTTCATGTGGGTCAAGGTCAACTCATCATCTTCCTGAGGAATGTGTCGATCCTCCAGGTACACATACATGTATGTACTCCATCTTCAGAGAGCAGCCAACACCCTCCACTTTGTCCACATTTTTGAAGAAAGAATGGAAGAATGGAAGAAATTCTCAAAATTCAAACCCATTCCATAATCTGAGACCAAATTTTCATCCATATTAACCTTTAACTTGTCAAAAGGTTAATATGCACATTTGCATACACTGGTATGTGCACACACATACACACACAGTCTGTGTAAACGCAGGGGGAAAGCTGTTACTTAAGGGGCTAACATGGGTAAATATTAGCAGGGAGCAGTTAGTGTGCATGTGTGTCTGACTGTTTACCCTCTGTGCAGATGTGTGTATGTGTGTGTGTGTGTGTGGGATGTCCTTCTGAGTGTGCGTCTTCCTGAGCGTGGGTGTGAGTGAGTGTTTATTAACCTGTCTGTACAAATGTGTATGTTAGTCAGATTTTTACCAAATGAGCAGAACGAGGCCACTTTAAATCCTTCAGGAAATAAGCCGAGCCTTCAGACTCACACGCTGCGTACATGTTATTTTAAGCCCAAGTTACACATCATCTGATATCCATCCTAAATGGCTTTTCCAGCATCAATGCTCCAACTATCCTAGAGGTAGAAGGACAGCGGTAAAAAGGGGCCAACAGGTTTACTATGAGGAGAAAGAAAAAGACAAGGCCAGCTCCACTAAGAGGAGGGAAACCTGCCAAAGTCCCAATTCCCTGAGAAGGAGAGGGCAAGGCCCAGGCACTACAGAGATGCTCAGCTACTTATCTCTTCTTTAAACATTTACACTCTCAGCCCCTGCACTACTTCAGGGAGGTTGATCTTCCCAAATGTCCAGGACTCCATTTGATGAAATGGATGACATGTTTCCAGGGCATCCGGTCTAAATTTAAAGACAGAAATGTCCACATTAATGTCAGTTAGTGTATTTAAGGACTCGGAATGAATTCAGAGCTGTGTACTGAGCCATATGTGTCAATAGTTGTTTCCAGATTTTTTACACTCGCTTGAGGCCTTTTCTGAAAAAGCATTAACGTGCTAAATGTGAGATGGAAACGACCTTGTCAAATACTTTCCAATATAGTCAACAGTACACTCACATGACTGTTTTCCTGGATATTCCCATAATATGCTAGCAATCAACACTAGCAGGACACAAAATGATTAGCAGTGCTATCGTACATACAGAAGTTGTGATTATATGATGCTATAAAATGCTAAATGCGAAACAAAAAGATATAAGATATTTCTATTCACAAGTTTAAAAAAATACATAGGCCTACTACTGAGCTTTAGGTTAATACACACACACGTGTGTGTGTATTAACCATTGGAGTCATTGGAGAAACAGGTTTTGCAAGTAAAACTGTGGTATACTAACAGTATTAGTAACAGCTTTTTTAAATGTGTTATATTAATAAACTTGACATTGACAGTGGCATTGATCATTATGCTACCATGCTCACAATAGCAACGTGAAAGTTTGCTAACTAGCATGAAACAAAATACAGCTAAAGACTAGTTTAGTTAAAAAAATAAATAAATAAAAATCTGGTACAAGAAAAAAACAGACAAAAAAGGTTGAGTAGAAAACAGAAAAAAATGGCAAAAAACAGTCCAGTAAATACAGTCCAAAATATGCGTTATTTAGAGGATTAGAGGAACTTATTAGAGGAAGTACTTTTTTTCTCTTGCATGTGCTTCAACATTTGCAATAAAAGCATTTGCTCTTTGATATCGATAAGCTCTAAACACATGCAGCATCCCGGTACAAGAACAAAAACAAATCTGGAATATGTCTTATGTGTTTTTACCTGTTTTATCTGTTTTGTGTCAGACTTTCTTTTGTTTTTTTGCCTGGCTTATGGTTGCCACTGTGAAGAGGAAGCATTGATTCCACAGACCAACGTGTTCCCTCGACGCAGAACTTCAAATGCACAAGGTCTGCATCATGTTGATGGTGTAGCTACGTACATAGAAGTACAAACTAGACTTAAGTCTTAACTTATTTCATGTTTTGATAGATGATATAGTGTTTGGTCAATTACTGATCAGTGACCATGATCTTTTTTGCAGAAATGTTGAGTGTATAATGAGCGTCTATGAGACGAAATGTTGGTGCTTCAGTGGGTGCAGTGGTGATTTCTTTAAGACTGCAAGGGAAGCTGAACTTCCCCTGCCCTGTCAAAAAATAAATGGCCAAATTATTGCAGCTGTGTTAACATTTCATTGACTATAAATCTGTTAGAACATGTTCATCTTGAAGACGAGTTCTTTCAGAATCAGTTACTTGCTCACAAATAAATAACTTGTCCGTACATTCCCATACCGCTTTCTGGTCACTGCATTTCCCCATAGATGCTGAAAGTCTCTGGGACTGCATGGAGCTTTTTTTTTCATCGGTGGCCATTGGATAAATGTCGAGAAGTGAATGGAGTGTGGGCTGAGAGTCCACATGGTGATTGGAGGAAAATCAGAATTCAGTTTTGACAGGTTTCAAAAATATATAATTCAGATTTTTCAATCCCGTCGCGGATTTTGCATGCGAAGTTGAATACTTTCCAGAGCAAAATACTTCATTCTTACATTGTAAATAAATCACACTCACCATATTTCATTGTTTCTTTTTAAATAATGTTTTATTGTTCTTATTGTTGTTGTTCTAGTTTTTTATGATGTATGGCAAATATGAGCTTCCCCTGTTGGAAAGATCACAAATCACCACTGAGTGGGAGACATCATTGCTTAACCAAAGAAATCCAGATTTTTTCTCGTTACACTCTCTTCTCATCCACAATTTATAACGTACACATGAGTTTTTCCAATTGTAGAGAAAATTGTCCTAAATCTCACAATGTGCTCCAAAGATCTGAGAGGTTCACTGAATTTGAATAGGCAGCCTCTAAGTGTGGCCATGTCTGTCTCTGCTCCTCATTGACTCCAATACAAAGTCATTTTAACTGTCAGATATTGATTGTAAATCTGTTGGAGGGGCATGATGATTGTTCTAGGTATGCTCCTTCCCCTGGTTCTATTACTACAGAATCTTTTTGTTAATAAAATGGTGTGAGCACATATTAAGACCTGAAGACCTGCTGTTTGAAACATCCCTTTGAAAGTTCTCCACTTCCCAATCCACATCTTTGTCCTTTAACTGGGGTTGCGACACTACACTGAGAAAATCTGACCTGATGGTGGTGCTTCATAGATAATTGAGGAAGACTAATATTACATTTTGTCCTGTGGGGTTGTGGGGGTGGCAGCAGGAATGCCTTTAGCCTTTAGCCTGTAGCCTGTAGCCTGTAGTCTACTACATTTCATGGCAACCAGTCCAAATGCAGCTAAGACTTACTAAACAGCACAAATGTCTTCTCTGGTGGCGTGACAGGAAAAGGCAGGGGGGCTCATCAAAGTTGATTATCTTCCCCTTCTAGGAACCATTGATGTCTGTACAGAACTTCATAACAATCCAACCAGTAGAAGCTTAGATATTTTATCCGAAATAGTAAATGACAAGTTTCATTGAGGATTGAAATGGAATTTTTGAAATAGTAATAATTGACAGAAACACTCACATCGGCAAAGCAATTTGTTTTCTATTAATTTAAATCATGCAACTGAGAAAGAGGCTAGTGATGGTAACGTGTTCTGATGTAGATTTTAATATGAAAATGTTGATTAAAAAAGAGATTCTCAAAGGTCCTATGTTGGAGATTTTTCCTGGGTTTTATTTAAAATTGTAATATCCCTAATAAGACATATTTGTGGCCTTAAGAACTAAAACGTGTTATAAAGTGTTATAGCTCCTCTCTCTGGAGCTCTACAACTAGTTTTGTGTCTCTCCTCTGATTAGCTGTGAATGGGGGTTGGGCAGAGGCTGTAAAGTTGGGACAATATTTATATAACACCTAGACCTTCTTCTAATTAAACAGCAATTAAAATATCACTTTTGGGACCTTTTTAAGCAACTTCTAGTTTCTTTAATTATAGTTTTCTCAATGGAGAACAGAGTTCATTTGTTTAAAATGTTCTCCAACACACTCGGCACAGCAGTCAGATGAAGGTGCAGCGTGTCACCTCTGTTTGCAACAGTTTACTCCTCAAGGCCAAAACACTGCGGCTTTCAACATGGCTGCATTTCCCACCTCGTCACCGTTTCTGCCCTCAGAAAAGCACCGTTGACGGGCTCCCTCTGAGGTAAAAGCTGCTCATAAAACACAACCAGCGACTCAGGAGCAGCATGAACTCCGAGGCTGTCGTCACTGCCGCTCCTAATGAATCCTCAGGTCTGTGCAGGACCAGAGGCAGGCGAACGAGCGTGTTTACCGCGGAGAAGAAGACGTCATTGCTGCCGAAGACAGGTCATAATTATAAACATGCCCGCTGCTGTTTCCAGTGGCAGCGACTTAAGAACAGACCTCCTGTCGCTCCAGGGTCTTAATGACGCCAGGAGAACAAGTGGCAATTTAGAAGGGCTCAGTTTAACACTCTCAGCACAGGGTTGCCACCCTCCAAATTTAAACTACAGTATGAAGGGATTACAGAGTGTAGGAGACAAACTGAGACAAATGGCTGGAGTGTGGCAGCTGGTTTAACTCCCTGGATAAAAAGATAAAACATAACATTTTTATTTTTTCATTTTCTCACGCACATATCTCAATACTGGGTTCACGTTTCAACAGTTATTTCACCAACATTCAGCTCAACAAAACATTTTAATCTCAGCTCACCAATGCAGTGACACTTCCCCCCATATATCACGATCAACTCTTGTACCAGAACACTGACAACCTTTGTCTCCTCAAGAAAACCATATCATTCATTACGCAACAACCTGACAAAACAAACAGCAGGAACCATTACAATATGTATCACTAATGGTCTTTGTTTTAGAATATTTTCTTAAGAAATTTCATTAAAAAAACAGTATGTCTTTATTGGACTGATTCTACAGTCACGATGCAATATGCTATGATTTTTGCAGTAACATTAATTCTAGAGGCACACAATAAAAACAGTAGTAGTTATACATTGCAAAATTATACAAATTCATTGCACATGAATGTATAGAAAAGCTACTGATATAGATAGATATAGATAGATACAGACACAACAATCCTCTCTTCACACCTTCTGTCATCTCTTCTAATACATCTGCATAGGAAATAATCTTTTTTCATGCCTGATCCATCCCAGTGATCTTCTGTCGATAAGCATTCAGGATTCAGACTCACCTGTCCTCTGATCTTACCCGACACAAATCCACAAATGAAATGAGGCGCTCAGTGTCTAACCAATTAGGAGTCACAAAAGGTCACAACACTGCACACAATTCAACCACACACAGAACACCGCCATTCTTTTTCTAAATGAACCACTTCATTCAAATCTAACAATCATTTATAAAAGACAAAAGAAAGTCACTGTATTGCACCGACCTGGTTCAATTGATCAGATTCTGTTTAAAGTAGTTCTACACTGCTCTGCCTCTGTGTGATCATGTGTATCACGTTATTGTCCAAAACCATTTGCACGATGGCTCTTCTCCTTAAGTTTCTCAACCCTTAATCATATGTAGACCCATCAAAATACATGGAATTAGCCACGGCACAGTGCACAGGGCATTGTTTCAAACATGGCTCTGCTAGACATTCCAAATGTTTTTGGACCGAATGGATCAAATTCTGAAAGTGAAACGAGTCATTTCATGGGCCTTGTGATGTTTGGAAATATGTATCCACTGTTTTACAGCCGCACCTTTTCCTATGACTGTGTGTGTTGGAAAAAATGCATTTTGGGTCCAATTTCATCAAGTGACAGACATTATAGTTATGTTTAGTTTTAAAGTTTTCAGTATATTGGCAATTGCAAAAAAAGAACATTTTTTATTTCTTCTTAGATATAGCAGAGTGCAGCAGACTTTATAGTAGTTTTACGTTATGATTCTGTTTTAAGGAACTCTGTGTAACATTTGTGAGGCAAAATCCTTTTGGTGTGATGGGTTGATGGGTTGTACCAGAACATTAAAGATAAGACCCTATCGACCTTCTCAGTTGACTATAACAGCCTCTGATGTGACTTTTATGTAAAGGGCTCAGGTTGAAGAACGTGCATACTGTCATGTGCCTTTCTGCCATCACCCTTTACATATAACACCAGAACCAGCTCAACAAACCTGGAGTTAACATACTACAAATACCATAAAGATATTAGCTTAATAATGAGCTGCCCACTCCCAACCACATGCACACACTTACACACATACAAAGCTAAAACACAGTATTTCCTCACCAAAGGAGCATAAAACAAGTCACAGAGAAAAAGCAGAATACCTTTGATTCTCCTGATTGTAATTCCTCCAAAAGTGTAATCCGACACTTCACAGGTCCCCGGCCAGTCTGCAGGGTCAGTGTGCGTTTGTTCTGTATGTGTGTGTGTGTGTGTGTGTGTGTGTGTGTGTGTGTGTGTGTGTGTGTGTGTGTGTGTGTGTGTGTGTGTGTGTGTGTGTGTGTGTGTGTGTTTGTGTGTGTGTGTGTGTGTGTGTGAGCAGCAGCAGGGGAGGGGAATGTGCTGCATTTTGCTGAAGCACGATGCAAAACAGTTAAAGTTAGTACAAAGTGGAAAACTCATCACCAGCAATAATTTCACGGTGCTCTGCACAGGAGCTACAGCTGCCTTAAAATCTACTGCAAGGGTGTCGCTATTGGGGAGGAATTTCTTAAAGTTACAGATAGCCCCTTTAAACACAAATTTGATAGTTTTAACAATATTATGTTAGGATGTGCAAAATGGGCTGGAGATACTCAGAGGTGTTGTGAAAACACTAGGCTTTATGTTGTGCCGAAGCCATGAAAGGTGATCCGCATTTTAATCCACATTGACTTCTGTTGTGTGATGAGTTTTGTGTGTGTGACGACTAATGTGTTTGAAAGACAAACTTTAATCAGTTAATTGACCAGTCAAAATTCTTAATGGATAGTTTTAGTCATTAACTGATAAGAAACAATTTAAAATATTATACATTCCAGCCTATTTTATATTTGAAACATTTAAAGGAAAATAATGTGCGTGTGTGTGTGTGTGTGTGTGTGTGTGTGTGTGTGTGTGTGTGTGTGTGTGTGTGTGTGTGTGTGTGTGTGTGTGTGTGTGTGTCTTTAGGAAGTTGGTTAACAGTCCTGGCTGTCATGATGTGCCCTGCAGTAGACTGATTGGTTGGGAGGTTTGTGTGTCACTGTTTGCTCTGGTTAATGAGCGGAAGGAAGGTGAGCCAATACAATACACACACACTGTGTCAACTAAGGGACACGCTGTCTGTGTGTGTGTGTGTGTGTGTGTGTGTGTGTGTGTGTGTGTGTGTGTGTGTGTGTGTGTGTGTGTGTGTGTGTGTGTGTGTGTGTGTGTGTGTGTGTGTGTGTGTGTGTGTGTGTGTGTGTGTGTGTGTATGGTGACCAAACCTCACATCCCATGTCCGACTGATTAGTAGGTGCTCTTTAAGTAAACAGAAATCTAACTGAGGAGGAATCCAACCTGTGGAAGGAAGGAAGGGAGGAATCCTCCATCCATCACTGACCAGCAGCAAACTGGAGACACATGACTGGGGACTTGTGTTTCCTCTGGTCACGGCCATGAAATGAAAGACTTCCACTCTGAAAATGACACACTCAAAAGTTATAAAAACAAGTAAGACTGCTGACATTAAAAAAAAAAAAAAACTTTAAAACTGAGTTGGTCTCCTGCTTGTGGTCAGAAAACTAAGCTTCCATTAAGTGTCAGCAGTTTGAAGAAAACTCAGCACAAAGTTGTGTTATAGCAACATTTTGGTATCATTTGAATCATCCCTGTTCTAATGGAATAATTGCATATTTTGTGCAAAGATTCATAGACGTTTCTGCAACTCTTCATTTGGTTATTTATACGCTGATTATTCATCTGGCCGGTGAGAACTCAGTGACAGCGGCGTTCCCTCCAAGATCAAGGGTGGCGTCTGAAAAACATAAGCAAAGTAAACATCTTCAGACGTCAGGGGGGCCTCCACATCTTATCTGGAAGTCATACATCAGATCTGATTACGCTCAGGCCTCCTCTCCTGATATATATATGAAGATTTAAATCAACTAAATTACCCCGGAGACCAAAGGAACATTTAAAAAAAACAAATATTTATTTAATTGCCAGTTTGAGAAAGATATTCCAGGCTTCAATAAAACTGGGTCATGTTGGTTGTCAGTGGTGGAATGTAACAAAGTATTTTTATTGTATGTAATCTGAAGTCTAATATATGTCTGTCTTTGGAAATAGATACTGAAATGTATTTTTCTGGCTCAATAATATTATTTTAAAGTGGAACAATATTTAGGAACATCATGCTTAATGAAGCCCTCACCTCCCTCCCTGAACCTCCAGCATGTCACTTGTCTTCTCTTATTTCTGATTTAATTATATTTTTCTTGTCCCTGTGCTCGTTTGATATTTTAAGCATAAATGGTCATCTTGGAAAAAATTATATTATTATTATTATTTTTAGTGCCAACAAATCCTATGAAAAGACCAAAACCAACAATTAATATAAACTGTGTAGGTTAAGCCTGATATAACAATAATAAGCCTTAAGACTTAGCTCTGTTCCTTCTTTAGTTCATGTTAATCCAATGCTGAAAATAGCCAAAAGTGCTATTTACTCAGGAGTAATGCATGCTAACAATTGTATTGAACAGCTGTTTTGGGAAATTACCAAGCCTTTATTTTTATTAGTTTAAATATATATATATGTGTTGCAGGTGCGGTTTTAAGAAGTTTATGGGCCACAGTTGGGGCCAGAGTTTACATTGTTGGATTGAAGCAGTTTGTAACCTTTACTTTTCCATATAATTGATTTTATTTTATCATTAAAGATGTTTACAAAGAAACATCCATCTTGACTAAGTATCACATCAATCAAGTTTGAAGAACTCACAAATTTACAATATCATAAGATATGAAGCCTCAGTGCTGAGCTGAGTGTTTAGAGTGGAACATTTTGGGTTTATTACCCCAACAATGAAACAATGAAATGAAACAGTAATTATTACAATAATCAACACTGGTTCTCTGAGTCAAATTTGAAAATATTACAAGTCTAAACTTCCCAGGACCAGATTGTAAAGACAAACATTTCAGAGTTCCACAGCACGCCTCAGTAGTTCTGTGAGGAGGACCCCCGTCCCCCCGTCCGAGTCCTGGTCCCCCTCCCCCCTCCTTCCCTTCCTTTTTTTTGCATCATGAACATTGAGACCCTGGGAGAATCAGGGGGAAAGATCTCGGGGGGAGTGAGAGAGGGAGGTTCTATAGAGGAGAAGAGGAGTAGAGGGGTGGGCAGCCCGGAGAATGCAGAAATCGACCTCTAAACAGATGCAGTAATTCCATTTCCAGCCTTTTAAATTTGGAATGCGGGGGGCCAGTGTGTAACCCTAGACTCGCTATCACTGTTGCACACAGAAGGCGGGAGGCGTAGTCGACAGTTGGTGGCTGGGGCCGTCGGGTCTATCGGCCTTGTTAATCAATACGGGTTCCACTCTGATAGACAGCGATCGGTGTAACTGATGCTCAGCCCGCTATTCCACTCAGCCCTGCCGGGAGGAGCAGGCACCTGTTTCCTTCCACTTTCACCTGCGGTTCACAGCTGGGTCGGAGAAGCTCGGCCCTGCATGAGGCATCTGGATTGGCTCCAAAGCGCCTGCGTGGTGCATGTCTGAGGAGTCTCACTTCCAGCGGGAGATAAATGTTCCACCTGTTCTGACAAAGTGATTCCTGTCAAAACTTAAAAAAAAAAAAAAAAAATCACGGCTGAACTATCAGTCAGTTTCTATTAGGGTTGCAAAGGGGTGGACAATTTCCAGAAACATTCCATGGGAAGTTAAGATGAGAAATTTTGGAAATATTCAGCATTTAGCACCTAACTTACTATCTAGTTAGCTACTGTATGAATACATTTTTACTTAATATTTGCAAGTTAAACATGCATCCCATTCTAGATCAAATTTGTTTTTTCCATTAATATTATAATATATCATAGTTAGGTGAATGTGCAGGTTACAACTCAACCACAACAGTGTTTGGAAGATGCTGGATTGTGTATTTGCTGAGTTGATGAGGGAAACCAAACAATATCATTAATGTAGTAGTAACTGAGCAGCTCTGCTGGTCTGGAAACAGCTTGTATCAACAAAGAAAGGTGAAGCATCAATTACTATGAATATGGGAATTATGATGACAGTAAATTTTCAAAAATGTTGAACTATCCCTTTACATCTGGTTGTATCTGCCAAGATTATGCTACTCATACATTTTCCCCAATATATGAGTTTCCTGTTAAGGGTCAACCTTCAATTTTGTATCTTTATGATTTTTTTTCCCCATATATTCCTGTTAATGCTGATTGAAATTTTCTAACGTTGAAAACCTAGTATCTCTGCAGATATTGTATATGAACTAGAACAGCTCAATGGTGGGTGGGAGGTTAATATGTTAGTAGTTCTACAACAAACTCTTGCATCATCACCAGCAGTGAGCTGT
The DNA here is from genome assembly GCA_030544235.1 of Lepturacanthus savala. Classification (NCBI taxonomy): domain Eukaryota; kingdom Metazoa; phylum Chordata; class Actinopteri; order Scombriformes; family Trichiuridae; genus Lepturacanthus; species Lepturacanthus savala. The sequence goes on from CM060461.1 coordinate 4,266,060, forward strand.
GGAGAAGAGTTTGGTACAATTAGCCGCAGTTTTCTTCATCTCTGTAGTGTCTACTTCTCAGCTGTATGAGTAGTGTTTGACAAATAAAGGAAAACAGTAAGTGCTAAAAAGTTACATTAAAGTATCTTAAATTTTATTCATGAACATTTACTTCCAGTTTACCCAGCACCCCCACAACTGAACAAAACAAGTCTCCTTTAGCAAATACTGGAGCTTGGGGCTAATTGGTTCAGATAAAACCTGCCAAACATTCACAGCTCCATTTGAAGATGATGAATCCAATAAGAAGTGTGAATTACTTTAATTAGTGATATCACACAATGCTGTATCTCCCCAATGTTAGCTTATTTTCTTTGGGCTGGACTCACACACACACACAAACTGTCCTGTTTGTTGGGCTTGGTGCTGCGTCGCAGTAATCATCATCCCAGCATGCTCCGAGTGAAACGTTGGCACCAGCGTTAAGACAAACAGCCCCCTCCCTTTAGACCAAGTTGACTCCCTGCTGTGGGCTAACAAGGCCACATTAACCTCTCTTACCACACACACACACACACACACACACACACACAGACACACACATTGTCTCTCTTTTTACCCCAAACAAAAGACATGCAGATATATTTTCAACTGTCACACACAGACATGTTTTCTCTCGTTCTTTCACACATACATTAAACTCTTAGTCCTCACGAACGTCTTCACATATGATGAGTTTCATATTCACATGAAGTGATGAGTGGATGATCAGACTTTAAGAATCATTTAATAAATGAATGATGGATGTGTTTTGCTTTTCATGAACTTGAAAACAAGTTTTAATTATTTTTTAGATATTTTTTATATATTTTAGATTATTTTTAGACCACTTTTAAACTAAAGTTTCCTATTTTATTTATATAAAACAATGAGTATCGGTGTGATTTATTTTTTTACAAAAAGCTAATTAAGTGCTTCAAATTAAGTAAACAGGAGACAAAATAAAATAAGTCTGTACTCAAAATTAAGAAATGTTTTTATACGCTGCATTTTGATGAGAGCAAGTCTGCAGAGATTATTTTTGTACTACATTTTTTATTTTAAATTTTAATCATAATGCATCATATTCATGAATTAATCATTTCTAATTTTGAGAAGGTACACAGAGTGAATATCAATACAAGTTTGGAATGATTAATAAAGCATTGATGGACTCTTTGATTAGTTGCAGCTGTACTAAAGACTAACACTATCTGAACCATGAATATTTATAGCCAACATGTTATTAAAATATTCTCTCACTGTCAACTTTATGTTGCATTTATGAGCAAGTGAGACTCAAATCAAGGTGATGAAAATGTTAATGTGTCAGAATAGAGAAACACTTGCAGCAGTGAAGATCCAGAACCATGAACAATAAGTATTTTCTGTCCACTTCATATAGTGTTGTTTTTGCTGTTTCTCTGTGCTTCATTCATGTGTATATGTTTTCTGTTTTTTATGATTTAATTTGTTTACGTTGTGGTGAAGTTTTGACAGAAGGTCCCTGAACTGCTCAACTACTTTATAACTAATACACTGTTTTATTATCTATTTTACGTGCGTGAATCAAATCTAATCAACACTTTGATGATGATGTTTAAACGGCATCAATGGTGTTACAGGTCAGCCTGATAAATTGAACAGGTTGACTTTATGTTAGTTTACTCCTCGCTGTCTGTTTCCCTAATGACATTCTTTCCTAATGTTTCCATTGTATTATATCCCCCCCTTCTTGTTGTTTGCAAAGGTGTGCGTGTGTGTGTGTGTGTGTGTGTGTGTGTGTGTGTGTGTGTGTGTGTGTGTGTGTGTGTGTGTGTGTGTGTGTGTGTGTGTGTGTGTGTGTGTGTGTGTTCCCCCCCTCTCCGCCCTGCTGGGGGAGTGTCCTCCCTCCTCCAGTTTAAAACCCAGCGCACCCTCCGCGCACGGAGCACGCAGAGACTCCCGGAGCTGCACCGACACAAAGAGCCGCAGCTCGCCAGTGAAACGCTGTGTGAAAGTGACGCGCTGCTGCTGCTGGAATATAACGTTACGCGCACGGAGAGCAGCCAGTCTGCTGTGTAGCATGAGTTACTGATCGGACCTGCGGCTTACTTGCAACGCGCAAGTTCGCTGGCACTTTTTTCGAAAGGGGACTAATCGCGCACAGAAAAAATCAACGATGGAGCGGAGCATCCCCGGCTGGCGCGCGCTGCTGTTCGCCCTCGCCCTGCACGCAGCGGGCTGCATGGCGGCCAAGGAGCTCCAGTGCCAAGAGATCTCCGTCCCTCTGTGCAAAGGCATAGGCTACAACTACACCTACATGCCCAACCAGTTCAACCACGACACGCAGGACGAGGCGGGCCTGGAGGTGCACCAGTTCTGGCCGCTGGTGGAGATAAAGTGCTCCCCGGACCTGCGCTTCTTCCTGTGCAGCATGTACACCCCGATTTGCCTGGAGGACTACAAGAAGCCGCTGCCGCCGTGCAGGAGCGTGTGCGAACGGGCCAAAGCCGGCTGCGCGCCGCTCATGCGGCAGTACGGCTTCCCGTGGCCGGACCGGATGAAGTGCGACCTGCTGCCGGAGCAGGGCCACCAGGACATGCTGTGCATGGACTACAACCAGAGCCAGACCACCACCGCCTCGCCGGTGGTGGCCAAGCCGACCAACCGGCCCCTGAAGCCGTACAACCCGCGGAAGAAGAGCGGCTACGGCCGCGGCATCCCCGGGAAGCACAAGCCGGCCGCGTCCCCCTGCGAGACCGGCTGCTTCTGCCGCGCGCCCATGGTGCCGGTGAGCAGCGACAGCCACCCGCTGCACAACCGCGTCAAGACGGGGCAGATCCTCAACTGCGCCGTGCCGTGCCACAACCCCTACTTCACCCAGGAGGAGAGGACGTTCACCGCCTTCTGGATCGGACTCTGGTCCGTCCTGTGCTTCATCTCCACCTTCGCGACCGTGGCGACTTTCCTGATCGACATGGAGCGGTTCAAGTACCCGGAGCGACCCATCATCTTCCTGTCCGCCTGCTACATGTTCGTGTCGGTGGGCTACATCGTCCGGCTGATCGCGGGACACGAGGAGGTGGCCTGTAACCGGGAGAGCGGAGCGGAGCACATCCACTACGAGACCACGGGTCCCGCGCTCTGCACCATCGTCTTCCTGCTCATCTACTTCTTCGGCATGGCCAGCTCCATCTGGTGGGTCATCCTGTCCCTCACCTGGTTTCTCGCCGCGGGGATGAAGTGGGGGAACGAGGCCATCGCCAGTTACGCGCAGTACTTCCACCTGGCCGCCTGGCTCATTCCCAGCATGAAGTCCATCGCGGTGCTGGCCCTGAGCTCCGTGGACGGGGACTCCGTGGCCGGGATCTGCTACGTGGGGAACCAGAACCTGGACAACCTGCGGGGCTTCGTGCTGGCGCCGCTGGTTATCTACCTGTTCATCGGCACCATGTTCCTGTTGGCCGGCTTCGTGTCTCTGTTCCGGATCAGGAGCGTTATCAAACAAGGGGGGACCAAGACAGACAAGCTGGAGCGGTTGATGATCCGGATCGGCGTGTTCACGGTGTTATACACCGTTCCGGCCACCGTCATAGTGGCCTGTTACTTTTACGAGCAGCACAACAGGCAGACTTGGGAAATTACGCACAACTGCACGTGCATGGCGGACCCGAACAGGCAGAGGCCGGACTATGCCGTGTTCATGCTCAAATACTTTATGTGCCTCCTGGTGGGCATCACCTCGGGAGCCTGGATCTGGTCCGGGAAAACCTTGGACTCCTGGAGGACTTTCTGCACGCGGTGCTGCTGGGGGAGTAAAGCCTCCGCCGGCTCCATGTACAGCGACGTGAGCACTGGTCTGACGTGGAGGTCCGGGACCGCCAGCTCCGTGTCCTGCCCCAAACAGATGCCGCTGTCCCGGGTCTAGACAGGCGAGGGTGTCGGATCCTGTCACCTGACACTTATAAAGACTTTAAAAACCAGCGCATATCAGCTTCTTCTGGGACAAAGAGGCGCAATGACTGATTGGAAACAATTGTATTTGGTCGATTTATTCACAGTGAGACACCAAACTGCCAGTTTAGATGAAGCTTCGGTCCTGAGCACTCCCCGAATGTGAAAATACGTGTTGCATTAACGTCCCAGTCTGCTTTCGAAGTGTTATACGATCAGTTTGGACTTATGGAAAAAGTCCCTACTTGCATTATCCAAAAGACGTCCGCGGGTTTGAATAGAAGTGGGAGGGAGGGGGAGGGGGGCTAATTGTGTTGGGATTGTCCATCAGCGTGTTGTAATTAGCACATTAATGAGCGCCTAATGGCTTCTCTTTAAATAATGAGACTTGTCAGCAGCAGAACAATGTACCTGGCACGAAGAATGCAGAGTCTTATCTTAGCTTAATTGAATGCGCACAGCTGACAGATCCCCCCGTCGATAGGTTACTCTATAGGCGAGGCTCCTCTGCTGCTTCTTGTAAAACTGTAAAGAAAAAACCGCCGTGTCTTAAACATCACATTCACACAATGAGGCTGCGCCGCTGAGAAGCAGGTCAGAGCTGCGCTGTGTACATTAATCAATGCCTTAATACTGTCTCATACGGGTTGCATTAGCGCGTAAAATGTATTTATATAATTATTTGTGCACATACATTGTACATTTTGTATATTAAATTTTACGAGATTGTAAATATGTATAATTTTCACTTTGATAGAAGATTTTTATTTTGAGAATAAAACAACTTTTATTGAATTTTTACTATGCGTCCTGGTCACTCGACAAAGCTGTTCACTTTTTTTCGTGGGTATTTGAAACTTGTGTTATGAAGTTGTTCTAAAATACTAATTAAATATTGAGGCTGATGTGGCACAATACAGCAAACGTCGCTGTGTTGTGCGTAAAGGCTAAATTGTGGCACGTATACTGCAGAAATTTACCTGAGAGTTGTAATTTTTATTTGAGTGCCGCATAAAGATTATATATATATATATATATATATATATATATATATATATATATATATATATATATATATATATATATATATATATATATATATATATATATATGAGAGTTTTACTAAAGCTTTATTAAGCTTCTCCGCTGCTGCAGGTTTACGTGCTGGGAATAACGTCTGCGTCGCCGAGGAGGCGCCACAGGTGCCCACAGCGCTTTACTGTCTGACTTTTGGCCTCTGTTAGTCCTGCTTCTGGCAAAATGCATCAGCTTTTAAATTCTCTCTAATTCTGAACCTTATATAAGTCAATTAGCTGCACTTCTTAAGTCTTTTTTGTTTGTTTTTCAACAGAAGGAAGATAAAACATTTTGTTTCCGGATTTGTTTTTTAGAAATAAGTATTAGAAGGAAAATCACAACAGAATATCAAGAACAACGTTTTATTCATTTTAGTGATTGAAACAAGAATCAAACATCTCACAACAAATACGTGTTTTTTATATATGGCTTGAAATAAAGAAATGCCCGAGGCTCGCAATTAAGACGTTAAGAGAGGGACTGAAACTGTCTGCGGGCTCCCTGTCGTGCGTAAGGGCAATTATCGCCGTGCTGTGTGTATGTTTGTGTGCTTGCGCGCGCGTGTGCGTGAGGGAGACTTTGCAGTAACTCTTTAACAGCTGCTGAGCAGAGTCTCGCGGATGCAGCTGCGCTTCAGCATCATCCACGGTGTGGTCCTGAGTTTGAACATTTTAATGCGTAATGGGCGCAGGGCGCAGCACTGCCTATTTATAGCAAGTTAATGTCTTCAAATCAAATTAGACAATCTGTAGTATGCATATAATCGATATCAAATGATATTAACTATGCTTATAAGAGTAGAAACTCTGGACACATTCCGACACTGAGGCAGACTCTGTAAGTTGCAGAGTCTGCCTGCAGACTGTAGACTGCAATCTACTCATCAGGGGCAATATGGAGCTTTTTTTTTATCCAAAGCGCCTTATTAATATTTCAACGGTAACTCAGTCATTCACTCATACCCAATGACTCTTTATTTGGTCTGAGAAGACTTCGATCGCAAATTAGATCGACCCACTGACCTCTGATCAGTGGATCTGTCTCCTGCAGCTGTGTTATACTGACACCTCGTGGTGACGCACTTAAAAAACTGAAGGGCAGTGAAGCATAAAACTGAGCACAAGTCTTCAAAGTTGGTTCATGTAGCGATGACTTTTTATATTCGGTTAACCAAGCTACAGGTATATGTAAACATATATCACACGTTTATATGTATTTATTTAAATGTAATTAAACAAATCAACTCTTCTTGTTCCAGCGCGAGATTTACTGAAGCCCTCTGTCATCATCATATCTGTCTCCCCAAATTCTGCATGAAATAGGTTTCATGTCTGAAAACTTCAGGACCTGCAGCTCAGTGGGTTTAAAGAAAGTTGTAAAGATGGCGCCACCTGCTGGATGATTCACAGTTTAAGACAGTGGTTCCCCATTTTTTTGGCGTGTGACCCCTTAAAATAAAGCAAGATAATGCAAGAATGAAGCATTGTCCATTATTACCTTGATTCATCAATTAATCAGTTTTTCCATAAAATGTATATATATCTTAAAGTTTTAAATGTCTGACTGACTCCAGAATCAAATATAATCAGTTAATCATCATGTTCCATAAACAGTTTAAATGATATAATGATATGATGAAATTGATATCATGAATGATATAATATATGAATCATCTAACTTTGCAGCTTTAGAAAGACTCATTTTGTTTTCACTTAAAGCTGGTTGAGGAGGTTAAATACAGAAATAAACAAGAAATAAAGAAATTACAATAAAGCTTGATAAAAATTTAACATTTTTTTGTGTTCAATCATCTCGTGACCTCTTTAAGTAATCCAGTGACTCCCAGGTTTGGAACCACTGATTTGACAAGTCCAAGACTGATTTATTTATGTTTTTTGTACTTTGACAAGTGACAAATTTGTCTCTGCCAATATTTGCATCAGTCAAGTAAAGACACAGCAGGTCCTGTTTGCTCAGTCCAGTGGGAACAAATTGCTTGTTAACCTCCAGACAACATGGCTTCCTCTGTGTGTGTGTGTGTGTGTGTGTGTGTGTGTGTGTGTGTGTGTGTGTGTGTGTGTGTGTGTGTGTGTGTGTGTGTGTGTGTGTGTGTGTGTGTGTGTGTGTGTGTGTGTGTGTGTGTGTGTTCCCTCAAGCCCAAAGCAGAAATCAACAGAGGAAATGGGTTGAGGGGTCACGTCTGATCCATCTCCTACTCACATAAACAAGACAGCGACTCACCGGTGCAGGAAGAGCTCATCACAGACGGATCCTATTGGTGCAGCCCAGAGAACTCCTCTTCAGCTTCTCCAGTTAGCTTGTTGATGAATGGCGTCTTTGTCTCAATTGATTGGACCCTGGTCGGTTTTGCACAAATCACGTTAGGACGTCTGAGTGGCTGACACAGGCCGGTAAAGGTCACAGCAGTCCTGTGATTTCAGAGCTGCATTTCCCTTCAAAAGCAGCGATTGTTGTCACGTTAACGTCCTGTGCTGTCTAAAACAAACATTCCCTCTCAGCATATAGCTGACAAAACCTGTGATAGACAGATGACCTCATGGCGTTCTGCCCCAAAGCATGCTGGGATCAACCACCCATAAGGTTTTCTCCCTATATATTTATTTAAAAGCCTATTATTCGTCTCACGGGCTTGTGAAAAGTCATGCAGGGTCAGGGGGTCAAAGGTCACGTTCGTCAATTCTGGTTTTCTCTACAGGGGGTAGAGAGGGCGACTGAGAACTACATCCTCAATCAGGAGGAGCGTTACATAACATAACTGTTTGTCCTTTTAGGGAGAAACACAATAAATTAGTGAGAGTTGTTGGCACATATCTGAACCAGTCTCCACTGGGTATTAAATTCCAACTTAAATAGCAGAAACAAAGCTGGTATGTTTGAGTTCAACGACCAGTCTGGCTGTGTTTGGGTTGTAATTGTGCCAAAGTTCCAAAATGAATTTAATTGGTCTTTTAAAAAAAAGCCACATGCAGCACTTATAGCTTCCTCTAGGGAACAGACACTTGTTTTCTATAGTTGATCTTAAAGTATTTATTCAGTATTTTAAACCCACATGGCCTTGATTTCTGCTTGAGTGTTTTTTTTATCCTTTTGCTCAACTAAAGTCCAAAGCAGCTCCTGTTAGATGAAATAATCAGATCCTCCATGTAAGTAAAATGAGAAATACAGCTGTCAAAAACTACTCAATAACAAGTAAAATTCCTGCATTGAAAAAGACACTGCTACTATATTATCAGCAAAATGTACTTAAAGTATCAAGTGAAAGTAATGTGTTATATTATTATAGTTTATTATACTATTGTCTTAATCACTAAATACATGTGAGAATATTTTAATGTTTTAACGTATCAGTGTGGAGCTAATTTGAGATAGATCAATAGAAAACGTACTGCATCATCATAGTTGTTCACCCAAAGTTACATAGCATTTTCTGAAAAAAGAAAAGAGAAACAATTGAATACAATGACATTAATATAATATTAATTCATGTGAAATATTAAAACCTTCATCTGAAAAGTAATGCTGTCAGATAAATGTAGGGGAGTAGAAAGTAGAATACTGCCCTCTGAAATGTGGTGGAGTGGAAATACTCAAGTAAAATGCCAGTACCTGTAAATTTCACTTTATTTGAGTAAATGTACTTAGATATTTTCCACCACTGCTCCCTGATGAACTGTTCAGTGAAAAAAAAATCAAAGCAAAGATGAGACGTATAAGCTGCTCTGCCTCTTTTACACAAACCCAACACTCCTGGATCAGTCTGCCTTTTTTTTTTTTGCTTCTCTCCGTACGATCCCTCTATCATTAACATCAAAGGAAGACAGAATGGATTTTGTTTTCCAGGCCACGGCCATCAGGAAGAACCCCCCACCCCATCCCCACCCCCACCTCCACTACAACCAGAGGTGAAGAGAGGATGCTGGGAATCAATATTTCTGAAGCTGCTTTGACATCTCTCTGCTCTGATGTGCTGTTGTGGTCAAGACAGGAGTTTTTCCCTCCTACTCGTCCGTCCTGCACCCGAGGCAGCCGCAGGTTGATGTGTTAACTTCTGCTGCTGAGGAGGAGAAGGAGGATCGATGGGAAGCAGAGGCAGCGTCTCCTGCTCTTCTGCTCTGTATCGACGTCTCAACACAGAATCCACACATGAAGCGTTTTGTCTCAGAACGACATATCAACCAGGTAAAGAGAGATATTTTCTCCTGAGAACTTCATCATAGGGGAAAATATGCATAATGGCATCTTTAAACAAAAGATGGTTCGGTAGTTAAATGTGTTACACATTTCAAGTTGTTATAGGCTTTTTTTCATTCATTAGAAAATATGATCTTGTTTTTAAAAGTCATTTAATCATTTCTTTCTTCGATAAAATGTTTTTGTGTGAAATAAATAATGTGAAAAAATAGCTGTGTGTATCCCTGCCTCTCGCTGCAATGCACTGGGATAGGCTCCAGCAGATCACGTGACCCTAATGAGGAGTAAGCAGGTATATGAGATGAGATGTTTTTTTTGTGCTGTGCTGATAGTGTGATAGCATGGCAAACTTGAACTATTAAAACTGTCCCTCAAGACCTAAATACTATTTTAAAAAGTAATAATTAAAACAGAAACAGAAAATAGATAAAAATGTCTACGTGTGGGGTCAGTAGAGTAGATGAGTAGAAGCTGCAGGGTTATTTTTGTCAAAAAATAAAAAGTTGCTGCCCTTCTTAACAATGACCACTAGATGGCAGTAAAAGCAATATTTTCTCAGGTTATGTGTTGTAAACAGAAGAAAATCCAAGACTTAAATCTTCCAAATATAAGTTTGGCCACTCTTTTGCTTTTCATCTTAAATTCGTGTTAGACATGTTTTTGTTTTGCTTTTGTTTTTTCAGGTAAATTGGGCCACTTTTTGGTAAATCGCTTGGGACAATAACACAACACCAAATATGCCATTTCCATGTACATTCATGATTAATAATGGCTGTTTCTGATCATATTGTGTTGGAATTATGTGATAAAATGTAAGTATTTAGGCCCTATAAATCTTTTGCACAAGTGGTTTCAGTTAAAATGGGCCATCTAATCGGAAAATGAAAAATTCAAATTCAAAATTAATACATCATCAATTTTAATGTTAAAACACAGATGCTTAGAAACACATCATCACATAAAATGCATTAAACAAACTCATATCGCTGCTCTTAAAATAAGAACAGATCAGTTATGCGTTGTACACACACATGCTAGCAAATCTATGTATACAGGCTAAGCTACCAAGCTAAACTATCACTACACAAAAACTAGCGTCCAGTCATGTGTAAAAAGCTAAGTTAGACAAACACAGCAACAGTAGTGACTACTCTGAGTTGCAATAATTTCATATGACAGTCAACATACTGTACATGTTTATGTGAACCAAATGTCACACACATTTGTGAATGTGGGTTCAGCCCATTTTAGCTGAAACCATGTGGTCCATTTTTCTTTAGGGGTTAAGGTAAAGTGAGCCACCAAAATGAACATCACTTTTCCAAAAATGTATGTTAAACTAATAGCATGATTTCTGATGGATGACATCAAGACAGATGTCATGCATAGTTTTTCTATGTGCAGGTTTGTTTTTAATAGATTTGTTAGTTAGATTTGTCATGCCAGCCTACTTACCATGCACATTTCTGGTTCAGTCTAGAATTGAAGTATTGTCTCACCCACCATAGAAACCATAAACTAATCAAATCACCTGTTTCTTGTCAAGCACGGTTAAGTGACCAGTTTGAAATTCTTTGTAGTCATTGGCTCTAATTTCCGGCAGAACTGGAAACCCTTCACCATAAATGGCCCATTTTACCTGATATCACCCTACGTTTTAAAGGGCTGGTGCAAGCAAAATGCTCCCACATTAATCAGACAGTGTTTTTGCTGTGATCAAATGGGTTCTCCTGTTTTCATGGTTTTCTATCTGTCAGGCTTTAGTTGATGCTGTGTAGTGTACAGGGGAGACAACAGATCCTCTGTGGGCTGCTTTGAGTGTCTTTCCTTCATTTTTTAATCCTTTCGTCCGACCCAGGACCTTTAAAACAACGCTAGCCAAAGTGTTTCTGTGTGAGTCTTAGTGCCTCTGTGTCAGCAACAACAGACTCATACTACATTCTAGGAGACACTGTTTTGCAGGTTTGCTTGTTCAACCTCTTGACCCCCATGACACACAGTACCCTCCTTTCTCTGGGAGGCCGGCTGACTGCTGCTAATGTTGCTGCACGTCTTCGATGCCACAAATACCACAGCAGAGGAAGAATGAGAGGGGTCCGAGGCATGTGTTTAGGGTCATGGATACACTGCAGGTTGTGTGTTTCAGGGGTTGTGTTACAGCATTTATAGTTTAGAGGTGTACAATGAGTGCACCAAAGATTACTGCTTACTACTCACTGTTTTTAATAAATTCAGAGCTGAAAGCTTTTCTGTTTGCTGCTGCCTATTGCTGATGTCATTTAAATTATGTTTCACCGCACTATAACTTTGTTTTTGTTTTATTTTTAATTTTTGATTTCCTCCTTTTATTCAACTGTTCTTAAATTATAATTTGCTTGTTTTTGTTTTTAATTTCAATTTTTTTATCTTATTTAATTTTAATACATTTTTAATTTCTGAATTTTTCTTATTTTTTCTTTAATCTAATTTGTGATTTTCCCCTTTTTAATATGTTATCTAAAGCACTTTGTATTACCTTGTTGTTCAAATGTGCTATACTAAACTTGATGGCAAACAGTTGATCAAAAAGTGCAACAAAAAATATCAAGGGGTTATCAAAAAAACGTGTTACTTATTAGGAGATTTGTTATCCGCATCAGGCTAAATAAGTCTATTACATATGTGGAGAGAACATATTTGTATTTTCTTAAATTATCCATCTCTTTGTGGAGCAAGTGGAAGAACTTTGCTTGTATGTTGATTTTGTATGATGGAAGCAAAGAGGTTGATCCTTATCCGAACAGGTTGACTTACATCGGGTCATATCTGGGTTGTCCAGCAATCACATGTGAGGTCAGAGTTCAGAGGTCAGAGGTCAGTCAATGTGGCTGCCAGGGCTCAGTAATCCAGATGACAGCTGAGCGCTGTAACCGCTGCTTCGTCAAGGTCAGCCCGTTTGTTTTCAGAATGACTCATTGTCTCATAAGAAAACAGAAACAGCTCAGGCCACTGTGAAGAAGTCAAACAATGTCAATCATTTGGCTTTATTACACAAGACATTTGAGATGAAACGCATTTTGTTTTATTTTTTTATTTATTCACAAGATCTGTCATCAGTGTTGCTGTTATCTTGTATTAAGATCCATCATTTTATTCATTCAAGCATGCAACAAGAAAAGCAACACATTAATTTTGAAGCACACTGTAAAAAAAACAACTTGTATTTTTTGGCCTAAAACCGTTATTTAAGTTGGCAAAACTTACAATTTGTAATTATTGACATTTAGGGCAATAATGTAAGTTAACCCAACAAAGCAAGCCAGTTGTATGTTCCAGAACAAGTTGGTGAGTTGGTGTTACTTTTATCTTTACGTTGGGATTCGAAACAAGGGACAATAGTTCTGCCAACTCTTATTCATTTGTTGTGAAATGCAGGAAAGCCAACTTTCTGAGTTGATGCTTGAAGTCTCATTGTGGCTCCTTCCTTGAGCTAGAGTGTACACACAGGTAAGTTCTAACCAACTTTTAATTAAACAAAATTAAATGATACAGCAGTTTTATTGAGTTTTTTTGTTTGGTAACTTATGTTGTACATAGGCGCCATACACATTTTCAATATTTATTCACAAACAGCTTTTCACTCTTTAGCTAAAGCTAGCGGATAATGGCTAACTGATGGTAACGGTGCTTCATCAGTTAGGCAGGGATACACCTCAGTTAGCTTGCATGCACATACACATGCTGCATACCCAGAGAAAGCTTAGAATCTCCGCTACACGCTCATGTACACGCTACACGCTACACGCTCATTCCTATGATTAATCAACCCAGTCATAACACAGAGCGCACTAACAATGCCACTAGCAGCAATAGCTGCTATCATGTTAGCACCGTTTCATAGCCTCCATTAGCAAGCTGAGGTTTCACTGATTCGTGCTGTTAATTGAGTTTTATGAATGATTACATCAGGCTGAGTTTATCAAATAAAATCCATGTTTTAAGTATTAGAATAATAAGATCTTGAATGAATTCGTATCAGAGTTAATATCATTATAGTGTAGAATAGAAAAATACATTATTTATTCCTAGGAGGGAAATTCACTAAGCTTAGTGGCAGGAAAGACTAATTCACCTGCATCAAATATTTTGTTGGAAATATACTGAGATGTAACTGCTTTAATTGGCCAATATGTTTTATACTGACCACTGACTTTCTTAAGCTCAGCTGTTGAGTAGTGTTGAAAATTAATGTTAGTTGTAATTCATCTTATTGCAGTAAAATATATTAAAAGTTTAAAAATGCACAGAATATTATATTGTCAGTCTTGTCAACTAGTGTCCAGTTAACATTGTCATCAAATTGATAAAATGTTCAAATTTGCCAACAGATGATGGCATGCCAGTTTGATAGCCACAGTCTTTTCAAGCCAATGTTACACGTGGAGAAAGTAACTGACATTAAAACTACTTTTGGATGCAGCCCTGCGCACAGTGATTACAAGAAAGTACCCACATCTTGAAACTGTGTTCCTTTCTAAAGACATTTATTTTCATGGGATCCGATATGTAGAAGGTATGATTCTTTCATCTGGACACTGCAGTGGACTGCCAGAATTCTATAAAATTGTGACCATAGTAGTTGACCCTGGAAAAAGTTGCCTTTGTTGGCAAAAAGCTCACATTTTGGTACCTAGAACATTATAGGTCTTTTGAACTTGTAGAGAGCATCTATGCAGACATTGAGATTTTTGATCCTCAGGCTCTCAACGACCATCATCCATTGGTTGCCTACACAGTGGGAGGGAAGGTCCTGGTGACTCCAAAAGTGTGCCTGCTCCATTGAAGTGACACAGTATGGTGAGTGAACTCTGATCACACATTATAGGCAGAACTCTATTGTTCTCACTAAAATTTCCAACTTTCTCCAGTTTTTATCTGTGTTCAGAGTTCATTGTTGGATTGTGTATGCTGCAGGTTTGATCTGCTTGTTAGAAGAACATATCTCATTTATTAGCTGTCATTTTTTTGCTGTCAAGTTTTTTGTGTTTCTGTTAGTTTGTGTTTTCTCTTCTGAGTTGCTTTTATGATTTGTTTCATCCATGTCTTGTTTCATCTGTGTCCTTGTTGCAGTCACATTTTATTTGGTTTGGTTTGGTTTTCAGTTGATTTGATTTGCTTATTGGAAGCACATATCTCATTTATTATAATGATGTTTTGCAGGTAGAACACAAGACTTGTTTATGAATTTAACTTTCAAGAAATTGTCTTAAAAATCTCTGCAACTTAACCCCTCTGATTTTGTCCTTATTTCTTGTAACACAGGCTGGATTATTGCTGCTGGTGAAAATCTCCCCAAAAATGTCCCGTAAAGTGGCCCTTCCTGAAGTGCCTGAATCTGTTGAACAGTTGCAAAACATTCTTCAGGAAAATCTTCAACTCCAAGGCAGCTTCACTCTACAATATGAGGATCCTGACTTTAACAATGCTCTCTGCAATTTAATTGACATTCATGAGTTGCCATCTGAGCGTGCTATCTTGCACATTCTTTGGGAAGAGTCTACACATGTTCAAGAGTCAGACTCTATTGATTCAGTGTCTTCCCTGGACACAGCCAGTGTATTAAGGAGAGAGTCACTCCAGAGTCTCATGATGATGTGGAATTGAAGTTGAGCAAAGGAAATGTGACATATGAACAGACCAAAAAATGCATCAGCTTAACAAGAGACATGAATATAGACATTTTGGACAAGATTGCACAGGCAGTTTTTGAAGTGAAAGCCTATCCTGACCAAGACCAGATTGAGTCAGTTGCTTCAGCAGGCTGTATCGAGGTCAGCATTAACCAGAAAAAGAGGAGCAGTGAAGATGATGGTGCAAGCCCCTCGCTTAAGAGAGCAAAGCATGGTCCCTGACCACCCAGAAAACCAAAATGATGATTCATTAGAGGAAGAAAGACTGGCTCTGGTTGAGGAATTTAGGAAGAAGAATAAGAATGTTGCACTCATCAGACAAAAGATGGAGCTGACTTTTTCCTTGAGGCGCAGGGAGATCGTGGACCTGCAGCCCATGGTGTCAGAGGTTCTGTAATGGTGGCCTGCTCTGTTTTTTGAGGCTGAGGTAAGCAGGTGAACCAACAATTTATAATAATATGTTGTGTTTATGATGTCGTCTTTTTTTAAAGTAAGTAGAAGAGTGTGTGTTGATTACAATGTATATTTTAACATGAAGATGGTGTTGAAATTGTATTGAAGATTTAAATTTCCTTTTCACATTTTTCAACAGATAGGAGAAGAGTTTTATCGCATCACAAACAAGAACCTCGTGGAAAACTTCAGAGCAGCCCTTTATGAGAACACTTGGAGGCTCCTGAGACTGTATCGGGTGAGGAGGACAGCTTTTTCATCACAGATGGATGAACTCCTCAACAGCCTGGATCAAGAGGTGAATTCTAGATGTAGTAATTTGATAACTTTGAACATTATGAATAAAAAAATATTTTTTGCCTTCAGTGGCAAACCATAAAAATAAATGCATGCGTGTCTAAGGGCACAATAGCATGAATAAGCTAACCAATTCAGAGTGGTTGATCAAAGATATAAAAATACTGAATCACCGTGGTTCTTGTTGAACAAAGGGTATTTAAAAAAACATCTTGCTCAGTAGGGATCTTTTTCCTAATGTTGTCAGACACTGACAATATTAGCCTGTCAGTGACCCGCTTACCCTTTTAAAGGGAGTAAACCTTACAATCACCATCTGCATATGGAATAGGATAGCTGCTTGTTACATCTTGTAATGTTTCATGCAACTCTTTGTTTCAGACATCTGACATCACTGCACTACGACAAACTGCAGCATTGAAGGGCCTTCCCTTGTATCTCCGTGACAGTCAGGAGAAGCTCTTCAGGAACATTCTTGTGAGTGTTTATTAATATTAATTGTAAATATGTTATTATACTGTAGAGCTGTATTTAATGTTGACTTTAACCATTACCTCTTTGTCCACCTTGTTCCCTATTCTTTCCCAGTGTCTAGAGTGTCTTCAATAGTACTGTCCTGGCTATGACTTGATGTAGTCTAACTGATGTTAGTAGATGTGTGTATGGGGGTTCAATTTTTAATTGTGGGGTATGGAATGGAAAAATATACCATCAAATGCATACTTAATTCTATTTGGAAAAATGTTTATTCAATAATTTAGTTTTTTTTGTTTGTAATAGCTGATTCTGATTCACAGGATGTTAATGACTAATGTCTTGCACTTCATGTCTTTGTCTTTTCCGGTTTGTCAACACAAGGACACTAACCCAGAAGAGGCGCAGACACGGGGACTCGTTGTAGGTATCCTCACAGTGTTGGAGGATGACCCCAGTGCAGCTCCGCAAAATGTTGTGAATGTTGCTGTTGTCATAGAGGAGCAAATCATTCTACAAGATCTCCCAGACCTGGTAACTGCAATGGCGTACACTCCTTCACTCTTTCAGTAGATCCTCATGTTAACAGATAATGTCAGATCTGGAATTTGTTGACCTCTGAACACCACATTGATTTACTCTTGCTGTTAACTCACACTCAACTCTGATGTACCTCGAACTCCCAGTCTCTTACATTTGCATATTTTGCACTTCATTGGGTTTTCCTCAAACATGTTTGTAAATTGCCACATATTTGAGCAGTGTTACAAAAAAGAATTTGCAAGTTATGGTACTTGATGACCTTGTAATCAGATTTGTTAGTTTCATAGTTCATATTGGTGCTGTGTGGTCATATGTGACATGTGTTTCATCTTTTATTCATGGAAGGGATGGCGCTCTGTAAACTTTTAAGAGATTTATAACATGTAGATTTATAGTTCTGGTCATGTAATAATAATTTTTGAGAGCTGAAGTCATGGCACTCAGTAACCTTGCAAAGTAATCATTTAAACAGATTTATTAGATTCCATACTGGTTCTATATGGTCTTGGACATACATGTTTGATCTTTTATTCACTCTCGAAGTTTACAAGTATACATACTATACTTACATTATACTTGGCCCTGTTCTAAGAGATACAGTAAATAAAACAATTCTTTTGAATGTTGCATCTGTAATTATTTATACATTTGATTAGAAGTTATTGGTTCTAAATTATAAAGTTGGGTTACATTATAAATTACAGTGTACAATGTAAAATTATAAGTTAGTTCAACTTATTGTTGAGTTGTGAAAAATCAGAATTCAGAGTTGAGAACTCAAAAGCAAAACTTAGAATATTTAGTTTATTTGTCCAACTTAAAATTTTATCAAAGTTTGTTGCCTTAAAATTTTAAGTTCACCCAAGTATTCTTTTATTACAGTGCACAAAACCTCACGTCTCCAAAAAAACTATTAAATTGACAGGAGATGAATGAACCTGACTAATGTTTACTCTCCTTTTTGCCACCTTTTGGCCCACATTAGTTCTTGAGAAAAAATTTCTTTTTACACTAGATTGCAAAAGCAACATACACAACTTCCTCAATTATTCTTTTGCTCTACAAGCTGTCTGCCTGTGACGCTGGGTGTGTCGTGCAGTTTCTGCTGCAACTTGAAACTAAGCTGATGAGAGCAGAATTCAAGAAAAAAGGAAGAAATAATAATAATAATAATAACATTTATGGAAATTCCCCAAACATTTAAGAAATACAAATATTTAGGACTTTCCAAACTTGTCAGTTAGGTCTTAATCCCCTGTTCACATTTTACTGGATATTCATTTGATTCTTTGTTAAATTACAGCATTGTCATATGGATTCATGCTTAAAACAATCAAAGGTAAATCAAATTTCCATGAAGAAAGAAGTTCCAAATGCATACTAACTTCATTTCAAAAAGAACTTTCGAAGGTGAAGAAGAAATTCATACTGCTTCCTGTAGCTGTGATGGCCATACCCTCCAGTTTCTGGACTGCCTCCAAGGTCCTAACACATTCTAAAATGTCCGAACCAGTCTGAACTAGATCCAAACCAGGTACTAACCAGGAAAACCTGAAAACATTCCTAACAAGATCAAAGTGTTTCAAGCAAGGTCCAAACACAGGTCCAAACAGAATATAAAGGTCACGTGATGTGGGGGGGTGGTTATCACTTTAGAGTGGCAGCCATTTTTTCTACCATGCTAACCTAACCTAAAACACAGAAAAAGGGTAATACTCATAAAAACATCTTGAATAAGCCCAATGTTAAAACGTCTGACAAAACAATAAACAATTTCATTTTCCGTCCTGTAGCATGATATTCAACTTATATTTCAACTTTTGTGTAGCTACTATGCTAACGTAGCAGAGCTTCTCTATTAGCATCACTGTACATATTAGCATTGTGTGGCTACTGTGGGGATATTGGTGACATGACAGAATCAGAAGACCAATAGTAACTTATTTATTTGTTTATTTGCCATATAAACTCTGCTGACTTCTTAGGAATAATAGCAAATATTTTTGGCTGAGTGGTTAAGGGGTTGGACTTGAAATCCAATGGGGTTTCCCCTCCCAGGTTCAAACCAAGCTTACAGTGATTGAGAGCTTTAACTCTTCTATTCATACTCTTGATAGAGCTGGAAATAGCTAAGGAAAACACCAGTGTTATGTCAGGTTCCCACAAGGACCCTTCATACCAAGATTATAATACAAATCTGTGTTTTATCATGTTTTTGTCCTGTGTGAGATTTAAGAATTTAAAACATATAGACCACCTTTTTAAAAAGTATGCATCAGCTGTAAGACAGCTGTGAGGGCTTAGCTTTTAAATTCTGTCCTGTGTTTTACACCCAGGCCCTCCTTTCCTGATGAGATTCACTGCTGTCAGACTGTTGACCTGAGTTTGCTACCACAGTGTTCAGACCCAGCTTTTTGACACCCACAGATGTTGGTATCCCAGAGTTTGGAAGTGGTCTCTCCAGGCGAGGGGACGGCTGGGGCCTCATTTGGCTGCGGACAACATAGTGAGTTGTTGCCAGAGAGCCGATGGGGGCAGATGAGTGGGATGTTTCTGTTTTTGTGTCTGTGCATTTTAGGCTCTTCTCATTAGCAGATGTTTTAAAGCTGGGCCCTGCAGGCCCCTTTGAATGAAGGAATTCCCCATTTACCGAAACACCATTATTACACCCAGAGTGTTTTTCATCTCTGAGGCTATTATTTAAACTTCCGCTTGCACTGTTTTTGCTGCTTAAATCAGCATATTCAGGTGTAAAGCTTTGCTCTGCTTTACTCATCTCCTCCATCAGCATCACCCTCTTCTTTCTCCTCCATCTCACTATTGGCCTCATCGAGCCCAGCAGCTCAACCAGACTCAGTAGAACGGACGAGGCGGCGATGCCGAGCATGAAGTTGAGCATTAAGGTTTTCTCAGTAGGTCTGGAGATGTAGCATTCGACCCCAGACATGCAGGGAGCCTCGTAACAGAGGAAACTCTTTGGAACGGACAAACCAAAGAGGAAAAACTGGCCTGCGCCAAAAACTGCTTCCAAAAGGATCCGTAGAATCACAACCAGGAAGTAAGAGCAGTGGAAGCGCGGCATCCCCGGGAGGTCAGGAAGTGGAGCTTTGTTCAAGGACACTTCTTCAGAAAAGCTTGAGTTCTCCTGGCTGAATGTTGAATCTCCTCGACTCCAGTAGAAAGCTCCAGTGTAGGAACGCGACAACATCTTATGCATGACATAAAGCGCAAACATCAAATGCGGAAGGCTGAGAAGGACGAGGTGGAGCAACCACAGGCGGACCACGGACACAGGAGCAAACACATCGAAGCAAACGTTGGAGCAGCCTGGCTGGATGGTGTTGCAGACGAATCGCTCCTGCTCATCACCGAAGAGGCTGAATCCGGTCACAGAGACGACCAGCAGGCGCAAAACCAGCATCAGCATCCACCAGGTTTTACCTGCAACAGAGAAGCATTTACATTTACGCTGCAGCCAGACTTCTGACAGGAGATCACATCACCCCCCTCCAGGTCTGTCTACACTGGTTACCGGTCAAATGCAGAATCCATTTCAAACATCTTCTCTTCACATATATATCCATGAATGGACTGGCCCCCACTTAACTCTATGACCTCTTAACTCCCTACACCACCGTCAGATCCCTCAGGGTGGCCAACCATGGCTTTTTAACAGCGAAACACAGAGGAGATGGTGCTTTCTCCATTGTAGCCCCCACACTTTGGAACAACATCCCCCATCCATCCAACACACCCCATCAGTCCCACATTCAAATCTATGCTCAAAATATACCTGTATGGAAAAGCTTTCAGATCACCATGACATTACTTACCTGTGTTTTTAGCCCTGATATTTGCTGTCTCCATTATGTGTTCTATTTCAATTTAAATGTTTTCAACATTTTTGTTGCTATTCTATTTGTTCTATTTCATTAGTACATCTAAAGCACTTTGATCAATTGCAAGTTGTTTTAAATGTGCTCTCTACAGTCTCCTGTCCCTTGTCTCCTCAGGCCACAGGCCTGCATCCTCTTTTCCCCACAGTAAATATCTTGCTCCTAAAATATCCCTGCCTCCTCGCCTGAGGCAGCATTTTAGTTCTACTTTTTTCTTGACAGTTTACAGACAGCATATGAAAATCTACTTTTAAATTAAATGCTGATGTACCAAAGAATATAAATCTATATTTGCTTAAATGGGAAATGTAGGATTAAGTCTGTTTTTATGTTAGGTCATTGTTGTCAGTCTATACCCACTGTATACTGGCCAATCCCAGCACATACAGGTCAGAGGCAAGGATACACCCCAGACAGGTCACTAGCCTATCGTGGAGTAAACACACATAGAGGTAATTTCCAGTCTCCAATTAACCTCAGCATGTTTTTGGACTGTGAGAGGAACCGGCAACCTTCTTGCTGTGAGACAACAGTGCTAACCACTATCCACCCACCTCATTTTGTATACAACCCAATATTATATTTGTATACAAAATAATACATAAATAAAACTATTGGCCTAATTGTAGAGTGTCTGCCCTGAGACTGGGAGGTTGGGTGTTTGAGCCCTGGTTGGGTCATACCAAACACTGTGAAAATGGTACCCACTGCTTGGTGATCAGTATTAGGGTTGGACTTGGGGGTGTTAGATCACACTATTGCTGCCCACTGCTCCCTCAGGGAAAAGATCAAAAGCAGAGAAAATGTAATTTCCCATTATTCAAATGACAACATGTACAGCATAAATTCTCTAGATTCTAGATTCTCTCTCTGATTTGAAGGATAAATTACCCATAAACTATTTAGAATATTTAACTAACAAAGGAAAAACTTACCCATGAAGGACAGGTTATGATTGAGAGTGATGAAGAGTAGATCTACTGCTCCCATCATCACTGATCACAAGAGAAGTGACAAATCCAAGTGAACTTTATTCTGTAGTCAGAAGTCTGTGACTGCTGTCTCCTCCAGCTCAGTCAGTCAGTAAATCCAGTCACCTGACATCCTGTAACTGCTCCTCAGTCCTGTCTGTGGAGGCCAGGACCTGAGCAGAGATCTATTCTTACCAGCTGCTACCAAAGCATTGTTGGGATGTCGAGGTGACGGTTGATTTTACTGGAAGAGCAAGCTCAGAATAAGCTGCAAGACATAGGGATTTAAATCTGCTTTTACACAACGTTACTGCTTTTAAACAAGTTTCAATACTGTCCACAAAGCTTTTTAGCTTCTGATCATACATTATGTTTGTTTTTTGTTGTTTTGATGTTATTTGTTCCTGTATGCATTTTATATGAAACTTTTTCTCCCTAGCAGATGAGATATTGTATCTCAATTGGACTTTCTTGGACAACAAATGGATAAATAAAGGACATTTAAAAAAAAAAAAAAAGGCCCATCTTATGTGTGTAGCATGAAGAATCAGACAGGACAGTTACTGTAATTAGCTTCCATTTTATTGTTGACCACATGTGCAACACATCATTTTAACAGTTGTTTATTGCATGAGTGTGAGTTATTATATACAATTAGATTTGATTATATGTGATTGTCCTTATAACCTTTTACAATGTTTTATAATAAAGAAGAAAAAATAAGGTAAAATAACAAGGGAACCTAGAAAAAAAAACAAGACTATAAGAAAAAAATCATAGAACAACTTCAAAACTCTTCAATAGTGAATCCTTCACTATTGTTTAATATTGTTAATTGTGATCCATGTATTTATTCCACTATTTGACACTAACATTCAGTTTCTTATTATCTGATTGTATAAGTTATTCTTTGTAGTTTCTATGATTCTATGTACACTTGAACTTCAGTTACACAGGTTGGTAAAGTATTAATGAGCAATGATCAGAACCAGCTGCAACAGCAGAAAATCATCCTTGATGATATGACCTCTGGGTGACCTCTGATTGTTTACTTGGGCTTACACAACCAGGCACTGCTTCCAACGAACCCTTTAACCATTGGATTTAATAGGTGATTCAGAAGGAGTCCAGCATAGAGTGGCTGAGTGAACGTGGTCTGGACTCTGTGGATCAGAGTCATGGTCTCAGAGACTCTGTAAAAGGCCAGACGACCCGCTCTGTGGTCCAGGAACACTCCAACTCTGGGGGATACGGGACCTGAGAAGGGAGTTGTGATGTTGTTGAACAGAAACTCATACCTGTAAGGGCTACAATTTAAGGCCCAAGATTTATTATTATTTCCGAATCCACATTCCATGGAATCGTGTCTTCTGATGTTCTTGTAGGCGACTGCAGCATGAGCTCCTTCCCCGTTCCACTCAACCTCCCAGTAGCAACGACCAGTCAGACTCTCTCTGCTCAGGACCTGAAACCACCATCCGCTGAATCTGCCTACGTGATCATTGGACTCTTGATCAGTCATTATTGTTACTCTTCTGTTCCCCTCAGATAACCTCAGATATGCATTCGCTGTGTAAGGATCCCAAGTGATTTTGCGTGAATATCTTAAGAACTCAGCTCTGGTTTTGGGCTCTGGTTCTGACAGCAAAACATCTACTTCAGTCAGTGAGATGTTTGTGGATTTGTCTTTCAGGATTTCTTGTAGTTTATCCCTGACCTTCAAAACAGTTGCGGTCATGTCTTCAAAGTGTCTCAAAGGATGGATCTTGATGCTGGATGTAGCTTCACTGAGTTGTGACAGTGAGGAGTATTGTTGTAGAAACTGGTTGTGATCCTCTGTGCCCGAAAGCAGCTCCAGTTCAGCATCTTTCCTCCTCAGCTCATTGATCTCCTGCTGCAGCTTCTCCTCAACGTCTTGGAGTCCACTCACTTTAATTTCCTGCTGGGATCTGATCTGCTGCTTCACCTCACAGCTTCTTTTCTGCAGGAGACAGATCAGCTCAGTGAAGGTCCTCTCACTGTCCTCCACTGCTTTATCAGCAGAGCGACTGATACCCTCCAGCTCCTGTTGAAGCTGCTTCAGGTCTTTCTCTCTGTCCTGGATCCTCTGCTGGATGTTCTGTCGACTCCCCTCCAACTCCTTCTGCCTCTCAGTCCTTTCTGCTGCAGCTGAGACTGTATCGTGGCCTTGATGTTTATCCACAGAGCAGAGATAACAGATAATCTGCTGATCGGTACGACAGAACATCTTCATCACCTCATCGTGACGAGAGCAGATGTTCTCCTGGAGTGTCTTGGAGGGGTCCACCAGCTTGTGTTTCTTTAATGGAGCTGCGTCATAATGAGGCTGAAGATGATTCTCACAGTAAGAAGCCAAACACACCAGACAGGACTTAAGAGCTTTTTTCTTCCTACCAGTGCAGACATCACAGGACACATCTTCAGTTCCAGCATAGCAGTGATCATCATCAGCAGCAGCTTGGAGTCCAGTCTTCTCCAGTTCCTCCACTAGATCTGCTACCATGGTGTTCTTCACCAGGACAGGCCTTGGTGTGAAGCTCTGTCTGCACTGAGGGCAACTGAACATGTTCTTCTCATCCTCTCCATCCCAGTGGACGTTAATACAGTTCCTGCAGTAGCTGTGTCCACATGGAATAGTCACAGGATCCTTCAGTAGATCCAGACACAATGAACAAGAGAATTTTGCTTTATCTAGTTGAACTCCTTTCTGCTCCATTTCTCCTCTCAGCGACTGTCTGAATTTCACTTTCCTAGAAGTGAAACTAGTTTGAGCTCTGATCTCAACAACATGTGTTTCCACAATGACACATCGGTTACACCCATCTTTAAAACTAGAGATCTGAAGGGGAGGGAACAGATTCCTGTTTGAGAGCAGGAAGAGGGAGGAGTTATCAAATTGATTCATTTCAGGAAGAGGAGTGGCCTCAAAGATGCTGTGCTGCTTTTAACCCTGTTTTCAGCTAATTGTTTTTGCTGCAAACAAATTTCTTTTGTGGTGAGTGACATGTTTGCTATTGCAGAACAGACCAGATTAAGGATCAAATGAGGCATAGTTAAACATCAAAGTTTAGTTTGATGCAGCTCTCTGGATACACTAGTACATCTTAGATAAGTAAAACAAAGTGTCAGATTTCACAGGCAGCAAGGGACAGAGCTGTAAAATGATTCAAATTAAACAAAATGCTATAATTTCTACAGCTTGTTTCAGTTCTTCCAGAGACAGGCCTTATGGAGTTTTGTGCTTAGAAAAAATACAAACTCTCTAAGTAATCTTCTGGAAGAGTTTTTTCAAGCACAAAGCATGTTCCAAATCAGAGGAATGTGGAACAATAATAATATCAGAATAATAAAGAGTGAGAACAACAGTTATTAGTTATTATAAACAACTATCAGACAAGAACATATTCTTTTATTAAAAAAGACAAGTCAACACAGCCATAAATAATTCACAATGATCGTATCTCAGCGGTTTGAACTGTTTATACACTGTACAAAGTTAATTTGCAAAATGATTATATGTTACTGCTTTAGTTTTAAGACAGAATGATGAAAAAACATCTGTCGATTTGCCAACAGCAATTAGATTGAAATTAGATGCACAATGGAAATAAACAAATAATACAGTTAAGTACTTGGCTCAGCAGTCAGGCTTCATCTTGACAGAATTCACTGACAATAAGACAACTGTGCTAAAATGTTCATATATATATATATATATATATATATATATATATATATATATATATATATATATATATATATATATATATATATATATATATATATATATATATATATATATATATATATATATATATATATATATATATAAATTCAATTTTGGTTTGGTTAGTGTTCCCAAAAATGTCTGCAAAAGAATGTCCCTGAAATTTAAATAAAGGCAATTAAAGTTTATCTTTGTCTTGAATTAACACACCTTAAGTGACGTTATTCAGTCTCCTTCCTGGGTCTTTGCAGGTCAACAGAACACCTTCTGTTGTAGGTTAAAAAACAGTGATCATAGTAGATCATATTCATGACAACTTAATGTTTCTACTGATTTATTTTTAGTTCTACTGGAGTTTTGAAAGTGTTTAATGAACAGCATTCAAACTGTGAAAGGCTCAGCTGGGAAATAAAGACACTGGGGTATCAGCCATTTTTTCATTTTTACATTTATTCCAATAGTCCTTAGATGTAATATCGTACTGTGAGTGGTATCTACTGGAGCGTAATAATACTGAATGAATA
Source organism: Lepturacanthus savala (assembly GCA_030544235.1). Lineage (NCBI taxonomy): Eukaryota > Metazoa > Chordata > Actinopteri > Scombriformes > Trichiuridae > Lepturacanthus > Lepturacanthus savala. The sequence goes on from CM060461.1 coordinate 4,291,878, forward strand.
AAAATGAACTTCTCCTCTTCACCAGTATCCACTGCAGAGTGTATTTTGTCAGAACAGTATGCTCAGCTTTTAGCTGTGATTGTTTTGTTGGTTTTACTTTTTTAATCCCAAGTTTTAAAGTAGAATTTGTGCTATATAACATTTGGTGCTTAATTAGTTTTTAAGGTGCTATAACACTGGTGCAAAATGAAAAAACTGCATCATTTCCCCCATCAGCAGCTCCCAGGTGCCCTCTAAATAAAAATAACAAAAAAAAGAATGTAGAGGTGCTGGAGGCGGCCATGTTTTCTAATGTCTCATATATCTGACTTCATTGTCAACACTGTTTTTGGGAAAATAATACATGTTGCTGTTGATTTCTTACGTCATTTTTAAATGTTGTGAGCAGCAGAAAGTTCTATTCACCTCTACTGTGTTTGAACCAGACCTTTTGAATCAGCTGATATTAAAATAACCACTGGGTGTCAGCAGAGGGAATTTTTCATTCTACAGGAAGCCTCAGCACATACAAGTTGAAATGCTTTGAGAGAGAAAAAAAAAACATTTTGACGACCTTGTACCTCTTAACAGATGTCATATTAAAATATGCTCAAATCCTAATGCTACCTGAACCAGAACCTCTGGAAAACACTTTATCAATCAATCAGAGAAAAAAATCTTTTGTGCATCTCCCCAAAAAATAGGAATATTGATCACACTTAATATCTGTGGGAATGTTGTCACAACTCTTTATTCATCCTGCCCCTTTTCCATCTGCAATGTTTTTATCACTCTTCATAACCCAACCTTCATTAATGACTCAAACGAGAATCATCGCTATCACTCAAAATATTAAACAGACTACCTGAGTATCAAGAGGTATGCTAGAAATACTGTAAACCTTGAATATGAAGGTTCCCAAAGAATATAATGTGTGAAAACTTTTCTTTATTCACCTAACAGTTGTCAAAGGAACTAATTAACCGGTAGAAATTCTTGTGCTACACTAGGTTTTTTTTTTTTATTTTGCAGGTAGTGCTGGTTGCAGCAGACAGCCACAACTTGAAAAAATCAAATAAAAAAAAAAGTGAAATAAATAAGATTCTTCATTGTAAAGTTGCAGTTGCTGCATGTCAGATCTTTCTAATCAGGCCGGATGCAGAAAGTCTGGATAAAACCAGAGAAATGAACTTCTACATTAAGACGATGTCCTAAGTGCTTTTTCAAGGTTGTCTTGTTCAGGACACATTTTTCCTCCACAACCAGCGACTCTGTTCTCTCTTTGTGTCTTCATGTACAGAAGAGTTGAGGCACTGCGAAGGCATCAGGTTAAAGTTAAAACCTCCCAGAAACTATCAGATGTGGTTTCAATTTCTGGCCTTCCTTGTTAAAGATCTGAGGTTTCAGGCTTTAAAAAATTGCTGTTTCAGAAAACGTGCAGCTCCACGTGTATCCAAACTGCACAGGACCCTGCTGAGCTGTCTCCATCTGTGCTTTGCCAGTTTTTTTTTTTTTCATCCAGCCGTAGCTCGATGTTGCTCAGTGTATGGCAGTTTAACAGTGGTTAGGAGAGGATTGCAGGAACCCATCTGATCCCACACAGATTGTCCACGCTAGCCGAGCGCTTCCTGGCCGCTTTCCTCACGTCCTTGTACTTGTCGTCACATAGCCTGGAAATAGCCTGAGGAGATGGCAGAAAACAGGGAACTTTTATTGAAGGAAACCAACTTCCACTTTTCCTGTAGTGCATGGATGGGTTGAAAGATTCACCTTCCAGCACCGACCCATTTTAGATTTTAAATGCAAAAAGAAACAACTAAAATTGTTTAATTTGCATCAAGGTTTAACCCATAGTTCAACAAAATAAAACAAAGAAGTGTTTTCACTAAATTATAAAATAAAAAATTTGTGTTAGGGTCGCTTGTGACCCAGTTATAGTTACCAGTTACCCAACTGATCTTTATTTAGTGTTTCTGAGTGACTCTCAAATGATTCTCGAGGTTCATTTTATAATTTTTTAACATTGAAATTGAGGGGTATACTGACAAATAAAAGGCCGACACCAAAAATATTAAAACCAATATTTTCAATGGTTAAGGAAGACAGCAAGGTAACCAAGAGATGAGAAACAAATTGATTGATAGATAATGGTTTTAAGTGTATTTTACAGCTGATTTACGACATGGGTCAAAACCTGTTAACATAAGGGAGGAAAACAGCAAACTAACAGGAGGAAGGTTAAAGATAAGAGTAATAGTTTAATATTATATAATTACTATTATCATTATTATTATTATTTGTCATTATAATTATTATATACATAATTATTGCATTAATGTTATTATTGTTATTGGTACTGATACCTCCTCCTTTTTGAATGTGTATTGATATAATTGATATTAAATGACTGTATTATTTTCCTTATATTAATTTTATTACTTTATTTTAAAGTTTATTTTTTCTTGTCTTATTTTGGTTTTACATGTTCAAAACAAATAAACTAAACCCAAATAGTTCACCTCCAGCTTCTGGGCCTTGTCCCTGCCGAGCGGCTCCAGTGGGAAGCTGAGGTTGTTGGACTCTGAAAGCGACCGCAGGTCAAAGTAATACTTGGCGTAGACGCTGGAGGGAACGTTGATGTTAAACTGCAGCAGCTCCAGGAACTGACGCTCCAGCTCGTTCCTGTCCGAGAAAAAAGACGTTTCATTCATGAATGTCTCAGAATTTCTGCATCTCCACAATAAGGGTCAGTGACAAAATAGTTGGCAACATGAGAAAGTCAAAAACTTTTTAAAATACAGTTTTAAAAGTATTTATCAGGTTTCTCAAAATGTACATTTTGCATTCACATTGTTTCATCATGTATCTTTTTTTTTTACAGAATGTGATTTTGTTTTAAATGAAATAAAAGTGAATGATAAATTTGAAATATGTAATCCAAATAGAATTTAAAACTAGTTAATAGCATGTTTTTTTCTTTATTAAAACATTTTTAAGAGAGTTAAACTATCTGGTACCAGGTTTTTAGGGTTACACCACATGACATTTTTCTCCTTACACCCACAAAACCTACGATAGAAACAGAATCAATGCAAGCCTGTGCTTTTGTCTGACATTTCCATGGAAGCTTTAAATGCAAAGCCAATGTAAGGTGCCAGAAATAAAGAGACATGCCCTTATATCAGTTGTAGAAGATGGAAGGAGCAGGCGCTTCTCTTTTCTTCATTTCCAGTCTGCTCCTGAATCCCACTCATGCTGTACAGCTGCACACATGGGCTCAAGGGCTCAACAATAGCTTGGCTCACTGATTTTCTTTTCTTTCTTCCTGTTTTTTTCAGTCTGTCTAGGGATTAATACCAATGAGTCATTGGTCAAAACCCAAGGCCAGAAAACCATCTCAAAGGATTCATCATCCTCCTCCTTTTTGTTCATGCTCTGTTCTAATCCTGATATAAATCTTAATCCTCAACAATGTCCTCAACTTAATGCGAAGCACATTTCTTGAGGTGAAACGCGGGCAAAAATGTCACCATCGGTTCATCGGCATCGGTTCACCAAAGAACATTTCTTATTCCAGCAGTGGGTCACTTACATGTCCTCCACTGTGATGTCCTTGAGAATCTGGCAGTAGTCCACGTTCCAGACAGCCTGGTCGTCCCAGACCTTGGAGGCCAGCAGGATGGCACCCAGGACGATCCTCTTCCAGTTCCCCGGGCAAATGTCGATCTCTGCGTACGTCATGAGTCTCTCCAGGTACACCTGCACACCCACATGAAACATTTGATGAAACATGTCTTTAGTTATAGTTACTAGTTACTTCCCCCAAAAATAAACTGAGTAACACCTAGTTTATAATTCTGTGTACATAGCTACTTCATGGCGTAGCGTGGTCGTTCATGTTGTCTCCGGCTCCGAAAACGGCTTCTCTGCTGCCTGCGCTTAAACATTTGCAATAAAACCATTTGCTTTTTGAAATCAATGAGCTCCAAACACACAGGCTCCATCCCAGTTGTCTGAAGGAGTATTGGGGCCTGGCAAAAAAAGTCTGGTACAAAAAACAAAGAAAAAACAGGCAAAAGAATAGTCTGGAATATGCGTTATTTAAGGGGATATTTTTGCTTGTCGCCTGCATTTTAACATTTGCGATAAAAGCATTTGCTCTTTGATATCAATTTGCTACAAACATGCGCTGCATCCCTGCAGAAGAATGGAAGAAAAAAATCACGAAAAAGGTCTGGTACATTTTTTACCTACGCAGAAATATAAACTAGGCTTTAGTAACTGAGTTACTCCACTATAAAAGTAACTAATTACCAGGGAAAGTAAAGTATTGTGTTACTTTTCTTTAAGTTTAAAAATGTACTGGGATTTCCTGAGAGTCTGTGAATGTGTCTGGGAGTAAGACGCTGAAGAAAATCGTTGAGCTGGATGGCGGGCCAGTAATGTGTAGTAAGGGTGTGTTGGTAACAGTAACGCCGTTAGGTTACCTGTTATTGAAAAAAGGAACACTGTTACATAACAGCGTTTATTTTAACGCAATTATTCCCATCACTGCTCAAAACTGACCACATATACAGCCTGAGTAGCAGGAGGCATGTGAGGCAGTAACAAAGTAGTTCAAAAGACTCAAAAAGACAAAACACGGCGGAGCAGGGGTTAGCGCTGTTGGTAGGAGGTTCAAGACCTCCTTGGTCCTGGGTCTGGGACCTTTCTGTGTGGAGTTTGCATGTTTTCACCGGGTACTCCGGCTTCCTCCCACAGTCCAAAAACATGCTGAGGTTAATTGGAGACTCTAAATTGCCTGTATGTGTGAGTGTGTGAGTGAATGGTGTGTGTGCCCCACAATAGGCTGGCGACCATCTGGGATGTATCCCTGCCTCTCACCGTAATGCGCTGGGATTGGCTCCAGCAGACCCCTGCGACCCTAATGAGGAATAAGCGGGTATAAAAGATGACTGACTGATGTTTTTAAAAGCCAAGACAAGGCATCAGTTCCTAATTTAAACTGTTATCATGTCAGGCAGTTTAGTTTTAGTCTTTTCTGTATGACATCCTACATTCATCAATGATCTCTGAGACATGGTTTTTTGGGCATTTGCATCACCAATTTACACACATCCCTGGCTTGTCTCACCACATCAGGATGCAATTTCCCCTGAGGGCCAAACAGACGCTGCATGTGTGTGTGTGTGTGTGTGTGTGTGTGTGTGTGTGTGTGTGTGTGTGTGTGTGTGTGTGTGTGTGTGTGTGTGTGTGTGTGTGTGTGTGTGTGTGTGTGTGTGTGTGTGTGTGTGTGTGTTTAAGCCAGGTACTATCTTACTTCTTATAAAAGCTTTCTAAAGAAATCCTCATGATAACATAGTATATGTTATAACCCTCAAATCATACAAGGAAAAACTCCCTAAAAAAACTAACTAACTAGGATGGACAGGCATGCAATAGATGATATGAACGCAGGATGGAAACAATACATTCTCCATGAAGGAGGTTAATAGTCTCACCAGTGTGACGATGGCACACTCAGCCGTGAGCTGAGCAGCGCTGAACAAGGTCCTGACGAAGCGATAGATCTGCTTCTGCTCCGGGTCATGTTGGTTATAGTCCAGCGGCACTTCAGATTTCTGACAGTACAGGGAGGAAATGAGAGAGAGCAGAGATCAGAACCTATTTAGAGACAAGGATTGAAGCATACAAATGATTTGTCTTGCACAAATGCTATATAGAGGAATGCAAATATAACAGAAATAAACAGTACTCGAATTCACATGTGGGGAACTAAGGAGGGAAAGGAACAGGTAGAGGATATGAATGAGGAAAATTACAAATAATTGTACAACCAACATGAAAAAATAGACATTAAAGGCATTAAATGTATCTTACTGAAAGCGGGTGAAGCTTCTCATCAAAGATCTCCAGCAGCATTCCTCCATTTGTGTCCCTGCAACGACACACAACACGTTCAATGGTTGATTACACTTTATCATCAAAGCATTTAATGTAGGACAAACTTAATTGCTTCTACCATTCGACCGTTTACATCTTCCCGATTACTAAAGATACTATTTGGTGTTGTAGCTGACACTTTTCTCATGCAATTTATGTATTGGATGTAATGATTGGGTACAGGTGAGCCTTCACTCTGTTCAATGAACAAAGCATATGTTGTCCCCGTATTTGGGGTCCTTGGATCAGGTTAAAGTAGATATATGATGTGAAAACAATATTCTTACTGGCACCAACATGCAACAATCTAGTGTTTTGCTTTTGCAGTACAAATAAAACTGTATTAACCCAAATACATAGAGACACACCTCAATAAAACCAGACAAGCAACAACATCAATTTGAAATTCAGCAATTCAAATGTACTTTAATTACAATATATTTATATTTTCATCTGTGCATAGATCCAAAACCAAACTGCAGCTGGTTGGTTACAAAAAACAACTGCATGATAAAAGAAAATATGTGCAACAGAACATCAGTGTCACTACGTTTTATTGTTTTCTTACTTTTGGGAAGTTTACAATAAAAAAACTCTAACTACCAGGTCCACCTGCTGAAAATTTTGCAAATGTTGAGAATCCTCACCTGTTTTTTATATGATAATAAATAGCCAGTGAAACGCTGTAAAGAGAAAAAACAAACATTTATATGAATATCATATATTGACAGAGACATCAGGAGATAATCATTTCTGACAGTGTTTTTTTGTGTTTTACCATTTGATGGTGTATTTGAGGTTGGGCTGGCTCACTGTATTGTCATCTAGGAATATGGTGGAGCAGGAGCTGTATTTCCGCCTCGTTGTACCATGCTACACACACACACACACACACAGATGGAGTGACTGTTATTAGAGTGTACATGTTTTTGTCTGACCCACATAAAGCAGCCAGGGCGTCATGCAGAGGGGGAATGAAGAGACCTAGTTCTGTAGAAATAAAATGACGCAGTAATGCAAAATATCTCACACTCACATTATTGATGAAGAAGCTCTTTCGTTTTTCACGCACTGCAAAAGCAAAGAAAGGTTTTGTCAATATATCTTATTTCCTCTGTGCAATCAGCAGTAAAACAAAAAAAAGATAAAGCAAAAAAATAAAAACAAAACACTGTACAATTTTACCACAAGAAGCAAAACAGGAGTTAAGGAAAATATTAGAAAGCAGATAGAAACAGCCACTAAAGGCAGGGAGAAGAAGCATAATTAGATCACTAGAGGGAGACAAAGTCAAACTCAGGACTACTCACCATTCCTGCTTGGCACCTCTGAAAAAGAGGAACCAAAAGACCATCTTATGTTTACAGAGTCACTGGTGATCAAAGTCCTAACATAGGAATACACTACGCTTTCAGCAACATTTGATCATGTCTGTTATTACATTTTGTGTAAAAACGATGCCCAGAAAACCATAAAAGGACCAATTTGTTACTTACAGGCAGCATTATAACCCTTTAATACATTGTTTGTTAATTAACAGCTCCTTTCATACAAGCAATAAAAGCCAAAATGCTTTAATTGAAAGGAAAATGTGCTACTGCAGATCAAGCTGTGTGGCTACTTGAGTGGGATTCATTTGTTAATTTAAAATTCAAAAAAAGATTAAATAATAATGCAAGCTTTACCCTTTAAAACCGTGAGGAACAGGAAGGGTGAATCACCAACATGTGACTTTTTTTCTCAAGATAAGGCCAAATATTGCAAATGACCATGGACAATAACCATTTAATTCTCATTGATTTCTCACATGTCAGACATTTAAAAAAAAACAGCTTAATATGATGCAATACAGCTGTTTTCCTCTTTAATAGCATCACAAATACAGTATTGTTTTGCTATTTGGCCTCCTAAGGAAAATGATGAACTCATGCTGTTGTGTTTATGGCTCTTAGAAACATGGTAATATGACTGAACCCACAACAGGATGCCGGAGCTTTCAGTCAGACGCCTCGGGGCGACCGCATAAATTAACAGACATCAGCTCGCCACAAAGAACCAGCTGTGAGCTCAGAGCTCCAACATTCGGAGGATTTCTCGGTGGAAAATCCCAAACTTTTTTTTTTTTTCCAGAGCCTCATTATCTTGATTGCATGTGAGGATCTTGGTCAGCTTGTTCTGCGATAATCTCAGTGCAGCATGTCAAGCTGAGGCAAATGGGTCTTTACTCAGACTTAGACAGACTGACAATGTGGCACTGATGAGTTTTTAAATCCTGTTCTCATTCAAAGAACCATTTAAAAACTGATATACAAGTCAAACTCTATAAAGCCAAGCTACTCACCATCGTACTGGGACTTGCTGAGGAATATGGTGCTGGCCCGCGGATGGTCTGATGGATTATACTCCATATTCAACTCTGTCAAAAGCACAAATTTTCTTCATTAACATCCCTTGAGGGCAATCGGTACTCTCCAACATCCAACAAAAGCACATTAATCTGTAGAGAGGTGATAGGATTCTTGATAACTCAGTCATTTCCTCATCTTTAAGATTTAAAATCTTGGCCGATATCCAATAAAACAGCTCAATCATGGATTTCAACAAGGATAAAATGTAAGAAATAAGTGATAGTGTGTCCACAGTGGGATGGAATTCATTGAGAAAACTGATGACGTGTATTGCTCCATAATACTAAAAGTCAAATGATTGCATGCTCTAACATTTTAGCCATGCTAGTGGTTGAAGGCTATGCAGCTTGATATTTTTTTGGTTTTAAAGTTACAGTGTGATTCTGCAGCATTTAGCCAACAATCTAAGCAGATGGAAATATAAGCAAAATGGAATAACCAAATGGAATATAATGTGTTTTAATTAGTATATAATTCATACAAAAGTATGTTTTTTTGTGGTTTTATCTAAGTAGGAAGTGGTCGCCCTCCATGAAGCTCCTATTTGCATATTTCTACAGTAGCCCAGAATGGACAAACCAAACAATGGCTAGAGAGATGGACTTATTGTATTTTCTGCTGCCAGAAACGACACACTGTAGCTTTAAGTAAAATGTCTTGAAAACTGTTCCGTGACATTTTGTTATGGTGCAGATATTCATTGCCCCCACGGTCATGACTAACCCTTAGTTATATTATAGAGTAAATCAAATGAATTAATTAATGTGTTGGATAAATCTTCACAATGTTTTCTGTAATCACACTCCTTCCCTGTAAAATGCATTACTCCATGTATTTTCCCTTTGTGTGTCTTATTTTATGTTCCCCTGTGCTCACAAACACATCCAAGCATGATTCATGATCCCACCCAGAGCTAATTGTGGCCTGAGGGCATGAGCTACAGACAGTGTGTGTGTGTGTGTGTGTGTGTGTGTGTGTGTGTGTGTATTATAAAGCAACAAGGGAAGCACTCTCAACATACGTGCCCTCATACATGCCATGAATTCTTTGTTTCCTTGCAGATAACAGCAATTTCCCTGATAAGCCACAATGCTAACAACCTGAAGAAAAAACAATTTTGTCTCTTCCGTGGTGATCTCCTTCATAGGAGCATAACAAGCTAACAGCTATGGTGTTCAGAAAAAGTCTATGCTCGTGTTCTAGTTTGGGTGGATATTTTCTGTAAATATTTCTAACTCTCATGTTTTTCTAATTAAGCCCGAAAAACGTTTTCCTCTGAGATCTCGCTGATAAAGCGGCAGAATTCTACACAACAGCGCAGTAGTCTTCGTATGCCCTGAACTACGCATTTCAGTAGTTCAGTAATGCTCTCCATCAATTGAGAGGCTTCCAAAGTGGCTGCTTTTGGTGAACTCAGCATTCAAAAAATGCCTGGCATGCAGTCTGCACTGCCAAATGTTGTGACTCCTACGATAGGACTGTTCCAGACCCAGATTAAGATCCAGGCGATTTGATTACAATGCAGTCGCTGGGAGACCAGTCATCTGTCTCAGTGACAGCAGCTGTAGGAGGACTGACTGCATCAGTGTGTGACTGAATTACAACAAGATGAAGAATTGAAGGAATACGTGTTTGTGGTCCGAGCAACCGGACCACCCGGCTGGCTCTACTCGACTGAATCATCCCGCCGCCCTGCAGAGTGAACTCATTTGTCATGACAGCAATTTCCAAAACTGCGTGGTTGATATACTGAAATACAGGAGAGGTCTCAGAACACATTTTGTGGAAGACATTCATCATTCTTTACCGCTGGGGGTGTGAGAATGATGGATGAAAAACTGCAGGAATGATGGATATAGGTTTGTTCACACGGAAGAAATGTTTTTGTCAACCAAATACTTCCAGGACAAGTTCTAACCTGCATGAATGTCCTACTTATCACACATCTGATTTATATGACTTATCAGACTTTCACTGAAGGCAACTCTGACATCCCTTAGCAGCCGTAGCCACTCGACACCTACTGCTGATCAGCTGATTGATGCTCATTACCAGTGGATGTGGTGCGGGTCTGATCACAGATAACAGGCCAAGGCGAAGGAAGCAGAGGACCTGACAACAACCTATTTCTAAAAGTCAGTGAGATGAAAGAGGTGATAATGGACTTTTGGAAGTAGCAGGGAAATAACTAAGTCCCCTTAACATCAACGGATCTTCTGTAGCGAGGGTGGACAGCTTCAAGTACATTTGTTCATTACTGAGGGTCTGACCTGGGGCTGCACGCTGACTCAGCAGTGAAGGAGGAAAGACAGAGACTGTTTCACTTCACACACTTGAAGAAATTACATGTGTCCTTTCAAACTCTGAAGAATTTTCACTCCTGTACCACTCGGGGAACATCACTGCCTGGTAATAGCAGGACTGTGAGGCCCCGTAAAGAGTGGTTCGTTCAGCTGAACACACAATAGGTGCTGCTTTACTCTGCTTTAAGGACATTTACATCAGTTGCTGCAGGAATAAGGCAAAGAGACTCTTTAGGGATCACAAACACCTGAGTAACGGCCTTTTCTACCTTCAGGATATTATATACCAGGCCAGCACTGAGAGCTTCTACCCTCAAGAAGGATCCTGAATGAGGTCACTGCCTTAAGACTCTGTGACCTTTCAATAATTCTGCAGTTTCTGAACATTTAGCTATTTTCAGAAACACGTACAGTACGTCCCATTAGTTCCGGCTGCAGGCTTGAACGAACTGAGCTTGGATTAGACTTGTGTTGATTTAGCACCTTATGCAACAGTAATCAGGAGTTTTGTTCCATTCAACCGATTTCAACAGTAGTTCACAAATCAGAGCTTAAAACTGTAACCGAGTTGATGTTAAATGTGTTCAGTGTGCGTATGTTAGTTGCTATAATTTCATACAGGTTTTAAATCAAGAGAAACAAAAGTGGTTTCAGCTCAATAACCTAATGAAGCTTTTAAACCAAACTACAGTTTCATATGGAATCATGGAAACCCAAAGTGGTTATTTAAACTCATGTTTCCTTCATGTGAACTCATGTGGAGTTTCTGTCTGTGATTGACAGTAATGTTTTTGCCTTCGCATGTATGTAGATGTTGCGCGCCAAATGTTAGGTTGCTATGGTTACAGTCCCACTAAATGTACTAAAAAATTGAAAGAATTTACTTCAGTTTGTACAAGAACAATACTGAGTCAATTATATCTTCTTTCCAGATAATCAATGTGATAAAGCAAAAATGGATGATGACATTCTTCAGAAAAAAACTTCAAACTGAAGGATAATTAGACAGCTGCCACTGATGTGTTAACTATGTGATACAAGTGTCAAACAAGTGTCAGTCTCCAGCTGCCAGTAACACACAGACTCCATTTCTTTCTCAACAGAAACTCAATTTGAAGCTTGTGTTTGGAATCTTTCTAGAAACTATCTAAATAGCAGGAAAGTACAGGAGCTGCACCTATTAGGCCTACCTACGAGAATTCCCAGGATGCACAGCGGCTGGTGTCGAGTGTTGATATTCGATACCGGTCACCTCAAGTGAAATTCAACGAAGACTTGCCCGGTGAAACAGGAGAAGCTCGGCTAACCTATCAGCTGGCAAACCACCTGTCTGCTGTGCTGCTCTCACATATAATGAAAAAACACCAGACACACCCTGCTTTAACCTGCTGAAATCCAAAAAACCCTGATACCCCTATATTTTATTATATACCCCCTAAAGTATGATGTTAATGTTACATTATTAACATATATATATATATATATATATATATATATATATATATATATATATATATATATACAGTACAGGCCAAAAGTTTGGACACACCTTCTCATTCAATGTGTCTTCTTTATTTTCATGACTATTTACATTGTAGATTCTCACTGAAGGCATCAAAACTATGAATGAACACATGTCTATGGTGTTATGTACTTAACAAAAAAGTGAAATAAGTGAAAACATGTTTTATATTCTAGTTTCTTCAAAATGGTTTTGATGTGTTCAGTGAGAATCTACAATGTAAATAGTGATGAAAATAAAGAAAACACAATGAATGAGAAGGTGTGTCCAAACTTTTGGCCTGTACTTTATATATTCATCAATATGCACATCATCAATACAATAAGAATAAGAATAAGAAAATATTTGAATATAATATCAGTACCATCAGACCATTCAACCATGCAATAACCATGTAATAAAGGATGGGTACCCAGGCTAACTAATGACTATTTGAATATTTTTTTTACATTTGAGCTGTTTGTGTGATTATTTAATTGGGTCCTTTATAATCTCATTTTATAGACTATCTATCTATTCATGTTCTGAAATGGTCCTCAGTGTGATTTCTATGATTTTATGGGCAAATAATTGATCTCTTTGAACTCTCTAATTATTATATTATAAATATAATTATTTCAAGCTTTTTTATCTTGCTTATTTAAGACAGTCTAGTATTTTTTTTAAATAAAGTATTTTATCTGTAGTTAAATCCAATTTTATAGATAGATGTTTTTTTGCAATATTCTAAATATATTTCTTCTGTAACAGCAACATGAAGTGACACTTCTTAACCCTTGTGGTTGTAGAGATATTCCATATTTATTGTCATTTCAAGTAGAAAAAACAAAAAATAAGCCCAGGGCTTAAGTGGCTTAACCATAAGTACTCAATACAATTCAATATTCATTTCAGTTTCTTTTAAAAATCGATTTAACTTTTTTTGTTTTAATTGTCACAATGTTTTTTTGTAAATAAATAAATAAAAAAATGATGAGCATTTCCTCTGCTGCACATTAGTATCCATGTTTTCCTCAAGGACACAGCAGTCAACAGAGCTGTTGAATGACAAGTGTTAGATATTGTTGTCATGTATGTGGTTTGGATTCTGGGTGAACTTGCCTCAAGCATCTTGCTGTGTCAGCGTCTTAGAATAAGGCTGCAGAATATAAGTGTCTCAGATACACCATGTTGCTGCTATCAGTTACCACATGTTTGTTTAGTTTTTAGATTATAACAATCATATTTGTCAGGTCCAACAACTAAACATCCTTTAGGGTTCTGATAGATAGATTATAGAGTAGAATATATATTTATTCTCCACCAGGGTAGAAAGCTGTCTCCAGCTCATCAAAACGGGACATCTGCTTCTTACAAGAAAGAAGCAGTCAGGATGAAGTTGTTGTAAAGAGCTATAAAATATTTTCTTCAGTGGCTTAAAGGATTAGAGAGGACAGAATAGGGGAAAAAAGATATTTTTCAAGACCCAAAGGACCCCTAATTCTGCTCTCACCACTTATAAAAGCCATGCATGAAAAAAAGTCCTTATCTGCTGACAGCAGAATGGCAGAAAGGCAAAGTAAATGTCAAGCTGGCAAAGAAAATAGTTTCCTGCACCTAAAGAGGCAGATATTGTTCTCAAGAAGCCAAAATGGAGCTAAAGATTCCTGTTATAAATTTATTGTGTTTTATATACAGTAGAATATATATATATATATATATATATATATATATATATATATATATATATATATATATATATATATATATATATATATATATATATATATATATATATATATATTCACAAATCGGTTAAAAAACTGTTGCTATTATGCAGTTATTAGGCTCCTCCTACTCAGATTCCCAGAATGCACAGCAGCCAGTGTCGAGTGTTGATACGCGATATCTGCCACCTCAAGTAAACTTTAACCACCACACACAGCTCTGCCTCTGAAAACAGTTTGAGTTACATCCACAACGTGATCCTGGTGTTATTGTTGGAGGCTGTGGTAGCATGAACCCTGATTCGCTCCCATGCATCCAGTGGACATGATGTTCACTGTTCAGTCATGCGTATTAATCTCTGCTGGTTTCATGTTAGAGAAGTTTGGATTATTTTAAAATGTGCTACAGCTATAATGTTAAATGTATGTTAAAATTGCTAAAGGCTTTAAAGGCTTTTTTTCCCCATATTGTATCACTGCAGAATCTTCACCTTCTCACAACAATGTTTTACAAAACTGATAAATGCTTCTCTGCTTGTTAAGAATGATTAAGATAGATTCACTTCTAAAATGTTTATTCTAATTTAAACACAACCAGTTAAACATTCTGGACTCCTAGTTAAATGTCATCGGCTGTTTGCTATTAATCTCAATCTAGTATAATTTTACAGCATTCAGATGATTTATTATTTTAACAGCGATATTGAGATACATCCAAGTCAGTTAAAGATTAATGAAGTCTCATTGTTTGGCATTATTTTTCTCTCGTGAAATAGGAGGTTATTCTAACTCCCTTTTAATCTGTGTCAACACACAGACACACTGAGCATGAACCTTTAATGGCAGCAGGCCAAAACTAAACAGGCCTGACCTACACACACACGCACACACACACACACACACACACACAAACACACACACACACACACACACACACACACACATCATTTTCCTGGAAGAGAATGAAAGAGTTTCATGGGAAACAGCACAGATCACACACACATACACAGCACTGCTCTACATCACATGGCTACTTCACTGCTGTTAAAACTACAGGATACTTACCTACCAGTAATCTATAGCCAATATCCTACTGTTATAACAGCCTACTGCTGTTACCTCCACTGCTGCAGGACATCAGCATTTGGACATTGTGAGCATATTATACTGTGAACCCCACATGGTTTATTGTTATCACTGTTGATAGCGCCACTCTGAAGGAAAAATGATCAGTGGATTGATCATATATACTCATCATAGCAAGTATAGCCCTAATTGATGAAGTATATTTAGTGTGATAAAATTCTTCAGTCATGAGTCTCCTGTGAGACTGAAACCTGTTTTTCTTTAAATCAGGTCGTCTTTTAATAGTTTTCTGCCTACTCAAAACCAATACACCTTTCTGAAGAGATCATTAGTGGCCATGTGCATTATTGGCCTATTACTAATCCATAAATCAATCAAGGACAGTCTACAGTGAATATCCTGACCCCTGAATGGAGTCGTTCACCACTGACAAAAATATATTATTTAAAGCAGCAGTAGCAGTCATTGTGTCTCAGCAGGAACAGATCACTGGTTAAAGGGAAGAGTTATAAATACTATTAAATTCAGATTCAGCTGACATGTTCCCCTATTGCAGGGGTAGGCCAACCTGTCCTAGACCTAGACAGCTGCTGTGGGTGCAGGCTTTTGTTCCTATCAAGCAGTAACACACCCAGTTCTAGTAATGAAGGTCCTTAACGAGGTCTCTAGAGGTTGATTAGTAGAATGAGGTGTGTAACTGCTTGGTTGGAACAAAGCCTGCACCCACAGCGGCTCTCCAGGACCAGGGTTCCCAATTACAATGTGGCACTAACTCTTAATTCTTCACCTGCCCACTAGTTGTCCCCAGTGTGTTTCCATCCTAACATGTTACCTGATCAGTCACCTGTCTCCACACCTGCCATATACTTATCATGTCATCAGCCTGTGTAAACGCCCCCAGCTCATGTTCATCACTGTTTACGTTGCTGTAAAACTTCGGTCTTTGTTCAAAACTCTTCTTTGTTTTGCTTTCGATTTCTATCTGCTTTGTTATCCCACTCTGAAACCACTCTTCCATTTTTCCATGTTGTTTGATTCAATTAGCGTGATCTGATTGGATCCATTTATTTAAGTCAATGATTCTAGCCTTCACCGATCAATAATAATGTTACTCATCCTCTGGACTAAAGCAATTTAGAAGCTTTTAGTGGCAAATAACCAAAGATACAATGCAAACACCAGCAACAAAACAGACTTGAAATTCATAGATCCCCATCAAGGACTCATGCAAGAGGCAACCATCACGGTCAATAGATTGATAAAATATGACAAGAGAAATGAATGAATGAGAGGAAAAGGATGAAAGGCAATTTTAGTCAATTATCCAGGATGTAACACACCAAATAAGACAATATGTCTATACATTAGCATAATAACTAATGGGAGAGCAGTCAGCAGGGGAGAGAGTCATAGTAATGAAATAAATGTCACATTTCTACTGTATACCAACTGAGCTCCACCGCTGTTTATCTGTTCAAATATCAGATCTGTGATTGTAGATTTCTGTTATTTCTGAAGAGCATGCAAGTGCGGTGGAGCATTTGGACAATTAGCCATTTATTGCATAAAATATTACCATATTTATTCATCTTCTATACCCACTTATTCCTCATTAGGGTCAGGTGAAATGCAGGGATATACCACAGATGGTCGCCAGCCTATCGTGGGGCACACACACTATTCACTCACACCATAGGTGTGAGACCTATGGATAATTTAGAGTCTCCCTTTATCCTCAGCATGTTTCACACTCCACACAGAAAGGTCCCAGACCCAGGACCAAGGCAGTCTTGTCCCTGTGACCTTCTTGCTGTGAGGCAACAGCACTAACCCCTGCGCCACCCCTTATTAGCATATTAGAAAAAAATATATTTTTTTTACAATTTAATTAATTATAAAAAAAATAAATAAATACTACTAATAATAATTAAAGTTTACTACACCCATATGGTGAGTTCAATATTTTATTTTTTGAAAATTTTCCAAAATTCTGAATAAAAGACAACCTTCGTGAAACAATGATGCTCACATATCAAATGTCCATGAGCAAACAGGATATCCTGGTCATGTACCTCATAAATTGTATGTCCTTCAAAATAAAGTCCCCTTTTCAAACCTAACTGTACAAACATAGATTTTATATCACAGCTTTTTAGGAAAATTAAGACAAATTATTTGTTGCCATGTGCCAACATTATGCAATAGAGGGTTAACAAATAACTGCAGGTTAAAAGCATAACCCTTACTATTTTATTACATATTGAATATTTAACAATGAAAGTTCATGGTCAATTCAGACATTCAAAACATGAAAAATCCTAGCTATTAGTATCTTCTTTTTAGCTCAAAAATGACATGTGAATTCAACATTCACCATCCCATAAACCAGCAAAACTACCAACGAACAGTCACAATACAGGCTTCACCAGACCGAACAATGTTGATACTAAAACCTCGGAGGAGCCATTCTCCTCCCCCCTCCCTCCATGCACTGTACTTAAATAGAAGAGCATCAGCTGATGCATGATGAATCCTCGCTGCGAAAACAGTCACCTTAAAACAGACACAGTGGGCTTTGTCAAAGAGAAGCAGATCATATGACGTCTTTGTCTCTCCGTCGCCTTTCTCTGTCTCTCTCTCTCTATCCATCCATCTTTCACCTCTAGGGCGGGTAAACAGTTGTGTTGGTGTCTCTCCATAATACAAAATGTTTCCTCTTCCAGAAAGTGTGAACATTTCATTTAACTTTATTCCAGTTTTATTCTGTGTTCGTAGATAGGAAACAAAGCAGAAATGTGCAATTAGACATTGCCAAAGTCCTGAAGAACAGCTGTACAGCCCAATACTGAATTATTCTACCATATATTATGTTATACTTACATTACAGTACACACAGTGCCACACTGCTCTGATATTAGTTGAAAAAGCCTTGAAGAACCTTTCCACAGTAAATATGAGTCATACAAAACCGCAAAAATCCTTATTCTCGACAAACTAAGCTCTTTCCTGAAACTGTGGCCAGTAGTTTAGCTGTGGACATCATTCAAGGCCTGAATGATGGTAAAGTGAGGTCAGTATGTAGTGGAGCGATTATCTGTTCTCAAAACAGAGAGTGCTGGTAGGTCATTTTAGAACTCCAGGACTATTTATAGGCTATTAATTCCCCCCAAATGGCATAATAAAGTACAAATAGACAGGCGCAACTATCTGCCGTTAAGGAATGAAAAACGGCTGCCAAGTTACAGCTCAGAGATGCTTTAAAGGTCATCGAATGTGAGATTTTAAGATCTTTGTGATTATAGGAAATTCTAGGTGTTATATCAGTACTATTCCATGTTTCAAAATTCTGCAGAAACACACAGTCTGTGTTCAGAAACTGTGCCTTAAAACCAGCGGTCGAGACATCCTTGAAGTTGTAATGTCCCCATTCAGTCATTCAAATCAGCCAATCAGAAGAGAGGCTTATTAATATTAATGACCAAACACAAACAGGCCAGTTCTTTCTAGATCTGCATAGAGAATCTTGACAGAGGAGATGATAAATGCAACTGAGATGATTTTTGGTTCTTAAAACCACAAATATATCTTGTTAGAGATATCACAATATCAAATAAACTCAGAAAAATTAGGACACGGGTCCTTTAAATAAATAAAGTGACCAAACAGTGTTCCATGCAACATAAACAATATTTTTTTAATTCTACAATGACTCATTGAACCCTGTAATCCTTTTTATGTGAGACAACTTGTCCAAGCGAGATATAATAATCCTCTAAGCAGCTTGTAAGGCTCTGACCAACCTGAGGCAGGGTTCTCTGAGCACATCTTCATACAACTTCACTATCTTCTAATAGCTGTAAAATGCAAAATGGACTCTTAGTGATTCAGATCGCTGGAGGAGGAACCTGGGGCTCATATGTGCATGATAAGTGAAGGTTAAAAACTAGAAAAAACACAATACATCTTCCTACAAACTGCTTTATTCTTATCATATAAAATGTCATGTCTATGTATTGTACATGTATGTGGTAGCTTCTCAAATACAAAGTTTGGATGTGTTTCTCTGTTTTATATTGCTGTAAATTACATGTTTGAGTTTTAGACTAAAAACAACAATATGAAGACATCAAAATGAATGTTTTTCACTGTTTTTTTGAGGATTTTATGAACATTTAATCAGATAATTGAAAAACAACCCTGTGGGCTCACTGAGGATCATCCTCCTGCTGTCGCTTTTGGCGCCGAACAACCCGGCTGCCACTAACGGATTTGAAAGCAGGCGATCGGTTCCTGCTGAATACGATTCTAACGGGGTAGAAATCGAGTGTTAACGTGCAAAGTCTATGCCTTTCAATCAAGAACCAATCATGTGTCTTGAACGCAGCTCGTCATAATCCAAATTGAGGCATTAATTGTTGGCAAACGCTCATCCCTGGAGGCTTCTCCTATCTGCTCCCACACAGCTGCCTCCGTGGGGCTTTTCCTTGAAAAGGGGCGAGGGGGTGCTTTTTCTGATGGTGCAGATCGGAACGAAGCCCACTAATCTCCGCCATACTGTCTGTGAACTCATAACAGAGCCACCCCATTAGACACGCTCCGCTCTCAATCACGGCAGCGCTGGAGCAGACGGCCTCGCAGCACGAGTCGTCTTTATCTCCTCCAGGAAGCACAGGTCGGCTGTCACTCATCCTGTTTTCAGCGCCGCCTGTTTCGTTGTGTGTAAACAAAGCAGCTGGCTGCAGTCACATAATACACATAATACATGCGTCTTATTAAACTGATGCTCTGATGGTCCAAAGGTTTTGTTTTTTTTAGGTGAGCAATCAACACTTTCACTTCACTATATTTCCTCCTGCCAGAGATACCAGAACTGTAACAACATAACCACCCACTGTAATAGATGGGACTCTGGTTTATAGTATCCACAGATGGCATGAACTCATCAAATTAACACATTTATACAAGAGGAAATGGCATCACCCATCAATGAACAGAAGGTCTCCCACCATGCTGACAAACGGATGTTGTTGTTTTTGTATTTAAAACAGCAAAGTGCATCAACTGCCATGACTCCTTTTTCATGTCAAGGACCCTTAAACTGACACAAATTAGACCATGGACCCCCATTTGATAAGTTTTTGTCCCAGGTTCCCCCCTGGAACCACCTGGGGATCCATGGACCCCACTTTGAGAACCGCTGTAATATTCTACCAGGGGTTCATTTCTTCTTCTACTATTAATAATAATTAAATATAATAATAAGAAGAATGTTTGTAGAACTTTAAAAAAAAAATGGCTGTAAAAACTGTCACGGTCTTATCCAGAGATATACATTAGAAAGGCAACCAACTCGAACATCCTCACCCGGCAGCCATCTTGCCACAGGCAAACAGTCTGACCTGATGTATTTAACATAAACCATGAAATGGATTTACACATGGTTTGGTTTCTTACGAATGTTATCAACGTGGCTATAATTATATAACTATATAATATTTATACATAAAAAGTTATAGGTTTGCAGTGTCATAACTACATCTCTGACATTTATAACAAAGCAAACCCTTTGAAATTCTGTTGAAAATTAAGCAAGTTTTGGTCATTTAAAAGAGCTGCGTGTGCCAAGATGGCCGACAGTGAGGACGTTGGACTCCATTGGCCGTCAGCAAGGATGAAACATCTAGCCTTTCTTATGTATCTCTATGGTCTTATCCAGTTTTCTTGTATTTTAGTCGTTTTTTTCTGTGTTCACTTCCTGTTTTATTTTGAAATAGTTTCTCCTTGTGTTTCTGCCCCATTTTACTTGGTTAATTGTCTGAAGTGTTTCACCTGTGTTGTTTCCCACTTGCCTATTGTTTAGTGAGAAGTTCTTTGTGTATTAAGTTGTGTTTTGAGTTCAGTCTCTGTGCCACCAGTGTGGTTCCTGTCAGTCCTGATCATGATGTCACTTCCTGTGTCTCGGTTTGTACAAGCTTCATAAATACATACTGCACATTTATCATGGCTGCTTCTCTGCTTATGGGTCCACCTGCTCCATTTAACTGTGATTAAAAATACAAAAGAATTAATAGATCACTCAGAACCCAATAAATATTCATATAATAATATTGAGAAGTTGATCCAAATTGCAAATATCTGTCTTTCTTCAGACTGACTGTGTGATTATGTGGTTGTGTACATCAGAGATGAAGCTGCCAGCACTGAAGTCTGAAACCTGAGACATGACAGGTCGATATGCTGCTACCGTTTAAAAATATGGCTTCAGTTATTGTAGGTCTGATATGACAGAAGGTGAATTTATGTCAAACATCATTTTCAATCAAAAAAGTCTGCACAATCTCTAAAAGATAAAAAAAAAATAGATCTTGTACAGTTTCTGAGAAAATCCATTTCTATGTCATGGTTCTAGCTGTTGGCTGAGAATAGGCGACCCATTCACTAGACACTTTTCCAGTGTGAATGGGTCAATTGTAATGCATATTAGCATGTGTCAATGGAGGGGGCTGCGCTCCATAGTTGCAGCTTCTCTCATGCACAGGCCGAAAACAAAGAGCAGCACAAAGGCGTCTGCCTTCATCAACAGTATGTTGCCTGTAAAGCTCCAATATTTCTCTGCAGGACACATGGGAGAGAACATGCACACACATGACTCCTGCATGTGTTCAGCCGCGCCAACGGATCATGGATCCAACCCTATCACTCTATAATACTCAGGAGATGAACTGAGACAGGAGCTTTTTCTCCAGAAAAGCTGTAGATTTGATTTTAAAAAGTGTCAGTAATATCTTATTTTCGAGGCTTTAGTCACAGAATCTAGGCTAAATCTTTCCCCCTAATCATGATCTTAGAATCTCTAATATTACAATGATCTAAGCATGTCAAATCCGGCAGTTATTACAATCCTCACACTAAAACTCTTCTGTTTGATACTACTGTGTAATTAGATACTTACACAAATCAATACAATTATTCGCCTATAATATTCCTGTAATATTTTGTTGTCCCTAATATTGTTTCTAAGTAATCTTTATTTTAATTGTTATATTGTTTCCTAGTCATTATAACATACCTACTATACTTCTATAAGCAGAGAACACGATTCTATGACCTAATGCTATTATTTGTTACTAAGCCCCACATGTGTTATGGATAATGGCTCTGCTGGATACCGGCTGTGTTTATTTAATGTTTGTTGGTTTGTTTGTTTGCTTTTTACCGTCGACGTTCTCCCTGTCGCTGATGTGCTGCAGGTTGCATCCCGTCTCCTCCCTGCTCAGCTCCGACTCCTGGTGGTACGACTCCAGCCTGGAGTGCGCATTTCTGCGGATCTTCGGGCTGGCGGACACGCAGCAAGAGGTCGTGCTCCCCATCTTTCCCCTTTATCCACCCCCGGAGGTTAGAGGCCTTTTTCTGCACTATATCCTTCTTTTTGCCGAAAACAGAGCTGAAACGACGGGTCACCGACCCCACCGAGTCCAGCCGGTCACCATGGAGCACCAGAGCGCGTAGGGTGCATCCGTACAGCGGCGCCCATGGATCCTGTCAAACCGTCGGTGTCCGCTGTCACGGCTGGATAAAACACGTCCCTCGTTCCGCCGGCGGTAGCAGAGGATCGCAGCCTGCCGCCGCTAGCTCCGGCATCGTGGAAGCATCCCGCGTCCGGGCAAAGATAAGCGGAGACGGTCGCTGGAGCGGCGGGAGGATCGGTGCTGTGTTCGCTGCTGCTGCTGCTGCTGCTGCTGTCAGGGTAGAGACCGACAGCAAACAGGCTGCAAATCCCCACAAACGGTTCCGGTTCAAGTGGGTGGATACAAACCAGAGAAGAGCGAGAGATGGAGCCAGAGGCGCAGCAGCTGATCTCATGATCTATAGGTGATAACGCTGCTGGTAGTTTTAGGTTCTTTAAAGCGGTTAATCTGGCGATGGGTTAATGATTTGGCAGCATAGTATGTTGTTTTTTGTTTGAAATAATGCAAATTATAGTATTGTGTATCACAGTGCATGTGTGTATGTATGTTAATTTAAAGAATGAGATGTCTTCACATGAAGAAACATGCAGGGGTATAAATGAATAAATAATATGTATAAATAAATTATACAATAAAATACAATAGCAGCGGTTCTCAAAGCGCATGTATGTGTGTGTGTGTGTGTGTGTGTGTGTGTGTGTGTATGTGTGTAAAATGTGCAAAACATATAATTTAATAATAATAATAATAATACATTTAATTTAATGGAAAATGATGTAAATATGTGCATATGTGCATTTACTGTTAATTTATGTTCATTTTTTAAGTTTTGTTTGAGGCAGTTTCACTCGTAAATAAAATCAAGATGGGTTCTGTGGTTTAATTTTTGTGAGTTTAAGGGTCCTTTACATGAAAAGGTTTGAGCATCACTGAATATTTATATCATACAATTATACAAATGAAATTTTATTTTGAACATTTTTTACTTTGAACAGATTAAAAGTGGGCGACACGGTGGGGCAGGGGTTAGCGTTGTTGCCTCACAGCAAGAAGGTCACAGGTTCAAGACCTCCTGCGTCTGGGACCTTTCTGTGTGGAGTTTGCATGTTCTTCCTGTGTCTGCGTGGGTTTTAACCAGGTACTCCGGCTTCCTCCCACAGTCCAAAAACATGCTCAGGTTAATTGGCGACTCTAAATTGCCTGTAGGTGTGAGTGAATGGTGTGTGTGTCCCACGATTGGACCATCTGGGGTGTATCCCTGCCTCTCGCCGTAATGCACTGGGATTAGCTCCAGCAGACCCCTGCGACCCTAATGAGGAATAAGCAGGTATAGAAAATGAGATATTGAAAACTACATGAAAAGGAGGTAGAAGTAAACACTTATTTATTCCTCCAAATTCTCTCTCTCTCTCTCTCTCTCTCTCTCTCTCTCTCTCTCTCTATATATATATATATATATATATATATATATATATATATATATATATATATATATATATATATATATATATATATATATATATATATATATATACATATATACACAAGTATAAACACTGATTTATCCATGTTGTGATTGTTGTTTCTTATCAGTAGTCTTGTAATCTATCTAATCTGCACAGACAGTAATTGCATGACCAAAAGCTGCAAAACACTCAAATATTTCAAGAAACAAAGCAGATCGACCTCCTGAGGCCAGATAAACAAAGAGTGTACACAAAAGCAAACTCACGTAATCTGGAATTTATGAGTAAAACTCCCAACATGCACAGTTGCAACAAGCTCAACAGTGCAACACGTATTATTCAGCCATGTCTTGTATAATGTGTACATGATCCACTGAAAACTCTGAGAGTCCTTCATGTTTTCTATTATTAAAAAACTAACATACCGACCATGATGAACAGTAATTTCATGGAGAAATAATAATAATAATATTATTTTGAACCACATAAAAGTGAAAATGGTGACATCTCCTGGCCAACCCTGTGAGGGATTATTAGACGAGTAACGTTACACTCCTATTACCTGTCGGACAATTTTATTAAAACAAAAGGATCAAAATCGATGCAATACCAGGAATAGATTATTTTAATTTCATTTTCTTCCCTCTCAAAAACTGCAGCGTACATTACCCACAATGCAACTCAATTCCATTCACTTTGCTGTTATGATTTGTTATGTTAGTAAGCTAATAGTTTTGAATGGCTAGTGCCTCAAGCAGGGATGTGAATTGGGCCAAAAAGGTCAGGTTACATCACTTCTGTATAAATCCACACCCATAATTGTTTTGTTTTTTTTATTGTAGTCTTCAGTCCTAATTTCTTATCAGACGTCACACAGCTCGATCTGGAGCCACAGAAAACTTTGAGTTCCCCTTTATGTTTAACACCTCATCGCCAAGTCATGGTATGTGTTTATTAAATCAGCCATGATACAGGTACATTTTATTAAACCTTGGCCTGCACCAGATAAACATGACAATGCATTTATTCATCACTTTGTTAATATTACAAACATGTGGCTCCTTCAATTATCACTTTTTCTTCCAAACTTTCCACTGTTGCTGTCAGTCTGCTGACTTTTCCCTCTCTCACATACCTTCCACTTAGTGAATGTGCTTAATTGTATCATGTGGACACACACATAGAGTAATGAAGACAATCCCAGAACATGTGGAGGAGGCAGATGCACATGTAGTGAAAAGTGGGTTTATCAGCACAGTAATGTGGCCTGTATCTAGTGATCAGTTTATAACTGGTATCTTGTGTCTTTATTTGAGCTCTGGAAGATGTGGAGTTAGCTTTCTTTGACATAAATGGAAGTTTGTGTTGCAGTGGTGTGAGTTGACCAGTAGAGGTCCTCTTTGACCACCACAGTGCAGCAACATCTATGTTGTCAAGGTACTGTGGGCTTCATTACGCTGCCTGTAGGCGGATAGTCTCTAGGTGGAAATTTCCACTCTAGCCACACTGGATCAAAGGCCACGAAGATTTTTAAAAGACAACCAAATGAAATATTGAAGAGACTCCTATGCTGCTTGTCTGCTTATGACAAAAAACAAACTAAAGAGGTTTAAGAGTTGATTCAAACTGGACTTCACACTGATTTGGTTGGTTAGGTTGTTGAATTAAAAAAAACAACTCAGACCATTATGAATGTCGGTTGAAACTAGAAATGTATGTCACATTTGAAGAGAAAGAGAATGCTGAAAAGATAAGGATGCTGCAGTGCTGGGGAGGTTTACTTTTCATAAACAGCAGTTTCAAGGTTTCCCTCAGGAGTGTGTGTGTGTGTGTGTGTGTGTGTGTGTGTGTGTGTGTGTGTGTGTGTGTGTGTGTGCTCTGCTGTGCATGTGTGTGTGATTGTGGCCTGTTTATGAGTGTTGTCAT
The DNA here is from genome assembly GCA_030544235.1 of Lepturacanthus savala. Taxonomy (NCBI): domain Eukaryota; kingdom Metazoa; phylum Chordata; class Actinopteri; order Scombriformes; family Trichiuridae; genus Lepturacanthus; species Lepturacanthus savala. Next base: position 4,317,686 of record CM060461.1, read on the forward strand.
TTTTGAGAGAGAAAAGTTTCCATGTGGGCGTTTCTCATAGTTTAATAACATATTTAATTTCTGTTTATGTGCACGAATGAGACACAACACTTAATCCCCATTGAATCATTGTTCCTGCTTTTATCACCATTCAAGGCCAGTGCCGTAGACAGAGGTTGCTATAGAAACAAGTCATTTCCAAGCATCCTTGTTTAAAAACTAATTTATTTTTTAGCGTCTGCTGAAATTTTAATTGGCTTAAAAAGCCTTTGAATTTTAATAATTGCTAAATTTGATAAATCTAGCAGGAAAATGGACTGATATGAAGTGATGCTCTGTGGTGTTAATAAGCGTGTATTAACACTGAGTTAAATGAACACACATCTGCCATGTTAACACTCATTCAATTATCCTGTTCGGTGATGTGTAAGGCAAACATCTGATCATATTTAGAGGACTAAAACTAACCTACACTGAAAATATAAAAATACCTTTAGGAACATACAAAAATAACAATAGAATTCACAAACCATATAAAGCCTCTATTCAGCGAGCAACTTTTCGATCCTACTCATCCTCTCCTTCAGGGTTACAGTTTAATGTGAGTAGGGTCTTGCCATCCATTGGCTGAGAAGACTAATCAGCCAAGTTATATCAATTTAGTTTAGAACCTTCACAATTAACAAGCCAGATGCAAGAACTTGAATCAGTCAATGCCAGATCAGTCACAATAAATTGGAAATTATTTAACCGGTGTAATTAATATACCAAACAAATATAGAAATATGCTAAATTCTTTCAATATATTAATAGATTCAAAACAGACAAATTAAAAAAATCAATATATGAACAATCCAAATAAGTGTATGAGAGAGAGGGGGAAACGTAGCCTCTATGAATAAGATACTGACCCTAAAATAGTATCAAGAGCAAGATGAGAACAGAGTGGATGAGCACGTTCTACCTTTTCAATAAACCAGAGGAAGCCCTGACAACCAAACCTCAGCCACTGCACTGTTGAAAGTGGATGGAGTGAGAGCTGAGAGGTATTTTGCTCTAAAAGCAGAATATCGAAGTAGGGACATGTTCTGGTGGCCATTAAATCACATTTTTTATTTTAGTATCAATCAATTTACCCAGATAATATCTTCATAAATAGGCTCTATGGTCCCAAACAGCAACCCTCATCTCAGTTTATGATACTGTTCGAGCGGGAATGAAGTTGAAAGTCTAACAGCTCTCAGCCACACATCTTTAATACCATAAACCTGAATACATAAAAGCTGTTATTATCATATTCACGTACAAATTAACACTTGAATACAGAGTCTGATTCAGGTACCACTTGTGTGATTTAATTACAGTGACCACAAATTACAGAAAATGAAATCTACTTGTCATCAGGGACATTAAAGTGTCTCATTAAAGACACTTCATTGAGTTACAGTTCAGTACGCTTCCAGAGGGTTGTACGCTCATGACAGAATGGTTTACACGGCTGCCACTGGCAACACATGGCTGCACAGTACAAGTAGGAACAGCTAAAGGTATGCAGGAGCAGTGCTGTATGCTTTGGCCTTGACGTCAGCTGGGAGCGTAGCGTGAATTGTGGCCGTGGCCTTAGTTTGAGCGTATTAAATGTTTACTGTGGTTTCATAAGAGCTAAGAAAGAAAGAAAGAATATAGAAAGATAGAAATTATATATATATATATATATATATATATATATATATATACTACAGTCCAAGAGTTTAGACCACACATTTTTACATTTTTATTGAAATTTAAGCAGTTAAGTTTAATTCCAATGAATACATTATTGATTTATTAAACCCCTATATATATATATAGTACTGTGTATATGACAGGAGAGAGTGTATTAATACTGTCCCCTGTTTGAAAAACACTCAATCTACAGAGAAACATACACAGCCTGTATTCAGAAACTGTGCCTTAAAACAAGCAGTCATGTACATGAAGTTATGATGTCACTACTATACAGTCACCACCCGTACCCCCATTCACAGCCATTAAAATCACCCAATCAGAGGAGAGGCTCAGAAAGAAATTTGAAAACTATATTGAGCTTTGGTCTCCTAAATCTTGTTAGGGATGTAAAAATTACAAATAAAAAACAGGAAAGTGTAGAATATGGGACATTTAAATGGTACAAAAATAATCAGTTAACTACCCAACGACCCAAAAAAGAGAGATATCAATTTTCAGGAATCAAGTAATAGTTAACAACTTAGACATACAGCATTTCTGCAGTAATGGACTGACGTGCGGAAAGTAGATCCAAACAAGTTTCTCTGGTTAATTAACCCCCGTCTGTATATCAGCATGGATGAAGCCTGATGTCTGGGTCTTTTCTAGGACTAGAGCTCTAGAGCTAAGCAGAACCCCATGATCTAGACCTAGTTAGTCAGGAGTTCATCCTACAGCAAGATAATCCACATCGTACCTCTGGGCTGTCACATCATCATCTGTCATATGACACATTAAAATATGCAAATTTTAATAAAAACTGAAAAATCAAGGTTTTCTAAAACTTTTGACTGGTAGTGTATATAATAGGCCATTAGGAAAAATGGGCAAAAAAGTGGTTGGTGAGACAATACTTCTAATCTAGACTGAACCAGAAATGTGCATGGTAAGTAGCCTGACGTGAAATCTAACTAAAATATTATAAGGATGAAAAATCTACTAAACAAACCTGTGCATACAATCCATGCATATCCCTCTTGATGGCAACCAACAGAAATAATTATGTTTCTGTGGTATATTAACATAATTTTTGGAAAAGAGATGTTTATCTTAGTGGCCCAATTTACCCTAACCCCCGAAGCTAAAATGGACCACCTGGTTCCCATATTCACTTTTATTGGGTTTAATTTGTACTCACTCAAGCTCTCTCATTTGAAGGGGGGGGGGGTGTATAAGTGTGACATCACAACTTCATGGATGTCCAGCTTGTTTTAATGCACAGTTTCTGTGTATTTCTCTGTAGATTGATCATTTTGAAACATGGGACAGTACAAAAGCCAAGACCATCTTATAATCAATAAGCAATTAAAATCACACTTTTTACTTTAAAAGTTCTGTGCTAAGGATTAACTGCAGGGAAATGTAAAGCTGACAGTAAAGTTAGTTTTTTTTATTACCCAAAAGTACTAAAAACAGCTCTATATTGGAGAACATTCTTTCCGATCTAATTGGAACTTTTTTTTTTTCAGTAATTTCTTTTTAAAACAATGAAGTAAATGTTTCACTACATTTAGTGACAAAAATGGCAATTATTAATGAAAGAAATCTATCTTGAATGTCGAAGAGAAGGAAGTTAGATGAGTGAACAATAAGCAAAGTGACAATCCATGTTACATTTGAACATTTTATTAGATAAACAAAAATATTTTTTGGTTTGTACAATTTCAAACAAGGGAATACACAGAAACGGGGGAACACCTGGCAAAAGATGGAGCCAAACAGCAAACTCTATGTGCAGAGAAACTCAGCTGATATCATGAAACCCTGAATTTGATTATCACCTGTTTTCTTATAGAATTGAATAGTCGGGGCATCCTCTGGGAATACAAACCCTGACAGGTTTTGGCTGGTACACATCAAGGCTGGCACATGATGACTCACTGCCACCGCGCAACTAAAACAGTATTTAAACAACCTAACTGTTATTTAAAGAGCTTTGGCAGCTGAAGGAAATGATCTGTTACATGGAGGAGTGCACTGTCACTTTCTACACACTGAACCTGAAAATATATTCAGTGGAACAAACAGCAGAAACGGAGAAAGCAAGCGAATTTCAATATATATATATTACCAAGAAACACAAACACAAGATGATATATTATAATTAAAATAAAATGTCTTTTTACATTTAAAAAAAAGAGAAAAGAAATTGGCATCACCCTTTAAACAGAGCATTTTTTTTATCCAGCCATAATCAAATACAGTTTTTTTCCACGATGGAGATCCATCATTTAAATAAACTGACACTTGCATGACAGTAAAGCACAACTGTTATTCTTTGCGCTATGATGAGTCATCCTAACATGTTTGTTTATAAAACTGTGGTTTTTCAGGATAAAAGTAATGTTCAACATGTCGAATGATTTAACATTTGCTGACATTTTTGCAGAATATATACGATTTGAGGAACGAATCTCTTCAAGTAAATGTAGAAATTTTATTATCCACACAATTTGGCGCTATGTGCTTTTAATTATAGAGCAGTTTTGCTCTGTCATTTGAGTTCAGTAATGAAATAATATTCTTTTGAACGTTTGCTAAACAGATTCTGATTCAGGTAACACTTCTGAAACATATCCTCAAGTCTTGTGCATTTAAGAAAAAACTAAATGCCATCTTGTGCACTCAAAACACATTCGGACCAAATCAAGAACTTCTATGCAACCTGAAAACAACGTTGATGAAATCCAGGAAATCACTTCACTGACACAATGCAACTCTTGAAAGTGTTTCTCCTTAACTGTGTCTTTGCACGGAGGAATGCATGAAAAACACAAGCATAAATGACATGAACGGCGTTCTCCGGTAAACACGGTTGAGTTTGAGCTTTGTTGCAGCTGGTGATGGATCAGCGGAGCTTGGTGTGCACCTCTTCTGACCTCGGACACTTGCTGGTAGTGAGACCTGGCTGGCTTTTCCACAATCTCTTTTACATGTACGTGAGCGGCACATCTTCAGGAAGCACCTGTATTTCCTCTTCCTGTTCCGCTTTCTACAGCTGGCTCTCATTGGCTGGCTCTGCCCGTGCACGGCAGCAACAGTAAGCATAGTGTGACGCGGCGACTTGAGTCTTCACATGCAAAAGAGCACAAGATAAGAACAAGAGCGACACTGGCAAGCTCAAGCAGGTTTTCGAATTCCCTGGGACACTTTCTGAATTCGGCATAAACCAGGCCTGAGTGAGCAGAGAAACAAAGACAGTCTTTCTTTTTTGTGTTTTTTTTCTTTTTGTTTTGCTGTAGCAGTTTGTGTAAACGGCCCTTTTCTTCAGCTCGTGACCACAAGGCGAACGCCGCTACTCGGCTTTGTGGCAGTAAATGTCCTTCAGTACTTTCAGCTCTTCAATCAGCGTCTTGTTTTGGTTTTCCAACACAGCCACACGGTTTTCCAGACACTTGACGTATTCTTTCTTTTTCCTGCGGCACTCGCGAGCGGCCTCCCTGGAGAGGAAAGAGGAGGGAAATGAGTTTTGAGTCAAAAACGTGATTCCGACTCGGGACAAAAATGCAAGCTATGTACAATCCTAGAGAGCTTGATGTTTTGTTTTTTAAAGCCATCAAAGTTCAGATTTTACCTAAACTACTTCCAGGCTGGCATTAAATGACTGGACATATTCCTCAAACATGAACAATCCAGAGACACACAAACACCATCACATCTTCAAAATCAGCATTTTTTATTTTAATCACAAAAATAGTATCTTATTTTCATAAAAAAAAAAAAAAAACAATTGTAGTTTGTCTTGTTTGGGTATTAATGGGGTCAGTAGTGGCAGATTTCTTAAAGTGAGGTCCAGAATGCAGCTGAGCTCACCTGTTTTTCATCAGCCGGACCTCTCTCTTACGGGTGATCTCTTCAGCGTGGTGTGATGATGGACTCTGCATGGAGCCGGGTGACGCAGCCATCACGATGCTCTGGGCCAGGCCTGAGTTAGGTGACCTCAGCTGGTAGGCAGGTATGTCTCCAGTGGCAGCTGTAGGGACAGCAGAGGACCGTTAAGGTGACTTTGGGAACATTTTTCATCCTGTTTGTTGCCCAGATTTTTGTCTCCTCCTGTGGTGCAGGCTGCACTGCGTGTTCACATTTCTCAGGTTTTTTTGTAGCTGACAAACCTGATGCACCTGTTTTTGTTTTTTTATTGACAAGCTGCAGTTCCTCTAATGGCCACTGGACTCTTACAACCAAGACCCAGAGTCACCACACACATAAACACACACTTGTTAATGTCTCAATACAGTCAGTATCAGGACTATTTTTCTTGTGTGTATTTATTAGTAAATTGTGCATTTATATTAATAAAAAAATCCACATGTATGAGCCACTTCTGCCCTTATATTACTTAATTGTACACATGAATAAGTGATTTATGCTCAGATTAGTGTCAAACGGCTAAAACCTGTAGATTTAGTGGGGTTGGTGACAGGTTAGCAGCTGTGTTTTGATGATGCAGTGCAAATCACGTAAAGTAATGTTTTTGTTTAATTCGATAGCTTGGAAATGTTTAGTGTTCTGTTCCACTGATTCATGTGTGCTTATTATCAATTTCAGAGAATCAATTAATCAATAAGCCTTTGTTCCATTCATCTGTTTATTCTCCAGACTCATGACCGTGGGTAGTTTGACTCCTGTGTGTGAGGTGCTCTTGTGTTTACTGATAAGTGGTGAAATGTTTTTTTTTCTTTCAGTAGAAGTGTGACTGATTCTGTGAAGGAAAAGCAGCAACAGGCTGGATGTGGTTAATGTGTAAGTCACATAATTGATGACTCAACTGTTAACTTGCTGCTCTCTCACCATTTCAGTTTTCACTTCGTTCCAGAGAAGTTTCTACCCCCCCTTACACACACACACACACACACACACACACACACACACACACACACACACACACACACACACACACACACACGGCTCTGTCTCTCATTGTGATTACAGAGTGACTCGGGCTGTGCTGACGTCAGTGTGTGCGTCTCACTCGCCCGTTTTGCATTCTCTCTTCCCTGCCTGGCTTCTGTTCCAGGAAACTGGAGTGACGTCAAACGGACGACTATCTTAACCCCCCACTGTCACCCGCCCCTCCACCCCTCCCCCCTCCCTCCTCCCTCCTTCCCTTTCTGCCTGACAACCACTGGATAGGCTGACTGAACGTAGGACTTTGTGTGTGTATGTTTTTGTATGTGTGCGTGTGTGTGTGTGTGTGTGTGTGTGTGTGTGTATACATACATATACATACAAATAATGGTGGGACACACACTGACAGGAACAGAGTTGAGGAAACCAAATGTTGTTGATTAGTTAAGATCTCTTTTCCTCGTCTTTTTTCACAGAGCTTTTGCTGTGTTGAAATGGGAAGGACACTTGTCACTTCTGTTTCCTCCTTTTGCTTATTTCATAATGCAAGAAGATTAAAGTAAAATCTACAAAATCTACACCACAAAAACTATTTTTTAAACATTATGTGAAACACCAGAAACACTTGAAAACCTCTATGGAAAACATCAGTGACAGCATGAAATGCATACGTTAATATCTCACTGAACGTGACGTAGAGAAAAAACATGTCCAAGAGAAACTGTACCTGACTCAGTTTCATCCCCGGTCACGGCCATCTCTCGTTTCCAATAATCCAGCACCACGGCAGGAAAAAAAAAGCACCTCAGCACTCACTGCGCTCCACTTACTCCTTGATGCTTTACTAGAGCCTCTGTTTCTCTTCCCCTCTCGCTCGCTCTGCACCCGTCAACTTTACAGCCTGATTACAATTACAGGCATTGACATCACAATGACATCACTCCTGCTCGCTGAAGTCAGTAAAATACCCTGGATTACAGTTCCTCCCACCCCCGCCCCCCTTCCCCTCCCTCCCTCCCTCCCTCACCCTCACCCCGCGGATCAGACGCTGAAGCGGAGAAACACAATGTGAGCCGGGCGGGGGAGGGAGGGGGAAGCAGCTAAGGGGGGGGCTGGTAGTGGAGAGGTTGTATTTTTAGCCCTAGTGACGCAACTAGAGAGACGCTCAACAAACAAGAGGATATTGTGTCCCAAGTGGCTGCCGTGCAAACTGTTGAGCACCCTGATTGGAATCACTTTGTGTGTTTGATTGTTAAAAAAGCGTCAGGATAAAGAGGACAAAGATAATTGAGGTTTTACGTTACTTTGTTTAAAGTTATCACAACATATAAATGAGTCTCCGCTAGCCACGCTGCTGACTTCTAATAGCTCAACGGTGATTTAATCATGCTGTAGGATCTGTTAGAATTCAGTTGCTTGATAGGACTTGTTGCTGTAGACCTCAGGACACTGAATTCAACACCTACAGCTACGGGTGAAAAACCTGAAAATGAAACAACAAAAGCTACATTAAAAAGCCCTTCAAATCACTGAAGAAAGCAGTAAATAGTTCTTTTATCTTCCTTTTGGTATAGGGTTGCAAAACTCTGGAATTTTTAAAGTAACCTGTTTTTCATTTCATTTTTTACAACCATACAAGAATTTATATTTGTCAATTGTCAAGTATTTTTAAGACCATTCCAGTTGTGTAGCTAACTATATTTCTGTTCATGCCATTGAATTAGTGTTCTTACAAGCTTTTTTGTTATTTTATTCTACAGAAAAATGCCAAGTTCACTATCTGATGTGTGGAAGGATTTATCACAAGCTAATGTTGAGGAGCAGTATTTGTATATGTGTGAATACTGTGGATGTATGAAGATGTATGTGAAGAATGCTGCGAAGCGGCAAAAACCTCAAGGTTCAAAATACTCAGCAGACAAGAGTTCTACTCCCAGGGAAATTAAATCTGCTGTATCAGAGTCAGATAAATATAAATATTTCCCAAATTCCCCATCATAACAGTATTATTTTGAAATTCAGATAAGGTCACATTTCTAATATGATCGGTCAACGCAAGAGGTAAATGTCAATTAGCAGATTAGTGTTGGCAAAACTCAAACAGGAAAACAACCCTTTAAATCAGTGTATCCGAGGTAGAGGAGTGAATCACGGTTAAGATGTGAGTCAGGATGAACAAGTGTGACGTCATCAGTTTACGTCCTGACTGTCTCTATAGAGATGAACAGACATGATTGATATTGTTTAGAACCTCTCAACCTGTTTTTACTACTGCATACGCTGCTTTTGTGGAGTCTTTTAGTATAGGACATCCTGGAATAGTTTAATACCCTGCCTTTTAAATTGCACCTTTTTCTCTAGCATAAACGCTGTTCTTAAACATCTTCATGGTGAAATTTTTGCACCCTGGTCCTGAGAAATCTCATTTTCTTCTTTATGGAAAAAAGATACAAAATTACATTTGAGTCAAAGTACATTTTCTAGCAGACTTTCTGAGGAAATAAATCAGGTTTTTACTACTTTGTAGACTGAAACACATGTAACGTTGCTGTCAGTAGTTTTCCACTACATTCTGTCTGTACACTTGTAATGCATTATTCCTGCATTCCATGCAGCCAGCAGTTTCCATTCATCTTGTTACTGTGCAGAGATATTGGATCTTTGAGTTATGTAATCTATCAATGTTTGTGCTTGTAGAATTATTTCCAACAAATTACATCCTGGTTCCCTCCATTGGTTTGGATTTGATGTGCTGATGTGCGGCTGGAAAACTCCCAATAACCACAGTATCCTCCAATAATAAGATAATAAGTGGTTTATAGGGAACTCAAACACAGAAAAGGATGACGTGCATTTGGCTTCTCCTCTTCAGTGACTTAGTGTCTTATTGCATCTCATTAGCTTCAGTTGTAAGGTTTTCATAATGTAAATATATGCTGAGCACATACTGCCTGTTGACTGTAACACTTTATTGCCTTGTCTTTCCTCAGGTAGAGGAAATTCCACTCGGTCACATGCTTCCTCGTTCCGCCCGTTTCTGAGACCTGCCGGTTGAACGATGGGTGTGTGCGACTTGTGAGAGTCCAAAGTGCAGCAGCTGATTGCCAAACGAAAGAGGAATAGAAACCAACTTTCACGGATGTGTGGCAGAGCGACAATTGCTGCGTTTAACGCTGTTTAATCTGTGTGGATCTACTGGAGGATCTAGTGACTATTCCCTATGGAAACAGCTACTGTTGTATGGAAAACTCCTGGGATGAAGAGGATTTAGGAAGTGCAGATGGAGCTTTACACCAAGGCCTGTCGTCCTGCTGAAAAACACCATGTTAGCAGATCTGGTGGTGGAGCTGAAGATGCCTGGACTCTATGCTGCCCCTGCTGATCACTGCTATGAAAACCCTCAGGCTGCTTCACGTCTGCTGCGGAAAGGTAAGTCAGACTTTCCAGAATCCTTCAACCTGTCATTTTCTGACATCATCTCCAGGTTGACCCTCTCTCATCTGCTCCCGCTGGGTCGGCACTGATGAAGCGTTGAGTGGATTTGATCTGGATTATAGCTCTTAAATTGAAAGGTCTTTATGGAAGAATTATGGCTCAATAGCAATGTCACAAAACCATTGTAAAGTGGAGCTATAATTACGCTGTGATATAAAGTGAAATGACATGAGAAGATAATTATATAGTCTGGCCTAAATTCACCATCTCTGGAGCCAGTTTCCATTGTTGTTTCTGAAATGTGTACAGGGCCAAACATTTTCCTGTCAGTTTTTTTTATAGATCCCAAAGTTTGCTTAGAAAGTGACAATAGTTTTAAATGAAGCCCTGAACTAAATTCTTACAGTGTTCACCTCAAATTAAAAAACAAACAAAAAAAAACAAACAAACAGAATGTTCTCCACAGTATAAAGGTTATTGTGGAGCAGCGGTTGTCAAACTTGTTCATGTCAAGGACCCTTACACTCACAAAAACTGCACCACGCTGCACATCTGATAAGATTTTTGCTTTTAGATGTTTTATAACAGAAAGTGGCTGAAATTATGGACCAAAATGCCATGATCAAAAATAAATAAATGACTGACTCAGTACATGAAAGAATATGCCAGTAAATTCCTGTATTTATCAAATTTTACAGTTGATAACTGTATTGACAACTGAATTAAATTTATTTGTGTATTGTTTTCCCTTTGCACATAAATGACACATTCATTTGATTTCTGTATTTATAACATTAATATTTAAATGTATTTGTTTATGTGTCATTCCCCCCATTTATTTCCCTAAATGTATTTATCTTTGCATTTCCTTTTCCATTTCAGCCTCAATATATAAATTGTAGAGTAAAATTTGAAATTAAATAAATTCATGTGCAAAGGAAAATGATAGGAAATACATATGTTAATAAGAAATTAAATAGAGTAATTTATTTACTTTTAATTCTGGTATTTTCAGTGCTCCATACAAATTCTCCTATATTCTGTCAATGTGTAGTTATGGAAGCAATTATAGTGAAAATAAATGATTCCCTTTTATTCTGGGACCTCCTCAAAGACCCCTGGGGGTCCCCGCACCCCACTTTGAGAACCACAGTCCTACTGACTGTACCATTTCCACAATATACACATACACATATACATATACACATGACGAGCTGAAAATGATATTTAACTTTTTTTCATTTTTTAACATTTGGTCACCATATCACAGTGAATCAGTGACTTCTCATCAGTTCATGTTCATCGTTACACTGATAGCACATGAATGATTAATTTTTTTGCCCTTGTTTGTTTTCTGAGGTGCTTTTACTAAAATGGCATCAATGAAGTCTTACATTGCAATAACACAGGTTCAACAGCATCAAATGAGTTTAATTAATTCCTGAGGTTCCTTTCAAAAGTGATTTATGTATTTTTAGTGTATTTTGTAAATTTTAACTCTATTTTCTAAACCAAAAAACACCTGGACATGTCCAGAAGGTTCCCCTGCGGCGGCTACACGGTACCTTGGATGAGCACCTGTCCTCCCTGGATGTAGAACTGCTGCTGCGGGGCGTCTCCAGGCTGGGTGCTGGCCTGCAGGATGGTGGCTCCAGGCTGAGGGGTGGCAGAGCCGGCTATGGTCAGGGTCTGCCCCCCCTGGAGGGCTTCTACTGCAGGACCGGTCAGCTGGACGGCTCTGCCCTGGCTGATCCCGACTGTGTGGGGTCAAAGGTCAGTTAGAACCAGGCTTCTATTGGTCGTTTGGCACATCATTTTTTTTTTCCTCTACTGTGGCAGGAGAAGCTTTTTAAAGGATTGTTTGGATATGAAACTCTTCTGGTTAAATACTAAGTACAAACAGGGAGATGGTTTATTGGGAAACATCAAATAAAAAGTCAAAGCTACAGGCCTGTGAACATAAACATGCCAGGAAGTCAGAACCATAAAATGAGATTTCTCTTTTCAATAAATGCAGCAGTGTTTATTCCCTACAGTACAGCCTGTGCATCCTCATCATATCAATATATCTAAAACTACTGAGGCTCATTATACTGTCGTAATTAAAGCCCTCTGCTGTACTAAAAGTGATAAAAAGGTGTGATATTGCAGAGACTAAACTGAAATATAATAGAACATAAACCAATAGGAGCATTAAGAGCTTTCCTGTGTTGCTATACTGAAAACATCTACACTACATTCATACATACACTACTTTTTTACGATAATTATATACACTACTTGCAATAAGTTAGGGATATTAAACTACCGGTAGTGTAGTATACCTTCTCATTCATTATTAGTAATATCAAATAGACTTTTTATTTACTTCATTAAAATTGAGGCCAAATAGGAAAAGCATTCATTTCAATAACAATAGCCATAACTTATTGTGCGTAGTATATTTTATTTATTATATATAACACAGTGATGAGCAGTCAGTGACTGTGCTATAATATCATGTGCATCCCATCCACATAAAAAATGGCTTTGTGTAAATAATGTCCATAAAAGAGTGGTAAAGTGGATAAATGAGAGACTCTTTAGCCTCCACTAGCAGCAGGAAGCAGGAGAACTCACTGTACTGTCCTGAGCTGGTCTGGTAGATGGAGGTGGGCACGGATTCTGAGGCCTCGCCGGAGACGGACACCTCCTCTTCATCGATTTTAGGAACTGCAGATGAATCCGTTGAAAGCTCATTAAGGATTTTCCTGTGGAGAAAGAGAATTTTAGCACCCAGTTACGTACTCTGTACACTTCACCTGCCTCTTGCATGTCGTCTTCTCACCGATAAGACGGGCGCCTGGAGAGGATCTCTCGTCTCTTCTGTGTGTCTGTGACTGACTCGTCTTCCTCTTGCTCATCTGCATCTGCTATCTGTAAAAAAAATTGTATTAAAAACATGTTCACCAGAGCTGTTTTCTTTAATTAATACTGAGGGGGGGCGTCGCTTTGTGTACACAACTACAGTGAGTGAAGCGTCAACGTGATACATGTTGTAGATAACCACTGACGTCAAAGGAAGAATTTCAACATTTTATTTTTAGCTTAATCTTTTCAACCCATCAGTAGAGGTCTCATCAGCCTGTAAAGAGTTTAACTCTGTCAATATTTGTGAAAGTGTGAGCTGGTGGTGCCTTCATTTTTCCACGGGTAGTTTGAATGCCAACATGATTACTCATTCTAGTATAAAACTATCGTTAGAACAATAACAGACATTAAATCAGTGGAAAGTACATCTACTCAAGTACTATACTTAAGTACAATTTTGAAAATTCACTCGAATATTTCCATTTTAAACTACATTATATTCCACACCTTTAGTTACTTTTTATATGTTTTGACACAGTAATAAAGCACGATTTTAAAATACAATCCATAGTTAAATATGAATCCAGAGATTTTACCTTGAAACTTCTCATATGGCTTCATTTCAATAAATGTTCAAATGATCCAATATTTCACCAAAAATCAAAGATTACAGAGAAAAGTTAGAAAAAAGTCTTTTTTCCTTCCTTTCTTTTCCAATTAATCATTTCAGGACCCCTCGCTTTTATCTGCGGACCCTTTATGGGGCCCGACCCCTAGGTTGAAAACCAGTGGACGAAACAATCTAGCTTCATATAAAGTAGTTAAAGTAGCTATAATCTGATATTGTCATATAGAATAATATATCAGTCACAGACAGAATTTTATGGAGTATCTTTACACTCTTGTATTGGTACTTGTTGGTACTTACTTAAATGAGAGTACTTGTTCCACCACTGCACCGAATGGTAAATGTGACCTGCTTGTTTGTCATTTATCAGCAATGCTTTCATGACTCACACTGCAGCATAATGGTTTTGCGTTAACAACACAAAAGCTGGATTGGCCCTGTTTGAGGACAAGTCTGTTTGTTGATGATTATGGGAACAGACGTCACAGTTTCACAACTAATGTGAAAGAACAGCCTGTCTATATATGTGTGCGTATGCATATATATATATATATATATATATATATATTTCTGCTGCTGAATGTGTACAGTAGCCGGAACAGCTGTTCAGATAAACCGTTTAGATAAACACCAATGTGCTTTGACAAATCACTCAGATGGAAAATTTATTTCTATGACATTAGAGATTTAACTAATCTTTACAAATGTCTTGCAACATCTTACTTAAATAAAAGTAGAGAAGTATCACTTGTGAAATGTATTTGTATCACAAATAAAAGTTGCCATTGTGCAGAATGGTTTCACTCAGTAATATATTGATGATACAGTTTCAGATTAAGGGACGTTTACTGTGGCTATTTATGGGTCAGTGACAAATAATGTTTGGCAAGATGAGAAAGTAAAAAAAAAATCTAAATACAGTTTATGAAGCATTCATCAGGTATGTGTTCCTGTTGGTTTCTTGGTTTTTAAAAGTCCATTTGTACCTTCTTTTTTTAAATGATGCTTTTTTTTTTACATGAAATGTCAAATGGTGTAAGTGAAAAAGAATGAGTGAAAGAAGAATCAATTTGAAATATATTATCCACCTAGAATATAAAACTTCTTGGTAGCATGTGTTTCTAATTTTTAAAAATCTTTTTTAAGAGAGTTAAATTATCTGGTACCAAGTTTTTAGGGTTACCACATCATATTTTTGTCACTGACCCTGATAACAGAAAAAAAAAACTTTTTATATGTAAAAGTGAAAACTAATTTCTACAAAGAATAAAATCTAAATCTGCAAAGTAATTATTGCTGTAAAATGTAAATGTAAAATGTAGTGGAAACTGTAGATAGGTACAGTTCTTGAGTAAATGTATTAGTTACATCCACCACTAGTAATTATTCCTGTAAATGTTCAGTTCACCAAAATGAGGTCGGACGTGATGAAACTCTCTAATAAAAAGCTCAAACCTCCACTCTCAGCCTACATCTCTTATTTCACTTCGCACTGCACCACTTTTGGTTCTCAGACCGATTTCCTCGTAAAGATTCTTAGTTTTCATGAAATGACAAAGTGGTTTGCACAGAAAATTTGATCACATAACTAAGATTCGTGGAGGAGAATTGTTTCACTTCCCATTGGCAAGCTTTTTTTTGTTGTTGTTTGAGTGCAGAAGTTACTGAAACATCTGTCTGATCCAGTGACACATGACATTCTGACTTTTGGCTCGTGTGTCACAGGCCAGCGGCGCCTGCTGTGGCTACAGTTTGTGACGCCGGCGTCCTGCACCAGACACAACATCAACCCGACGTGAAGGTTAAACTGATGAGCTTAAATCTCAGCTCCTGCTGCTCACATCAATCCTATTAACAGATGCACTGCATTACACCAGCAGCATTCCAGAGCACTTCCTACATGTCAAATCCCACTCCAATAACACACACTGTGACATCACAGCACATCGATCATACTGCAACAGCAACATGCAGCTTTTAAGATGCTTAGTTTCAGACTAAAAGAGCAGGAGAATTGGACTCTGCTTGAATTAAAGTCACCAAAGTAGAGACATGTCAGGGTTTGACTTGAACACGTCTGATTCTACTCTAACTTGAGACTTCAAACTTGTGATGTAAGAATTGATGTGAATTTAAAACAGACCTCACAGATTCTGTTATATTCATGCAGCCTGTAGTCGAAACACGGTTCTGCTTTTAAATGTCTTACGCACCAACCTGCCCTCATGTTTGGAAAAAAAACGTTGACCTTAAAGATCCAACATTGTTCACTTTTCCTGGGTTTTAGTTGAAGATTTGATATGACTCACAATACATATTTGTGGTTCCTTAATATAATTTCCCATCTGCTCTCTGTATTTTTAGAAATAACAAGTTGTGTCTCTCCTCTGATTGGCTTATTTAAATGTGTAGTGACATCACATGGCAGTCCTGATGGGAAACATGGGACAATATTTCTACACCACTTAGACCAATTTATGATCAAAAAGCAATTGAAATATCCCACTTTCTCTGATATGGGATTATTAATAGGAGCCTGAGTCATGCTCTCACCTCAGTGTGAACTTGTGGCTGTATGACAGAGGTCTGAGGAGCTTGAATGACACCTTGGACCTGCATCTGCCCCGCAGACAGCTGGACCACAGTCACACCAGTAGACTCTCCTGCCACCAACACCTGCCAGCACAAATCAGCACTTTCTGAAAAGTCGACTTCGTCATAATTACTGGCAAGGATGGTGCCACTTCAGAGTTTTTTCTACTTCAGTCTGACATGTAGCAGTGTGGAAAGTTTCCTGGAGAAAAAACATATAACGTCTTTCTTTCAACATAGCGTGAAAGTGCGTTTTTTTTTCTTGACGATGTTGAAGTGTCCTCGTTTAGAGACAAACTCCGGATGAACTCTGCCAACACTGATAACACCGTGTCCATGAACACTCTGTTCAGCTGCTGGAGTGACACTCACTGTCGGTTTAAATCACTCCGGATAAGATGCTTGGGAGGAAATGGAAGCTGAGTGAATACTTCACAGCGAGGGGTGTGTGTGTGTGTGTGTGTGTGTGTGTGTGTGTGTGTGTGTGTGTGTGTGTGTGTGTGTGTGTACCTGGGAAGGTTCTGCAGGAGATGGACTGACTTCACTGTTGTTCTCCTCCCCATCTGTCATTGAGTCTTTCAAACTGTCGTCCAGCTGAGACGATACTGAATTATCCATATCCAGTCACCTAGACAGCAGAATAATGCTTATAATTCTCCACAACTATTATCAAGACAAATTATTATTATTATAACAAATTATTCAACTTTCATGTGCCTCCAACTTTGCCTTTCCCATGTTTAATTAGCCTTACAAGCAGTTTTTCACCGTAGATATATAAATAACCTTCAAATGCTCCCAATAAATATCATTTTCTTTATTTTCTGTTCTCTTCTTGAGAACTTCCCACTGAAAAGTGACACTTAAACTTAACTTAGAAGCATAGCAGTCACTATTCAGTTTAGGAGAAGCTGACAGAAAACAAAATCTCTCAGAGAAAACAGAGTTCACATTATTAGTTACTCTGTAACTGCGCAGTATTTTATTATAAAAGGTTTAATTTCTGGTATAGTTGTCTACAACAATAAAGAGACAGAACTAATGCAGGTGAAATCAATTAGTGAACAAATGTGACCTTCGATGTCTAATGGTCTTTATTTGTGACTGTTTATTAATGTAACAAGAGAGAACAAGAGTTGTAAATGTCTGGTTAAGACCAAATAAGGACTGTTCAGCTCCTAATATGTGGTCCATTAGATGCTGCTTTGAATGAATACCACCATTGAATTGGAAAACTGAGCAATACAAAGAGCTGATTTGTCTGGAGTCACTGTCAGTTAAGTTTGTAGCTCAAACAATCATGAAAAGCTTCAAATCTCCTGTTCAACTGGACACTGTTTCTGACAAAGGTTTGATTCCACCTCTGTGTAGTTATAATGTTAAAATAAAAAAAAGGTCTGACTACAATGTGTTCTAATATTTGATAAACACATTGCAATAATATTCTGTCACTGCCAAATACAGAGAATTCAAACTTGTAGAGGAATTTCACAAAAATACACTGACACTCAATTTGTGAAAGTTGCCTAAATGACCTGTAGTTCTACAAAGAGCTGCAACAATTAGTCAATGGATAACTGAATTGTTGATTATTTTGATAATGGATTTGACTTTTTTTTTAAAGAAAAAAAATACTAAAATGAATTATATGATTATTTTCTCACTTAGTTATTACATCTATAAACCTGTATATATAACCTATAAATGTTTTGTCCAATACACAAAGAGGAAAAGAATAATCAATAATGACATAATCTTTAGTTGCAGCCTTGATACTAATGGACTTTAGATTATATAAATAACTTTGAAGAATTTACTATATTTATTATTTGGCCAGTTTATATTTTCAATATGATTTAGAAATAAAATATATGTATACAATATTTTTTTTTAATTAGAGCAATATGAAATATATTTTTAAAATATGACATGTTTGTTTTATTTTGAAGAGACGTAATTGACCAGCTTCCGGCGTCGTCCTCACTCCATCCAACTTGACGCAGCTCTGTAAACTGACAGGAACCTATGGAGGAGCCCGCTCAACTGTCAGACAACTTTTTTTTTTCTTCTGATAATTCTTCAGCCTGGTCGCAAAGTTTTAATGAGCGGTTTCGCACCGCAGCGTGTTTGCACGTTTTCTCCCCAACTCTGCCCAACTGGCGCTGAGCGTAAATGTGACAGCTGTGCCGTGACTTACCGAAGTTTTACGTAGTCTGACTCGTCACTAATTACAGTATGGGTGGACGGGCTGCGCCTCCGCTCACGTAGACTCCACGTCAGCGCTGATGATGCCGCTGTGCCGAAAATGTCGACCGACGCTCGGTATAACGTCGAAGATCGTCGAGGCGGAGCGAGAGGGCTCACTTCTGCTTGCTTCCGGGTTCGCTTTGCACTGCACGAATAAGAAGCTAAAATGCCATGCAGCGTGTTTTAAAGGGGAGTTTCAGTGGCTTATAGTGCAAATTATTACAGTAAATATAAATATACCTATTTGTGGCTTCGTGGCGTTTTTTAAAAAATCTCAGATCAAATGTTTCCATTCATTATATACTTTTAAGACCACCTAAAATATGAGTTCGGTAAATAATAAAGGATATTTTTATTTTACTGTGAGAAACTCTGCAGTTGAAATAAACTTTGTACTCTCTTTTTTTAAAATACAGATTAAAGTTTGTAATCTGGTTTGTAAAGGGGACATTTTAATGTAGTAATTCCAAATCAAGCCACCAATAAATAAGCAGTAAATCTCCCAATAAGGTTGATTAGACAAGCTGTGTAATTAAGATAACAAATTTCAATTCATATTTTTCCATTTTTTTTAAATATCATGTCACATGTTTACAGTGTGTTTTGCCACCTTGTGGCTGAAAGGAGAATAACATAACAAGAGGAGAGCAGACTTGCAACAGGTTTTATCAGCATTCAGCTTTGTGTTACATTTAATTTCAGGTAGTCATGATCTGGTTATAATGGTATAAACTGGTATAAAAGTGGCTCTATTCTTTAATGAAAATAACATGTTTCAGTGCTTGTGTGTAAATATTTAAGTCTCTGTTGTTTCTGCTAACACCCAAGCAGTGAAATAAATCCACCCACTCATTCTGCTGTAGTCTGGCCTCCTCTGTAGTGTTGCTGAATATAAGCCGTATAGAAATGGCTCCTGTTGTGATGTCACAACCAGAGTGGTAAGTTAACAGGAACCACACCTGAATCCATGTAGCCGCCCCACTTTCTTCCAGAATGCTTGTACCTGACTTCTGTTTCTCCAACCATCCCTATGAGCTGCTACAGCTCTATGTGCTATTGGACCATAAAATCATGTTATTTTAAGAAATAGACCACAGAAATTAAAACTGGGTAAATGGCAAAACCAGGCCCTTTTAACCTCTGTGACACTGACATTATATAGAGAACGAAGATCATAATAAACCCTGCCTGTGATCAGTAAACTCTCTAACCCCACAAGCATTTTTCTACATGCTATAATGTATAAACACTGGATTGGTCAAGTGCAATCAAGGATGTTTTAACAAGAGCAACACATTTCATGTATTACTTCATTGACACGTGGCCCATACTTACATACATACATAGAATATGTCTCCCAGGATTTTACCCATGGAAGGGGATTTTGAAATAAACTGTTGTATTGTGGTAAAGAGGTTTCCATAGATTTCATTTAGATAACCTACATACATTGTGATGATATAGAATCTTTTATTTATAGGACTACATTTCATGCTCAGTACTCCTTTTCTGTTAAGCATTCTCTGTCTGATTTGATTCTGGTATCAGTGTGAGTGTGTATGTATGTGTGTGTATGTGTGTGTGTGTGTGTGTGGGTGTGCTGTTTGTTCTGTACTTGCTGAATTCCTTTATTTAGATCTGACTCCGACTGACCCCCAGAGACGCCATCTGTCCCACAGCGTGCAGGAGAGGGCGTCCTGTGCAAACACCGCCCCCACTGTTATCAAAGAGCAGCGCCCTGCATGACCCCCTTAATCTCCAGCAGAGGGACGCTAACATGCTTCATTCAGCAAAATCACAACTGAATTTTTTTTTATAATATCATATGTATGAAACTTTTTGAAGCTTTCTTAAACATTAATTATCATTCTGTGTTAAACGCAGACAGTAGTATTTTGTTGTAATTTTAGTCAATCTTGATATAACTTCTGATATTGCTTTCAGGTAATAATTTTTTCCATTTATATCTTAGGTATCAATTGTTCTTTCTTACGTGTCATATTTTATTCTTCAGTGAATATCCATGTTATGAGATGCTTTATTGTATTTCCTTTTTTTTTGTTTTTCAGCTGCAGAGCAACAGCTTCACCAACTGCAACATTTTATCATCCTTAATTTCACAAGCATCTGCATCATTTTCCAAACAGTGGAGCAATCCTATATCAGATATTCTGGCATGTGGCCTCCTTGCCTTGTTACTCCCCTTCTCCCTCCTCGTCTTCCTCCTCCTCTTCCATCTCCTCCAGATGGTCGTGTATCAGCAGCAGAAGGGGGACGCTGTAGGGGGCACGAAGGCCTGACAGCAGGGAGCCATATATGACCCCAGCCAGACAGCTCTTTAGCACAAAATTAGCCTGGGATGAACACGTAACACAGTTACATGCTGGTAATACCATCAAAGAGGTTTTTTGGGAATTCGTTGTGCAGCTTAACTGGTCAAATTCATACAATTTCACAGTCCTGCCTCATGCCAGGTGAGGTTTAGGAGATCTCAGATTTCCAAGGTGATGGGACATCTATCAACGTGTGGAGTCATAGTTTTGCAGATTTTGATGCAGAAGGCTGCAGATGACCTCTGAGGACTTAAAGCAGGGTTGTATTGTAGGCTGGTGTCCCCTCACTTCTCTTCACTCAAATAGAATGTATGTTTTTTTTCTTAGGTCTGAGGTGTCAAGTCCTTAACCCTAAAACAGCCACACAAATAACTGAAACATACAGGTTATTTATTTATTTATTTATTGGTGTCCCATCCAAACTGGAGTGTATGTACATCTGGAAAATGCTGTTATTTCAATAAGTGAAAAAAGAATAAATAAAGAATACCCTGAGTTCTCATTTGGGCAGGTTTCTGAAAATTACAGTAATGCATGACTATTGAACTGTTTATGATCACATGGACAAAAAAGGCTTGTGTGTGTGTGTGTGTGTGTGTGTGTGTGTGTGTGTGTGTGTGTGTGTGTGTGTGTGTGTGTGTGCATGTGTGTATTTATATAAAATTAGACTCATTGTGAGCATTGTGAAAGTAAGTAGAACTGCCCCCTGTGCACCACAAGAGGTCACTACTGATTCAAATATGATGCATATCTTACAGAGGTACATTCATATATATAGTTGTGATGGTACATTGTGCCACTTTTTGGTAAATCGCTTGGGACAATAACAATGCCAAATATGCCTTTTCCATGTATATTTATGATTAATAATGGATGTCTCTGATCTGTTTGTGCTGGAACTATGTGATGAAATATAATTATTTAAGCCCTATAAGTCTTGAAATATCTGCTGTGACACTATTTGCATGAGTGGTAGAGTTGAAGTATTGTCTCACCCACTATGAAAACCATAAACTAATCAAATCACCTGTTTCTTGTCAAGCACAGTTATACTAACGGTCTGAAATCATTTGTAGTCATTGGCTCTAATTTTCCAGAGGGGCTGGGACCCTTCAACCTTAAATGGCCAATTTTACCTGATATTAACCTATAAGGAAGTTTGTTTAGCTAAGTATGAATGTGTGTGATTAACTGTGACTCAGATACAAAGCTGAAACAGACAAATTCTCTCCTTCCTCCTTCCCCAGAGCCCAGAACATGTTCCACCAGTTTCCGCCTCTTTCTTTAAGTCAATTATGTCAACAGTTTGAAATCCTTTGACCCCGAACCTTAAATAGCCTGTTTCACCTGATATCACTATATATATATATATATATATATATATACTATACTATACTATACTATATATATACTGACGTAACAGTACAACCTTTGACCTTTCCTACTAATGCTTATACTGTCAGAAAAGGAAGCATATTCCACCGACTACTTCTGTAACATTAGATAAATACGTGAAATGTGAAGTCTATTGTATTTTTGCAACAGTCCACTCTATTCCTCCATTATGCCAGTAGTGTGATTGCCCATTTCCTTCTCTGTGTTACCTTTAGTAAAAAAACAAACAAAAAAAACTGCATTTAACCATGAATAAATGCTCATATTCTCCAAGTTTGGCTGTTTAATCCATTGTGACAGCTGCTGGGTCTGTGGTTGGTGGCCAGCGAGCGCTCCAGCTGTGTTAAGAGTTAAAATAGCCTCCCAGCTGCATGCTGGCACTAGATGGTGGAGCAATCCTATTCAATCTGTGCTCATATAAACCATACAGTCCTGCCACATGTATGAAAATCAGTGGCTCTCCTCTACTTTGTTGGTCTTTCCAGTCTTTCCAAGCTGTAAAAGGTGTCTTAACACCGTCTCAACATTAAAATGTTGTAAAAAACATGCTCTTGTGAATATCTTGTTTTTACAGTGACCTGGTTCCTCTGGTGCTGTTCAGTCCTTCCATGTGGTCCATGTGAAGGGAGCAGCTGCCTCTAAAAGCTCCCCAGACGGATTTGGATTGCTTTTTATTTGGGGGGTTTGGTTCAGTTTCAGAGCCGAGCGGCATGGCAAATGGAAATAGAGAAAGGAGCAGGTGCAAAAACGAACTCTTAACAAGTGATGGTGTGTCATGAAGAACAGTCATTAAATCAAAGCAGAGAAGAAAAAAATATTTTGTCTGTAGAGAGGGAGCACAGACACACACACACACACACACACACACACACACACACACACACACACACACACACACACTCTGACACCATCATATAAGTAGCTGGATCACTGTTCTTGTGAAAACATGAATTACTGTGAAGTCATTCCTTATTAGCAAATCTAATCTCTGCTTAACCCTAATTCTAAACTTATTAAACAGCCCTGTTTAGAAACTCTGGACTCACTTTGGACATATTTATCACATCTTTGTGCTCACCTGAGCACATGTGTGTCTCTATACCAGATGGATTTATAATCAGTGTATTTATTAGTATTATATCACCAACATGTCTTCCCTGCGCGCCAAACAATGCTCATTCTGACCGCAGCGGGGGGCCAGAGTCAGACCGAAGCTGTGGCTCTGCCTGATACACTGGTGCGTTCAATGGCGCTTCGTAAATTGCAGATTTAAATTTTAGTGGACCCAGATGCGATGTCTGACATAAATCTTCTATTTTAAATATGTAAGTAGTATGAGGCTTCAGCTACCCGAGAGACTCAAATTCAGTGTTTATCTTCCAAAGTTTTTTAGGAATTGAATTGCCTCTGTGTTTCTTCGGACAGTGTTGAGCTGCAGTAACAAAAAGAGGGAATTTAGCACTAAAAAGGAGTCCACCTTAAAAAAAAAATCTACTTGATGTACTAACTTGGTTGAAGTGTCATATAAGCAGCAAATTTAAAAGTAAGAAATCTGTTAATGGTCAATATGAGGACGATAATGTAATTTCCAAAGATAGAAGCAGGCAGAAAAGATGAAAATTGTTTGTATTAATATTATCTTTTATTTACAATGTGATCAGTCCACCTGCAGCTTTTAAAACCCTTTCAGACACAGGGCCTCCACATGGAAAGAAGGAGGAGGAGGAAGGTGAAGCTGCAGCTTCTTCTTCCTGCTGATCACTGATATGCTGTGAGGAGGAGGAGGAGGAGGGAGATGAAGAATAGGTGTATGGGTAATGGGAAGTGGAACATCTGGAGGGTGGTTAGAGTGCAGGGAACAAGGTTATTGATGTTCGTCTTATCTCTTCTTTTCTTTCTTCTCATCTTTTCTTCTTTAATCCCTTTTCCCCATTTTTTTTCATTTTCCACCATCTCCTTTTTTGCTTCCTGAACAGCAGGCACATGCTGGACATGTTCAGTATATTCAGGACGTATCCAACGAGTCATTTTTCCAAATGAAAATGAGGCGAGGCGTTGTGTACCTGGAGCTGTGTGTTATGCTGTGTCAGCAGTTTTCCTCCACTTGGCTGCAGGTTCTCCTCCTTTGCTGCCAGCTCCCATCGAGCAGATCTTCTTTCATCGCTCATTCATTTTAACTGAGTGTTTGTTGTGACTGTGACAACAACAAAGCCATTCAGTTTGATCCCTGAAGCATTCACAGAAACTGAAAGGGCATTATAATACATGAAACACAACGGAATCAGGGTGTATTTAATGATACAGCAGTTAGATGAAGACAGTCTGTCCATATCTTATGAGGCTTAATTGATCCTCAATGTAATTAATCAATGAAGGCAATCATTAGAGCTTTGCTAGATATGTAATTAGACTCTAACACATGCTGCAGGTCTTTTCTCTTCGACCCAAAGGACATATATCATCCTATAAATATGTGCAACTGATACATTAAGATGAGACATACAACAATTAATAATTTACAGATTCATATCTTATTATTGAATTAGTGTAAGATACTTGCCCACACCTCTGTAGATAATGCACCACTCAAATTTTGTATTTAAATATCCCATATATGAATTATGTCCTATCGTTATTATTTTACCTCCCGGATGGAAATGTATCAAAATGTCAAAATTAGACAGAGATATAAAACAAAGACTACAAAGTTCTTTACAAAGACAAAATGAAAAAGCATATTTTAAAGTTTTAAACAAATATTTAATGATTAGCTGACATTGGTAAGACACTCAGAGAACTGGATATGACTTTAAAGTTTAAACAAGTAAATATATTTTTTATTTAATTTGCTCTCATTTAAAACATGTATTAGGTATCATTTATCTATTTTATCCAATTGCCATTTAATATTTTTACTGTTTTTCTTATTTGCATGTGATTATGTAACTCATTTTACTTTACTGATATTCTGTATGTTTATATAAGTCAGATTGCTGGAGGCTAGGATGAACCTAAAACATAAATCTTGGAGATAAAAACAAACCTAAGAAAACCTGCAGCATGGTGCTGGGGTAGCAGGCAGATAACCTTTGAACTAACTTGGTGCTTTATGTGTTAGCTTTTCTGGTTTAATCAGTTAAGGTTATATATAACCTAATTTTCCCATCAAGATGTAACTTTTATTATAATTGTGTGTATGTGTAAAAAGAAACAACTAAATTTGGTTCAAAAGTCACTTAATTGTAGTTTAATTTGTCTCCACATACACATGCCCTTCATACCCTTTGACGTTCTGTTGATTTCAATTCAAAAACATTGGGAAACCTACTGGTACACTTCCAGATCAAGTGTGGAATCAAACCAAAAAATGCTATATGGTAACAATTACTTCATATTCCTTTTTCTTAAAAGCTGTGATAGAAAAATCTATGGTTTTACAGTTTGGTGTGAGGACATACACTTTATGAGGTCACATGACCAGGATATCCTGTTTACAAGTCCTTTTTGGTCATGGACATTTGACATGTGAGCATCATTGTATATATATATATATATATATATATATATATATATATTTTGCCATTAATTCAATTTTGATGTTATAAGTTTTCCTTTAATATGCTAAAACAGATTTGTTGCCATATGGAAACAATATACAAATATGGATATATACTACAGTCAGTTCAAAAATTTTAGAACACACATTTTTACATTTTTATTGAAATTTAATCAGTTTAATTCCAATGAATACCTTATAGATTTATTAGACCCCTATATATATTTTACTGTATATATAACAGGAGAGAGGGTATTAATACTGTCCCATGTTTCAAAAACACTCAATCCACAGAGAAACATACACAGCCTGTATTCAGAAACGGTGCCTTAAAACAAGCAGTCATGACTTACATGAAGTTGTGATGTCACTACTATACAGTCACCACCAACACCCCCCACAGCCATTTAAAGAGGAGGAGGAGAGGCTTAGAAAGAAGCTGGAGAAAGTGTAAAACTATACTGAGATGATCTTTGGTTCTTAAAATCTTGTGTCAAAAAAGGGATGTCAAAATATGTCAGAATATGGAACATTTAAATGGTACAAAAATAATCAGTTAACTACCCAACGACCCAAAAAAGAGATATATCAATTTTCAGGAATCAAGTAATAGTTAACAACTTAGACATCCAGCTTTTCTGCAGTAATGGACTTAAATAAAGTGTGGAAAGTTGATCCAACCAAGTTTCTCTGGTTAATTAACCCCCGTCTGTATATCAGCATGGATGAAGCCTGACGTCTGGGTCTTTTCTAGGACTAGAGCTCTAGAGCTAAGCAGAACCCCATGATCTAGACCTAGTTAGTCAGGAGTTCATCCTACAGCAAGATAATCCACATCGTACCTCTGGGCTGTCACATCATCATCTGTCACATGACACATTAAACTATGACAATTTTAATAAAAACTGAAAAATCAAGGTTTTCTAAAACTTTTGACCGGTGCTATATATATATATATATATATATATATATATATATATATATATATATATATATATATATATATATATATATATATATATATATATATATATATATATATATATCACATTTTAAGTAATAAGAACATTCAAAATATTTTTACCATGTCTAAGTAATATTTCATGACCTACTACAATTAATACATAAGTTAGATGTGTAGTATACACAGTGTGTAAAATGAATTAGAATTATTCATTTAAAAATAGAAACATTTTTATTATTAATAATTGTGCTTTGTTAATAAAATATTTTAATACTGTTATAATAGGTAAGAAATATTTAACACGAGCTGTCTTGGAGTGGATGGTGACATTTCCGACAGCACTTGAAGGCAACACATGACCGAGCAGCATTATCTCAGTGGAGAGAGAGAGAGAGAGAGAGAGAGAGAGGGAGGGAGAGAGAGGAGCTAAACAGGTGGTCAGAAAACAATGTCGTCCGGCGGGGAGAAGGGGAAAGACCTTTAGTCCTCGTCTCCGTGAAGAAACACCGGGGCAGAACAAACCCATGCTCCTGTTTCAGCTCCTCACGGATTCGTCCTCCTCCTCCGCTCCAGATACCCCCGAATCTGGACCACATCTCGGATACTAAACCATGAAAGTCACGGTGTGTTTTGGCAGGACCCGGGTGGTGGTGCCGTGCGGGGATGGGAATATTAAAGTCCACACACTCATCCAGCAGGCTGTCATGAGATACAAGAAGGCTATCGCAAAGGTAAGCGTGGCGCAGACTTTGCGTTTTTTCCTGCGGCTTTTGTTTTCCTGGGAACAATATTGCGACGTCCGGGGAGGGGGCTGTGCTCCCAATATGGCGCAAACTTGAAACAAACGCAGAGAAGTGAGCCCGCCGCTGCCCGTTCCTCCCCGGTTTCTCCTCTGTTTTTTGCAATAGTTTTACGCAGTTTGTCAGCGTAAAGCCGCCCGCGTGTGCGTTACAGTCGCCGTGCGTTGCCGCTTTTCAAAAGAAAAAAGGCGCACCGCCATTGTGGTTTTCTTGTGTTTACACCCGCAAAAAAACTTCCTCTGGGATTCTGCGGTGTTGAAACCAAGTGCTGCGTGGTTTTTCCCGACACTTTGAAGCATAAAAAATGCGAGTTTCTGACACGTTTATGCACAAACGCACGCGCCTAGCCGCGAAGAAGCAGTTGTAGGCACTTGAGCCTCGGTCCTATGGAAGTTGCAGCAGAGATTAGCCGACTAGCAGGTTAGCAGCAGCCTGCAACAGAATGAGGCGTTCAGGCTCCAGTAAGCTGCACAACAATGTAATTAGTAGCAGAAAAAACTCTTGTTATATTAGACTATGTTCTGCTTTTATTGTCTATCAGGTAAAAAACAGGAACAACTCTTCTTTGGTTAACTTTTAATGAGCTCATCGTGGAGGCTGAGAGTTGGCAAAGACAAGGGAAGATGAGGTCAATCAGTGATGATTCAGATGCAACCTGAAGAGGAACAAGAGCTTCTTTTTAGAGGAGTCATGTTTGGGTTTATGGTTTTATTAATGCGGAGTTAGGAGAGTTCAGGATCTGCATCATGCTGGCCCTGCACGATTGGGAGGGAAACTGCAGGATCCTGCTGACTGGTGGAGGCAGACTGATGGAGCTGACCCATAAATCTTGGAGATAAAAGCAAAACCTAAGAAAACCTGCAGCATGGTGCTGGGGTAGCAGGCCGATAACCTTTGAACTGACTTGGTGTTATATGTGATAGCTTCTCTGGCCAGATCAGTTAAGGTCGTGTGTGTGTTCATATTTCCTTTGTGCTACAAATTGCATTTTTTGTCAGAAATTAATTGAAACCTACTTATTTTTTCTACAAGATTCACCGGCACCTTTTATTCAAGTGTGTGTAACTGTAAAAAGTGGTATCTTAAATTATGTAATTAGATTCCACATACAGATGTCTTTTCTTTTTAAAAGTCATTAATTCACAGATTACGTCTTATTGTTTAATATAGAAAATAAATAAATGTATGAGTCTGTCCTTTATATCTTTTTATTTTTCTGTTGATTTTGAATTCAAAATACATAGGAAGCATACTAGTACAAGTGTGGAATAAAAATAAATGCAAAAATATATATGCTGAACTAGAGATATAAACTTACTACATTGAATTGATGAGTAATTCATCTTCACATACAGATGTTTTTTTTTTTCTTTTTCGTGGATGTCATGGATTCACAGCTTCTGGCTCCAAAAAGAAATACTGTAAGATATTCTGTTTTAAAAGCAAAAGTTAGTAAAAGGTAAGGCTGGCTCATATTCTTTAAACAGCTCCATCATCACATATATCCTCATAACAATAAATGTCATCAAGTTTTAGTAGAGGAATGTGCTGGTACTATTTTTATAGCCTGATTTATTTCTGTCTCCTCGCCAGTATTACAGAACTTCTCTCTTCAGTTTGGTATTCAGATTATTTATTAATTTAAGAACAATCGTGTAGTTTGAGCCCTTGTTTAAAGTACAAATATGTCTAAGCAGCTGCTCAGTTTTCATGAATAATTAAAGGCTTTCCCTCCCACATGCTAACTTTTAAGGCGAGTCTCTTTGTTGTAATGATAATGACCCAGAAGTCATCCTGTATCATCCTCTCTGTTCAATTATTCAGTATGAACAGGCAGAGGAGAGGAAGAGCCTGACAAGTTCAGAGGCAGGTATAAAAGGCCATGATGAGCCCTGTTTGATTGTAAGATACAAATTCTTCTTTGACTTCAAACTAATTTAGTTTTTGTCTTGAAAGACAGAATAATAAAAGATGTATTTGTATTAATAGATTGAGGAACAAAGAGTGTATCTCGCTGAGAAACGTCTGATGTGATATGTAAGACTGTTAAATGGTTTAATAACTGGAAAGTTCTTATCCCTGTTCCTGTTACTTTTTCCTCTTGAAACCAATGAAAATTTCCAGTAAATTTTCAAAAACTTTCCATATGAATTAATTGGGAATTTTGGGGATATTCAACATTTAGCACCTAACTTACCAGCTAGTTAAAAAAATAGGTAAAGCAGCTATTGCTGTGACTATAGGAATCATCACGGTAGATGAATTTTCAGAAATGTTGAATTTCTCTTTAAATCTGATTGTTTTAGCTAAGATTATGCTGCAATATGTTTTCCCTACTATATTTAAGTTTCCTGTTAAACGCCAAGCTTCAATTGACTAAATTTTGGATTTTTTTCCTGTTGATTAACATATATTCCCATTAATTCCCACTGAAAATTACCAACTTTGAAAATTCCCAGAATTTTGCGACCCTAGTTGCAGCCAATGACTAATTGAAATGATTAATTGATTGGTTGTTTTGCTCATAAAATGGTGTAAAATGTTGATCAGTTTCCTATAGACAAGATTCAGTGTCTTTCTTTGTTACTAGAAGAATAAAGAAATCATAAAATCTGATTTGTGAAGCTGGATTCAGAGAATTGGCACATTTTCTTCCTAAAAATGACTCCAATCGATTACCAAAATCGTTGTTGATTAAAGTAATTGTTGGCAACTAATCGTTTAATTGCTGTAGCCCTAATCTTTATTTTAATGAGCACGAAAACTCAAATAACCTCAAATGTGTCACTCAACTGTAACAAAGCATTTCAAACAATAACAATATAACATTTGTTTGCTCGTCTCTTTTGTAGGGGTTTTGAATTTGGAGGCACCAGCTGAACCAGCTCTATAAAGCTTGAATAACTACAATATATTATGTGTTTTTACAAGTAAAATGTTTTTGAGGTTTTTGTCACAATTTCAGAAATGACAGTTATATGGAAACCATGAATTTTTTTTTTGATTTTCTTCAAACTTTGTTTGAAGAAAAAGGAAAAAAAAAACAGAGCTTGTCCTGAACTCCTCCTCACCCTCAACAAACCACACACTCCCCTCACAGTACCACACCGTCGCCATGTAATCATCTCAGATCTACGTTTATTACTCTTGTCGCATCCAAACTTTATCTCAAAAACGTTGGTCATTTTCATATCTAGTGCAGTGTTTCAGGAAGTCTTCGGGTCATGGATTTTGTGTTGTGGATCACTGCTTTTTTGGTTAGCGCCCCTTAATAAGAGGCCCAAATATAGTTTGGGTGTTTTCTCCTGCTTGAGTGTTTGTAAGTTCTTGTAACTTCCCCTGTCATTAGAGAGGAATGCTTCCTGCAGCCTGGCTGGCAGAAATAATAAAAAAAAAGAACAGTCCACTTCTGACTCTGACTTTAAGCTATCTCATAAATGTGGCATTAGAAAGATGAGGACGCCGGGATGAGCGTTCAGCCACCGTTTGCACAACACTCTCGAACAGAAATCCGTCTGGATTCGAGGGAGGGAACATCGGAATAACGGTGTCAGATTATCCTCCGCAGCTATTTTTCCTTCCACAGATTATTGGGTAGATTCTCTGTAATGTTCAGCCATTTAGAACTAAAGTGTGGCGAGCATTTAAAATAACACCCCTGGCTCGGAAAACTGTCTGGTGGTTTCATGCTCCAAAAAACCTCGTCACCCAAGCGGTTAGCACGTCGTAGAAATCATGAGATTTGTGTCTTTTTGACAGTTTCTGCTGCCCTGGAGTCTCTGGGGGGGGGGTGGGGGGATATCAGGTGTCTGGACTGTTGTGTCCTCACGGCACACTGCAGACCTCCATTCACTCTTTCACCCTGCTGGAGTTTCCTCCAGTGAAGGCCGAGCTATTGTCTACAGCAGCGACTGCCGAGGCAGACAAGAGTTTACATGACTTTGACCTGTTGCAGACAAAAGGAGCAGGTGTCTGCCCTTAGTCGGATTAGAGGTTGGAAAGGTGATGCCCGAAATCTCATCTGTAAACTAGTGGTTGTTTTCATAACTGACTTCTTGACATCTCTCTATTGCTTTTTCGTTAATGCATTAAATTATTTGATGCATAAAATTGTGAATCAAAGTTGGTCTTGGTGTTTTTGCTAATTTTTTCCAACCGACTGTCCAGAAGTTGTCTGTGGTATGAAATTAAATAAATAAAGAAAAATCCTCTGATTTGTAAAGTTGGAATTAATCAAGATTTGGCATATTGTGAGTTATGTCAAAATAATTAGTGCAGAAATCACTCATTGACTAATAATATCAGCAGTGAGATCAGTGCTGACATTTATGAGGATGAGATGCGTTTCTTTCCACTGGTCTATGGAAATTCTGACAGTGGAAAACTGATAAATGATGGATATTTTTGAATGGAAAATAGTTTTCTTTGTGAAATTCAACAAAGAATGCATCATTGATATTTCTTTAGATCGTGTGCCAAACTGGAAACATCAGACATGGATCAACTTTTTAAAAAATAATACAAATTTGGGTAAAGCTGCGGTCGACTGACTCGAGTCTGTCAGTTCAAGCTTATCCTGACGTCATTCATGTGGTCAAGATATAAAACGATTGATTTAACAGGTTTCGATGGTGGACAGGGCATAGACACATGGTGTTCCATCGTCCTACAATCGTTGCTGTTACTCTCATAATCTACACATTTCTGGCGGCAAACATCTTCAAAGAAAGAGCTCCAACTTTTGAACTTGGCCCCATTTTGTTCAGAAGAGCACCATAATTGCAGTCTTGAAAAGGGACATATCACGATAATGAGGGATCATGGTGCCACGTGTCCAGGTCGTATAGGAGTCACTGCTGTGTTCACTGTGGGTTTGTTGGTCTGAATCCCAACGTCTGTCCTCTGCCCTCAAATCTCATTAAGGTTTACTTTCACCATCATTCATTGATCTAATCTGTATGTTGTGGATAGTGCAGCAGTTTACCACAGTTGCTGGGTAACTGGTACATTGGTGCTAGTTTTGACGTATGCATGGTGTGTGTGTATATATATATATATATATATATATATATATATATATATATATATATATATATATATATATATATATATATATATATATATATATATATATATATATATATATATATATATATATATATATATATATATATATATATATATATATATATATAAAAATAAACTTGCAACACTAAACACAGATGTTTCATTAGGGTGATCATGTGATCCGAGCCTACTACAAGAGAAATAATCCCAAAAGGCATATTGGTATAGAGAGATCTGATGTCCTTTCCCATCTGGAATTACAACATGAATCAAGGTCAAAGGTCAGCTCTGGACTGTTATATCTTAATTCCATTGTGTTTTTTTTTTTTTTTTTTTTTTTTTTTTAGTTAATTCCATTGTAGTTGGGCCCTTAGAGTGTGACTGTAGGTGCAGTACATTTACCTCATGTTGGGTCGTGAGCCCAAATAATTTTACAGTTGGTCTGTTTGATCCTCATGTCACCAGGCTGTACCAGCCAGGGGTTCCTGCTTCCAAAAAACAAGCACAGTGCAGGATTAAAAGCTTCGCTGATGATCCCCGGGCCGCTGACTTTGCCCTTGATCAAACTACTGTGAAAAATGTCCTAAAATATGACCTGGCACAGCATTTAATTTCCTAAAGTCACTGAAAATGGACTGCGTTAAAAGAGTCATCATGTGCGACTTCATTTGTGAAAATGTTGAACAAAATCTAGAGCACAAAGGCTTCATATATCCTTTTTTTAAAGTGGGTACATAAGAATTCAAAATGCGCTCTCTGCTGCCAAACCCTTTGCATTCAACCTTGGCCTAGAAAAGTAAGAATTCACGCAGCTATGTTAAATTGCTGACATTATATAAAATGGTTTCAGAAACTGTTTTAACAAGAGGAAAGATGATTGCAGTTCAGAAACTGTAAAGTATATCATCTTCTTTCCTTAGGACATGAGCCATTCTACACTTAGGATTCTGTTTTCCAGATGATGACATTCTCAATACCACTTTTCTCAGCGCTGCTTTGCTGTGCTGTTCGTTTTGGATGGAGAATTCCCCCCTCTTTTTTTTTCTTCTCTTGTTATGAGTCGATAATACTGCTTCATCATGAGGAATTTACATAAGTGAGCTGTCACCATTACCAGTGTTTGACAGCATTATGTTGATGTAATAATAAAAAGAAAAAGCTCCACTTTTGTCATTTGCCAGCGGGTTTTCTCAGGAGGTGAGTGAACATGGCATGGAGTCATTAGCTGAGCAGCTGTTTGGGCCGGTTAATACACAGAGAGAGAGAGGGAGATGTGAAGTAGGAGGCTGTAAAATGCTGACTGTAGACTTCTCAGAATGTGGGAAGACTGGTGCTGCTTCCTTCTCTACTTCATTTACATTTCAGAAGAACTTGCCTTCATGCCGTCATCCAGAGGTGTTTACAGCAACAGCAGAGCCCAGCGAAATGCTTTAGCTCTCAGCAGTTATAATTATTATAATTAGTATTATTATAATTATTGAGTAATTCTTCTCAATTATCTTGTTTTGTCCAGACCAATGGTCCACAACTCACGTTATAATCCTAGAAGTCTAAAGATACCTAAACATATTCACAATTAAGAAGCTGAATTTAGAAAAAGTTGTACTCAAAATGATTATTGGTTATCAAAATAGTCAGTGATTAATGTTCTGTCGACTAATTGTGTCAACTCTTGAAGTAAAATGCTCAAATATTTTCTGGTTCCAGGTTTTGAAAATGTAAGGATTTGCTGTTTTCCTTTGTCATTTAGTGAATCGACTGTAAAGATTTCAGACATAGTCAGACATTTTTTTTCACAGGTTTCAGTGATGAAGAAAATAATTATTACATTATTCAATAATGAAAATAATCTTTAGAAGGAGCACCGAAAACAACCTGGTTTTACAAAGTGTACGGGTCATCAATTCTACTTATTTTCTATCTATTTTATTATTGGAAAGCTGTTTATTTGTTTTATCCACCCCATCATTGGGGAGTTTCTGGATTGTGTATTTGCTGGGTTTGATGAGGGAAACCAAAAAATACCATTAGCCGGTTGTAGTAGTAGTAACTGAACATCTCACGGCTTTGCTCCACTGGTCTGGAAATAACTTCTATCCATAAAAAAGGTATCTAAGACTATGGGAATCATGCCAATGAGCATTTTTAAAATTTTTAAAAATGTCGAACTATACCTTTTTTAAATCTAGTTGTTTTAGCCAAGATTATGCTACAATATATTTTCCTCAGCTATATTTAAGTTCCCTGTTAAGGGCCAACATTCCAATTGTGTACATTTTGGATTTATTCCTGTTTATTCCCATTAATTACCATGGAAAATTTCCAACTTAAAACTCCTAGAATTTTGAAGCTTAATCCCAATATATCAATACAGATGATTTTTGTAAATGATTCTTTTATGGGAGGGGGGGAACTGAACAGTAAACTGGTTTTCTTTAATGAGACACATTGAAACCTGAACTCTTGACCATGGATTGGAGGAATAGGGGGTGGAGGAGGGGGGCTGCAACCAAAAGGATGGTTAATGAAAACCCAGATTATCAGACGTAATGACACAGAGTGCCTAAGTGGTTTACAGAGTGCTATGAAAACACATTACTTAAACCCTGGCGTGGCTCCAGTCAGCCAAGCATGGGCATCCCGACCATGTTTCAGCAGAGCCGGCTACATATGGCGCTACTGCGTCCCCCGGCCACACCACGGACACACAAAGTAGGCCACCGATTGACAGACAGTGGTCTATTTCTGGATGACGGATGTTTCAGAAATTGTCACCAGCACTTCAAGTTCTTTTGATGATTGCCTGCATCACATGGCGTTGGTTTGAGGTCAAGTCACTTGTCCCCCCCCCTATAGGTTTAGCTGTAGACTTTCTTCCATAAACAGAGGAAGCTCCTGAATGTAAACTAGTGCAGGGAAAAAGGGATCAGGAAGCTTTTATAAAAGGTTTTATGCTCTCTCCGCTTGCCTGATGTTTTTGTCTCTGTCGACCTGTGCTCGCAGTTGGGCGGCCTGGTTTATTTATGAAGGCGTTTCTCGGCTTGTTTGTGGAAAACTAGGGTGTGATGCTCAGAAAGCTTGTGTGTGTTCTCAGGAGAATACACTCATTTGTAGAAGCCCAACCGCAAAGGGGCGAGTATAAGATTTGACCTCAGGAATATTTAACAACTTTAAATGTGCTGCCACTGAAGTAGGACTGCAGTATTTTCCTAATAAAAGATACACTGGCTTCACTATTTAAAAGGAGTAACGCCGTAAAACATCTGGTATGAAACTGAAACTGCAGTCCGTGTTATTGAAATTATTAGCAATTTGAGTGATTGCTTACAGAACAGTGTCATTACTTGTGTCGAACACTACGTAGTATTCATCTCATTCAGCTCGAGTCGTCTCAGGTTGAATTTACTCAGGAGTTTTGTGGTGTGAGCCATGGCAACATTTAAATAGCCTCAACTGATAGTTATACTAAGCCAGCCAAGCATAACTGGGGAGTCATCAACTTTCTCCCATAATAAACAGAGGTTACAAAGCCCAGACATTGTCTCCTGGAGCCTGCACCAAGGAACAATGTTCTCTTTGGACAGTCACTGTTTCTGGTCATTTTATATCACCAGCTCAAGTGCAGAAAAAGCTTTTACCTTTTCACTTACCTTTTCTAGTGTATGAACCGATGTTCATCCACTGTCTTAGACACAATCAGCTTAGTTTTACGCCTCTATTAATGGGTTCCGACTGGCTTAGCCATCACAGACGGTCTGTGAGCAGCCACATCTTTGACTTAAAGGGGATAGAAGGGATTTATTGTTTTCATTTACGGTCATAATGTTTGATGACTGTTAAACATGATCAAAAACTATTTAAACACAATGTTTTTCTTCATGCACTGAGGGTGTATTACAAACATGACAGGTTTACTCAAGTTCAGCCTTTTCCTTCATATAAAGTGATTTTACATCATTTAGCTATTTGCTTGTTAATCACCTGTCACTGATCTTTGTTGTCCTTGTTGTCCTCATGTTCACATATCTCAGGAACTTCTGTCATGTTATCATTACAGCCAAAACTACAGAAACTTCTGAAAAACTTTGAAAATTCTGTGAATTTTCAAAGTTTCTTTGCACAGGAATAAATGAAAATATATGAAAATTAAAGGGAATATATGGGAATTAAGAGAAATATATGGGAATAATCAGGAATAAATAATTTACACAGTTGGAAAGTTGGCCCTTAACAGGGAAATTAAATATAGTTGTGGCAAACATATTTTAACATAATAATGCCTAAAACAACCAGATTTAAAGGGATAGTTCAACATTTTTGAAAGTTCTGCCATTGTGATAATTCCCATAGTTATAGCAATAGGTTATTTACCTTTTTTCCAGACCAGCGGAGCAGAGCCATGAGCTGCTAATCTACTGCTACAAGGCTAATGGTATTTTTTGGTTTCCCTCATCAAACTCTGCAAATGCAGAATCCAGCAACTTCCAAACTCTGTGGTGGACAGTTCCTTCTCATAGAGTTCTGTTATCTCATAGCGTGGTAAAGTAGGCTTTGATAATATTATGCTGAAAATATATTTGATCTATATAATTGTATTAATGTTATACTTGCAAATATTAAATAGCTGGTACATTAGGAGCTAAATGTTGAATATTTCCAAAATTCCTAAACTTAAGTTCCCATGGAAAGTTTCTGGAAATTTACTAGACATTACCAATAATTATACGCCCCTTTGCAACCACATTAATAATTCAACCATGTTAATTCTTTTTTTACATTCATATTTCATTAAAAAATTCATATTTTCTCAAAAAATTGTCTGTCCTATGAAATGTTAAATGCCAGGTGAACACTCCAGGAAATAAAGATATTGAATTATATCTTGCATTTAGGAAGCTAGAACCAGAGAATATTTTGCATTATTGATTAAAAAAAGAAAATGGCCAAAATGATTAATCGACTGTCAAAATAGTTCATTGATTCTGTCAGGTTGACTGATCATTGCACCTGAGTTATTATTCTGATGTAGTTATTTCCTATCTCTGCTGAAAGGGTCACAGATTTTGGTTCTTAGATTACGTGGCCATGAAAATAAATGTGGAAGCCCCCTGCTGAGGAGTCCCTGAGCCAGACTCTGTCCTCCCTGCCCCCTTCCCTGTTAAGTGTCAGTAACTAAATATCAGTAAATGTAAAAATGAATGTGCATTTTGTTTTGAGCTTGTGGCCCCGGCCTCGTTCACAGGCCTGCATGTCCCTTATCCAGGCGGCGGACAGACACTGGTTGAAATGTCAAGGACTGTGTGTGGAGCGCTGAGCACAGGGAGAGGATTGTCTCTGAGGAATGTCAGGACACTGAACAAACAGCAGCACAGCCCTGATATACTGTATCCCTCAGTGCAGCGGATACAGCCAGGAGACATCAGATTCCTACCAATCTGTTATTCCATGTTAGGTCACATTCTTTTTTTTTTTTTTTTTTTAATCGTGCTCAGCTTTGCTGTTTTATATTGTTTTAAATTCCTGCGAGAGGCTTCTTGCCAGAGTCTTGAAATTGCATTTTATTTCCCCTTCCTCATAACAGACCCTGTTGTTCTCACCCAGTTGTTAATTGCCAACAGCTAAGCGAGAAACCTGGAGGTTTACTGATGCAAAGAAACAAAAGTGCAGAGCCCAGGGCCGCCGACGCGATCTCCATGGCAACCTTAATGCATTTCAAAGGGATGGAGGTCCTGCATCGGCGTCGTGCAAAACCCCGGCGATGCTCTGTGTGAGGCACGGGCCGGACATGAAAAAACCACATGCTGCTCAGAGGAATGAGGAGCCCACATTAGCATAA
Source organism: Lepturacanthus savala (assembly GCA_030544235.1). Lineage (NCBI taxonomy): Eukaryota > Metazoa > Chordata > Actinopteri > Scombriformes > Trichiuridae > Lepturacanthus > Lepturacanthus savala. Next base: position 4,355,983 of record CM060461.1, read on the forward strand.
CCCAAAATGATTTATGAGTGTAGATTAATGATGTCCCTTGAAATTGAATTCAGTACTTAGGCTGATGAGGCTTTGTCTGCTAAATATAGGACAGGCCGAGCGAGGGCTCTGCCTTTGACAGATAGATGATTATTGGCCTTTGGGTAGAGCAGAGGCATGGGAGCCTTGAACTTCATTCTTTGTCTGTGATGTCTCTTCTCTGCCGGCCGCCGGGCTGGCTGCTCTCCGCTTCAGACATAGCCGGGACATCAGCTGATCTGCCTCGTCCCCAAACCCTGTCCCCCCTCGCTTTAAGTCTGTTTCAACTAAATGCTCAGCTCCAGGAAGCAAAACCGAGGAGCTGTCTTGGTGTAATGTAGAAAGGACTGGTGGGAGAATCAAATAGTCAACTGATAGAAAATTAATTGACAAAGGCTTTTAAATAACTGATGAAATCATATGTAAATGAAGAAAACGGTGAAGGGAGGAAACAACCAAGAAAGGAAATATGGGAACAAGGAAAGAAGGAAGGGAACAAGAAGGGATACATGGAAGTTAAATGAATGAAATCCGCTTTTTTACAGAGTTGTACGATGTGATGATCTAAGGACTGGGGAGGTTATGTGGCTGTTGTACAAACTGTAAAGCCCATTGGAGTGAATTTGTGATTTTGGGTTATACAAACAAAATTGACTTGACATGACAATTTATGAGGCAAGAAGTCAAACACTTTACAATTTCAGCTTTTTTTGCTTTTCTGTTTCTTTTTTCCTCTGTACAGCTGTTGGTTTCATTACTAGATTCCGAAATTACATAGACCAAACAAACTCTGTGTTTATCATAAAAGAATCCACAGATTAACCTTTCATGAAAATGATTATTAGTTAGTAAGGTGTTTTGAAAATGTTCGGCAGCATTTCTCATTCTGCCAGTAAAAGACAAATATCTGCCAGATCAAAAACAACAAAGCAACAGCCCAGTAAACAGGGAGGAGGCTGAAGTCGCGGCGTTGTTCTTTGTTGTCGGCTCCTCCAGCTGACATTCTTTCACTGCCATTTGGCAACGTTCAACATCTTCAAAGCTCACAGCTCGCATCCACGCATCCATTTCATTCCACATTCCATTGGCCGAGCAAGTTAAATATGATATTTTGGTATACTAATGCATGGAGCGCCTGTTTATGTTCCACTCTGAATATCAGCAGCTTTAACATGTTGATATCTGCCCTTCGGGTTTGAATGACAGGCCACTTTCCACATGTTTACGCTAGATAAAAGAAAGGCTTTGATTTACTGCCATTGCTGCAATCCCAGGCCATCGTTCTCTCCTGGGTGTGTTTCTGACATGACTGGTCTGCGCTTGTCAGAACGCAGCCTGTGTTTGTTAAATATTCTCCCTCCACACACACAAAGAGTGTGTGGAGGGAGGAAATAATCAGAAAATCATGGACAGTACTTTTCAAGGAAAATCGGATTCATGCATCTATTGCAGGGGTCATAGACAGATTATAGCCTGTTAGTTTTAGTCACAAGGACCACTCTCTTACAGTGTTGAATCCCTCAGTTTCTGCAAGATGGAGACACGCATTCTGCTAAACAGGAACTGCAACTTTCTGACTGACCAGCTGATGATGCAACACTCAGTGATTTTCCCTCCTTCCCTGACTGGGAAGCTCTTCTGTAAATGGCAGATACTTTGGCGTTTACCTTCATTATTACATCTGTAAAACTACAGTTTTTTTTTTCTAAGCACCTGATGTTTGATTATACAAATGTGATGCCCACTGTAACATAGTCTTATTAGACTAATTGTATATCAGGTAGGAGAGACATGCAAGTAGAGTTACAATTTATCTTGAAAGTACAGATCTTGGTGTTGGAATTATGATAAATCTTTGTAAATAAATGAGTTTAGGCCCAGATTCTGTTCTGTTAGATATTAGTGTTGTGTTTTCCTGAGGGTCTGTGAATGCATCATAGAGTAAGACATCTGCAGCTCACAGTAGCCTCTATTAACGTTAGAGATGTTACAATAAATTCGTAACGTTGGCTGCAGGAAGAAACGGGACAATGGAGCTTTGAATTATAACTAAAGTGCTGGGAAGCAACATGAGAAGGAGACGTGATACGGAGCTTTACACTGTAGCAGGATATGCACCATGGTACATAAGTATAGGGTATTTTAACTTTTTTTTTTTTTTTTGTGGCATAGATTCTTTTATCATGTAGTAGCCAGATAGCATATAATGGAGGAGAGAGAGGGGGGCAAGACATGCAGCAAAGGACTGCTCCCTGCTGGACTCGAACCAAGGTTGGTTGCTTAAGAGCAAGGCTAAAAATGACAAGCGCTCTACCCCTACAGCACCACAGCGTACCTATGGGGTTTTAACTTTTAATGACAGTAATCATGGTTTGAATATCCATAGAAAAAATTCCACAAAAAATACTTTGGTCATGAAAAACTTTTTTTTTTTTTAAGTTTTATTCACTATTAAAATCGATGTTATATTCTAGAGCTGCAACAATTAATGGAAAGTGAGTATTTTGATGAAATCGTTGGGGTCAATTTTGAAGAAAAAATTTAAAATTTCTTCCTGTAAGATTTCCAGCTGTTAAAATGTGAATATTTTCTTTGATAGCAAACTAAATATCTTGGCTATGATCAGGTGGTTCAGACAAATGAAGATATTTGAGGACGCCGACATGGAAGCGCTGAATCCAGAGGGTGTTAACTGTGCAGACTGAAGCAGTAATAGAAAACGAGAGGCTCCACCAGGTAGACGTTTTGGCAGCGGAGTGCAGCAGCTGTAGACATTCAGCAGTGTCAGACACCCACATATTGTTCCCACTTAACCTAACCTGGCAAACCAAACCCATGCCAGGAACGGAAACGGAGATCCTCCGGCTACGCAGCTGCAAATATGGAGACTAAAAGCTGCTTTCACACATGCAACGCAACCCTGATCATTACCCAGAGGAGCCGTACGTGAGAAAGTAAATGTCTGAATCAGTTAGACCAGACGGTAAACAGACTATCCAGCCAGCTTCCTAGTACAAAGTCATTGAGCCCATGTGTGAATAGAGCAGGTCTGGAAAATTCACAGCATGTGTGTTGACTGTTTGTTTCATACAAACATCCAAGAGTGAAGAAGAAGGGTCATTTATATAATAATTAATTAGGTGCATTGCTTTTGTTGATATTGCAGATAGGCTTAAATATGCATTGATATCGAAGCAAAAACCCATGAGAACCTGTTTTTACAATGATATCTAAAATGCCCATTTCTTATCTGCTTTAACACTTTGATTTTAATTTGGAATATTAAACATGATTGGTTAACTGCTGAAAGAGAAAGTGTCATCCCAGTTGAAACGCGTCAAGTCGTGTGTCACAGAGCAGGAGAGTTTTCCCTTTTCCTTCATCATTAGTATGCAGGGAGTCACTAGTGAGGTGGTGCAGTGATGGGACCAGCTGGGCCGCCGAAGGCACCACAAAAGTTGAAACTCCAATTTAAATACAGTTTAAAAGAAAAAAGTCTGCACCTTATTTAGTTGCATAGCAGAAGAGGAGTGGATTTATTATCAGCAAACAGAAGCTGAAGTGGAGTAGAGAACTGTAACGTAAACCTAGAGGAAACTGAAGTTAATGATCACTGATGTGGTTTACTGAAAGTCAGCTTACTTTATGAAATCTCTGATCTAACTGATGTATAAACATTCAGGATTTGCTTTGGAAATGGTGAAATGGAGGCTGTGAAATCTTAGATTAAAACTAGTCAAACTGGATGCTGCTGTACAAGCTGTGGTTCGAATACACAAGCCTGAATGCGGGAGCATCAAGATGAAAGTGGCAGCAGTAAGTGTGCGACAACAGAAATAATGTCAGCAGAAGTGCTGTGGTGAAAAAGCATCTGCAGCTTTAGTATCCATTAATTAGAACTTTATCCCGGGGGGGGAAAACAGAAATAAAATGCATGGAAAGGCATGCAATTTTAGATTATTATCAAACATACAGTAGGTGCTATTGTAGGACTTGGGCAAACTGAGCCAGTAAACTGCTTGTTACTGCTGAGCCTGTAGCCAACAGCTCAAGGTTTAGATATTTTTTGGCAAATGTAAAGTTTTCTCTGTGAGAATCTGCTTTTAATTTTTTTTCCTGTACCAAGAAAGCGGTGTTTGTTCTTTTATGAAGTGTTGTAACGTACCAATGGACATAAGGAAGCACCATTCAGACTTAGATTTAAAGGGGAAATAAAAGGTACTGACATTTGACTTAACCATGTGCACTGTTGAATTTTTTTAGCTGTATGTGCGGATTTGTCTTCATGACTAATAAAAAGGTGTGGAAGGTATTTTGGCCTTTAAATGGCTACAGGAAATACTTCTTATACTGAAATGTTTTACTTTATCCCGTGTGAATGAGTTGAACCTTAAGAAATGAGCTTTTGTGATAAACTGATACATTCTGAATGTGTCTTGAATGCAGCTCATCACAGTGCTGACAGTTGAGGCAGGAAATAAAAATAAGCCGGATAAAAAGCTTACTGTGTGAATGAACTGTGTCAGGTTTGGCTGGGGACTCTGCTGCCTCTTTTGACATGATCAGACAAGATTGTGTGTGTGTGTCTGTGTGTGTGTTCAGTTCTTAAGTTTGCCCTCTCGCACAAATGAATTAGGGCAGCAAACCCAACACGCCTGGCATTTCAAAGAGGAGGCCATTTGTAAGAAACAAGTGCCCCATTTAGACTGTCTTGATCCATTTGTTGAAATGAGCCCAGACTCTCTGCCCATCTCTCTGAAGCTGGACGTCTACACTCTTCTTCTGCACTCATGTCACCCTAAAGAGCATATTTCACATTAGAACCCCCCTTAAACCAATGCTTCGAAAAATTATGTAGGAATATGTTTTCTGTATTATATAAGTTCACGATTTAGGTTTTTGGAGCCATTTTTTGATACATTTTTACTGCTGTCTTTGTAAATGCTTGACCAGAAATTATGTAGGCAGAGGGAGTCCGGTCAAGCTTGATAATAAGAATACAATAGATCCTGGTGCATTTTCTGACCCAGAGGAAACTTTACATGTTTCGTTACATATATAATGGTCCACAGCTGTACAGTTATGAGAAAGTCATGCAGCACAGAGCAGGAAGAGACAACAAGAGAAAGAACTAATGGCCAGAGAAGAGAGATGAGAGGCCGACGTTACATGCATTAGCTATGGATATGAAACACTACTTGCATCACAATGTCCTATAGGTTATTATCATGTATCACACAATACGAATTGTTCATCTAATTATTAGGCCTCAGTATTGCTCCTTACCAGTAACTGTTACTTAAGAGCTTGTTTACGTCCATGCCTGTTAATGTTCGTACACAATAGGTGCTAACGTTAGCGTTTCACCATCCTTGAGAGAGAAAGGCGAGATAAACACTGTCATGATACACCTAGCATGAAATGCATGAAACACCTAGCATATTAAAAAACAGGACTTACAGTGCAAAGTTCATATTTGTGCTGAGCTGAGTCTCTGTATGCAACTGTCTTCTTTTGGCGTCAGGACAAGGAGCTGTAGCCGCCATAGGACCATCTGGTCCTTGCTTCAGCATCCCATGTTAAACGCCATCAGATCATTGGGATAGTAAGCCTCCATCCTAAAGTGAGTGCCACACAGGACCACGTTTTTCATAGTGGACACAAGTGAAGTCGTGTCTCTTCAGCTGGACAAAACGTACCCAGATGTTTAAAGAGTGACTGTGTTAACTGGTGCCTTTCAGCTGAATGGTTGCTCGTAGTGACGACGGCCGCTGAAAAAACAAACAGAAAAGTCAAGAATATACTGACGCAAGAGTGGAATATACTGAAATGAACATTTGACTTACAATAATTTAAAATCAATAATTTAAGATGTCATTGTGAGAATCATGGAGGCGTTTGGCTGAAAGTCTCCAGTTAACACAGTCCCTTCTTAAACCAAAACACCGGCACAGAAGACAGCAGCTTTTATTTTTCTGTTAGGACGAGAACCACAGATGCAATAATTTACCATGTTTATGATAAATTAACACAATCCAAAACTACTATAAACCCACTGACTCACTAAAACATGACCCCTCAGTCATAACCTACCTACTCCTACACTGAGACAGTGAACCGTTACAGCAGCGGCTAGTATACAATTCCCTCTTGTGATGTAATATGACCCATTGTTGTTGGTGCTATGCTCAAAATCGTCGCTTTTTATAGTGTGAAGACGAACAGCTGTAATGAGATGGACACACATTCCTTGCTTTATATAGGGAGATGTTCTCTTCATGAAATCAGTAAAAACTGTAATCCTTCACCTGGACTCCAGTTATCATCAGTGTGCTGGATGGACCCATGTTTGTCTTTATTCTGTACTAAGTTTCATACATATGTAAATTATTACTGTGTTTATCTGTGCAGCTGAGAGCAGAACTAAATGCTACCAGCTTGTCACTTGATTTACATTTAAAGTGACTGCAGCTTCAAAGTCACACGCCCCACTTATTTCCCAATTACATGGCCGCCGCAGTTCCCTGGCCTGCTGTGTCACAGGAAAACCCTTGAGGCATTCTTCCTCGCTGACGCCTCATACCCGGCCATTTCTGGACCTCAAACAAATGGCCAGAATTCCTTACTGAACCATTCAGTTAGCTTACAGAAGACTGCTGAATACTTCCCATCGGAGTCACGGCCACTGAACTAGAACATGTACGTCTGTTACTGTTTAACCACCCATCAATCAAAGGTGCTTTACAACTTCATGAGTTTGCATTATTGGATTTGTAGAGTTGTGAGATGAATGCACAGGTCCTGAGATTATTACAGTTTGTAGTGATTTTCTCAGATTTTAGCTTTTTAAATCTAAAACTCTGTTTAAACTACTTAATGCAGCATGTGCTTTGCATTAAGGGATAAAGCAATAAACTTTATCTAATGATCATCAAGAAGTCTTGAATTTTAAATCATATTTGTGGTCTGCTTTGGCCTACATGCAGTTTCCTCGCTTTCAGGCAGTTTTTTACGCACAGTCAACGCTCATGTCCAGCGAGGCTTTGTGGAGGCTTGGCGTGAGGACAGATGCTGCAAATACTTCTATCTTCACCATCCAGCCTGGATGGATGGAAAAAAGCCTCACCAGCTGCCAAAGATTGCAGCGGCTTGTGCCCGAGTTCCAGACGGTTCTCTGTAAACAGCACATTAAATATTGCCTGTTGTTTTCTGTTCTACTTTTTTTTTTCTTTCTATTTCTGCTCATTTTCAAGAGAGGATTACTCCACCATTAGAGACACATGGGCACACATTGGCTCAGGCCAGTTCTGGTTCTCAAAACTTCTAAAGAATGTTTTTCATTAGTACACACAAACAGTGGGATGTGAACATTTTCAAATTATTTAAATTATTAACTCATCTAAAGGGAAGTTTGATTTGTGAAAGTCATAGGCGGAAAACCCCGGGGGGCGGACATTCATGACGTTCCATAAAGTTGTCCTCCCCACTCCCAAGATATATTTGTAAGTATAAATATATAATTTTTTAACTATTAAAGAAATGTTAAATAAATGCACAACAAAGTGTTTTTAAATGTAAAACCATGCATTTCTATTGTGAAAATGATGACACCCCCCCCTTCTATTCCTCAAAATGGTTTGGTCCAGATGCTGTTTTTTCCAGTGAGCGGGGTAGTGACTAACTGCTAATTTTGATAGTCCGCTAGTAGCTACCTATGTGGAGGAAAACAATCAAACTAATATGTAGAAGCCAAAAACACTTGTTCAAAATTTGTCCAAAATCAACACTCTGCTGGTTAAGATCAGACCTAACGATCATTAATGAGCTCTGACGATGTAAGTTATCGTAGCAGTGGTGACAAGGGGGAGGGAGGAGGAATGTGGGGGGTCCTCCATCATTTAATTGTTTTTACCTCATTGATTCATGATCACATATGCTAGTCTAGTATTTTTTTCATGTCCCCTCCAGAAATTATTCCCTGAAAATTTACTGTTTATTATCCCCACCATTTAAGAAATAGGATTTTCGCCCCTGGTGAAAGATGGAGAAGGAACAAGAATAACTCAGCACATCGTACAGGAATGTGCTTAAAGCCAAAGGAGGATTTGCTGTTGACATAGTGCATGACGTGACTGTTCTCTGGAACTTCAGAATGGCTCCATGTACGCTTTCATCCTTTCATTTCCAACAAGAATGATGCATTACAACCTGTCTCTCTTCACTCTATATGAAGCCAAGAAACTCTGTCCTTCTATGTGTTCCTCACATATTTCAGTATCATTCATCTAACTCCACAAGTTAGTGTCTCCATTGCTGTGGACCTGAGGGAGTTCAGAGAAATTGATCAGATGAGCAGCTGTTAAAATTGTCGCTAGTGACAATCAGCCTGCTTCAAACCTGTTCGTCATAAAAATTGTGTTTGTGAGAGCGAGACTAATGATATTTTTGATCGTTTTTTAACCCTAACCTGCTTTAGGTAAAAAAAACGCCACGCAGATCCATGTCTGTCATCTCATTGGACCAAACAGCACTCTGACCCTGTGGTTTATCCTCTTACATCATCAGTGTTAAACATGCAGAGAGTAACTGAGTGCACATGCTGCTTCTATAGATGTTTGTGTGTTGGAACACTTTTCTGAGCTTCTTGTGCACACAAATCTAAAGTGAAATTTATATTTTCTCCATTAGCATTAAGAGGACATCTGGAATATTTAGCCTATGAGCTTTCACATGATGCTTTATAGCAGGAGAAGAGCTCACTCAGCAATCTAAGTTTAGAAAGACACTGGAATGTTTTGGCAGAGTTCTGCGCCTTCAAATCTTAATGAATGTTTAAAATCCTTTCAGTGCAGAGCTGTGAATACTTTTGACCTAAATGCCAGCTGGATCTTAGATACTTCCAACCTTATGACTTTCTGATTTCATCACATCTTTCAGAAAGCCAGGGGGAACTATCTCATCTCCTCTGCCCCTGCTATAACAAACACCCCCCTTTTAGTTTCTCTCCAGACTCCCGAGGAGGAAATGACTGCAATCTGCGTGTCCCGTCTCCCAGCGCTCGAGCCTCCCCGCTGCCCACATCCATCTCTAGATCCTGGCTCCATTACCTCCCCCACCATCCTCACAAGCCACTTCTTTTAAATAAGCCTCGCTCCCTCAGCTTTGATCCAGCTTTGGTCTTGTGCTCAAGCTTTGAAGAATACAGTTCTTCCTCCTTCTTGATTTACATGCACACAGAAATGCACATAGTGGGGTCGTAATGGGATGACATCACTGTGGTTTTTCTGTGGTCTTTTGTACTATTTCTGAAAACAGTTGAAGCTATTCTACTTTTTTTCCAGATTCAGAGTTTGCATTATGCCTCCTCCTTGGGATGAGTGTCTCCACATCCTGTATGAGTCAATTCAAATTAAAAGCATTTTTTCCCCCTTTTTTTAGTCCTGTGACTAACAAACCAATGAAAACCTGACCGACCAACACTTTGCTCGTTGACAGGTCGATTATGTAGGAATAAAGTGTCATCTTCCTCGAGCTGTTTAAAGGTCACACTCCAGCTGTTGGGAGGACGGCGTTTTCCACATCTTTGCTGCAGAGTTACAACTGTCCTGTCCTGCTGCCCACACATGGACCCCTTTTCCCTCCTTTTAAGTCTCTCCATCTCATTTTCCAATAAACTTTGAAAGAGAACTGTTGGGTTTAGCTGTCAGAGTGCACTCTGTTTGAAGTGTCTCCATAAACGTTACGCAATGATGTCTGTAAGCCATCCGCGATTCTACTGTACTGTGTCTTCTGCCTGTCCGGGCCTGTCTGTCCTACTTTCTGTCTGTACAGGCCTCTCCAGTCCCCGTAGATGTTAACACATGGGTCCCTGTGACACACCTTGAAACCACAGTTCTTAATGAATTGACTGGGTGTTTGTCCCAAGGTGCAGGATGTTATCCAGGCACCTTAAAGCTCTGGATGCTTGTCGAACACAATCAGAGAGCAACCAGGAGGTCTAGTTGGTGATAGGACATGTGATCATCAGTGAATGATGCTGGTAGAAGCTTCAATGGGGTTTTAAAAAAAGGGTTATATTCAGGGTATGATATGCTGAAGGGGGATAGTGAGGATTTCATTCTCCTCTGGTCTGTATCCCTGCCATTGCTCAGTTATTTTTATACCTGGTGGATCTAATAATTATCCACGCTTCACTTGTATACCATATAAATATCTAAAACAAAAATAGGCTTAAGGAAAGCACTGCAGTGTGTAATCATTGTTTAACAACCAGTTCTGCTGCTTGTCACTTGAGCTTTTCACCCTCTTTCACACTGAAAATGAATAAATGGTTGTCTTTGCATTCACATTTTCTTATTCACATTTTCAAAAATTGCAAATAAACACTGAAAACGGCTGAAAATTTGCACTTGCATTTTACGCTTGGAGGGTGTGGATTTGTCAGTGTATCGATAAAAGGAAAATGTGGCTTTTTGGCAATGGAAACAGGTTTTGCATGAATCTGACCCAGATGTGACATCATGGTACGTCACGAGACATCACATTATGCTGTACATTTAAAAAAAATGGCTGCGTGTGTGCGCGCGCGTGTGTGTGTGTGTGTGTGTGTGTGTTACATTCATGCTCTCTTATGATGTAATCTCATGGCGAACTCTCCAAATAATTGCAATTCCAAAAACATTTGGATAGAAACCCAGTTCATGATTATTGTCTATATTTATATTCCATATGGACCGATCTCTCTCTAAAACCGATGCACATGTTGAGGACGAGGAATGAGACCGATATGACCATGTCATCACATCGCTATACAGCAGTATCTTGTTGATTGATGATTTAAAACTCTCTGGATCTCTCCCCGGGCAGTTGCTCTCATTTTGACGAACTGTTCCCCTTGAACCAGTGTCTGAGATAACTAACAACACTGCAGCCAAAACAGCAGTTGGATTAGCAGATGGTCGATGCAACCAGTCTGTATAAAAAAAACAAAGATTGAAAAACACATTGATGCTCACTGTGTTTGACTGGTTCTTGTCCGCCACAGATTTGGCTTTGTTGTAGTTCTAGTGTTTTCCTCTGTTGTTAATGTTCTGGACTCCTCTGGCATGTGGGAGTATCCCCGCAGAGCTGCAAGCTTTTTGCTTTGGCAGCTCTCCTCTGCCTCTCTGCTCCTGCAGTTATGTATAATGGGACATATTTCAGGCCACTAATAAGCCTCCGTATTTTTTGCCTTTTTCCATTTGCTGAGTAGTAATCTGATGCTACCAAGGCCGTTGGCAGCTATTCTCCTGCACTGTTCAACCGTCACATGGTGTTGGCAGACAGACAGAGCGCCGCGGTTCTGACTCTATATGCGAGTTCATGTTTTACACAATAATCCCGTGCACCGCTGTCTGCTCATTGACCAGTTGCCTCTACTACTTCTACCCTCACAAATCCTCTTGTACAACATCTCCCAATCCCTCGGATAACAGTCGGCTTCATAACTGGATCAAGGAGTGGTATGTGTGTAAGTTGCTTTTATTCAAAGACTGATGACATTTGCGGTGTCGGTGTCACCAGATGCTTTTCAGAGGTTTTGATATGACTCTCCCTCTGAAAGCCTTCTTTTCATCTGGGATGAGAGGAAGAACGGCCGAGGTGTGTGTGTGTGTTGTTGTTTGCAACGTGTTTGGACATGATGAATGTAAAATGTCAACGGTTCCAATGTCCTTTTAAAAAAAGAGCTTTGTGTATAAAAGGCATTTTTTGCTGTAATACATGTATTGAACGCCTCTATGGCGTTTCCTCGACAGTGAAGAAGTCTACTACACATACCAATGTAGGTTGAAACCAAAACCCAGTACTGAATGAGGGACTTTCAGTGGTAAGAGAAGATTCAATGATCCCTGTTGTGAAATTGGCTCATTTGCATCGATCACTTGCTCTGGAAATGCAGTTTCAAACGTTCTCAGAGCTGCAACAAGAGCAGTTTTAATAACACCAGACAGACGGTACGTCTATATTTTATCCTGTGTGTTGTTTGTGCTGAATGGTGCAAATAGTTATCAACATTCTTTGATGACGTCTTTTAGTTGATCCAGAGTGATTTAAGATTTAGCTGCTCCTGCCAAGTTCACGTCAGCATTTTGCAATTGTCATGAATTGCCAGATATCACAGACAATGCAATAAAATGCATAGAAAACATTTGAAGGAAAAATTTCCATGTCTGAAGTCTGGCAACATCACATATTATTACATTACGTTTTATAGGGTCAACATCACTATGGTGACACAATATTCTGCATAAACACTTGTCTGGCCATCATTCAACACCAGGAACAGAAGGGGCTAATTCAATAAGAGAGCTCACAATTGTAGCTATGTATCAACATTGTAACGCTGACGCCGTTGGTTGGCTGAAAAGTGCAAGTGTTACCCCATTGACATGTATATGCATGACTGTCAATCCCTCGCTCTCTGTGCACGTGAATGAAAATGACACAATGATTTTTGTGGATAAAAGGAAAAAAGGCAGCATCAATTTGTGGTGCTCTGTTGTTATTCTGTGCCACAGATTGGTCTATGTGTAGAGAAAGACTGGACACTATTCCTTGGACCCACCTTGAAGCTGTAGTGATTGTATTGATCTTCTGAGATGAAGGGTTAAAAACATGAAACATAGTTTTTTAAATTTGAAGATTCGCAACATCCATATCTGAAGCTTTGTCTTGTGTCAGGAATAAAACGTGGAAATCAAAGTCTTACTTTATGTTTGTTCATATATTCCAAAGAAAAGTACAAGAGTGATGTCATCATAATCGCCATCAACGCTGCATTTTAGCACCAGATCCAGTATCAACGCTTGTCTCAGCAAATCTCCCACTTATCACAGTGGAGGCTACATTTCTTTCAAGTGTTTTTCTGTAATTTACTTTCCTTTCAAACAGTCCTTCACTTTTAGAACACAATCCTGTCTTGTCTCATTGTCTCGTCCTCATTACTTTTCTGGGTTTCTTGTGTAATCAGAGTTCACTTCCAGCTGAATGACACCTCAGCTGTGCTTCAGGCTGAAACGTCATCCTACACCTCATCACCTGCACCCCTCGAGAGTGCGAGGGAGGACGTCCTCCTCGGCCCTTTCTGTACCTCAGCCTCTGGTTGGCTGAGGCGAGAACTCCCAGTGACCTCTGGGAGCTGATAGGGATGATGTCAGTTTTGTCTCCATGGTTGTAGTGTGTGTGTTTGTCATCCAGAGGGACAGCCTGGGTCCTGTCACTGTTTGAGGTTCTATCAGTGCTGATGAGAACAAAGCCAACTTTGAGGCTGTGTTCACAGAGATTAAGAGGTTTGCGTGTTGGGTCAAGGTCGTCTGCTGGGAGCCGAGGGTTTTCTGAACATATGCACACAGCTGTGCTCTTACTATCTGCTGCTGCTGCATAGTTTGTGGGATTCTGTCCATTAAAGGATGAGTTTCAGCTGAGGTGACACAGGCGTAAAGTAGTTTGGTTCTGACAACATTGCTTTAATAATCTCCCACAGTCCAAGGTTTATTCCTCCCTTTTATTTAATACAAAGAAATATTTCACTGTCAAAATGTAAATACAGTAAATCGCTATGGATACCACTAAGCAGGCAGTTGTTGCATGTTGCATGTCCACTTTGAGTAATAGCTCTGTGAATTTGGAGGTTTATAATCCACACAGACAGGATTTCACAGCTCTGGGAAGTTTATCACAACTATTTTTATCTTTTGTTGCAATGATCTCAAAGTAAACAGAGGAAATACTTTGTTCACATCTGGAATGCTGCATTGTGTCAAGTTTATTCTTTTGTGCACCTGCTTCACTGGTCGACTAAATTCCTTGAAATAAATGAGCAGGCTGTGTTTTTTTTTTTTTTTTTTCCCCTTATACAGGTCCAAATGTAAAAGTGAAGCCACTTTTCATGGCCCTCAACAACCAGTCTCACAAGCCTCAGATGTAGAATGGTTTTAATCCCTCGTCGCTGTTATTTTTTTGGCGATGCAGTGCTATTATCTTCTGCCATCTGCTTTCATGCTGACTACTGAGTATTTTGACCAAAAAAAACTCAATCTGTCTTGCACAGGATGAAGTAGAAACAATCCTCCCACTTTAAATCCCCAGTAAATATCTGACAACACTATGAACAAAGAAATGTTCCCATGCACATACACATGCAGCTCTTTACTTTTCTAGTCCTGTTCTGAAACTATGGTATAATGCTTGATGATCTAAAGCCCTTATTGACAAATTTAATACCTTGATTTTGCCAGAAAAAGATGAAGTACATTTAGTTGTCATGCGATGTATTATTTTCTTTGGAATTTGATGTGGCGACACCATTGTGATAAATATCTTCTGATGAATATCATTGCATAAAACAGGCTGCTCTGGAACAGAGAGTCAAGTGAAGCCACTGGATGTTTTGTCTGTAAGGCTTCCACCTCCAGACTGACTGACAGACTGACAGGATATCCTCCTGTCACATTCTGCCAGTAATATGAAAGCGGCCCAGAGATCGTCTCCTGATGTAGTCAATAATTGTGCCAGAAGGATTTCCTCAAGTGCCTTTATAGTAATATAATACATCTATGATCGTAATCAAATCTACAATTCCTATGCAGGTCTGCCAATGCCTGAAGTGGCAAACAGATTAAATTATCAAGCTTGTTTGAGAATGTTTTGTGCTGTATTTTCCGCCCATCTTCAGGCGTGTCAAACTATAATTTGTGGGTAATCACCGCTGGAATCTTTTCTCGCCGATGTGATCACAAAAGGCTGCTGGAAGCCACTTTTGTGGATGAAACTGTAGAACGTGGCACAGAATCCTCAAACTGGACGTAACGTCCTTCCAGCTGTCGATTCTTTGAGGCTGGAACTTCTTTTTGTTCGGGCTCAATAGATTGTTCATCTGATCTGAGTCAGCTGCCGGTGCTCCTGCACCTGTCCAACGCTCTCGTTTCTGCTTTACAAAGCCTCCGACATCTGACATCTCTTTGTGCCATTTGGCTTTTGTAGAAACGGGGCTCTGAGATCATATGGTTCGCTTTACGCCTTCTTCATCTTCTTCGTAGTGTGAGGGATTCGGGAACAGTTTCCCCTTGAATTCAAGAATCTTGACGTGCAAGTCGAACATGTTTCCTTTGCCCAACAGGCCATTGAAACCCGTGAAGAAATCTACAATTGCACGGTTGTCAGGTTAAAAATAAGACCCGCCAGTTTCTGTGTCTTATGAATCAGCAGGTTGAGCCACTTTTTACCTTGAGAAGCTGCAGCTGTGCCTGAAGGGAATCTCTGGTTTTAAGTGTTAAGTGAAGAGCTGCAGCAATCAGTCTTACGTTGTTGAATATATTTGAGTTTTGGACTTTATTGTGGACAAAATAATACATGCGATGACATGTTGAGCTCTAGGAAGTTTTTGCCTTTTTCGCTGCTTTTTGAAGATTAGTAAATTAATCAATCAAACCGATGGATCTGTTTAAATGTCTGCTACATGGAAAGATTCTTTCAAACCTGATGTAGACAGGTGTTAAAACAAGGCATATATCATCACCATCATCATCATCAAACCTAATTCTCACAGTACCCTGTACAATTTCGTGTTGCTGTGCTTGAGTATCAATAACCGGCGCGATAGCAATCTGATACACACGTTCTCCTCAGAGAACAGGTTATTGTGTTGCAGCGTGTGTCCCCTTTCAGGTCTCGTTCAAGAGACTGCTGTTAACCGCACACGTAAGCAAAGTATACGCGACAGACAAGATTTATTATCTAAAATACAACTGAACATGTATGAATCGGAGGTCATCTGCTGCAGAAGAGAAGGATGAGTCACACAAGTGTGTGTTTAAATGACAGATGAGATGTTGAAACACCGGTGTGCTCTCAAGAAGAAGAAGAGTCGTCGTCCAGTCAGCCAGGTCCAGGTATGTCTCACCGATGCTTCTACATGCTCAACAACTGGGTCTGTGTCTGGCTGGATGTGAAGATCATGTTGTAGCTCTGTGTCTTATGACAATTACTCATCTATTTAGTGCTTTCTAATGTTGTGAGTGCTGCCATTGTTTCCAACCAACACACACACACTAGTAGATTCCTGAGGAGTGTTGCAAAACCAGAATGGGGTCAGATCCAGGCGGCTTTTGATCGGCCGACACCATGAAGTCTCCTTTTTCTCATCCGTTTGTTTGTGCGAGTTATGCCAGCTGTCAAACATGCTAATGAGCAGCTTATGAATGAACTATTGAAGACAAATGAATAAACCAGAGTCAGCAGTTGGAAAAAATTATCCAACTTCTTTAATAATTACTTGTTTTGTGGAAGTTCTTTATTGTCTTTTAAGAGGAAAAAATGCTCAAATTCTCTAGTTCTATCTTCTTTAACCCATTAAAGCCTCAAGTATTCCCTAAAACTTTTCATGCATATGAATATCTATTGAGTCACTAACAAACGTGTATTTTTCTGTACTCTGTTTTGAAGATGATAGCATTTTAATGACTGGGAACTATAGTTGTCACTTGCACAAATTTGCTCATAGACAAAAAAATATTTATTCCAGGTACATAATTCTTTTGAAATTTCTTTTGACTTGAATGGCCTCAAAAATTTATTTTTATTTTTTTTTTGGTATTTTAGAGACCTTAATGAGTAAATAGTTATATACTCTACATGTCAGAGTTGAAAATCATTGTAGATTTTTTAGAGTAGTTAAGGACAGTCATGGACTTGGACAACTCTAGTTGCCAGTGGGCTTAAATGGGTTAATGTCAGTATGTTCTGGTGTATTTAGTTGCTAAATACTGTTGTTGGTCAGGATGAAACAGACTTTTTAATTTATCTTCAGAAACACCAATCAACCTTTTTGAACCGTTTATTGCCATTTATCAACCAGACATTTGATTCATTAATAGATGAAATATCAGCCGATTATTGGATAATCAAAAGCAAGATTTTCTACACTTACAGCAACTCCATAAAGAGAAATGATACACCATTTAATGTATAGTTGCTGTAGGAATAACTACATATTTTAAGAAATTGTCTGATGTAGAACACATAACTCAAGATATAATTAATGTTGGATCAGATTTGATATAGACAGATACTTGGTGAAACTGCAATTTTGTTCCTTTTGATTCCCTTCTTTTTTGACTAAATCTACAATAATCCATGGAAATAAATGAAACAATATTGTTTAACATTCCAATCTCATTACTCTAGTATTGGCCTAATGTTAAAGCCTCTATGGCAGCAGGTATCGTCCTTGCTGAAGTCTCCTTGAGCCTGAGAGGCGTCTGTGTCTATGATCTGATCTGTATGTTTGCGGTTGGTCGTTGAAAACCTCCTGCAGGGAAACGGTAGACTATCATAAACATGCCTAATTAGTGCTATTGAGTTCTCTCATTGTAACCCTGGGTCATGGCTGACAACACTCATAGAGGATCATGTCTCCGCTGAACTTCAGACGACTGGTTTCCAAAACACCTGAACCGAACACTCTGACTCAACCTCTGATTGTATCTGTCTTCCTATTTCTCTTATTGCCGATTCTCTATGTACATCGACCTCTTAATTTCTGTTTTTCTCTCCTAGTCCTCTTATCTCCAGGTGTTTTGCCTCCTCTTTATGTTTAATCATACCAGGACAATGCAGGATTTGTGATGGTCTGTCTCTTTTGGGAACTTCCTCGGTAATCGGCGATTGAATGTCTATTTTTTACCTTTTCATTATCACTTTTGGTCTCTTCTTTTGTAGCTATTCACCGGTTGAGCGGTTCGTTGTCAGTTCTCAGCTTTGCCTTTTTTTTTTTTTTTTTTGAAAAAACGCTTTTAAGAGTTTTTTTGGCTCGTTTCCCCCTCCACTCGGACCTGCTTTCAGCTCTCCTGGTTGTTTAAGGATCAGGAGAAGTCGGGCCTGGGGGGGTTTACAGGCTCACAGCTGGTGTAACCGTAGACGCCGCTCGGACGTGTGTCTTCAATTTACCTCCCCGCTCTCTCCCGGATTGACCCTTAACAGTAATTAAACCTGACAGTAATTTCCTCCGTCCAACTTTTCTCTGGTCAACCTGGAGACACTTTGCATTGCAAAAAAGGGAGCAGTCATCATGTTTTACGAAGGCTGAACTTTTTATTTTCTATTGTTGAATAGTACTGCTTTCTATAGTATTTACAGCACTTGCTGTGACTTCCTGTTTGGAAATGGTCAAAGGAACTCTGCAGAATTCGTCCAAATGCTGTTAGCTGACTGACGCCACCGATATGTCTATCTGGTGTTGTAAAACTCTCACCTGGTGCTCCGAGATTAAAATGCCTATTGTGAAATGTTTGACCCTGTTCTGGTTGGAAACGAGATTGATGAGTCACAGCTGACATTTACAGTAAAGTATTCCAGCCTTCCTCTTGCACAGTAAGCTTAATGGAATGACTGTTGCAATTCTCTGTGATAAGAAAGGCCTTCATTTGTGAACATTTACGTGATTGAAATCAGGAAGTGCCCGAACTAACGGAAACCCCAAACAAGCACAAGTATTTCAGCAGTCTCAACCTACTATGAATAGCACACATGTTGCCTTTTTTGATACTTTAAAAAGTGAGGAGCTGCATCACACATCTTGTCTCTGACACTAATTGACATGCAGCTTCTTTCACCAGAGTAGGCCTGTTGGATAAAGTCTTTTTTCTGGTCTGTTGTGGAGAGAAGCATCTGTAGCTGACAGTTCCATTTCCACCTCATTACAGAGGATGTGTGTCCTGCTGTTTCCTTCCTATGTCACAGCGTGGCACCACAGAGACAATGGGATTCAGCAGAATAGGTGTAATACATGACTGTCACTGGTGTTTTGTTTTTAGGTCTTGGTAGCATTTAAGCTTGATTGTTGGTTAAATATGCAGATGCAATAATAATCATTACAATACATGGCAGCAGAGAAGTGATTGAATTAAAGTTCTTGATTTTGGTTCAATTTAAATTGAATGCAGCTTTACTGTAACTGTAAGTGCTGATAAGTAATTGTAATGTAAAAATTAAACTAGTTTAAAAAGAAAAGAGTGACGTGTTTGGATTCAGGTTCCTCCTCTTGTCTTTTTTTTCCTTTTTTTTTCTCACCACTATTTGAGACAACACACACTCCCAGCATCCTCTCTGATTCAATGGTTCCTTTTTTATTTATTTATTTTTTTTCAGTAAGATAACGTGCTACCCGTGTGAAGGTCAGCGTGGTGACGCGCTATAAGACAATGTGTTCAACTGTTGATCCTAAACGCGCCGCTTTCCCTCACTAAGCTGCTTACTGCTGCAGCGAGGACTCTAAAGTAAATGGATTGGTGAAGGATGGAGTGTTTCTGAATGACACGGGTGCTGAATGTGGACGCTGCTTCGGACCAAAAGTACCAGTGGTTGTTCTTGTTGTAGCCCATTTACTACAAATCATATATACTTCAATCTGTGCTACAGTTTTATCAACCTGTGTTCAGGATGAAAATCAGTGAGCATCATGTTGACATTGGCTTCATTCCATTACATAATGGTTTTGATGTCAAAGAGTGCAGACATACAACAATAAATGTGTTAACATAGATGCAATTATTTTCAGATGTTGTTTTTAGAGACCCCTTCATCTGCCATATTTTGTCACAAAGAACAAAAAAACTAAAGATATTCAATTAACTATAATGTATAAAGAGGCTGCTCTGTTACAAGTAAAGTAAATGTAGTTTAAGGGTTACAAAGAGTCCGAGTGAAGCTTCTTAATGAGATATCTGGATGACTCAGTTTGGGGAGAAAACTGCAGACTCGTGAATTTCCCTTCTCTCTCTCGCATTCACTCTCATGTGAATCACACTTCTCCTTCACTTCCCAGCCCTGCGGTTCCCCCTCTCTCCATCCTCTCTTTCTCTGGGCCATCTGGAGTTTGGCTGCACAGGAGGTGGAAGTTGAAGACATGAACACCGCTGCTCTGCAGTTTGTTCATTATTCATCCTGTGGACTGGGCTACAGGTTCAAATCTCCCTGCTTTCCTCCCTTTGCAGCACATGCGAATTCCCCCTGTTCTTCTGTGCTTTGCACAACTTGCCTTGTTTTTCTTTCTTTCTTTCTTTTTTTTTTTTAAATCCTGATTCTGTTCACCGAATGAATCATTTATATGATGACGGGGAGCTGAAGGCAAACTGCAGTCACCACATGGTGAAGCTGAAGCAAAGACTCTCTTGTTTAAAGCTTAATGTGCTGAATAAAAGTCTGCTGATTAATCCGACCTGCCTCAGTTTAAATGTCTGCACGTAGGCAGCACAATTCTGCCTATTTTTAGAGTGTAGTATGTTAAACTGTCAAGCGTTGGCCTGTTTTGATCAGATACAAGAGTTTCTTTGAATGGCGACATTGTTCTCTGTGAGGCTTGCCGCCATTGAGGTTACTTGCTCTTGCTTTTTGTTCCTCTCTGGTTTCTGTCTCGGTTTCCCTCTGTTTGGCTGATGGATTAGTGGAGGTGAACGGTTGAATGGAAGGACACAAAGGTGATAGGCTGATACAATTAATGATTGAAGGATGAGGCCTTGAGCTTTGACCTTGGAAGAGAAAAGTGGGAGCAGTGTTTGTAATGGATGGGGGCAAACATTATGGAGGGACACAAGGAAGAAAGAAAGATGGATCTGAGTTTGGATCTATAAAGTCAAAGCTTTTGTCATGTGTCTGTCTCTTTATACCCTTTATTTTGGTCTTCTATTGGTGGTATATTCATACTGGGCTTGGTATGTAGCTGATTTAAAGACATGTTGATTTTTGGAAAGAAGTAAATAAATAACAAATGAGTTGGTCAAAATTAAATTTAATCAGAAACATTCCTCAGTTTACCCATTGTATTTTTTTTTTACTTTTTAGAGCTGTGACAAAATCTGATGCTTAATTGCATTTTCCCCCCATTATTTTCATCATTATCAGTTGCAAGAATCTTTTTCTGAGCTGTAGACTATTCCAGTGTTCGCACCCTAGTTGATTATTTTCAGCATTTTGTGAAGGGTAACTTACAGCTAACCACTTGATGCTAAACAATAGTGACTTTCAGGGGAAAAAAACAAAAGAAACACACAGTTTGGCTTAAAATCCTTGGTTTTGGCACTAGAAATTGTTTGCAAAAAGCTGCAAAAAGCTGTCTAAAATAATAAACTTTTTTTTTAAACTGGGAAAATGTCTAAAATACCTCGAGAAAATCTAACAACTGTAAAAATGTCTAAAGTAATACTCTGAGTCATCATTCATATGAAGCTCTGTAACATGTAACCAGGAATATGAACCAGGAATATTCTTTAAGCAACTGATGTAAACACCTATTGTCTTAGATGAGATCAATAGCTTGGAGGGCAGGAAGTGAGGTTAGAGCTCACAAAGATGCTGTTTAGGACACCAATCACTCAAACCAAGAAAAGGACAAATGTTTTTTCAGAGCACCTAAAATATTTATTCATAAAGGTTGGAAAAATAAAAATAGAAAAAAGCTGTCAGAATAACACCGCTAACGGTAGATTTTTAACCTCCGCTAATGCCTGTAGTGACCACTTCATCAGAGGTAGATCTATATTGGGAAGCTAATTTCTTTATCATTAGGTTGTCATTAAATGATCATTTACAGTAATGTAAAGTGGCGATTTGACTGTGCAGTGGCTTTGCTGAATCTATGCTGATCTATGACATAATAGATGCTACTGCTAGCGGCTAGCATCTCCACATAAAACAATAGGAACAAACACTCAGCCTGGAGAAAACCAAACAATTTCATCTCAGAGACGTTTGGTTGTAACTTGTATGCCTCCAAAGTTTTGTAGGCTTTTATTAGCTGTTTAGTGTAATAATTTGACTGGAGGTGAATTGTGACGTCAACGGCCTTGATTGTCTGAAAAATTGGTCAGTTCAGTTCTGTACTGAAATTCATTAAATAGGGGTCATATTTTTTTATTTATTCATGGTATAATTTTTTCGAAATGGAATATAAAGCCGTGCAATAAGAGCTCTCTACAAGAGTTTCCTTCATAGCCACACTCTCCATGTTCACTTCCTGCCCTTAACTTGAAACTTCCATGTCATCGTGATCACGTGACTGAAACCCGGCTACTATTACAATTCCATGTAAATGTTGTCGCTGACATGAAAAGACGAATGAGCCGAGAGAGGAGAAGAGCCATGTTGAGGGAAGTGTTTTTGTGGAAACCTCTCGCCCTCCTCCTCATCCACACTGAACGTTTCTAACCCTAGACCGTCAACTTTAGCCTCCACACGCTACCCGCTCAGCAGCATGGCTCAGCGGGACGGAGCGGCAGTTCATTCTGCTGCAGAGTAAACGGCAGAGCAGCCTGAGTCTGGCACCACTCCAGCCTCTTGAATGCCACTTGGCGCTTACATGAGGGGGAATGTTTGGATTGGACGAAGCTGTCAGGAAGACAGAGGATGTGAATATCCATGTTTGCAGTTTTTAGCCTTGCGTGTCATCCAAGTTTATATTTTTTTTGGTAGTGATACTCTTTAAATGAACCATATCACAGATATAAAATATTATCCTTAAGGGTGGTTTAAAAATCCCAAATTATTCAATGACTAAATGACATCAACAGCAATATAATATAATTGTTTTAACCCTCTATTGCATATAGTTGCCATATGGCAACAATTACTTCATATTCATTTTTTTTTGCCAGTCCCTTTTGGCTCATGGACATTTGACATTTGAGCTTTTATTCAGAGTTTGGGAAAGTGTTCACCAAATAAAAAAATAAAAAAAAAAAATACTTGAATTTAATTCAATTTTGATCTTTTTTTTTAATTTACCATGTCTAAGTAATATTTCATGCAATAGAGGGTTAAATTAAACTGTCTGCTTCCAACATTCATCCATGGTGCGTGTGTGTGTGCGTGTGTTTCAACACACACCAGCAGAGACGTTGTAGCTTCCTCATCTGACACATCTGTCTTTGTACTTGAAGCCGGTCTGTGGTTTTACACACACATCAGGTAGCACTTTGAATGGCGTTTTTCCAAATGTCCACCTCCCTCTTCTCACTGGTGTCATTACACATGAATGAAAGAGCCTTTTGTTTCTTATTCCAACCTGGCTGTGACCCCACGGCGCGGGTCACATACGACGTGTCGCCCACAACGGCTCAGCACACATCCGAACCATCAGGAAAGACTGAAGGGGGATTTATGGAGCTCGATAAGCGTGGAGGAGACGGGTTTGTCTGCCAGATAAAGGCAGGCGGGAATATTTGAAGAAGGAGTCGGTCTGTTTGAAGAAAGTGACAAACTGATCAGTCACATGGACATGAGCTCCGGAGGAAATGAGCAGTAGTTAACCTTTATTCATCCACGGAGGGTGTGTGTGTGTGTGTGTGTGTGTGTGTGTGTGTGTGTGTGTGTGTGTGTGTGTGTGTGTGTTGAAAATGCACAAAAATGAGTGTTATACCGGCTGTGACCTGCTTCATATTTGTAGAGTCTCACCTGAGCAAACCAGTACAACCGCAGTCCTCATTGTGAGGTGGAATTTTTTTTTTTTTTTTTTTCTCTCTCTTCCCCTCACAAACACTACAATAATATGGCTTGAAATGATGAGATCAACCTTGACTTTGCATTTTCATTTTTAACATGTTCTTTTAAACCTTTGAAAGTTCTTTCTTGACCTATGAACTCTGACCAAAATGACCCCCCAAAAGGTTCACCGGTAGCTCTTCTGAAACATTCAAGCAACAACACCATCTTCCTCAGCAGATGAGTTTTTCCCCAGCTGCCATGGAATTGAGTAGATCCTCAAACTTAAATTTTAAATTTTTGAGGACTTAACCCGTTAAAATCCAGACTTGATAAAGAAGCAGCATTGATTTATTCATAAATTACATGAGAAAACCACAGCTACAAAATTAAAGTATTTTTATCTGTTGTAAAGCACAACTGTTACAGCATCAATATAGATCGTCAATATCATCAATATAATAAGAAAAAAATTAATACAATATCAGTAGTAGGGCTGCAACTAACCACTATTTAGATATTTAATTTAGATTTGAGCCATTTGTGTGATTATGGGTCTTTTAATAATTGGGTCTTTTATAATCTCCTCTTTAAACAGAATTTATTCTCCATGTTCTGTAATGATCCTCGGTGTGATTTCTATGATTTTATGGACAAATAATTGATCTTGGAACTCTTATCTTATATTAATCATTGAACTTTGCATTGCAGATAATTTAGCTTATTTTTTTCCCTAATTTTGGTTAATTTGGTCTTTCTTTTAAATAAAGATTTTATATCTGTAGTAAAACACAATGTTTGTAATATTTTAACTATATTTGCTCTATTACAGCAACATAAATTGGTTCTGACACTTCTGTAGTCACCTCACACGTTGTAGATTTATTTTGATACCAGGCTTAAGGATACTCCATATTTATTGACATTTAAAACTGGAAAACTCTTTGTTCAAGTTGTATTCATCACATTTAATGTGTGAAAATGTGCAAGATGGTTTGAAAAGCTCCAGTAGAGCTATGAATTCAGTTGAATGTTGTCTGAGTTTATTGTTTTTTATGTAAAAACTGAGATAATTATCTTATTTTTGGTGTTGTTGATCATTAGGAGCAGTGAAATTTACATGAGTTTATCACAATACTTGAATAATTTACAGTAATTAATAATTTACAGATCTGCTGAAAGCAGCTTTTCTTCCTCTATTAGTCCATTAGTAAGTTTTAGCAAACAGACTGTAAACCCTCAGAAATAAAACTGCCTGCATGTTCAGGTGATAATGATTTATTAGATCAAATTGGAACAAACTAATGCAGACAGTCAATAAATCCTTCCATAAACTACAGCCTCCTGATGACCTATATCAGGGGTCACCAATGCCGGTCCTGGAGCAGAAAATATACTCTCCTCATATCCATGATAAAGTCCTTGTTTCACATATCCATGATGACGTCTTTGTTCCAACCAAGTAGTTACACACCTGCTTCTACTAATCAACCATCAATCAATCAATCAGCCATTGCTAAAGACCTTCATTAGTAGAATCAGGTGTGTTACTGCTTGGTTGGGGGGGGAACAAAAACCTGCACCCACACTGGCCTTCCAGGACCAGCATTGGTGACCCCTGACCTATATGATCAACATATCTCTAAGACAGTGTAAATACGAACTGAACATTCTAGTCTCCATGAAGGATTTGTTGTTGTTGAATCTAAACATGATACACATTGTGTGAACTGATCCTTTAAACTGGCCACATATCAGCATGGTATGCTGTTGGCTCACTGCTGTTAGCTGTAAATTGTCCTGGTCACCTGGAAGCTACAAATAGATTGTACACACACACTCTTCCACACACACACACACACACACACACACACACACACACACACACACACACACACACACACACACACACACACACACACACACACACACACACACACACACACACACACACACACTCTTCCCACAATCACACACTGGACATTAAGTGACAATAAGTGGAGTGTTTGTTGTTAATCTGTTGTGCATTAGTGTCACCTGCTGTGAGGCTGAAGCATGTGTCTGCACAGATTGTATTAGGATGAATAAGATAAGTGTCATGTTGTCTTGATCTCAGCAGCTTTGACCATCTCATTTCAGTAAATTCCCCTTCTCTCGCTCCATCTGGCCTTGGTTTAAAGTAAAGAAAATATAAAAAAATAAACTTCCAACTCCTAAATTAACAATCACTTAGATATTCTTTCAGATCTTCGCATCTTTTTGTGCCTCGTCCTGTCCTGAGGCTGCGTGCATCTTTTAGTGCTGGGATGCACTCTGGAGAGAAAGGAAATGGTGTCGCACTAAACTTGCAAATTAAGAGTTACACAAGAATTGATTTGCTGTTTATCTGCATCAAAGGCAGAACGGCAGCGTTTTTCTACACTGAGCTGCAGCACCAATAAAACATGACACAACTTCTCTTTAAAGCGTGTCAAGTGTGAACAAGTTTTCTCAAGACAAACAGGAGGAATAGAATGAAAGAATCGCTGCAGAATATGAGAAGAAATTCCAACCGTTGTCCCTTCAGGAGTTGCTCAGAGCATTTTTAACGTCATTGCCAAATCAATTTAAAAAGATTATAAGGAAAACTAAATCTTTCCTAGAAAAACATGGAGCCTAAAGCCTACTCCACTTTATATTGTGTTCTCTAAGACAGGACAGGGACAGTTGCTTCGTGACCAGGAGGGAGGAAATCTGTGACACAAAACAGGAAGAAAGTAGTGTAGTAGTAGTGCAGCTGGAACTGAGTTGATAACCAATATGGTAAAAGATGATGGATGATTTTATTAGCCAGAACATTTTGCTTGTTTGAATAAGCACCAGAGGAAGAGAGAAGAAATAATCCAAGCATCTTTCTTATTTTCTAACAGCTGGGCAAAAAAAAAAAAAGCGTCAGGGCCTGACCTGACCCACCGACCCCGAGCAACATGACAGGAGGATATGAGGAGAGTATATCTTCAACCAGACTGTCGAGATAATCCAGGAGGGCTGGACGCATGTGCTGCATATACAGTGTTGTAGTTTTATCAGGAAAAAAATATCCAATATATGAATAAGTTTGATTTCATATTACAAACTAAACTCCTGTTTTTTATTTTATTATGAGACATAAAATCATCAAATTAGTTACGTGAAAAAACAGGTTAATATGTTAGTGTAAAATAATCAGTCTATTTAGCACTATATAGTGCATCATTAGGTGTAAATCACAGGTTGACACCAGAGTTATTTCCAGCCTCAGTGTTGTGGTTGGTCTCATCTGACAGGACATTGGAGTGCAGATCTTCTTGATACGTTTTACAAGGCCTTGCATTCAGCTTTTAGTGAAGTAGCTACTGGAACAGTCTGCCTGAGGATCTGAGAGCAGCTGGAAGTGTTGATATCTGAATATCAAATGCAGTTAATGCAGTTGCAGTTTTTGACTATATATCTCATAAACGGTGTACAGAATACATTTTAGACATGTTTTTCAAAGAAAAATCTCAGGTAAGCACACATCTGAGAGGGGAAACGCTGCAAAAACAGAAATGATGTAAAACCAAAGACACATAAAACAAATGCAACAAAAAACACTGCAGGATAAAAGGCTTCATCACAGAAATGAAGAAAAGACTTACAAACCCACAAACAATTGAAACTAAATTCTCTCAACAGTCCACTCCAGCACACTGCAGCCATTCGCAGTCCGTTTCCGTTGCCAAGGAAACATGACGGCGTTCAGTGCAGAGTTTGCACTTGAGTGGAGGGAAAAAGACTCATTAATGCCAACCGCAGAGAAACAAAGAGTTCAACATTATCAGTTGCGAGTGGTGACGATTTCAGACTCTTTAGCGAATTACATCATTAACCAGCGGAGAGTGAGCGAACTGATACACTGAATGATTCAAGATATCAGAATCGTTTTCTGAATGGCTGTAGTGTGCCACACACCACTATTCTCACTTTTAAGTCGCAAAACCAAAGGCTGAATATTATGTTTTTTTTTGTTTGTTTGGTCATTATATTCAGTTACTGAATATTCGGTGCATCCTTAATACCGAGTAGAGTTTTTCCTCTGCCTCTGCTGTGAAACAAGGACGTTGTCATCATGCAGTAACACTTTTAAAACATGAATGTTTAAGCTGTGGCGAGCATCTCGGCCTCGCCGGCCTCTCTGTAATGAAGTGCTGGTCTTTTCCCTCAGCCGGTGCCTTGGCCTGAATCCAGGCCCGTTGGTCTGGTTCCAGGCCCGCCGGCCTGATGAGGCCTGCAGCAGCAGGCGCCGCCGTCTTTGATCGGACTCCAGATCTGTTCTTAGCTGTTTTTACGCGCTACTTTACGCCAGGGGCCTGCCAGAATAGCATCATGGGAATCTCAAGTAGGCCCAGAGGGAACATGAGGAGAGAGTTGTTGTGGCGTTTAGGAGTTAGTGTTTTTCACATGCTGGGACAGACAGTGAAGTCCTCTATGCTACACTGTAACCTTGTTTACAGTGTGCTCAGTCCCCTGGCTTCATGTTTGGCACTGTGGTATTCACCGTGAGCTATTTTTACCAAACTTGGCCCCAACAGACACAAACATGCTATGATGCAGCCCACCATCCCCAGCCTAATGCATACATGCTATATAAAGCTGATCCATAATAAGCCTGCTCAGCTGCACACAACAGTATCGCAACACCACTTCTTTATAACTAAACATAGCACAGCCTTGGGGTAAAGAAAGGTTGCATAATCATGTCTTATTGTTTGTGTGTGATGTCTTTTTAAATCTCTTGAGGAACTTTTGGATAAAAAATCCTTAACATAGTATTTTTTTTTCTTTTTTAAAGAGAAAATTCAGTTTAAAAAGACCCACAAACACTTTGTTTTTGAACGCCGAACATACTCTGTGTTTTTTTTTGCCATAAACCAGCTCTGGTTTTTCAGTTTTCTTGGGACGCGTCCCACAAAGTGAAATGGGTTTTGGCTGAGCGGGATTTAATGCAGTGATGTGAAGAAAAAGTTGCACCAGCTGGCCCATTTTTTTTTTAAATATCTACTTTTGAAAACAGGAAAATGATAGACAGGAACAACTTGAAAACAATCTCTTACACGCACACAGAAAGCCACAGCCATTTGTTTGCATTACTATGTTGACAGATGCAGATCTGCTGAATGTTGGCTACTTCCTGCAGTTCTGCAAGAAGCTGACCGGATGCCACACACCAAAATACCTACTTTCTCTTCACTTTCTCTTTGTTGTCATGTTCTCTTTATCTTTGCGATTAAGAACTAAGATTTCTTTCTTTCCTTCTGTGGATTCACACATTTAATTCCCTGTTTCTAAGAACTGAATCACTTGTCAGTGGTGCAGAGTAGAAGCACCAGGCTGCCCTTTTAATGACCTATGACTGAGGGTTGCAAGGGGACAAAAAATTTCCGGTAAATTTCCAGAAACATTCCATGGCAAGTTAAGTTGGGGAAATTTGGAAATATTAATTTCAATGGCCTTGTGCTTTGGGCTCAACCGTGAGGGCTCCAGGGATCTTGAAATCATCTGTGCATGTGATACACATTTCATGAAGGGCGTGTGGTCTCCATAGCCCTGCAGTATGCTGTGTTCATGTGATTGATAAGTGTACTTGAACTAAAGGAATAGTTCAACATTTTTGAAAACTCACTCATCATTATGGTCTGTTTCCAGAACAGCAGAGCAGAGCTGTGAGCTGCTCAGCTCCTATTACATGGGTAATGGTATTTTTTGGTTTCCCTCATCAAACTCAGCAAATACCCAAACAAAATATCCAGCAACTCCCAAACGCTGTTAGTAGTGGAAGAGTCATGACCAGAAACTATCCATTTAAATCTGGTTGTTTTAGCCCAGATTATGCTGCAATATATTTTCCCCAATTATATTTAAGTTCTTTTAAATGACCAACCTTTACTTTTGTGAACTTTGGATTTATTCATGTTTATTCCCATTAATTCCCTTGAAAAGTTTCCAAAATTACTGGAATTTTTGCAACCCATTTGTGCCCGTTTGTTCCCGTGTAAACTATATCATTTTCATTTTGTCTGTAAAATATAATTTACATGGTCAAGCCTGCCGGTTGGAAATCTCTTTGGAACCAAAAGCTTGTTTGATTCACAATGACATAAAAAAATAAAAGACAAGCTAGAAAGTGTTAATGTCGGAGTCCTCCTGCTCGATGAATGACTTTGACTCAGCCCTGGTCATTACTGCCACCTCCTCCACTACCTTATTCACTGCAAGTAAAACGCTGAGTCAGACAGTGTTACCAGAAAAGTCGCCAGTCAGCCGTGTCTTAATTGTTACATACATTACAAACCCATTATTGTGTGTACTGAAAAGTACACATGATTGCTGCCAGGTTATTTAGAGCATACCTACTGTGGCCTTAAAAAAAGCCAAACTGACCTCATGTGAGAATTAAAATAACACATTTCATTACAAAATGTTCAGAGAAATACACATTTGAGGTTTCATGTTTTGTTCTACTGGAACAATAAAGTGACAATTATAGAACAGTTGGAATTGTGTTGGGACCACCAGATCTAGACACTACATAAATATACTATAAAAAATGAAATGTGAAAGGTTTTATAAACTAGCAATAAAACCAATATATAAGATGGATGAAGAAGTCCCTGTTATGTATTCTCTTGCATCTTTTTGCTTCACTGCCACTTTATTCTTTCATCATTTCCTCCATCTCTCTCTCTCTCTCTCTCTCTCTCTCTCTCTCTCTCTCTCTCTCTCTCTCTCTCTCTCTCTCTCTCTCTCTCTCTCTCTCTCTCTCTCCATTTTGCCATGTTCAAACATCACCAGTTATTTCTCCGAGGGAAGCCTTTCATCTGCGATGTAAACACTCTAAAGTATTATTATCCCTCCCTTAATGTGGCCGCTGCCCCTCTCTGCAGTGAGCTGCATGTGTTGCAGTGGAGCGGAACTGTACGAGTGGGTAATGAGGCCGGACGCCTCGGGGCCGCCGCGCACCGGCTGAACCCGAACACTTACCGTGCATCTCCACTCAAACACTCGGCACTGAACACATGTTACTTTACTATTACTTTACTACTCCTGTGTCTGGCTTTACTGATGCTTGCACTAAAGTATTAAGTCATATTTTGTAGTTCTGTGCAGTTATCTCTTATTGACAATCATATTTATTTTAAAGAAGGAATATAATTTTTCTTATGTGTCTTGTTTTACAACATGTTTTAAAGGTTATGTTATCAAGCTACATTCTCTCTATGAATGGGTCAGTGACAAATAATGTTTGGCAAGATGAAAATAAAAAAAAAGTTGCTGTTTTAAGAAGCATTCATCGTGTCTCTCAAAATGTACATTGTGTGTTCATATTGGTTGCTTGTTATTTAAAAGTCTGTTTTTTGTTATATGAAATGTCAAATGGTGTAATTGAAAATAATAAATTTTCAATATATAATCCACCTTAAAACCTTTGTAAGAGAGTTAAACTATCTGGTAACACGTATTTAGAGTTGCAGCGCATAGCAATTTTGTCACTGACCCAGATATTATTAAATTCTTCTTTTTTTTGCCTGCTCTTTATTTTTCTTATTCTCCTCCTTACCTCTCTATCAATCTCCTCACTTCTTCTTGTCTTCTCTGACCTTTGCGTGTGTTTTTCATGTCAAAACATTTGACAAGAAAATAGACTCAATCATAAAGTAGCTGTGGCTGATCTGTAAATCCCCGTTGGGAGGCCCTGAACTTTGTGAATGTCCTGCTTGAAAAGCCAAAATTGACAAAGCCATGTCATGTTTAAGTGTCTCTTTGAGGTTTTTAAAGACAGACTTGTGTAGGATTAAAGCTTGTATTTATATACCTTCTTATTTCTTGTCACAGCTTGTTTATCTGCCTCGAAATGGAGGCATCGATTCTCACGCAGGCCCGTCTTCGTCTTGTGGCGAATGCTTCATATCTGATGTTACATATTTTCTCTTGCATGTGTCTTTGAATTAGAAGTTGTCTCTCAGTCTGTGGGGTTGATTTTGACTCCCTGTCTCTCTGTCTCCTGCAGGACGCCAGTTACTGGCTGCAGGTCCACCGGTTAGAGCACGGCGACGGCGGCATCCTGGACCTGGACGACGTCCTCTGCGATGTGGCCGACGACAAAGACCGGGTAAGACCCGTTTACACATCTAAAGCTGGAGGTTGTTGAAGGAAAAGCAAAGCGGGTCTAGGGGATTCCCATCATCCTCTGTTGTTGAACAGAGCTCCTGATTTGAATCTGTGAATTACTTTTCTTGTTTGCTTGTATTAACAAATCGATTGAAGCAGGACTGTAATCTTTCACATCAGTGAATAGCATCTGGCAGTCAAGGTTTATTGCAACTCTTATGCAACTCTTTACACAAATGTTTGTGTTTTATAGCTGGCAGGACTGAGCCTGGGTCTTGTGGTCTCAGTGTTTTGTGGTCTGATCAGTGTAGGGCTGCGACTAAAGGATTTAGTCTGTGAAGATATTCAGTTAGAACCTGAGACTGTGAAGCATTTTTCCATTATGTTTTCCTGTAATATAACTGACACAATGAATTGATTATTAAAGTTACAGCAGATACATTTTCTGTCGATGGACTAACTGCTGCAGCTATGGAACATAGTGACCACTGTGAACTTTGTTTTCTCCTATAATTAAGTAATTCACAGTGCTTTACATAAAACATTAAAAGCATAAAGATACAATTTAAAAGCATTTGATTAAAAGGGGAAAAATCACAAGTTTAAAATAAGAACAATCAGAAATTAAACTTAATGAAAATCAAATAAGATTAAAAATCCAAAAATTGAAATTAAAAACAAAACAAAAAAACAAGCCAGACATAATTTAAAAACAATTGTTTAACAGGGGAAAATCAGTAAATAATTAAGAAATATCATCAGCAACTAAAGCAACTACACAGCAGCTACGACGCATCAGATCCACAAGCTATGTCAACTATGTTTCCACGTCCTTCACTGACCAATCAGATAAGAGATTTTTTTGTGTAGGAAAGCAGCCTTATCTGTGTCCGAGCTTTCATTAATAGCTCAGTTGACCGCGTGTTTGATCTGTGAAGGCCTCAGCGTGTTTACATTAGCCGACATATCTGTTCCAGTAATCTAAACCAAATGGACTCTACTTAGCAGATCCTAATCATGCACCCTGTTACTCCTGGAATGTTAATATTCACGAGAATAGGGGAAGAAATATAAGGTTCATTCTTAGGGTAAAAAAAAAGTTGCTGCATATTTGTTTCTGGTTTGATTTGCATGTGCAGTTTGTCCCGCTGGTTCTGACTCTGACATCCTCATGGACCGATACACCTGTTGCCTCAGGATGCGGATGATTTACCGTCCAGGTGTAGAAGTGAACGGAGCGGAGCTTATCTTTACTGACAGCCAGGAGGTCACGGGGTTACCGGTCTGTGCTGGGGTCAAACCCATCAGTCACTCCCATGAGGAGCAAAAGGCTGCTACCATTGAAATTATATTGCAGAATCAGAAAAAAATACATTGATTGATGATTAATCAGCAAATTTGATGTTGTCATTATTTAAGCCACAGGAAGTTTCATTAAAGGCTGAATCTATTATCAAATATTTAATATCGTTGGATTTGTGACTATTGATCAGTCAAATCATGACCTTTTAAAGACATCACCCAGGGCTCTGGGAAATGGTGATTTAGGTTATATATATATATATATATATATATATATATATATATATATATATAAATTTGGCTTAGTTTCCTCACGTCAGTCAAAAGTGAAAACTACTAGGATGGAACCAGACATATCCCTTCGGGGCCGGTTCAGTGAATGCCATGCCGTTCCAGTCATCTCAACCACACTGATTATACAGCTCCACTGCCACACAGTTAATGTGACAATGGTTTTTCGGAAGGGAGCAAAGCAGACAGTGTTTGTTTTCTAACAGAACCCAAATTTCTCAAGATGTCAAGATCTGAGATCTTAATGTCAAATAGAACGTGTTTAAGTCCTCATTTGTAGTTTGCAGAGATATGTGACCTCTGCGCTCTGTGCTACTGTGGAATTTTGAAGCTGTCGGTAGCAGAAATTGTGTCTCGCAACACTCTCCTGTTTATAGGCCTGCAGGTGAACGTGTGTGTGTATGGTGGTTGGGGGGGTGTTGAAGGTGTGTTCCCTCTCAGAGCTGTCATCCTGCTATCTCTTAACCTCTCCCTCTCTCTCTCTCCTTGTGTAACCCCTCTCTCACTTCTATGGCCCCGCCGGCATTTTCCTGCAGCAGAGAATCTGAACATATGCAACATGCCACTGCTCAGCCTAACTGACACAAGTCCCACACTAAATCCTTAAGTGCAGGGTAAACGTAATGGTTCATGGTCTGAATTTCCTTATTTAAGCAGTCGGATTTCTGCAGCAATTGCCTAACTGACACAATAGTTTTTAAACAATCCATTAATTGTCAAGTTTAAGATGATAAAAATCCCAACAAAAAATATGCCTAACTTGTTCCCAAACCTCAAGGGGATGTCTTTAAATCCCCTTTTTTATCCAACCAACAGTTGAGAAAATCTTTAAAGCAAAGAATGTTTTGGAATATTTTATCTTGGTGCCATTAGCAGATATCAATGTATCATTGTTTAGTGAAGAGATGAGAGTTGATTATTTTCTTGATTTAGTTATTTGGTTTCATCAAATGTCAGTGACAGTGAAAAATGACAGCTGTCTTGTTTTGTCCTGACCAACAGTTCACAAAACAAAGATGTTCATTTTGCAGTAGGGTTTCTGAACCAGGGCAGTACCGCCCCCAGGCGATGTTTAGCCAATGCTGAGGAGTTTTTGTATCAGAAAAATGCACATTACTCACAATGTATAAGCATTTATATGAGAACAAACATTGCTTAAACATGAAATAAGTTGCAACTATGTGTTTTGGCATGATTAGAAATAAATAAAAGTTCTGTTAGGGCTACTACTGCACGCCATCCCCATTTATTCAAAAAAGGTTGAAAACCACTTGTTTACAGTTTACTGTCCCAGAGGACTCAAAAGACCCCACTTTCCCCAACCTTTTTCCAAAGAAAATGAACAGCTTAAAACATTTATCCAAGTTGGTGGTGAAAACGATGTTGGTCTGTTTGAGAAAGGTCAAATCATTCGCATCAAGCAGAGAAAACATCTAAGGAGATTTCAGAAACTACTAAACTTGTGTGCAGGTTCTCATTTCATCCAGGTCTTTTTTTTTTTTTTGTGGAGTTTAGAGCAAAGCAACTGGACGACTTAGGTGGTTTGAATGCATTATTGATTCATTGTTGGTCCAACGCTTTATTAAAACAGTGGAAGCACAATGGGGAACCAGAGTGATGGAGCATCAGGAAGAAGAGAAGCAGTTGAAGTGAATGAGCAGGTTATTCCATCAAAGGATTGTTGCTTCCCTGATGACATGAGCGTATTCCAAGATTACGATGCCAGGATTCGTTTGGCTCAAATTGTGATGGAGTAGTTTAGTGAGGATTTTCTCACATGTATTGGCCACCATGGGCCAAACCTTCATCTAATCAAGAATCTTTGGTGTGTGTTGGAGAAGACTTTGTGCAGTGGTCTGACTTAAACCATCATTAATACAAGATTTGGGTGAAAAATGAACCACAGTAGATGGAAATAAATCTTGTGACATCGCAGAAGCTTATCGAACATTGCCACAGTGAATGTGTGTCATGTTAAAGGCACACATATTGGGTGCATTTTTTTTTTTGGCCAGGCAGTGTATGAAGAAGCACAAAACACAGAAACAGGCCATTAGGTTGAAGTGGCTTCAGGGAATTCTTCATCTTAGGTGACAGAGAGAGACTCAGACTCAGTTTCACAGATCAGAATCATTCACGGCTCAGTGGTTTGAGATAAGGCTGAAAGATTTTAAGGAAAAAAATAAATACAAAATAAAGTGTGCTTTTTCTGGCAGACAATGCGGTTTTGATTTCATTAACGGTTTTCTTCAAATCAAGTGTCAGTGCAAACAACAGAAACTCACATCATAATGCAAGAATAAAAACTAAAGTCAATAATTGATTTCAAATGACATCCTATTTATTGACAAGAAACATGCTATACATAGGCTAGACCGATTGCTTAAGCAACAGCAGTTATTACAACTAAAGAACTAAAAGAGTCATCTATGTCTTAACTTAAAGTAGAGCAAAAAAGTTTAAACTTAAAGTAGTGCAAGGTCAGGAGATGGCATACGCAAACCTGGGTTAGAAAAACCGCAAACAAATCCCAGCTTTGACAATCTCAAGATCGCATTGCCTGAAATCGTGGTTTGAGGCCCAGTTTGAGACCAGCCAAGTGATGATGATGCTCATCATTAAATTTGCTCTTTTGTCCTGCAATTAAAATCCCATCTTTATTGGATTGTCATGGCACTTTGTGGAGTTGAAATCTATACTTCAATGCTATGCCTGCGTTGCAATGGGGCGGGTCCAGTTATCAGGCCTGCGGTCGTTCAGGTAATGAACTGAGCTGCAAGCTGGTCGTCTGCCTAGCTGACAGTGAAGGGGTCAGACACAGCGAGCTGATCTTTGACTAATTTGAGTGTAGACTCTCAGACCTTCTGTCATGTTGTCTTATAAAGCAGGAGGAACCATAAAATCTGATTCAACGGGGGTGAAATCTGACTCAACGCCTCTGATCAGTAACTACAGCTGACACAGTGCAGAACTAAAATACAACACAAGGCCTGTTGGCTTTGTGTGTTCATACGTTCAGAGTGGACCGGCTGCTCTGAGGAAGCAGCAGCAGCACAGTATTGGATCTGTCTGATGGCAGCAAACTGACCCTCTGCTGTAACCCAGGATCCAGTGTTCACAGCCTGGTACATCCAGAAGAGCACACAGTGGAAAGTGGGGCACAGAACCAAAGTCCATGACTTCTACATCCAATTTGTGTGTGTGTGTGTGAGGGAGAGAAAGAGTGTGTTTGTATCTACTGCAAGCACAGCTGTGTGACTGCAAATGATACACTTGTAGTGTCCTCATGGACAGGTGCTGAGCACAGATGTGTGAAAATAAATCCAGCTACTGTGCTGTGGTGTGTGTGTGTGTGGCTTGTGACCTCTGACCTCATAGCGATACTGATGAGAGTCTGTGTTGCTATTGATGATAAGCGCAGCTGTCGGAAAATTAAATTAGTTTAGGCTTTTCTTTTATTGTGTGCAGCTTTATCACTTGGATTAATGTGAGATATTTTAGTATGTGTGGGCGTGTGTGAGTGTGTTTGAGTGGGTGGGAAGTAAAGGTTGCAGACAAAAGGGGAACAGAGATGGACAAATTAACACTAATCTTATATTTGGCAGCTATTTGACCCTGTCGATTCAGTCGTGTGTGTGTGTTTGTATGTTTTCAAATGCTGTGTTGGTCCCGTGAACACAAAATCCCAAGCACTGTACTTGAGTGTAAACATAAAGCATAAATCCCTTGTTTACCAACTTTTGCGTTTGCAGTTTAGTTTTTCAACAGAAATGCTGATTTGTTGATTTAAAGAAGCAGAATGAAGGTGCAACTCACTGAAATGATCAAATGTATAATTTGCTGAGGAGCTGGAATATTTTCATTGTGCAGCATCTTGAACTTATTACAAGAATCTTCTCAGTCTGAAATCTCATCTTTTTTCAGTTTAGGATGACATTTCTGATTTTCAGTCTTACAGAAACATGTATAACTGCTTCCAGGAAAAGAAAATCCTGTCATATCTTAGAATGGGGAATTCAGCTGTTACAGAACTGTCCTTATTGAGGAATTGTCATGGAATAAAACTTCAGTCAGGAGGCAGAGAATTAATTCAATGACAACATGAACACTGAAGTATTATTAAAACGCTTCTCAAACCGTATGATGACACTCTAAATTTCCACAACCACATTAGGTGGAGCACCAGAAGATTCATTCTGATCATTACCATGATCATGTGCTACGTCCGGCTGTGGAGCTAAAATCAAATGCTGGTCTTTTCTTGTCCTTTATAGGAAGCTACAGCCAGTGACAGTGAAGTGAAGCAGCTGTTGATATGACATCCTGATCAAAAATAAAGGCTGTCGGCATTCATTCTAAACACAGATGCAGACACGATAGAACAAGCGCTGATTGAGAATCAAGTTTATAGCCAGAGTTAGGATTTCCTAAAGGTCCCTGATTTAAATGATTTAATGTACATAGGTATTCACAGCCTTTGCTCAATACTTTGTTGATGCACCTTTGGCAGCAATTACAGCCTCAAGTCTTTTTGAATATGATGCCACAAGCTTGATACATGTATCTTTGGCCAGTTTTGTCCATTCCTCTTTGCAACACCTCTAAAGGTCCATTAAGTTGGATAGGAAGTGTTGGTGCACAGCCATTTTCAGATCTCTCCAGAGATGTTCAGATTCAAGTCTGGTCTCTGGTTGGGCCACTGAAGGACATTCACAGAGTCATCCTGTAGCCACTCCATTGATATATTGGCTGTGTGCTGAGGGTCGTTGTCCTGCTGAAAGATGAACCGTCGCCTCAGTCTGAGGTCAAGAGCTCTGGAGCAGGTTTTCATCCAGGATGTCTCTGTACATTGCTGCATTCCTATTTCCCTCTATTCTGACTAGTCTCCCAGTTCCTGCTGCTGAAAAACATCCCCACAGCCTGATGCTTCCACCACCATGCTTCACTGTAGGGATGGTATTGTCCTGGTGATGAGCGGTGCCTGATTTCCTCCAAACATGATTCCTGGCATTCACACCAAAGAGTTCAATCTGTGTCTCATCAGACCAGAGAATGTTGTTACTCCTGGTCTGAGAGTCTTTCAGGTGCCTTTTGGCGAACACTAGGTGGGCTGCCATGTTCCTTTTACTAAGGAGTGGCTTCCGTCTGGTCACTCTACCATACAGGCCTGATTGGTGGATTGCTGCAGAGATGGTTGTCCTTCTGGAAGGTTCTCCTCTCTCCACAGAGGAATGCTGGAGCTCTGACAGAGTGACCATCAGGTTCTTAGTCACCTCCCTGACTAAGGCCCTTCTCCCCTGATCTCTCAGTTTAGATGGCCGGCAGCTCTAGGAAGAGTCCTGGTGGTTCTGAACTTCTTCCATTTACAGATGATGGAGGCCACTGTGCTCTTTGGGACCTTCAAAGCAGCAGAAATGTTTCTGTACCCTTCCCCAGATTTGTGCCTGGAGACAATCCTGTCTCTGAGGTCTACAGACAATTCCTTTGACTTCATGCTTGGTTTGTGCTCCGACATCACTGTCAACTGTGGGACCTTATATAGACAGGTGTGTGCCTTTCCAAATCATGTCCAATCAACTGAATTTACCACAGGTGGACTCCAATTAAGCTGTAGAAACATCTCAAGGATGATCGGTGGAAACGGGATGAACCTGAGCTCAGTTTTGAGCTTCATGGCAAAGTCTGTGAATACTTATGTACATGTAATTTCTTAGTTTTTTATTTTTAATAAATTTGAAAAAATCTCAAAACTTTTTTCACGTTGTCATTATGAGGTGTTGTGTGTAGAATTTTGAGGAAAAAAATGAATTGAATCCATTTTGGAATAAGGCTGTAACATAACAAAATGTGGAAAAAGTGAAGTGCTGTGAATACTTTCCAGATGCACTGTACTTCCTCTTGGCATTGCATTAGTTGATATAACACACAGATCTTCTTATAATTTAACTAGATTTTAATAAGATATTCAAATTTGGGGCCGTTAAGATATTTAGACGAGACGTTGAGTTAAGATATTTTTCTCTGTGGCCGTCTGTTACCATATTTTAGAAAATACATGTTTATTTTTGCAATATTTTAAGAAGATCTCCTGCAACTGTGTTTCTTTTTTTATCAAATGACGTCAATGTCTGTCTGAAAACACGTCAATAAATCAGTACCCGTAAGCATCGGATTAGTGTTAATGGAGGCTAAAAGAGACAGAAAAAGATGTGTTCTCACATTTGTCCACATCAATGTGGACTTGGCTGCAAAAGAGACAGGAAATGAAGTATTAAACATGTATTAGAGTGCGAGTGACTCCACGTGTCCCACTAAACAGGACCGGTGGTCTCCTGGCAGCTGTGACTCATCTCTGCCATTCCACAGGAGCTTTTTAAAGACTGGAAGGAATGGCTGGCCCATCACAGAAGGACACTTTTATTAGCTTACATTGGAATGAAACACACAGCCTACATGTAGCACGCACATCTTGGGAATACGAGTATATGCTTTACATTATAAATGTGTGTGTGTGTGCGTTGTTGCTGCTGCTCTATCTGTTGATCTGTTTAAATGGATTTCTGTCCAGTACACACCATGTATCATGCCAGGAAACGTGGCGGCCTGCCCTCCAGCTTTGCTGAATGTTTTTCCAGATGCCATCTTTCCATCCGTTCATCATCCTTCCTTCGCCTCCTTCCTTTTTTTTCCTTTCTCTCACAGTGAGTAAGAACTTTCAAATCGGTGACCTTTATTAACCTCGTTCACTGGTAGGAATCCACTTCCTGGCTGCTCGCTCTGCTAAGGCTCAGTTGATGGTTGTCATACTTGATTTTGATTGGCTGGCAGGTGTCTATTTCTTTCTTTTTTTTTTTTTTTTTTTAAAGGATATGTTAACAGACATCTAATACACAATTATTCTTCTTCCAAACCACACTTCACACAAATCAGTTATGGGTTGATTTTAGTGCAAGTAGCCATAGCAACAGTGATTCTGCTTGGTGCTATGTTCCTTACTTCTAGTCAGTTAAACTAAGTAGCAGTCCTGTAGATGCTTAGAAAGTCTTATGAGATTTAGATTTAGAATTAAGTCATAAAATGTCTTAATTTATTATATTTTTTAAATTATATGTTTTAAACTTCGAGGTGATGCCGCCTGGTTACAGCGCCATTGTTTTACACAAAAATATAAAAAATAATAACACATTGTACAAAAAAAAATGCTTTTATCACCGTTGTATCTAATAGTGGAACACAATTCGTTGTATTTATCTATATATACACCTTTGTGATTTTACTTTTTTTGTTTTGAATCCTGTACTACAGAGTAACAAATGATAATTTAAACACTCTGAAGTGGTGTCATGTGCCTCAATTGTGGCCTATTGTATATGTATATATACAGTAGTCATGATAAGTAACCAGAGGTGGAAATTGTATTCAATGTCTGCACTTCTTTCTCTTTAGTTCAGAGGGAACTGTATGTTTTTCTCCACTAAATTTATTTGATAGCTGACTTTTCTCAGCTTCCATTAAATATCCCAATAAGCCGCTGCACCATTGAAGCCAGCCTGAATTACCTAAATTACCAAGCTGCTAAGCTGCAGATAAAATCATTACTTCATGGCTATATTGACATGTAAAAACGTGTGATTACAGAGAAAGTTCAAAACAAGAAACGTTTTTTCTACTAAGCTTTTTTCTAAGTGTGGCCATAAACCATCCTTCAACACATTTAAATGAGCTGCACAAACATATTTACGCTTGTAAAACTCAAACCGTGTCGGCAAAACAAGTCTGAACTAATGCGGCTGCTTCATTTCCAATGAAACCATTATCTTCAAGTAAACTGAAAGGCAGAGAGTTATAAAAGAAGGCAGGGCAACTTTATTTATGTACAACACAGCTTGAAGTCACTATTGAAGATGCAATGTTTTCCGATCCTGTTTCATGGAATCACAGAGGAACACGTGTGACTGATTTGTTTTTTTTCCACTTCTCTGTACTGACGGCAACAACGAACGAAGGAGGACGACTTCTTTGTGTCGTCTGAAACGGGCTGAAGCTTCCAACTGGCTGCTCACTAACAAATATGCATGAACGTTCCAGCTCAATTACACACACACACACACGGACACGGACACACTCCCGGCGGCTGCCAGAGCACGCACATGGAGAGTTGTCAGAATACACACACACACACACACACACACACACACACACACACACACACACACACACAGAGGGACACACGCTCTTCTTAATGTTAAGATGATTGTTTTGGCTGTTTGCCTTCATTGGACAGTGTTGGGATAGTGAAAAGGCAGAGTTGAAAAAAGGGGAGAGAAAGATGGAGGATAAAACCTGCAACAAAAGTCCTTGGATAGAACCAAACGGTGATATTGTGGTTGTGTGGTATGTGAAGTGTTTGGCAACCAGGGCTCTATGGGGACACACATTCTTACCGTCTTCTGTCACACACACACACACAGCGACACGGTCCAGGTGGCTTGGTGACAGGCTCGTCCCTTCACACACCCCTGCAGCCATGTCAGGACCCTGAAACCGCGGCACCTGGGCTGTGCCAATAACACCACATTCCTGCGTGTGTGTTTGTGTGTTTGTGATGTCAGGGTGTGCCGCTGCAGCTGCTCCCAGAGCTACCTCCTCGCTGACATGTCTGGCTGTGGCCAACGACGTGCCGGGGGGTGTGACAGGCCGCGCTCAATTTTTAGCTTCTCGCGTGTGTGTACATGCACAGGGAATAACAACCAATTTGTGTTTTTAGTCACTTTAATAACCATTTAAGCAGAATTCTATGACTGTCATTTTCTAATAAAAAAAAAAAAGAAATTGAAATGTTACTCATACATTTTTTTCTTCAATGTCAAATTTTTAGGCAGAGAAATTATGTTTCCTAGTGCTCCTCCTAAGAACACGGTGTTGAAAAATCCTCCCAGAAAGACGTCATTTTATTTAAATACTTATCATTTTCAATCCTGGCATGTATATGGGTCAGTGACAATGTTTGGTAAGATACAGTTTTAAGAAGCATTCAGATCTCAGATCTCAGATCTCTCAAAATGTACATTTAGTGTTCATGTTAGTTTCTTCTCATTTAAAAGTCCATTTGTCTTTTTTTTTTTTTTGTTTTACAAAAATCACAGTTTTGTATGATTTTTTTTTTTTTTAACATAAAATTTCAAGGGGTCAACAGTGTAACTGAAAAATAATAATTTTAAATATTTATTTCACTTAAAATATTTTTTTTTATTGTTAATAGCATGTTTAGCATTGTCCCATAATCGTTCCAAGTCTCTAGAATAACCAAAAAAATAATTTATAGGATAATATATAGGATAAATATATTTTGTTTATAAGCATATTTGTGCAAGAAACACTTATAATTGTCAGTTGTTAGAATGCTATTTGCTGCAAAGCAGAGAACAACATGGGGAAAAAATAGATAAAATATAGTGAAAATAGATCCATACATAATTATTGACTCAACTAATAAAATTATATGCATGAAACCTTTGAAAATAAATCTGGCTTGTATGGGTTAATAGTTTTCATGTCAGTTGTTGGTTTTTAAGCTACTTAAGTACATCTTGTTTTTTTTTTTTTATTGATATGATCTACATGAGGAGAAACCTGTTGGGTGCAGACTTGCCAGACAGATAAGACGACTTCTTACTCTGAAGTATGCACTTCTTGTCTGAGTTTGTCTTGTTTGCGTGTGTGTTTGTTCTGAAACCAGGCGATACACTGGTCTGAGCTGAATATAGACGCGCCTCGCACTGTGGGAGACCAGTGGGCAGACGGGGGAGGGGCGGGAGGGGGGGCTGGACGGGGGACAGACAGAGGACAGACGGGGGTTCTTGAGGTTAAATAAACCCAAAGGAGTTTCTTAAACAGACTGTTTCAGTCCTCTGTCTGTCCTGTCACAGAATATCAGACAGCCAGGCTGCCACTCGCATATTTGTGTGTGTGTGTCTGTGTGTCTGTGTGTCTGTGTGTGTGTGTGTGTGTGTGTGTGTGTGTGTTACCCTGTGGAATAGAGCTCCATCAAGTGAAATATATCTGCTGTTTTTTTCAAGCCAGCCCTACTGAGCACTGAATAAACTAACAGCACTTGTTAGAGCACTGTTAGAGCCAGTTGCTTTGTGGCATTATTTATTTATATATATATATATATATATATATATATATATATATATATATATATATATATATATATATATATATATATATATTGTTTGCAAGAGCAGCACTCTGTTCTTTGACTGAACAGACAAAGAAAACAGCAAACGGCTACAGTCTTTCATTTAGCTGCTGAAGGTTCAGATGAAATAAGAATCAGTATGTATGTCAGTGTGTGAGAAGCTTGTTCCAGTTTTGGATTTTTTTTTTCCTCCACCACCACATGTTTTGGCTGACCTCTCATCATGTTGTTTTTGGAGGAGTTCCACTCGGGCAACGCTCCAAAACAATATCCTTCGCACAACAGCACTATCTACAGTATCCATCGCCCTACATGGCTTCCAAAAAAAAAAAAAAAAAAAAAAAAGAAGGTTCGCTAGTACACTCCCAGTGACCACAGCACCATATACATGTATTTACATATATATTCAGTGTCTGCAGTAACTGGGCTCAGCGGGATTCAGTTTCAAAGGATCTGCGTCTGTCTGTGGGTGCAAGCTCTAGAAATCAATATCAGCAGCAGACACAACAAACGGGACAAATTCAGAAACATAAGATCGATATGTGGTAACACTTCAGTGCTTATACAGCATCAGCTAAAACGGCCTCAGTGCTGGAAGTGAAGAAGGTGATGAGGACACCGATACTTCCAGATTCTCACAAAGATTGGGTTGCGTTCATGTTGCGTTAACTTCGATTGTGTTAAATAATACGGTCTTGTCTCAATACGCTCTGCTGTTACCTGGTTCCTGTGTTGTGTTTTCGGTTCTGTATTTGCAGTCTTCCAGATGCAGCACCTGCACAACATACTGACCCACAGCTGCTCCACGGTTGTAAAATGCTGTAAGAGTCCGTCTGAACTCACCATCTGCTACTCAATGTAAGATTATGAACTATATAGAGCATTTAAAAGTTCCCACAAGGGAACAAATGACTCTGAATGACAGTCAAGACATAAATTGCAGACCTGGAGGGATAAGCCGATTAATCAAAAAGCTGATCGTCAAAAAAATGTATGTAACGTATTAGGACTGCTCGATATTGGGAAATATCAATATCACAATATTTTTAGTCAATAT
This sequence comes from Lepturacanthus savala, assembly GCA_030544235.1. Lineage (NCBI taxonomy): Eukaryota > Metazoa > Chordata > Actinopteri > Scombriformes > Trichiuridae > Lepturacanthus > Lepturacanthus savala. The sequence goes on from CM060461.1 coordinate 4,400,532, forward strand.
TGATATCACGATATTTTAAACAATATTTGTTTCCGATTCGGAAAAATGTTATGTTCCAAATGACCCCTGCTAAAATACGTAGATATATCCATACAAAATATAAGCTTGCATTTTGAAACACACACTGAGATCAAATTTGAAGAATTTATTTAGCATTTCTCACTAAAACAAAATAAATATATTGAGAAAAAAATGAAGTTTTCCAATGTATACAAACATGTCTATATTTATCTAAAAAATTGTTCTTATGACGAAAATAAAAAAATAGACTGTTCCACAACGCAACATTGATTGGAGTGATTTTTCGCCACTTCGCGTCCCCTCTTCACACAGCAGGGGCCGAGGAGAACGCAAGACTGCACAGCACTTGTTAAGTCAATGACGTAGCACACGCCGCCTTTTGATTAACCCCTTCGTGGCCACGACGGTGCCGCGGCAGTACAGATAGATGACAAAAAAAATCTATATATAGATATAATATTATAATCTATATTATTCATTTTCATATTGTTTGACACCAAAATCGTTATCGCAATTGAAATACGATATATAAATAAATATTGCACACCTCTATAACGTATGCATATATTTGTTTTTCATAAATCATTCATTGTGTTTTTTGGCAGTGGTCATACTGTCCCTTTCCTCAAATGTGAGTCACCTGAAAGTCCTGTTGTGATAATCAGCCTATGATGTCATTTCATTTTATCTCCCAGGCCTAGAATACAAGTTGTTGTTTTAAATCTTGTATGTACATGTTTGTTATAGGATGGTAGCTACGTGGCAACACAACTGATCTGTTTCTAACTCAACTCAGTTTCTAACGCTAATCTCAAACAAAAGCACATTCACTCATGCTAAATAGATACATTGTGTAACTAAAAGAAAAAAAAAACATTTGAATAGTTATGATTTCTATGATGACGAATTATGATTTGACCAAAATATTTTTTTTCTATAATCAAGCAGCCCTAATTTATTTATATATATTTAGTTAGAGCCAGTTGCTTTGTGGCATTATATATATATATATATATATATATATATATATATATATATATATATATATATATATATATATATGAATGACCTCACAGACAAATCCTGTAAATGTAAAAAAAAGAATTGGTTATTGGATGAATTCCTGAGCAGGGAGATGTTTTCCAACATATATTTGATAACTGTATTATCCATCAGCAACAGCCGTGATTCCCTTCTTTATTTATCACACGCACAGACATCCTTCTCTCACTAAACCACACCACACCCGCTCGACCCCTCTTCTGGCCTTCAGATCTCCCTCAGAGTGTTAGTGATGACCTCATTTATTCCAGGCTGGCCCTCCTCCTCCTCCTCCTCCTTCCCCCCTTCTCCTTCCCTCTCTTCAGCCTCCTAATGAGAACAAGATGACAACTTTATACCAGATTCAGCCACAGTGACACAGAAACTCCGGGATAAGCCTCTGTGAGAGTCCTACAGACCATACACATGCATATGTGCATTTTCACAGCTGCCGCTAAGGTGTATTTTCAGTATTTTGGCGATTATCCAAGCAGTTTTTCATAATTTCTTTCTAATATAGTCGCACTTGTTTAAACATGTAAAGAAATGTATCAACGAGGTGTGTTTCCGCTGCTGCTGTGTCTGCATCGTGTTCCAACAGCCGCCTCTTGTGCTCCTCAAACAGTGGCAGCACTCACCCTACTGATGAATGCAAGGCATTATGGGAGTGCCCCATAAGGCGTCTCTTGGTGGCTCATTGGTTTAAAAAAAAAAAAAAAAAGGATGTCAGACAGTGTCCCTTGTTGGTGTGGTTGCTATGACCACTGCATCCACTGCACCAGGAGATTTAAACACACACGTTTTGTGTGTGCATGAAATCATTTTAGAGTTTCCTGAGGTATACGTTTTATGATCCCCGTAATTTTCTAATAATTCCCCAAAGGAATTTCGATACAAATTGTAGTGAAAACAGAGATGGTATTCTGAGAGGGAAAGCACATTTATTTATTTGAGAAAAAAAAGACCCAGGAAATTATAGAATTGAGGAGAGTTGATAAGCGAGCAGAGAAATTTCCTTGAAATGATTGAAATATTAATCTTAACAAAAACTCTGGAAAAACAGACCGTATCCATTTCAAAATGAACCTAAATATTCCTTTTTTTTCTGCGGTTCAGAACTGTATTTTTGTCAGCTTGACAACCGCACTGAAGGTCAGCTCTTACTTTAGCGTGTTACATGTCCACTTGGGGAATTTGGTTTTGGGCTGCACACCACAGCTCCTAATACAATAAGTACATATATGGCTATTTCAGATTTAGACCAGCTGCAGCTTCAATTTCAAACACCCCCCCCCCCCCCCCCCCCCCACACACACACACAGGTACAAATTATTGTTTGTAGCTGTTGGTCCTGCATTAGGGAACTCGATATCTTGTGCCAGAGGGGCCAAGCTGGAACTCAGTGAAGAACTCACTCTACCAGTCAATTGGAATTAATTGAAAGTGATTAACCAATTAGATGCTGACTTTTTTTTTCCTGTATAAACAATCACATTCCACTGTCCTCCTCAGGAAGCCTTATAATAAATCCCAGTTGCATATCATTTTTTTTAATTCATTGTAAAAATGCAATAAATTATTGCTTCCATATGATGATTTGTTTCACATGTAGAACATACTTACAATATTTGTCTTATTGTGAAAAAGAAAGAAGTAATAAGATGATGTAACAAGGAAACAATAAAGCAATTAACTCCTTGAAATATCAGTTCTAAGGTATATTTCAAAATTAATGGCACCTGCATGTAAAACAGCAAGTGTTACTATTCACTGTTTAGAGGCTTGATTGCTCACACCACTTAAACTGTGTCAGCGCTTCACCTGCAGTAATTATCACCCACACCATCCCTGAGTCATCATTACTCAGACGTCTGTAGGTGCCAACTTGATGCATCTGCTCTCGGAGCACTATGAGTTCCTGTGTGGCTGATCCTCTCACACAGTTGCAGCTCCGCTGTGTTTCCCACCGAGCCAGAGAACACCCAGGTTAGCAGTGAGCAGTAACATTCACAGGCTGTCATCTCCTTCTGTGGTAACAGAGACACTGGGCTGCTTTGGTCAGGGCTCAACGAGCCACAACACCGTTGGGCCCTGCAGCACCCTACATGGACAAGGAGGAATGAAGCCGGGACATTAAAATATTTTTTTTTTTCCATTTTAACCACTCAGGTGTGTTTCTTTCCCCCCCCCCCAGGAAGTGCTGCTATAATCCAAAGCAGCTAGCACTATATGGGCTAAGTTAGCCCATATAGAGTTATTTTTTTAATTAATTTTTTTTTTTGGCGTGAGACAATGATGCTCACATGTCAAATGTCCATGAGCAAACAGGATATCCTGGTCATGTTACCTAATAAATTGTATGTCCTTCAAAAATAAAATCCCTTTTCATGGCTAACCGTATAAATATAGATTTTTATATCACAACTTTTTGGGAAAATGAAGATAAAGTAATTGTTGTTGCATATATCAACACTGTGTAATAAGGGGTTAAGTTTATTCCATTAGGGCTGAAACATTTGAGTCTGTATCTAAATCCGGATATACATCAAAGCAACACCAAAAATAGTCCCTGATGTTTATATCTAACAGTAGTAGGGATAAAGCAGTGCTGATGAAAACCATGCAATATGGTTGGAAGTACAAGTTCTTTCTGCACTTTAATTTTCTTTTTGTCAGTATATTTCTAATCCTTATTAATCCTGCAGTGTGTGTATGTAAAGTTGATGGGCTATAATATAGTAGAGTGTGTGTGAAGAGATGTGGAGAAAATATAGTCACTTACCAAATATATATGAGTGTAAGTGTCAGTTGGCATCCAGCACAAATACTTGTGGGACATTCACACAGTAGCATTGGCTGCTTTTAGCTGTGATTAGTTCCGGTATGAACTATTAGTGCGGCGCTACCTTCCGGCAGCTTCTTTACCTCTGGCACCATCAGCTCTCAATGCAAAGACTAAATATGTATGAAGCCAAAATAAGAGCGGAAATTTTCGATGCCACTTTGGGTGTTGAAGCGGATGCCAGTGCAGCCGGGATGTGTGTGAGGTCACAATATCCGGAAAGTCTCCGGGGACTAAAATAGAGTCAAGAACTGAGACCTGCTAAAGATGCAACAGCTAACTTTTTACTCACATCAATTACAAAAGCCACTTTGTGTGTTGTTTTAAGCTTTAAGGGGTTTGGAAATGTACACAGCCTGTATTCAGAAAGTGTGCCTTTTAAAGGCACTGGCAGGACTTCTGTGAAGTTGTGAGGTCACAACTGTACAATCACCACCCACCAACTCATTCACAGCCATTCAAATCAACCAATCAGAGCTTTTTAATATTAATGATTTAAACACAAAATGATCTGTTCTTTCTTACACACATACACTTTAACATCACCTCTCTCAAGCTGCTTATATATATAAATAAATAAACGGGTTGCGTATGTGTGTATATGTGTGTTTAAACAAGGAAACGTGTGTAATATGTGGTAATATGATATCACATTACTTGGAACATTCCATTTGCCACAGGAGATTTATTTTTGTGTGATAAGGTGAGGTAATCTTTTCCCATAAGACAATAAATATATTAGGAATCAAACTGATGATGTGAGAAAGATTTTACCATCTGTGTTTTTCAGGAGAAATGACACCATATCTCTCTTTATTCTGCAACAATTGGCTGATAAGACTCAGAACAAAAAGATAACAGATGACCAAAAAACAAAGAAGGGGGGAGTATTGTTTCAAATCAAATTCCAGTTTCAGCCGTGAGCCTCGGCTTCAAAAGCCGAAGCCAGAAGCTCCGTGATTTGCAACATTTGTCTTGTGGCTTTAGGACTTAATCTTAATTGTGGTGAGAAAAGTGCCAGGATGAGACAAAGACAATGTTTGAGGAGTCAACAAGAGTATGAGGATTACAGCGGCTCACAGCAGCTGTGTGTGTGTGTGTGTGTGTGTGTGTGTGTGTCTGGCAGTGGTAATGAGATTAAGACCCCCCTTCTTCTCTGGTTCTATTCTTCTCTCTCTCCTATCTTTTCTTCATCCATCTCTCCTTCCTTCACTTTTTTGCCTATTCATGACATCAGTGATTTTCTCGAGCCTTGTAAAAAAACAAACAAAAAAAAAAAAGTAGAAGTCTTGTCAAGTCATCAATTAATTGGCTAGTCTGCAACGTTCTTGACTTCAGGCTAAGCAGGATAATTATTTAAAACTGATTTACTGACTCACTTCCTGCCATCTGTAGAGGATCAATCCTGAGGCAGAAGTGCACTTTTATGCTTTTGGCTTTGAAATTACTCTCCATATAAAAGTTAATCCATCCTGATGCAGCAGCAGCAGCATGAAATGTAAAGACTTCTCCTGCCCTCTTGTGGCCGTGCGTCATCACTACATCGCGCCTTGGTTCCTTTGATCTGTTGATAAGTGCTCCCGGAAATTTCAGCTCATTAATATTAATTGGAATAAACTGACACAGAGCCTTTTTTTGTTGTTTTCTGTTTCTCTTTCACTGATCCAGAAACCTGCTGACTCCTGCTTGCTTCTCACCGTGGGCGCTGCGTTAGTCTTAATCAAAGATTTTAACTTTGACAGTTTGACGCGGTCCTCATGTTAATTAGCCGGAACAGACTTATTCAGCCTTGAGTGTTTCTTTCTTTACAAGACATCATTAGTGAGGACGATTTCTCTGTTTGTCTTCTGTTAGAGTCGGAGACGGCTCCATCAGTCAGCTCAGAGTGGGGCTGATGTGCAGAAACAGCAGGCGACCTCCTTCCTTTTGTTTCAAACCCCAGTCTCTGACTGTTAAACTAAACTACAGCTTCTGAACCGCAAAGACAAACACACTCTGACCACCAAGACAAACACAGCCGGCGGACCTGCAGCCGGCTGTGTCTGACGCAGCGGGGCCTCCGTTTCTTGTAGCGGTGGAGCTGTGATGCTGCAGCACTGGAGGGATGACCAGAGGACGAATCCAGCACATGCAGAACAGAGGCCAGCAGACCCAGGTCCTAAACTATCCAGGGTGCTGATCCTGCAGCACAGCCGGCTGTAAATGAAAACACACCCTAGTAATTTTTGTGGTTTCACTACACAGCTGCAGCTAACGATGATATTCTTATATATTCAATGAGTCGTTCTGTCTATAATGTCAGAGAATAGTGAAGAATCACATTGTAATTTCCCTGGAGTCAAGGGAGATGTAAAACCCTTAAAGGGGGGGGGGGGGGGGGGGGGGACCTCAGGAAAAGTAAAAGAGGAGCATCCCTCTTTCAGAACAGACAGGCTGCAATAGATGAAGTGTGCATCGGATGGAAACAATACCAACAATAGGAAAAGTTGAGTATGACATTATATAGAATTACAGAAATAGCTTCCAGGTTTCACCAGGACAGCATCAGACCCTCCAACAACTGAAGGCTCCTTGTAGTGGCTGCACTGCGGCATGGTCTGAGGATGTGAAAACAAAGGACAGAACTTCAAGATTTAAAAGGTACATCAGTACCTCATCAGTGAGTGTTACAGAAAGAGAGGGAGAGAGTATTTCATGAGGGTCCTGGCAGTCTGAACCTATAGCAGCATAACAATATTTAATGCCTTCATATGTCTTGTTTTTGTCTAACATCAGTTATACAGTTTAATATCATGTATGACAAAGAAAATCATTAAATAGTTTCATGTGACAAGCAGGCCAACAAGCACATTGTTGGCATTTTGTTGCTTAAAAACTAAGGGATGCTGTTATTGTAATTGTCCAAATAGACAGTGATTGGGTCCTGTTGACAAACTAATGAATTAATGATGCCAAGATGTCATGCATGGTTCCACAACACTTATTGCAACATGATTTGTAACAAGCCATGATCTATTGGTCCAGATTCCTTAGTTGATCAGAATGATAGATAATCTTGGATAAACCAATCTACAGAATATGTATAACTTAATAGGAAAGTAGAAGTTGTAATGTGCTTCTTGCTTCTTCCAGCATTAGTGGAGTAAAATCTCTAAATGAAGAGATTTTGTATGTGTGAGAGGAGATGAACATTATAGATACACAATCATGACTTTGAACATGGACAGGCTGAGTCACTCTTCCTCATCAAATGGATAATCAGGGCTCATCGGTTTCACTTTTCATTGATTTTCTTCTTTCTGGATTTTTATAAATGTCCCAGAAAGATTTTAAACTGTTGTTTCTCCAAACGTGTTTTATTTCCTGCTACAGGATGATTTACACAGTTTACGATAAACAGTCCAGCTAATTGCAACACTTACAAACTGTTCACGGTGTTGATGTGTTTTAGTTATACAATTTCTCACCTGTTTTCTAATAATAACATGGACCAAAAGTAAATACTCTGTTCAGCAAAGTGTAGGAGAAATATGCTGAAATATGCTCTTCTCGCCCACTCTACTGTACTCACTCAATAGACGCACACACACACAGATTCTCTCTCTCTCTCTCTGCTAGAGGGGTTCTCACCACAGTGACTCAGCCAACCCAGCTGTGGTCTGTGGGAACAGCCTGCAGAGGCAGGAAGCGGGGTGTGTGTGTGTATTTCTGTGTGGCAAACATCAGCTTGTCTGCAGTGGTGCAGACACACACGCACACTTTCATTCCTCCAAACTGGGTGTTCTGTCTGCATTGTTTCTCTGTCACAAAGGACACTAACCTCCCAAAAGTCCCATTGTAGAAAAAATAGAGAAAAATAATCTAAGTTTCTACAACACTTTGCTACAACAAGTACATTTAATTAGTCAATCAACAGAAAATGAATGAACAACTATTAAAGGTGATATCATTTGCCATGGTAACTAGCACTTTTTGTCACAAAAGGGGTGGGAAAAAACATTTTCTGATGAAGCATTAGTACAAAGAGTGTAAAAGGAATGTGGACAGTACCTCACATTAACTTTATGTGCACGCAGATTTTTAAACCCGTTTTCTTTGAAGATTCGAGTGATGCCTCATGGATTAACCACAAAAATTGTGCGTGTGTGTGTATAATAAATGATGAAGACTCTAAGTTTTTCAAAGTCAGAATTGAGAAACACATCATTTCCATGTAGCTTGACATATTTAAAGCTAATAACAAATACAAGGGATATTGTGAGAGACTCATTTCATTCATTTTTGTGGTAATAAATGTCAAACTAATGAAAATGGTGTTTCTTCTCATTCATTATTAGTAATATCAAAGGAAACTTATTCTTATTTCATTAAAATTCAGTCCAAACAGGACAAGCACTCCTGTAAATATCAATATCCCTAACTCACCAGCAGCATCTCTGAGTTTAGTTCGTACTTTGTTCAACCACAAGGGGTCAGTATGTCGTCATGTTTCACTAAATCGAGACCAGGGTCTTTTTCATCAGTCAGCTGCCTGTCAAGGAGGAGGAGGGTCTTTGGGTGGTGGGTGGTGGTGGGGCAGGAGGATGTATGTCTCTAAAGCTCTGAGGCCTTACATCATTCTCCCCGGGGTGCTGTCTGCGCCCACTGGGACTGTAGTTACGGTTACGCTGCTGCAGTAGGTTTAGAGTGTTTGTGAGAGGCGGCAGGAAGCAGGTGATGTTATGTGTGTTTGTGTGTGTCTGTTCCTGAGGGAAGTGTGTGTGCATGCATGCTTTACGTGTATAAAACACTACATGCTGTGTGTGTGTGTGTGTGTGATTGAAAGAGAGAAAGAAAGTGGGAGGGAGGAAGATCACAAGGAGGCATACTGGGCTTCTACATTATTAAATATCATGTGATTATACTGCCCCATTTCATTTTTATTGCTTTAGTTGAAAAATAACACAAGGATATTAAATTTCTAATAAAATTCCAGCTCACAATTAGACAGCATGTTATTGAAGCTTCGACCTCCACCTTTACCCACCTACAGCCTTCATCTCCTCTGCTCCTCCGCCTACGGAGAACTCACTGATTTAACTCCTACCGCAGGAAGCATCAGGGAAGCAGGCGGGAAATGAGCGTTAGGGGGAATAAACAGGATGTTGTGATCGGTGCCGTTTGTGGAGTCACTTCCTTCCAGCTTCTGTGCTTTGATGGCAAATCAAAGCGTTCGAAGCTGGAATTCTCCATTCAGGTTGACTCATAAGCTACAGCTTATGATTGAGTGTGTTTTTGTTTTCCATCAGAGTAGGGATAAAGTCATCCCTGATATTTTGTTTGTGTTTTCTACCTTGGAAATGTATTGATATTATAAGGAAGATGAAGGCTTCCTCAACAAAACTCATTGAACCTTGAGAATCAGGATCCACTGCTCTGGGAAAACAGCAGCAGCACCAAATGATGGTAAAATACAAATGTGGCTGCTACATTTCCAGGTTTTTAAAAATCTAATTTCCCATCCTGCTCAAGAGTCGGCCCCCCATCCTCCTATTGTTACTGAAGTTAACCTAAATACCAACAAGTGCACCATTACTCCAGAGGAGGGATGTTATTGTTCTGCTACCCTTCAAAAATGAGTCGGAGGCACTGCAGCGTTCACACTCCTGAGGAAAACGGTGAACGAATAACGAATAATGCTTTCAAGAGCAGCACTAATACTAGAATTATACTTTTTTCCCCCCCAGTGTCTGAGATTGCAGGATATAAACAACCCCTTTGTCTTTCCGAAGAATTTCCAAACCAAACTTTCCCTTTTCATCTGAGTTTATTGCCATAAGAGAAGCAGCTGCACAAGAACGTAATATGTTACGGTTCGTAATTAGCAAGATTTCCCAATTTCCTGAGTTAGAGGAAATATCTGATCAAATAATGATAAAAGAGGCATCTGGCCATGAATTTGATGCTTCATTGTAAATAATTTATACAGCTTTTGATTCTCAGTAACTGATTAATTTTCGATTAATCTGCAGATTATTTTCTCTGTTAATGACTTTTATTACTTTCTGTTAAGTCTTTAATTATCATAGAAGATTTAAAGAGGTCCTATTATGGGAAAAAATACCCATTTTCAGTGCTTGTTTGTAAAATATTTAGGCCTCTGTTGTTCCTGCTAACACACAAATTGTGAAATAAACTCATTGTGTTGTGGTCTGAAACCAAGCCATTTAGTAATGGCTCCTGATGTGATCTCACAACAAGAGTGGAAGTTAACACTGCCCATCCCCTCCTGTACATGACTTCTGTTTCTAAAGCATTGTTATTTTTATAAATGGAAACCAACAATTAATACGTTAGACATGGAAATGAATAAATAATATTCATTTCAGTCTTTTTTTTTTTTCAAAAATAACTCAAAACAATTCATAGATTATCAAAGTAGTTGCTGATAAATAATAGAATCATTAATTGATTAAGTGCCACTCAAATAGTCAATGTTGTCAATTAAACAAAGATGTTGAATTTGTTGGTTTAAGCTTCTTCCTTTCTGTGTTTTATATCAAAGTAGATCTTATATTTTGGGGGTTTTGGTTTCTGAGACAACCAGCACTTTGAATCTGTCACCTACGAGAATAAAGTGGGTAATTTCTGATGTGTTTTGAAGATTTAAAGAATAAAAGGCTGCTTGATTGACAAACCCAACTGAAAGACCTTGCTTGTCGGAGTTTTGGAGATCACTTGAATGATGAAACGTGTAGAAATAATGTCTCCCGAAAGTCACGTTGAGTCGATGGTTTGACTTTTCTTTCTGCCGTTCAAAACAAAAGATGTTTCATCTGCACATGGAAAAGTGAAATTCAGTGCTGTCCAGCAGATCTCCTCCTGCTCTCAATAGGTTTCACTCCTGGGGGGACTGTCGCTGTGTCTGATAGCAGCTTAAACGGCAGAAAGCTGCACTATCTGCAGCAGCAGGTTGAGGGGCTGGAGGATGTGATGGAGTGGCCTGATATCCTGCCATTCACTCATTCATTCACACACTGTCACATCAGGATAAAGGCCAGCAACTCACCACATGTTAAACCCATTAGGGCTAATCAGGTGCCAAGTTACCACTGGACAGTGTGGAAATGTATTTGTGTGTGTGTGTGTGTGTGTGTGGTTGTGTGTTTTCCACTTCTTCTTAAGTTCTCTGCACAAATGGTGAATAAGCAGAAGCTTGACCCTTGACTTTTATCAGATCTAAACACAACCTCTGAATCATCCGAGCAGCAGTCGACACAAGTGGCACAACATCCTGTTATCGCCTGATTTATGAAGTATCTCGAGAGGAAAAGGATGTAAATTATGTGTGTGTGCGTGTGTGTGAATGGGAAAAGTGGAGGAGTGTAATCTATTGTGCCATTTGTAAGCTGTCATCTTTGGTCTTTAAGGGATCATACCACTGCTTTTTTTGCATGTTTTTTCTAGAGAGCATAAGTACTTCCACCTTCCGGTGGACCCCATGGGACCTCATGTTGGAAAAAGTATGTACAGTAGTCGATGGCGAGAGACAAATCATTTTCTCAATCCTGTTTGAATTGTGCCATAAACGACGCAATGATATTTGCTTAGTATAAAAGTTTGCAAGTTAAGAAAGTCACAGTTTGGATGTAAAACTGTTGAAACAGAAGACTAAACAACTGAAAGTTGTGTATGTGAATACAAAGCTAATTAAAAAAAGAAGAAGGAAAAAAAGAAGAAAAAGAGGATCAGCTGAGACACATCTGTGGGTACATGTTGGTAACATTTGACATGAAAGATGTAAATCACTGAGAACTTTAACACAAAATTACTATATGTACTGTTTCTACACCTATTGTTTTAAATCAGGAAACTTATTGTAGTGATATAATTTGATAAGCATCACAGATGTAATTCAAGACAAAATGTACTCTCAGTATTCACTATTATACTTTTTTTTTGGTTTGATGGTGTCCACAGGTAGGGGCGGGATTTATCATTGAGTTTCATCATATCCAGTGAATTGGTGCTGATGGAACAGTAGGAATATCCATTCAGATTTCTAATCTCCAACACATACATTTAGTTGTTTAGAAAAGAAAGAAATGTAAACTCAAACGTAATTCATATCTAAGGATCCATAATGTGCACTTGTTGGTCTGACCCTATGAACCACATGGCTTACATGTCTGCAATTTAGCGAGACTTCAGGCTACAGTAGTGGCGTAGAAACGTTGCGTAAATTAATTGCAAAAAGGTTTAGTCTTTCCAAAAATCACAGAGGCTGCAGCGTTTATCAGAGGATAAATGTTTCCAGATGTGGGCCTTTAGAAAGATATTTGTGTTTTCTGCTGCGTCTCTGGCCAGCGAATCATGTTGGAGGAATATCTGTGGGGAAATCTCTAATTACACTCAGTGGTTTGGTTTAGTTAATGAGAGCTCAGAGTCTGTCTGCACCTGTGGAGTCAAGGCACTGGATTCACTATACCTGCTCAGTCACAGTCTTCTACGCACGCACGCACGCACGCACGCACGCACGCACACACACACACACACACACACACACACACACACACACACAACCACCTCAGTTGCCATAACAGGGTTGCTGAATGAGATGATGCACATATTTTAACAAGCTCAATTGCCATAACAGACTGATGAGTCTGACTCTGTCTGATGCAAACAAACATGATAGATCAGACACACATACACAAACACACACACACACACACTGCATCTCTAGCACTCCATCCAAGTCCCTAACACCAGTGAGAAGCAGCAGCAGTTCCCATTCTGTCGTCTTCCATCCTCACAGCACACATATGCTGCTGATTTCACCATCCATGGTGTGATATGTACTCTATCACCCTAAAACAGGTGGAGAATATTGGCTTTTTAATGATTAGTGATATATTTGTCATGTAGGACTTGTACCCACTTCATGATGTTTCATTAACAATAACAGAGGACTAAGGTTAATAGTGTCAGCAAAGGTAGACTTGTATATAAACTCTGAAGTTGTGCGAAAAGCAGATTAATTAGTTGTTCCTGTAAGACTTGCTGCTTGCATGTGTTTCTCCTATTATCGTAAATTAAACATATTTGTGGTGTTTGGACTGTTCAAAACAAGTACCTATTGATTGAAAATGTAAATCTCGCTCCCATAGTGATCCCGAGTGGATTTTTTCCTCTGCTCCCCGGTATCTTATAAATACCAGATGCTAAAAAGTCTGAAGTCAAATGCACAAAATAATTAGTTTCCATGTGGCTGTGGATTAATTGTGTATAACCTCTGAGTCCCTAGGTAGAAAACAAGATACAGATATTTCGATCTGGCTCTGCAGTGGACTTAAAACCCACATTTTTATGAGTGTCCCCTCCGACACAAACATGTTTCTGCTGCTTCACTGCAAGCTGCTGCAGTATAGAGTTAGCCGCAGAAATGGCTCCAGTGTCCCCAGGGTTTGGTGTAAATGAGGTTTGCTGGGGCGGGGGGGATTGGGTCTGGAGATGGCACTTCATGAAATAACAGCAGGGGAGAACAGGAGGACACCAGCTCTCTGATGGTCTGAAATCCAAATAAATAATAAAAAGGTGCGTCATTCTCCTCTTTATGATGTTTCAGCATCAGCACAAAGCATCCCAAACCAAAACAGATCCAGTGAAGAGAACGGTGTAATCCCAGGAGATGCGAGGGACTTTTATAAAACATGAGTCATCCGGGCTTTTGTTCATTGTTTGGTGCGGTTGTTTACTTGAGTTTGTGCTGACAACTTTGCTTGTAAAGGAGATTAAATGACTTGCCTGCAGTAAATGAATCACAGACCTCCATTTCCCAGAAGAAGAAGAGTAACTCCTTCGATGCGCATCCATTCTGCGGTTGATGTTGCAGACTTTACAGTAGCCCTCAGCACCTTTACATGTGGAGCTTAACTGGGCTTTGCACGAAATTGGATTTTTGCATCTTGTCAGACTTCTGTCCTTGTCTCAGTTTACAGGCAACCGAGAAAATCCAATAAGTGACAGGGTCATGCGGCGTCACCTGTTGCTTCAGTGTGTTAATACAGCCATGTCCATCTGTTGACTTTTCTGTCACCTTGTAAAAATCTGAATACAAACAGCTTGTAAGCTTAATAAATTCTCAGCTACAGCTCCCGACCAGATGTGCCAGTGCTGTCCTAACTGAGAATAGGATACAGGTTTCCTTTGGTCTCTCTCTCTTTTTAATTAATCACACTGGTTGCACCATGTGAAAATACATTGAATCACTGCTAAGGCAATTTTTTTCTCTTTACTTTTCCAGTTCAGGTGGCTTCTCTGCTCCTTTGTCCTGTCTCTGCGGTCGTGGTGCATCATGTATTGTCCAGCTTCAGTTTTATTAAGGCATATACATGCCGGAGAAAATCACAATTTAATTACATCATCTAGGTGTGTTAATTTGACTATTGATAACTCAAATTATCAATAGTCAGATTAAAATCGGATTAAAATCGGATTAATCGGATGAAGTCCGATTTTAATCGGATTTTAATCGATCCGATTGAAATCCAGATAAGGTGTATACATGTTTTAAAAATCCCACCACCGAGCAAGAGGTGATTTGAAGACGTAAACTTGGCCTCTTGCTCGTGATGGACAATTAAGCATTGTATTTTTTAACCATGTTATTTCTAAGGTCGGAGCAGTTCTTCTCTCATGGATCGGTTTATTTATTCTACAATGTTATTTCTCCATGAATTCCTTATATTGGACCAGACACAAACCAGTGACCCCTTTTGAAAAAAGAAAACATGGCTCTCGAATCGAGGGGGAACTCGCTTCTTGATGTTTGCTCTGGCTGTCAGACTTGTTCAGGACGAAGCGTGTCACCTCAGCAGAGACCCCAAACTTCCTCGGTTGCTTTTCTAAAAAGTGTCTGTAATTGCGGTCGCTGCAGAAAGCCTCGAATGTTGCCAGAGGCCCACCGTGTGATTTTCTGAGGATCTGTTTTCATGAGAAGTGCAGGGCCAGGGTCAAATGTTTTCACACACCTCCGTGAAATATCGGAGAATTCCTCAGGGCGATGACATTGATTCTCCCGTTCTATAAAACGTTCCCCACATCACGGCAGCGGAAGAAGGGCAGTCGTGGGGGAAAAAAAGACCCCAAAAAATAGGCCTATTTTTCAGAAGAGGCGAAACATCGTTTAAATCTCTGTCGGCGACATCGTTAGACGTTAACAGCATCCATAATAACGGTTGTCTGTCAGCGTAAGTGCATTACTGACAGCTGTGCTTAGTGCGGGAGCCAAAAAAGCTCTTTGTACTTTGCAAACATCCATCCTCTCCCCTCACACATGCACGATCTGACTTCTGTTTTGACACTAATTGAGGTCATTTTTTCGTTCTGAACGCGCCGCATGTCACATTTTGTGAATTGCGGGTAAAGTAGCGGCCTCCAAAACATCTGATTCATTGTTTTCAGAGTTCAGCTATTGACCTGAAGACCTTCCACCCTCTTTCCTTCTGTTTCCCCCCCATTTGCTCACATATCCTCATTTGTGTTTTCTCCTCCCTTGATGCAGCTTCCCTCCACCCCCCCCCATCCTCTTCTTGTCATGGTAATTGGCTCAGGAAAAAAAAAAAATTATGCAGCCTGATTTAGCTCTGAAATCACTCTTTGCTTGGCTCACGCAAGATTAATTGCCTGGAGAAGCGGAGCAGCACTTGTTGTTCCTTTGGTTGAATTAACATTAAAGCAGACGGAGTGGTACAGTCGTCTTTGATCTGAGGCCACCGAGAGCTGCGGCTCTCTGTTTGTCTACTTGTCTCTTTCTCTCTTTGTCCATCTCTTGCTTGTTTTCTCTCTGTCTATCTTAAACCCTGTACATCCTCCCACGCCTTTTGTCCATAATGGAAATTCTGACGTGTGCACCGCTGGGAACGGAGCGCACTGATCTGACAGGGCTAATCAAGACAGATCTAGAAATAAATCTGTCTGGGTTCACCCTGAAAAAAAAGGAAAGCTTTTTATGGGGCGGTAAAAATGATGCAATTATTTCATTATGCTTGTAATGAGAGGGGGTTTATGAGGCTCCGCACTCAGTCATGGGAACGTAGATTTGGAGACTTTTCAGAGAGTTAAGATAAGATGCAGGGATGTGGGACAGCAATTTCAGCCAATCCAGGCAACTGAGGAGATGTGACTGAGCATGTACATTTCTATAAATATACACTGTTGCTTCATTTGCTCATTTGGTAAAACTCCTACCAAACAAACAGGGATTCTATGAGGACCGTGTGATTGGAGTCAGACAGTTTCGTGTTGACGGCGACGACTTGAACAGGCGTATCTGCTCCGCTTGACTGGTGCTCTGATCCTGCTGGAATACCAAGCAGGTCAACAATTGCACTCTTAGAGAACCAAACTGGGCATTCACTAGAAATTTTGGGATTGTATTAAGGATGTAGAGCGTCTTTCTGTCAGTGTCGTGCATGGCTTCACATGCTAAGGATCGCCCATCAAAAGTTAAAAAGTCCTGTTCTGGCTGTAGGCTACAAGATAGTAAAGTTAATATTTAAAATTATTGTCGGCGCACAACTTTCAGAAGTCATCTGCAGCTCTAATGTTGCTGTGAGGAGGATAAATACATAATGCATGTGTATTCTTCATACTTAACGGTTTGGGAGAAGGCTGAGGTGAAGCCTCTGGGTATTTTTGTCACGGTGCAGCAGCATTGCTCAGAAACAGTGAGGGTGCTTCCTGAACCAAAAACAGCTTATTCTTTCACTTGCAGCGTACCTCATCATCATTCATCAAACTGGGACTGGCTGCTCAGGTCACCTGCTGAGGTCCAGAGAATCTCCATAGACACTTTATTATAAGGCTGGGTGACATATCACAATATAATATACAGCACCAAATGCCTCCATATCAATATGGTGATGATGTTGCAGAAATATGATGTTGGTGCTTTCATGAAATAGTTGCACAATGAGATTTTTGATGTGGTATGGATGTAATGACGAAGTCCCTATAGACAGATGATAAAACAGCTACTGCTGCCTCTAAAACCAGGAAAATACAACACCTATGACATCATGATATTTAAGACCTAGTTTCCTATCAAGATATAAATTATGATATAAAATATAATCAAATAAATGTGGAAAAAAATACACAAATTAAATAAATGTGGACATTTAGTGCTATATTTATTTATGTATGGAGTCATTATTTATTTCTTCTTGATTATGACAGTTTCTGTCCTCCATAAATAAAATACAATTTATAAAACATCTTAAAGCACATATCTCTTGAGATGGGGTCTGTGGTCCAGTTTTCATTAGTTTAGGGGTCCTTGATGTGGAAAAACCACTGATCTAAATGAAACTAATAAAACAATGAAGACCACCACTGCAATTAAATTCTTTTCTGATGGTTGAGGAAGATCTGTCGCCTCTAACAGTGATACTGATAAATCCTAAAGAGGATGGCAGAAAAGAAGGAAAGGGAGCAGAGTGAATCCATAAAGGTAAACATCACGGTGTCTATTTCTGCCTCTGTTCACATTTCTCCAGGAAAGATGAAGGATAACCGTAGGTGGCAGAGACCCCTGCTGTGGTTCTCCTTATTTTGTTTTTCTGTCAACCGTGCAGCTTTTCACTCAAAGATCATAGTCACAAGACGGGATGAGACGCTCTGCTGTAATCCCCGCTCCATCCCTAATGCAACAGAAACATGTCGGCACAGAGCTGTCACAGGCGTCCTTTTGTTGACGTGGCAAACGAGCCCCGTTTGCTCGCTCTTCCCTCGCAGCGTCGTCCTCGACAATGGCCATTGTGTAAGGCATCGTCACCAGATTTCTGCTGTCTGCGCCAGAGTAAAAGTGCTTATTTCAACAACAATCCCCCGCTCTCCTATTCCCCCGGCTCACAGTGAAGTATCGATGTCTGCTTTAGCATGGCTGTGCACAGGGTGGGACCATATACTTTATCGCCCTGAAATGAGAGGGAAAGTATAGGATCTCAGAGAAGGAAAAGGCACAATTAAACAGACCATCTGTTCTTTGGGTTTGCTTGAAATCTGCATTTCAAGAGGTTTGCTTGTAACTAGGAACTTTAATGAAGATTTGCGTTGCATTTCAAATCAAATGAATTCAGATATTTTAATGTTAACTAACATATATTGCACAATCTTTTATGAAACCCTCAGAATCCATAAATCATGGTAAACAAAGGTAACATGACAAACAGAAATAGGATGATGTATTTTTTTTCCTTCTAGCAGAGGACAATAGCTTTTTTTTTATGACACAAATGACAACAGAGCAGAGTATTTGTTCCTCCTGTAACAGACTGACTGGCTTGTTCCGAGGAAACCAGTGTAACAATGCACTTGTCGCCTGCTGATTTAACATTGTGTAATGCGTAATTGGGTTTTGAAGCCTGGGAGGAAGTATACGAAGTTGGTTAATGCACACCAGTGTACCATGGTCCCAAATACCCTTTGGTTGTCACTCAGTGTACTGGTGAAGGGTTGAAGGCGCTGCACAGAATGAACATCAGCAGAGTCTTTTTGTTTAAATTCAATTTGAAGTCGACTGCAGAAGTGATGTTGGATGAACAACACAAACATTTGTGTCCTCCTGGCCAGTAGCTCCTTTTTTAATAACACGTAAAACTGATTGATACTGTGCAACCTCCTTTAAACGTTTAAAATACGTGTACAGCTCAGTGTATTAACCACGTAAGTCCCAGGCCTACTTTTTAGTTTTCCTGCTATAGATGACAATAAATATGGAATATCTCTACAACCACAAAGGTCACATACTTAAACCTGGTATTAAAATAAATCTACAACATCTAAGGTGAATCAATTTATGTCACTGTGACAGAGCAAATATAGTTATATTGCCAAAAAAATCTATCTTATCTATCTAATCTAAAAATTGTGTTCATTTGAAACTTAAAACAAGACCAAACTGATGCAATTAGGAGAAAAGAAAGTGACAATAAGCTAAATTATCCGCAGTGCAAAGTTCATTGATTAATAAGACAATGAATAAGAGTTCAAAGATCAATTATTTGTCAAATAAAATCTTAGAAATAACAGAATATATTCTGTAAGATGATTCTAAAAGATTAAAAGGGAGATTATAAAATATTAAATAATTAAGCAAACAGGTGAGCTGTCTAAATTAAATATCAAAATAGTCGTTATAGGTCTATATATTAAACTATTTTCTTATTGTATTGATGTGGGTATTGACAATATATATTGATGCTGTAACCGTAACATTGTGTTTTACTACCAATAAAAATACTTTGTCTTGTAGTAGAGGTTTTCTCATGCACTATATGTATAAAACTCAATGCTGCCCTTGTATCAGGGTTTTTTGGATTCTTACAGGTTGGCTTCAACCAAACTGACACATTTATACCACAATTTAACTAAAGTGTTTCTTCTCTCTTTCTCTTTTCATGGTCCGTTTGCTGCTGCCGTGCCTCACTGGCTTTGTTTCTCGTACGTGCAGGTAAGTCGCTCTCTGTTCCCCCAGTTTTAAACTCACCTGTCAAACTTCTAGAAGTTTCCCTATTGGGCCCAATGAAAGCTACATCAAACGCAACCGGATTTCGTGTTTCACAAGTCCCCGCAGGGCTCGCTGTGCTAAAAACTGCTGTCAGAATCTGAAAGTAAAATAGCAGGATGGCTTAGATTCCTATGGCACCATGCTCAGCTCTGTCTGATATATTTGTGCTAGTTCAGGGTCTAATGCAGAAGTGTACCCCAAAGATATTTCCTTATTGAACAAGCGCCCAGACTCACAGCACGAGACATTAAAAAGTAATACGTTATAGCCGGGTAGTAAAACAAAGAGAACAAGAATATCAATTTATTTTACATGAGTCAAACTTTCCCCTCTTGGTCTTGACAGTTTTAGGTTCCACTAATATTAGTGTTTCAGTTGCAGTGTGAGGATAACAGCTAAAAAAACCCCACCACAATCCTGCTTTTGATTTCAAAGGTCGAATTGATCATTTTTTTGATTATTGAGAAAATAATTTTAAGATGAATCGATTGATGTAAATAAGAGTAACAAAGTGATCCCAAACTTTCCAAATGTCTGATTGTTAGCAAAATACCTCAAAATGTTTTCATCAAATGTTGAGAATGGTACCGTGAACCAATTCATTCAATTCAATTTTGGTAATGATCCGAAATAAATTCTGGTTTCTGGATCACTTTGAACATTTGGTTGTTTGGCGACATTGTGGTGCCATCAGTTGTGGCCACATGGTGGTGATATCTTGCACCCTTCAAAATATAGGACAACAATGTTGGATGGGAGTCATAATATGCTTGGCCGAGTGTTTTTCTAGTTTGATTATTTGGTCTGCACCAGGCAATACATTTTCACTCCGTAGCATATAGCCTCCACTTGACGTCCTGTTTGACATTTCATCAATGTGTATCTTCACCAAGCAGAAAGAAGAAATAAAGATTAAGAAGAAGAAGAAATAAATTAATTAGTATTGAGCTTAAAAAAGGGAATAAAACAATTATTTAATTTTCAAAAAAGTAATATCAAAGAGAGTCACACCCATGGACACTTAAAGAAAAGTCATTTTGTCTTAACAATACAAAAGGATAACAAAAATACATAAAACTTATTAAAACATGATTTATTGTGTCTTTAACACTGTTCTGAATATTAACTTTGTGGCTCCAATGAGATACAACAATTAAGAAAATAGGAGGCTATTCTTCGGAATTCGGAAGATCTACATGCAAATCACATGTCAGTGCAGCCAGTGGAGCTGCCACAGTACAGTCTGGATAAATGTGGGCTTGTGTCAGGAAGGGCATCCGGCGTGAAAACCTCTGCCAAATCAAATATGCGCATCATAAATCACATGTTACTGAATCAGATTCTGCATTACATACATGCGCTTGGCTGGGATTTAAATAAATGTAATTTTTTTGTCTGTTAATGGCTGTCAGCTGTTATCAAAAACTCCTTCTGAAGAACATGGCAGCTATGTCTCAGGAAAGTTGATTGTACCGAATTCCCACCTTTTCATTTACATGACGAGATATTCCAGGCAGACACAGAGATGTTTGACTGTCCTTCAGTCAGCTCCAACACAGACCTCAGCCTCCAGCTGCTGTCAGCTCTCCCTCCTCCTGATCCCAGTGGTGTCAGACTGGACTAATCCAGCCGGGGTCAGCTCAGGAGTCTCCAGGGTGCGCGGGGGATCTGCCGCGGCTCCCCGTCTTATTGATTCCCGTCATTCTGTCCCAGTGGCGATTTTTGATGTGACAGTTTCATTTAAGCTTTGCTTATTGAGCCTTTAATTAGATTTTCAGCAGCGAGGCTCCTCTCCTGGGGACAGAGGTGATGAAAGGGAAGGAGGTTTGATGATGGATTTGAGGAGGTCGTGTGTTTGATTTGGAGAGAGAGTAAGGAGCTTTGGGTACTTTTTTTAAGATAAGAGTTGATGTTTGTGTGTATGTAGGTTAGGACTCAACTGCAGAGAGTTAACTTGAGGGAGAGAGGGAGCAGGCAGCGTTGGCTCGGATTAAAGCTGAAATTTGCTGCTCTAATACCACTTCATCTCTAATCCACCGGCTCTTACCTCTGACTTGGCAGAAGCACCTTTAATCATAAATTCATTATCTATGATAATGAGAGTCTTTCTCTAAAGTCACTGCAGCTTTGGATATTAACTGCACACACTTCAGGTTACACTTCAGGTCTCCAAAGTCTTAAAATCAGCTAGGAAAACCCAGAATGTGTAACTGTGACTCAGAGATACTGAGTTTGCTTTTATAGATGACTGAAATACAATGTTTGAGATGCTGGAATGAGACAGTTATAGTATATTTTTTCTTATTTAAACTAATGACTGAAAATGATTAATATATTATCAAAGAGGCTCATTACAACTCAAGCAGACTGTTTTGAATTGTGAAAATTGGCTTTCTGTTTTTAATTTATCTCCAATTACTCTTATCAAAAACATTCATGGCATCACAGTCTGCCATTCACGCCGCAAATATAATAAAGAACAGGTGAGGTGATAAGTGTTGTTTATTTTATTATTATTATTTTATTTTTTCTCCTTTTTTAGCTACAGATCTTCCTTGATTTTCTTTGCTGCTTGTGTTCAAAATCATTCGATTAATATGTGGGCTGTTGCTTCTTGGTGAGCCTTTTACTTTACTATTTGTTTATTACTGTTACTACAGTAAGGTTACTACCACATTTTTATATTTCTATTGCACATGCCATGTTTTTTGTTACAATATTTCAAGAAAACTTCCTCATGCTGAGTCTTACTCATGCAGATGTTTGGACCCAAATGTGCATCAGAAAATGACTGAAAACTGAATGTTTTTTGTGAATTGATGAACTCTATGCACTCACAAAAAAAGGGGGAAAAAAAAACTCTTACAGGGCTCATTCATTTGTGTGTGTGCTCGTGTGTGTGTATTCATGTGTGCGTGTGTTCGTGTGTGTGTTAGTATGCAGGGGGGTCTCTCTAGGTCTCTACCGGGTGTTAATCCCAGCAGTTTATCCTCTCCTATTTCAGCCATAATATTTCCTAATCCAAATAAGGAGCCGGAGTAATGAAACCATATGAGATGTAATTACTATCAAATGGGGTCCAGTTTTTTTTTTTTTTTTTTTGAAAGCATCAGCACAACTATAATTTCTCATTAAGCGTCCGTCACTCCTGAGCTGCTCCCTCGGCCCCTCAATTACAGCGCAGCTTATGAGCCCTCGCGCCTGGCTGGAGCGCCGTCTGCTGTATGTGGGTCAGTCAGTCAGTCAGTCAGTCCAACGTCTCTAGGTTTTCAAAAATACTTTGGCCAGACACATGCACACAATCCTCCTGAATGACACAAACATGCGTTTTGCAAATCTTCCCCCTTTAAAATGGGTGCTTTCTGCAGGTTTTCCAGGGCAGAGCGAGGTGCTAACGCGGCCGGTGTTGGCGCTTATGTTCCCACCGGGGCTGCTGCTCATACACAGGTCCGACCTGCACAGCTCACTGCTTCTAGTTGTTCTGCAATTATTCTTTAATGAAGTCTTCAGAGAAGCAAGTACCTTGGTGTGTGTGAGAAAAATATTCATTATATTAAGTAAAGGCTGTTAAAATCAGCTAGAGGCCATGCGGTTTCTGTTTAGGTGTGTTTTTTTGTTGTGATTCCAGGGTAATGGCTCCCTGCGGAGTTTCAAAATATATTAAGGAGGGAAGTAGGTACAGCAGCAGGATTAGAGGCAGGTTGGGGGTATGAAGGTAAAACTTAAACCCCAGGACCATAACCCAGCCGGAGTGCATTAAAGATCACAAATTTAGGTACAGGCATGGATGTATAATAAAACTGGATAGCAGACTGAAAAATGGCTGCCATTTATTTCAGTGGAAGTTGCTCGCCTGGTGCTTACCCTGAAAAAGTTCCTGGTTTATTTCTGACCCATAGAGACTGATCAGACACCTCCCATGATGCTCTGGGGCCTCCTATCATGGCCCGAGGTGAGAACACATAAATTGCAAAAACCCTCACATTTGAGTCATTTTATTCACTTGCTGTCCACTTGCTGTCCATTTGAAAGAAAAATAAATACAAAAAAAAGTCCTCGGTCCTGAAACACAACCTGACTGTGCTGTGTCACACAGCTGTGACGTCATGCTGGGAATAGAGACTTTTCCAGAGATTTTCTGGCTGGTAAAGGTTTTTGATGGAAAAAAGTCCATGACATGAAAATATAGAATACATAGATACATACAATATATAGCTTTGTAATTACCAGGATTATAGCTGGGGGTGTCCTGTCAAAATTGGCGTGCCTGCTGAGAGACAGAGCCATATCCAGGTTATATAATACATCCATGGGCACAGGCCTAACTGTGTAACAAGTACAGAGACACAATGTTTCAGCGTTGCATCATAGCACGAAGAAGATGATGGTTTCTAGATGTTTTTAGAAATCCTTGACAATTAGATGCTCAGCAGACGCTGCTCTTAAATATCCAGCGTGGGTCGATCCACCCTGTGGATTAACTCCGTTTCATATAATGGAGGATTGACGCTCAAATTCCCCCCCCCCCCCCTGCCACCTGCATAGATCCATATTAGACCCAGAATCTGATTTATACAGCACCACATGGTCAGCACTGATCCAACTCACAGAAAATAAGCTTTAAGATTTATGTTTTCAACATATAGGGATGGCAACCAATGATATTTGACGGTCTGACACTTTGAAGATTTAACCTTATTACTTAAGTCAATACTGAGTAATGCGACAAATATGTGTTAATATGTGTAATATGAAATAAACGCTACATGTCATTTTTCTTTTAAAGGTGGAAAATCTAAATTTGTTATGACGGCATTTTTGATTTTATACATTGATCCCGCCCTAATTAGTAAATTAATTAGATTTCCTTTTAAAAAGGCAAGAATACGTTAATGGGTTTGACCTTAATTTGAGACACCTCAACAGGGAACAGAGGTCATTAGTTCATCAGAATACAGCCATACCCATAAATCCTATAGAAATGCATGGAAACACATGGTCGTGGAGCTATAAGTTTATTCGTTTCTCCCAGAAAATACATAATCTTTTTTATTAATAATTCTTACCTAATTTCCACTAGTCTACTTGATCAAATGATTAACTGTTAGTAACTAACTGTAAATGTAGTATAGTATGATGTGTGTATAGTGCGTATATGTGTGTAGCTGTATCTGTCGCTCATTCTTTGACCAATTTAGAAATATCATTAGAATTGTTCTTAGCTCACTTAGCACTTTAAGTACAGAGTCCCTAAAGGGACATAGAGGAAAAAAATTAAAAAGTAAACATTTTAGGTGTGCACCTGAAATTTTTATTTTTTTAATTTTTTTCTTTAAGTGCTGTTAAGGACATCTTTAAATTCCACTGAAGGCCTAAATAGGTTAAATTGGGCTAATGAATAAAAACATTACATTTTATTGCTTATGGGACCACAAGTTAAGTTGCTTCAACACATACAATACACATACACATAAAACACGTGTAAGTCTTCCTCATTAGCAGCTTCCAGCAGTGCAGCAGAGCACAGAAAGGATTTGGACATTTCCGCTTCTTTTTCTTGTTCTTCAGCACAATCAATTTGAAATAAAATAATTATGCTATATAATAAGTGCTAAGTCTCACATAGTGGGAGACGCATAGTGGCAGAAGTTTTTTGTAATTATTTTCTTCCCTAGTGAGTTAAAAAAAAATCTTAAAAACCAATATAAGAAAATACATACATTGCAGTTTTTCCTAGGAAACCTCTATACTCTAACTTCTTTGTAGCTCTAGAGCCTTAGTTTTCATTTTTAACCTGCAGTTGAGTGATGAAATAATGTTTAACTCTGACTCAATCATCAAGAGACATAGAATAATAAGTCTACAGCTCAAACGGTAAAACACAAATATTTGTCTTATTTAGTCTATGCTTCTCTGTCGCTCATGAATTGTCAACCTCCTCCTTCCCCTTCATCTCTCCCTCTCATCTCTTTCTCCCTCCCTCCCCTTCACATCCCACCTTCTTTAATTCATCTGATTTATTGCTAAATAAAGAGCCGTTTCCTCTTGGCCGACGTCTGTTTCATTGTGCAACAGAAACTGCCCCGATGCTCGAGCCAGCATGAGCCTCGCCAGCTCTGTTGCTTCACACACACACACACACACACACTTGGAACTCCAGCCTCACTAACACTCTCCCCCCCCAGCACCACTTGTCCAGGCCAAGGGAGTGACAGAATAATTCCCGGCAGAGAGCGAGGGAATCTGTCCAGCTCTCTGTGTTCTGATCATCTCAGCCAGAGTCCGTGAAGAAACGACTCAGTTTGAAGAACAAACTCCTTAACGGAGTCTTTCTCACGCACGATTTGATCTCTTCCCTTCTTCTTTCAACCACTTCAATTTCCCTTCTTTGGCAACTTCACCATCTCCTTTCTTCCCCCAAGCTTTTGTCTTCTGACCCAGTTTTATTTTTATATTTCTCTTCTTTTTCTCTCTCTGTTGTTCTGTCCATTACTCCTTCTATCCCTTTCCTTTAATTAATTCCTTCTGCTATCATATATATTTTTTTCCAATTAAATATCATGTCTCTTCCTATGTTATATTTAAGGTTAAACAAACAACTTGTTGGTTGTTTTGCAGCTTTTGAGCTCCAGGACCTGTGGCCTACAGTGCAGTAGAGTGCAGGGTCATGTTTGGTTAACACTGGTGTACAGCATGTGCTCTGCTGCATGATAAAAGCAGCGCTGCTGTGTAACAATGGTTTATAAAGGTTGAACGGATGAGTGGAACAAAGTTATATAATGTGGACTCACTTTTGTTTTTCTTACTTTGAGCAGTTTCAGTGAAGCCAAAACAGCTTTTTTTACGGTCCTGCGTTCAATTAAGGAGCAATTGACTAAAAAGAAAACTCCAGGAAAGCCGCCTGTGATGTGAATATTAGATGATCATTTGGGAGATAAATTTGAGATAAAACAATGTCCGGCTGGGTTTAATAAAAACAGGAGAAATGAAAACAAAACATCATTCAATGTAAATTTGATCCTCACTTTAAGGATATGTTTGTTATTAATACAAAGTGTTTTTTTTATACTTAAATTGACTTGAAATATTCAAATACCAGTAATATCTATAATATATACAACTTAAGACAATATGGTGAACATAACAATTGTGGAGATGATAGAGTTTCAGTTGTAATCCAACCAACTTATCTCAGTTTAGCACAGAGGTCAAGACGAGAGCAGCAGATTCCTTCCAAAAGCCATTAAGGCTCTGTTCAAACACAGGTTTTCCTGCTTGATTAAATTATCACATGCTCACATATACATACATGTACACACACACACATACATGTACACGTGCACATACATGGTGACATTACAGCGGCAGTAGGTCGCCTGGTATGTGTTGATTAGTCCCATCGAAAACGGTTAATTAAAGCTAAATGTCTAAATATAGCCTTTAGCGTGATTAGCATTGATAGCATGTGATGTATGGTGCTCATTAGTGTCCTAGCTAACACCCCCCTCACACCACCATCCCCTGGCCCATTCTCTCTTTCTCACACATACACACACACACATCTCAGTGTTTCTTCGATTCGTCAGAGCTTCCTTTTTCCTGTGTTAGTAGGTAGGTCAGTGTCATTTATGATCTCATTAAATTGATGGAGCTCACCCAGACACATTTTTTAGTTTTAAAAGTCTTAAACACACAATATATACTTTTAAATTACCACTAGGGGAAGGTGCTACTAACATTAGCTCAGCCTGTTAGACTAATGACTTATGATGCAGAGCTTCAGGAGGTTTTATCAGGAGCAGAATCCTCTGCAGATGTGTCTGAAATTGTCTGAAACATTCAGGATGGTAAAAGTACACAACTCAACAAAATATTGGTATACATTTTATACCAGAAATATTATATATTGGAGCTTTTTAATGTAGCCAGAATTCATCTTATTGAGAAGGTTAGGTTATGACCAGGTATTTGTTAGATCTGAGCCTTAATCAGTCCATTTGTGAATAAGTCAGAAGCTGCATTAATACTGACGCTTGTGAATGGCAAGGCTTCAAAATCCACATGATAACGTGTGTGTGTTTAGTTTTAGTGTAACAGCGTCAGTGGGAAATTAACCTGTAGCTGTGTGTAAGCAGCACTTTGCTCTACTGATCAAGCCAAAGGACAATCTGCTCTCACTGAGCTTCACAAATAGGTTCACAATGCAGTATCAGCTGTTTGTGTGTGTGTGTTTGTGTGTGTATGTGTGCGACCATCAACTGGATTTGTTGCATTTGTCTTTTCTGTGCTGTACCCACATCTGTCATCTTTCACCAGCTTAAATTAAACACACTTTTCTCTCAGCTGAGAGACTGGCGGCCATGTTCAACACAGTTTTGTTTTGTTTCTTTTTGAAGTTCCAGCAAATATGCTTTAAAAGAAAAAAAGGAAAAAAAATCAACATTGAAACCATCACTAGCGTTTTTTTCTGCCTAACTTTGTGCGACAGTTCCTCTCAGGCATAAAGCCAAAGTTGAGTAGAATTTCACCACTGGTAAAAACTTCAGCCTCAATCTGAAACGGGGTAACGAACAGCATCTTTCAGGGAATAAGAGTCACAAGTCAGCACTCCTCTCATTTCAGGGGGATAAATCACCACCACTGCTTTGCTCCCTCACTCCCCCGCGCTGTCTGATTGCAGTTTTCATTTAGTCAGTTTGGCCTCGACTCAGACGGCCCGCACTTTCCCCCACATGTTTCCTATTGTCTGGATTAAATGAAATGGATAGAAGGTCATTATTGTGACTGGAATTGTCGTTTTGGATTGTCCTCAACTTGATTACAGCATAATCCTGAATCTGTGTTTGCTCAGGACCTAATTGTTGTGTGTATTGTTGGTGTTTTGAAGGACAAACTTGAGTAAATGTAAGAAGATGTTTTGGATGTTTGACAGTGTGTGGGCTGGTGATAGACTTGTAATCAAGACCACCTAAACCAAGACTCTACCAAAAGCAGAGGGTATCAAGACCAAGACACTACGAAGTCCAGAGAGTATCAAGATCAAGACACTACGAAGTCCAGAGAGTATCAAGACCAAGACACTACCAAAACCAGAGAGTATCAAGACCAAGACAGACCATGCCAAGACTAAGATCACTTGAGTTCAAGACTGATATTTGGCCTGGACCAAAAAAAAAAAGAAAAGAAAACAGTTGTTACACCATATTTTCCATTATTTCGTATGCGTCGTAACTGCTAAGGATAAATATTAGACCAAGATCAAGACCAAATAATGTCAAGGTCACAACAAGAAAAGACCACAAAAAAGTGGCCTCAAAACCGGTTTCAAGAACAAGTCTAGCAGGTGAGCTCACAGCTGGTGTAAAGTCAGGTTCCTATGTTTTTTACGCCTGCTCCCTTTTTCTTCTTCTTCTTCTGTGTGTCTGTCTAAACTCTCCAAGGTCAAGGTCACTGTGCTTTGTGCCTTCGCTCATTCTGTTACAGTCTCTGTGGGAGTTTGGGGTTGCGCTGCTCGTCTACCAGCCTCGGCTAATCTTAGACATGTCTGTCACACATGATCCAAACCAACCAACGCCCCTCCAGCCTCTCTCATTAGTGCTTTTCCATAGGGCCTCATGAAATAGTTGTTAAAAAAAGAGAAATTCTTCCATACCAGATTTATGGAACATGTCATTATTTCATACAGCCTCCTTTTTTATTCACTTGTGACTTTAAAATTGGACAATGATATTAAAAGGTTGTGTTTATTAGTGACATTAATAGTTCTAGATTAGTAACCAAACCTGGAAACAAATGTATGTGACAAAGTGTTGCTACAACTGCATATTACGGTTACATGTGACTGCTGATCCTCTTTCTAATACCAAGAACAATGCAACAAGAACAACATTAATGAAGACATTAAGGTTGCATTAGTAGCATTAATGTTGGACGTTAAGATGTGACTCCTTCCACTGACGCATTCCTCTTCAGTTGTTGGGTGAGGTTCAGGCTTTGTGCATGAGACTGCGGCCATATTGGAACAGGAAATGACCTTCACCAAACTTCAGATTTTCTCCTATTCTTGTTTCTACAAGAGCATTAATGTTCGGCGATAAGACAAGACCTTACAGTCGGTATTCCACTTCATCAGGGGCATTGGTTGAGATCTTTGTACGGGCCCTTCACGCCCTTTCACACCAAACATCTTGTTCTTTATGGAACTGGTTTGTGCCACTGTTGGTTTAAAACAGGAAACTGCCTTCACCAAACTGTTGACACAAAATTGTAAGCACTCCATTGTCTAAAATATATTATGCTGTAGACCAAACCTGCGTGTGTGCTGCGTTTCAGTCTTGCTTCACCAAAATCGCGCGCAGCAGATAATGACAAGTATGACACAAAACTCTGGAGCTTTAAAGTGACTGTGCAGGGTTTCCTCCAAAATCCTGAGCAGATTGTGACTGGTTGAGCAGCCCTCAATTGAAATAAAAGGTATTCTGTTTTATTTTTCAGACATCACAATGTGATTTAATTAATCACCACGAAACAAATGCACAATTTGGTAAGTCATATGGTGGCGTGATGGACACATCGTTAACTATAATAAGTGTTTCCCCCTGAAGGCGATGTTTTATTTCACAAGTTTTTTTTTTGTAATGTTACCATAGGTGGTCTTTATTACAAGTGCTGCCAAAGCTAAAGGGAACCCTTAGCAAAGCATATGTGGACATTTTAAATGCAGTATATAGGGGTGCCTTTTCTTTACCTTTTTAAATTTGTGAGTCTTTGAAAGTGCCTGTGTGATAAAATAGGAGTGAAGGAGACACTGTTATTTCTTTCTTTTGTGTTATTCTATAACCTCACCAATGTCCATTAACCACTGCATGGGGAAACATTATTATTATAAAAAAAAAAAACAAAAAACATCTACATGTAACCTCTCAGGTGACAAATCACAATGGATATATGGAGGAGGAGAAAACCCGTCTTCCTCTGCTGCCTTGATGAATGGCTTCTCGCCGCCCTCATGTAATCATTAGTAGGTTTTGCGGAAACCATGTCACTGTATCTCTCGTCACATCGTTATATACTCTTTGCCTTCTAATTCAACTTTTTTTAAATTTATTTTACAAAGAAAGATTGTGTATACAGCCAATTTCCTTCTTTACCTAATGAACCCTTCAAGAGTCATGCTCCTCCAGTGTCTCAACTTCAGGCACAAATCTTTAAGGAAATAAGAGGATTACATGTGATGACTACTCTTCACTAGTCAAATAGAGAATGTGGAGTATCTATTTCAAACAATACAACCTAGAGTTCATCTCTCTAAATCATAGAATTCCAGTCTTATCATGTTGTCATCTAAGGGTTTAAGTTACTGACCGTGCTTTAAAAATGGGCATTTTTTATGATGGGGCTTGTTTTTACCCCAAAGCTGAGACGTCTCATCTTGAAACAGAACTCCTCACATAAACAATGTGGTATGCTGACCCGGGTCTAACAGTGGTCACTGCTGTCTGCTCTTTGTGGCTTTTGGCTGCGGCCGACCGATGCCGAAGCTCCTGATGGCTGTCGCTTTTGGGAAAAGGCCTGTTGCAACCTCGCAGTTTCCCCCATGACTCCTTGAAGCGTGAAACCAAGAAAAATGTTCTGAGCTGCAGTTTCTTGACCTGAGAGGAGACTTGGGATCAACATGCTTTTGGATTACCCAGCTGTGTGGGCAGAAGTGAAGTGGTTATTTCCCTCCTTTTCTCCTTTTGCTGATGGCTTTTCTTCTTTTTTTGCCCTCTCATTCTCTGGCATCAACCGGGTTCAGCAGGAGCCTGGTTTGGATATTTTGGGGTTTCCAGAATCAGGGCTATATTTGTTTGAAAAAAAAATAATACAGGTGTAGTCTTAAATATTAGAGGTTTGTTTTGTCATTCCATTGATGGCCACAATGGAAACAAGTGTTTCTTTTTCCCTGAAAAAATCAATCACTCAATCAGTGTCTTAAAAGATTCTGTGAGGATCTGCAATGATTTGTCCATTAATAGATCTTTTGGTGACTCTTTTTGCGTTTTTGTTTTGGGTCAATGAGAAGGATCTTAGTCATTCCAATTTTTTTTTTGTCCTAGAGGAAGAGAAGGAGCAGTTAGTGGAAGTGAAGGAAAATTCTGACTCAGTCGTCGGATAATGGCGAGTTTAATGGTCTAGATGTCTGACTACTGTCAGCTCGACCCATTATTACCCTTCAGTAAAACTATCAGGCTAAACAAAATGGAGGAGGACACAAGTGACCAAAGCTGTGCTGATCAGATAATCCCGACCCCCTCCAATGACCCTATTCAGGAGCTGGCCCTTGACATTAAAATTTTTTATACTGTTGGGTAGGAAGTCAGTAAAAGTGTGGTATCATGTCAGCATGTTAAGGACAAACTCAGCATCACTGGTCGTCTGGTACAACCACTCACTATATTTAGGTTGGTTTTGGTCGTCCGATCAGTCAAAACAAGCAATTACATGAAATCACCTTTCAGGAATTGGGCATTTTGACGGTTTCTGACAGTTTATGGCCCAAATTGATCATTAAATTGAGATAGCAATCAACAGAATAAACACAGATTGCAAATAATTGTTATTTGCAGTCCTGGTTTGAATCATAATGTTGGCTCAAAATTTCAAATGAAACTGAACCATTACTCATTTGAGGGCAGATCTTGACATTTAGTTCTCTTTTGTGGCTTGCCTTGTCATTTCCCCTCTGCATGACAGACGAATTTCCCATCAATCCTGCCCTCTTTCATTTCATGTGTCTACTCTTATTGATATATATGTTTGAGATCCAATAAATCATATGAAAGCACAGAAAAGCGCATGGAGCGCGGGGTTGGACTCGAGGGAAAATGCGGTCTATTGATGTAATATAATTCTGTGTGAAATAGTAATGACTTGACATTATTTTGTGCGACGAGGGAATAAATCAAAAGGTTGATAGATGGATCTAGCAGCTTGGAAAGATTTATGTTTTTTAAGTTTGTAGTCAGAACTAAGGCAACTGTGATTTTTGGACAGACATAGTGCATAAGGTCCGTGATTTCTGATGAAATAAGACTGGCTGAATGCATATATGGCGCAAGCAGCGACTGTCTTGCCGGATCCCCCCCCTCCCCCCAAACACACACCCATAAGGATTAATTCCCCTTTGAGAGCCTTTTGGTTCCCCCTCTCTGGCCGGGCTGCCAGGGTATTGTTCTTGCCAGAGTTATGATGATGATTTATGGGCTGCAAGTGAGTGCTGAAAGGTGAACTGACTCATACTTTCCATTGTAATTTCCTTTTCAATTATCGTTACTTTTTTGGCTGGGGTGAAGGGGGATGTGTGCGCAAGGAAGTGGACGAAATGTTGATCAAAAAAGGGAGCTTTGTGCGAGATCCTTGAGATCCCCAATTTTTTTTTTTTTTTTTTTTTGGTGTAATAGCTTGGACGGCAGCTGAGATGTGAGGAACACACCTTACTGGAAATGATGCTCTACCCTCATTCCCCTCTACTCTAAAACTTCTAATTCCTGTAATGTCCTCTAAAGCAGATTTGTAGTCTGGCAGCTGAATGAATCATGTCCCAATAAGAGATTGTTTTGTTTCTAACCAATGAAATATGTTTCATGCTAAGGAGACATATCAACAAACTCTGAAGGAGTTTTCCTGCAGCTGAGCCAGATATGATGCATGTGTTGACTGCTTCTGACTGCAGACGTCTTTTCAGTTTTTTTTTTGTTTTAATCTCTAAATGCTTCCACTCATGTTTAGCAACAGATGCTGTGATCGTCTTCAGTCTTTAGTCAAATCAAATGTTTAGAGGCTGATTTGTAAGTCTAACGTTTCATAGACAAGAGAAGGCAATCGATTTATAGAGAAAATAATCAGCAAATTAATCATGAGAATAATAGTTAGTTGCAACCATTCAGTAAAAGGCACTTTGCGCAGAGCGGGTTTTGACAGTATCATTTTATGAAAATATAGATGTGATCATGTTCAACATATAACACCCCATTGATCAGGATAATCAATTTAAAAGCAGATCTATAAATTTTGAGCAAATCAATCAGGGAAATATTTATTGCAGCACTAATTATGAACTCAGAAAGGTTAAGTCAGAGGTTATATTCATTTTTAATTGTCCAAAACTGAGGCTCTACTATTTATCATGATACAATATTTAATTTTGATCAATAAATATAATTAGTGATTACTTTCACTGATGTATTTTCAAAACCAGTGGAAAAAAGGTTGAATTTAGCCACATTATTTATCAATGTCCTTTATGATGGTTCCCATTTAAGTGAAACTATTGAAACAATGTTCATATTGCTATTGATTAAATGTCTATACTGATCACTATTGTCACCAGGCTGAGTCTCGACCTTTTGACTTTTATTGACACACTTTCACAGCCCAGTCGACACCTGTTTGTGTGAACACGTCCTCTGTTTTCCTGAGGGAAGACCAGCCCTGCTGATTGGATGTCACCTTTCTTTTGTGTGTGTGTGTGTGTGTGTGTGTGCGTGTGCGTGTGTGTGTGTGTGTGCGTGTGTGTGTGCGTGTGCGTGTGCGTGTGCGTGTGCGTGCGCGTGCGCGTGCGCGTGTGCGTGTGCGTGTGCGTGCGCGTGCGTGAGATGATGGGTGGCCTGGGTCGGGTCGAGCTTGTCAACAAACCTAAGCAATTAGCTTGGACTTGAGGCTGTTTTGTTGCCTGCAGACGCTTCATCCAGTAGAAAGGAGCTGGGGTCCCGATGGAGTGAATGTCAGCACAGCTTTTCCCTCTGATGTTTCCACATATTCACCTGCATTGATTGGACAATGGAAACGTACACTAAAACCAATGTTGGGATTGTTTACCTGTCACTGTTTTGCCTTAAGCCATCTTCTGGCGAATGGTTGGTATGAATCCAGCACAGGTTACATTGCAGTCAAAGACATTTAAAAGCTGCTGTTTACTAAACATGCAGACAAAGAGGATTTGCCAAAAAGCAGACCCAGCCCGTGTATGAATTGGCATTCGATGTTGTGTTCCTCCTGAAGGGAACCACCAAACACTCCAGAGACACAGTCGTTTCATGGCATTTCTGCAGAAAGCCAAACCAATTAAGAACTTGGAAGTCAACTTAAAAAAGCAAATGTTTTTCTCATCTTTTTTTTTCAGTCAGCCAAGAAAGAAAAGCAGTTTTTATGGCCATTCCCCTTTCAGCACTTTTATTTTACAACCCTTATTTTTCTTGCTATAGATAAAATATAAGGACCTTCCGATCATAACAGTCAATGCTACCACCTTCCTACAGGCTCTATGTTTTACTCTCACAGGAGCCAGCTGTAAGTGGGTTTAATGATCGTGTTGTAGCTGCAAGTTGCATAGAGTTTTAGATTCATACCTGGTTTAAAATGTGTTTTATTTATTTATTTATTTAATTTTTTGTAATTCACATGACTGTTAAAGAGGAGTCAGTGACAAAACAGCCATGTGGCGTAGCCCTGAAAACTTTTATCTTTTTACCTCTCTTAAAAAGGTTTAAAACTTAAAAAAAATGTAAAACGCATGCTATCAGCAAGTTTCATATTCTAGATGGGTTATATATTTCAAATTTACAAAATTACATTTTGTGTCAAAAAATTGCAAAAAAGGGTAAGGTTTGTAAAAAAAAAACAACAGATGGACTTTAACAACAAGAAACCAACATGAACACAAAATGTACACTTAGAGAGCTGATGAATGCTTCTTAAAACTGTATTTTAAAATGGTTTTGACTTTCTCATCTTGCCAAACATTATTTGTCACTGACCACTTTTATAGGTTTTAATGCAGAAAGTGTAAGAAACCCATTAACCAGAACGGTCACAGAGGCTGTCATCATGTGACTTATGGAGGGAATAACAAGGTCCCCAGACCCCAGTTTGAGAACCACTGCAATTTAACATCTAAAAAGTGTGAAGTCTTTTTTTCCTTTTTTTGCCATCAAACTCTTAACAGCCTCTTATCAGCTTTCTCGCAGCAACTATTTTTTATTAAAAATCCTTTATTGCCATTCACTCATCTGCATCCAAAACACTGTAAACAAGTCATCTCATACATTCATAATTGTTCTGAACACTGCATGCAAAACAAAGTAATCCAAATAGTTTCAGCTGCTGTTGATTACGGTTTGGAAATAATTGGATGATATGAAACTTGTGAAATCCCTTTTGGCGAACGAGCCTTTTTTCCAAACAAACGATGAATGAGAAATGTCAATGAGAATCTGCAAAAACCATTATGGAGTCCAAAATAGCCCTAACGAGCACATCAGGCACGCTGCGCTGCTTTTATTATGGTGTTGACAGTCATTAGTCGTCATATTCCTTCCTCTAATATCAGATTGCCTGATCCGGAGTCTGATACGCTTACGGCAAGCGCTGCGGCCCACGTTCCTGCAATAAGAACCACATGGGCTGTAAAAAAGCAGGCAGGAGGTTGGGGGTTCTTCTGTGGTGTCCCCAGGGACCGGGCCAGGAGGGAGGGAGGCTTTTCGCTGACTCAGCTGTTCCGGCCGAACTGCGCTTTAATGAGGGCCGAGCGAAGGACTCTCAACAGTCACACACCAGCACCAAAAATACACACACAGATTTGCTCTGATATGTTTTATTTCCTCTTTTTCCCACCTTTTATAACTCTTTCAAAGTGTGTGTGTGTGTGTGTGTGTGTGTGTGTGTGTGTGTGTGTGTGTGTCGCCCTTTGACCTCCATTACCCACATTACTGTGTGTGTACACATTAGCCTCGGGCTGAGGCGGCTCTAATTTGAAATAAATGCATACACATTTATGTAAAGGGACTAATGGGGGAAAATGAGTGTTGAGGTCTATAAATGTGTGCGTCTGTAAATGTGTGTGTGTTTTTGTTTGCCCTCCAGAGGCTGTTGCCCTCACCAGGGAACCTGTCCAACACACTATAAAACTCCACAGCTCTCAGGCTAAATGTGGCTGAAATGAACGTTTAATGTGCTGGAAAACTGCTAGTTGGGTTTCAGTGTTGTGAGCGTGTCTGTGTTTTAATGGATTGTGTGAGTGTGTGTCTGAATGTAATTATGCATGTATATGAGCATGTGTATTTATCAATAAATCTCATTCCATTAGGCCATATAATATAATGTGTATGTTTAATTGCTGTGTATATTGAGCTTGATGCTTTAGGATTACTTCTTCTCTTAATCTTATTTTATTTAAAGCCTATTTGAGATTAGTTTTTCATGTATATTCTGTACCATCCAGCAGTGGTTCCTTCCCTGCTGTGTGTAATACATCCAGCATGTCAAACAAATGGAGCAGGGTTGAGGGTATCACAATGTTCATGTTCCTCTGGGTTAATAGATGACAGCAACAAGTCCATTTAGCTTTCAGGAGGTAAGGTTGTTGCACCCCTAGAAATATTTTTTAGATCATTAGTGTTGAGCAGGGCATCAAAGTCAATATAGCATTTAAACATACTTTTAAATTTATTCTTGGCCATGTCAGCATTATATTTGCTCTCACATGGCCAGTTGTAAAGATTATATAAACGTATATATCTGTTATCCAT
The DNA here is from genome assembly GCA_030544235.1 of Lepturacanthus savala. Taxonomy (NCBI): domain Eukaryota; kingdom Metazoa; phylum Chordata; class Actinopteri; order Scombriformes; family Trichiuridae; genus Lepturacanthus; species Lepturacanthus savala. The sequence goes on from CM060461.1 coordinate 4,437,556, forward strand.
CCATAACAATGTGAATCAATATAACTAATAGTTAACTGCATTTTTTGTTTATAGAAATAACAAAAAAAGCCAATGTAGTATATTATATTTTTGTTTTTAGCGTCTGATGTTGAAAATATTGCAGATAAACATGGTAAATCACAGATATTTAGAGACTCATCCAAAAATATGCTGATAACTGCTATATATATATATATTTTTTTTTTTTTTTTTTACAGAGTTTCAAAAATGCTAACCTATGTTTTTGCATTGCCATTTTGTAGTTTGCATTGCCATTTTGAAGTTGTAAAAAAAAAAAAAGAAAAGACGTGACAAGCAAATTAGTGCTACAAAAAACATGAAATGCCATCGCTAGAACCGTTATTTGGTTTGTCTGTTCTGACCTACTGCAGCAACGTGGCTGCTTTAACTGAGGGAGAAATGCTCCTGATTTACATAAAAACAGCTCAATGTACACTAATAAAAACAGCAATTCTTATATTGATAGAATCTCAAACAGATTGAAACATACTTTTAAATGTTATATTCAGTTTCTGTCAAGTCTGTTCTGCTAGATGCTGCTAAAGCTTCCACACTGTACCTTTTAACACACATTGGTAGAAGACTTGTCAGATGTAGAGTGAGAGTCTGTTTTTGATCCACTGTGTCTGTATGATCATGTTTTCTTCAAAGCTTCTCATAGAAAATAAAGGCGGATGACGTGCAGTGCTGTCTGGTTAGTTGTTGATGTGGGTGAGATGCTGCTGGTCAGGAGATGTGGACCTTCCAGCAGGGACCTAATCACGGTCTAGTCTCTGTATCGGCTCTCACCACCAGGGACAGTTAGATCACATCCTCTGAATTTGCAAATGCAGGATGGATTTTCTCTCACTGAATAACCAAAGCCAGCTGAGCACACACAGCAAGAGCTACACAGGGACGACGTCAATCTCATCTATAATCTAATAAAAGGATTCATTAGATGCTGGAGTGAATCAGATCTGTTTGGAAGAGCTGTGTGATGATGTGGAGTGAAAAGACGATTTAGATCTGATGTCAGTCAATGTCGTAACATAAAATAGAGGATCTGAAATCACCTTCTTATTCATCTGGACTGTTTGTGTGGTCCATATTTCCAACTGTCAGGAGTAAAAACAATCAGGAAATAGTTTGTAGGGTTCAGTAATCTTACGGTCTGATCTCATACTGTTTAGGAATATTATCATCAGCTGCCAGTCATATTTAACTGTAAAGACTTTACTTTCCGCTCACTCCTGATACAATTTTCAAATAACCAACACAGTTAACATTTTAAATCATTCTGTTGAACCTTTTATGGTGTTTGAATTTGACAATTTAATAATACATCATTGCTTTTCTCCACTAATGTAATCTACCATATCATACTCTTTTCTCTTATCCCACTGCTGCTTTTCAACAGATCTTTACATTATTTTGGAGGTTTTCATGTCTCAGTTCTTTATCCTCTTTATTTTTTTTTTCCTCTTTCTGTTTTAATATGATACTTAAAGGTGTTTCAGGTTGGTTCTGAAATCCAAAAGAAATATTTTCCACAAATCCGTCTTCATCTCATTTTCGCCTTTCCACGATCAAACCATGTTCATACCCCAAGTATAGAAATTACCTCAGATTTCATGGCATCATCAGTGGTGCACATTATAGCCTATAAGTTAAAAATCAGTAAGTAAATGTTTTCTAATAATCAATGACCTTCTTGGTATTTACTCCTCCCTCCTGCAGTTGATAGCGGTGTACGATGAACAGGAGCCGCATCACGGTGGTGACGGCACCAGCGCCAGCTCCACGGGCACCCAGAGCCCCGACCTGTTCGCCGCTGACATCAGCGCCGCCAGCGGAGCGTCGGCCTTCCAGCCGTATCAGACCGCCAGCGAGATCGAGGTCACGCCCTCCGCCCTGCGAACCAGTAAGTCCCAGCATAGATGAACAGGAAGGTGATTAGCAGATTATTTAAATAGAGGAACCAACCTCTAAAGATGCAATCATGAGCTAAAACATTCAATTAACAGCAGGTTATTAATAAAATCCATTGCTCCATTTGTGTCAAATGTCAGCAACTGCAGCAGTAAACAGCAAACCCAGCAAATTACCTTATCACAGCCCGGCGGTGACTTAACCCTGTCCATAAATTCTGTTAATTGGACAGGAGGGCCGTTTTTTTTCCAAGCAGAGATAGCCGTTTGATTCTCGGCCAAAGTGGCTAATTTGTTCTATTCGCTGCCTCCTAAATCAAATGTGACGCGGAGTCTGTCGGCCGCTGCAGTTTTGCAGACCAAGTGGCTTCTTCTACTGTAATTACCGCGACTTCAGATGAGAAACGGACTCCTGTTAGTAATTTGTCAATTTTGGACCGGGCAAGTAAATAAGAGCAGGAATATACACAGTCAAAGTCACTCGTGTCTTATTGTTCCTCTTAGTGTTTTTGCAAATACTTGTACATTTTTGTGTTAATGTACACTTTCTGTACCCATGTGGGTCATTAAATTGATGAAAAACACACATTTTTAGATTGTTGGAAGATTAAAATTAAGATCCTTGTCTTTTACTCTTACTCGCAAACCTTTTTTTTTTTTTTTTTTTTTTTTTAAAGACTTAAACTAATAGGATACTACGTACCAGGGTCATAGGCTTTTAAGCTTTAGCACTTGAAACATGTTATTATGCTTCTGTAATAATGATAGTAGCATAACAAAAGAATCGCAATGATTTTTTTTTTTTTTTTATACCTGAATTACCACAGCTCTTGCTCTACCTCGCATTTAGTTTTATTCATTTTATCAACACAAAAAATTAGCATCTCTATGAAAAGCAAAGGCCCCCTCTGTCCTGTGTGCTCCTCACAAAAACCATTCAACCAATCAACTTCACACTTCTGGTCTAATGCTGGGGAAACAACTAATAATCATAGCGTATTATTTCGTGCACTGAGGACATGCATCATGTGTAGAGATCATGTGAGATGTTTAGTTTTTTCTTTCTCTTGACTGTGAGTTACGCAGCTTTTTCTCTGTCATCTCCAACACGGCGGCTGTTTTACAGTCATGCTATAACAGAATAATATTTAATCTTGATTCATATTTGATGAGCACTGCAGAGTTTGACAGTTTAAGTATAGTTTCACAGCGGGGGTTTCTGATTCTTCTCTGGCCCTTTGGAAATACACACAGCACCACTTGGTCTTTGAGACCCAGAAGGGGATGACATCAATAGTGATGCAGTAAAACCACATCAGAGATCAGCTCTGCTGTTCATGTTCAAAGACCTGGTGCAGGATGTTTCAGACGAGGTTTGAATGCATGCTGCACTTCATCCGATTGACTTCCGATTGAGCTCAAAGTTGCATCATCATCTGATCATTGCATCATCTGCATCAGATCCTGCTTGTGAATTCTTTAGGGGACGGGAGCTGTTTGCTCCAGGTATTAAGAAATACCAGGTATAATGATTATTATTACTATTTTTATATCTGTTAACAGTTAATACTTTATTTGCTACTGGGGGATATTTAATCAATTCAACACAAACAAATTAACTTATATAGGCTTTTGGAGATCGTCTTATTCCTCTTTTAGCTAATAACTCAGTTCTAAATTGGTTCTTTGGTAAAGTATTTTAAAATATAAGCCTCTGAACTTACCAGGAGGCCTTTTTGTTTCCTCTCTTCAAACATATTCAAAGGCACAAACATACACTACAATGAACAAGATAAAGATAAAACACAAAGTTCTTTAATCACCATCTTTAATCAGCACTGGTTTAAAAGTTCTAGTCAACTTCATCCACTAATGACCAGTGAACTGGCACTGATTGACATGGCAGCCGAGAAAAACTGGCACACACACAAACACACAGTGAGGAGGTCACTTTACTCCTAATTGGATTTATGGATGAGATGCTGAATGTGAATTTGCAGAAAGAAATGGAAAATGTTGGGAATAATCACACCTGCCAGCTACGTCTAATTTAACCGCCTCCTTTCTAACCCCGCTTAATTAATGACACCGAATCTCATCAGCTTGAATTTTAATAAGTTTTAAGAGAAATGTCTGACATGCGAGGGAAGGAATTTGATTTTTTTTTTCCAAGAGTGCCTAATGAGAATAGCTTTCAATCACTGATTTATGTTGGATGAGATGAGAAGCGCTGGACTCTGTAGGTCTTTGCCAGTTTCCTTGTTCAGCCCACAAACTCAAAAGAAAAAGTAATTAAGCTTATTAGATGGAAAGCTCTCTTGGAATTTACAATTGGATTGATGTTGGTTTCTTGGCTTTGTTAAACTCGAAACCTCTGCAGAAATGGAAAATGCTGATTAAAGGGCCGACCACTGTTATGAACATGTGAGGCATGCAGATGCCAGTTTGAAAAAGTTAATTTTCAAAGTGCAGTCGAAGCAAATGCAGTATAGTTTTTATTTTATTGAAAGACCTAATATCCCTAATAATCCTTAAAAGAGCAGCAGTTTCTTTTAATTTCTATTTGTGTGATAGTGTTAAATGGTGATCTCGAAGCTATTTCCAATGAATCCTAAGGCAGTGCAATTAATTGAATTTTAATTGTAATTTTGATTTGTGTGTTAAATATTTGACATTTTTCATTACACAATTTTGAGTGCTAGTGCACGAACACAGGTGAAAGAGTGTGTGTATGTGTATATATAGGTGTGTGTGTGTGTGTATGTGTCAAGATTTGCTATAAGATGATAGCTATGTGGTGACGCAACATGTGTTTAACATCTCAAGCACAAACAGTCTTTCATGCAGAATAAATTCATTGTGTAACAAAAATTGTTTGAATTACCATGATTTCAATATTGACCAAAATATTCATGATAACTATTTTTTCCATAATCAAACAGCCCTATCTCCACCCTCCTAATCCATGCCCACCTCAAGGCTCCCCAGCTTCTCCGTGTTATTCCTGATGGTGTTCCTCCTCCTCCTCCTCCTCCTCCTTCTCTCTCCTGTGATGCCAAATGCATCACAGATCCTGCAAATCCTCTGCAGCCGACCTTACCGCGCACATAATCTGGCACCGCCTTGCTCTCCAGCCTTTCCTCTTGACCAGCCCGTCATACTCCTCCCACGTGATGATTGTTGCCTTTGACGCAACGTCAGGGAGACGATGGTCTGAGCTCCACGCTGAGGGAGCTTCAGTTGCTGCCTGGAATCCAACATCAGCTGCCAACCCTGTTTTGGGTTGAGAAGCCCTGGCGCCACAGCGGGTTCTCTCCTCGGCCTTTCTTCTGCTTTAATGAAGCAGATGGTCCGGCTGAACTGGCAGCCAGTTATGGACCGTGAGATGGACTCTGCGATGGTCTGGAGCACCTGGTCATGCTGCCATCACCCAAAGCTTTTTGGGCAGCAGCTCAGATTGTACTGGAGGGATCCAGTCCTTTGGCAGAGGGGCACGGTGGTGACTCAGCAACGCCCCCACGGTGCAGGTTGGATGAGTTGGAAAGAAAAACAAACCACATAGAATGAAAGTTTGTTTGACAGAGAGAAAAAAATAGTTACATTACATACATACATGCAATTAATATAACTGCCAGTTTTCTGTCTGAGCTCCAGAATTGAGCTGCAACAATTAACCTCGTAAAATCCAAGGAGCCAAAATATAGGGGCAACATAAGTTTTGTGTATTGAACAGGGTGAAGCACAGGTTCACCTCTATCAAATCACTACTTCATTACATAATGGGAAAAATCTGTTACAACACAAAATCAATGTATTTTTTCTGTAGTAAGCACAATTCAGAATGAAAATGGTCAATTGGCACAATAGGTGCCCAAATGCCACAAAATAAAGGTCTGTCCTGTGACAGTTCTAAAAAAAAAACATCTATCTTGGCAAAAACCATCTATCTTGGCAAACCATCTATCTTGGCAACCATCTATCTTGGCATAAAAAATATGGGAAATTGTGGCAATTTCCCATATTTATTGTGGGTATGGTATTGTCATTTTGAGGAGGAGACCTGAAAAATAGGCCTGGAGCTTAATAGGTTAATTGATTAATATATTAGTTGCCTACTAGTACATTAATTGCAAACTGTTTTGATAATCAATTTAAGTAATTTTTAAGAAGAAAATGTCCAAATTCTCTGATTCCAGCTTCTCTTCTATGATTATGTTTTGGTTTCTTTAGTCTTCTATAATAGTAAACTGATGATCTTTGGGTTGTGGACTGTTGGTCTGGACAAAAAGACATTTTAGGTTGAATCTTCAGCTTTGGGGAACAGCGGTTGACATTTTACAACCTAACAACTAATTGATTGATTGTTTCAATCAATAGATTAATCGACTATCAGAATAGTTGTTAGTTGCTCCCCTACTCCAGAAGCCAGGCTTAAAACCAAATAAACAAGAAAAGTATTAATTATGAAGCGTTTACTTTCTAAATTCGATATTTCAAGTTCCGATCCTAAGTCATGTTTGTGCTTACATTCAAATAAGAAAAAAGGCAGATCTATTGTGATGTTTAAAATACCAGACTACACAGAGGCTTAGAGCATGTTTCCATCCTGTCATGGCCACTTAGCAACAGAAAATAATAAAGGACATTTTCAAATAATTTGTTCAAAAAGCGCAAGAATCTTTTTTTTTTTTTTTTTTTTTTTTTTAAATGGGGTGAGAATTGTTCAAATCAAAGTGAAAGAAGCCTTGATGGCTTGACTTCAAGTTTATAGCATATGTCAAATCTCCAAAATCCTTTGATTCTTCCATCATTCTCCCATGATGCAACTCGGTATCATCTTGTTAGACACACACTGCAAAATTCAAACCTTCGAGTTTGTTATGCAGGCTTTCAGTCTCCATGTTTGATGGCGACATGATGATGACATCGCTCTGGCATCATCAAGTTATTTCACAGACTTCAAGAAGCTCCTCCAGTGTCACTGAAGATTTTTTTCACAGTAGTGGTTTCCAACCACAGCAAGGAAATTGAGTTTCCCTTTAACTAAACCAAAACTATTTTGTTATTAACCCCTTTTCTGCAGAAACCGGTTTTAGACAATTTCCACCTGACTTTGCCTTCTATTTTACTTTTTTATCTTTTTATTTTGTTTACATTTTTCATAGATATAACAGAAGTGTGGTAATTGTCCAGTTAATGCAGTTGTTTTTACACTGCATTGCAGGCTATACTTTACTATACACTATACAAATAGTATAGGATTGGGTCAACAGTACACTGTAGTTCAGCTTAAGAAGTGAGTTCCAGTGCTCTAATGCCCTCTGGGAGTTGTAGTCAAAGAGGTATGTTTAGATCTGTCACCAAGATCCGCTGCACTCTGTCCCCTCCTGAACTCCATCCCCCAGAGTGCTGCTGCCTCCCACAGCTCTGAAAAGTTCAGGTCCCACGCTCTGGATGACCCAATGGCACCAGTCAGCATGAATACACACACACACACACACACACACACAGCAAATAGTGTAGTTGTTGGCTCTGATATCTCCAAACACAAACACATGTCTAATGACAAAACACAGATATCACAAACATATATTCCAGATAATGGTTCACACAAACACACTTATAATTTATCTTTCATATAATGCACAAATGTCTAAACACAAGTATTAAAATAGCTTACTTACATACTCATTAGTTTATCATTGAGTAAAGACAAACCAGGACACACAAGCAGATGGACACACTTCATCTTCTCACAATACACACAAACACAAAAGACAAACTGTTGACTCAGACACACAGTCAGACCTTCCATCCCCTCGCTGGGGATGGAAGGTCTTTGCAGTGTTTCCTGTATTACCGATGTGCAAACTGGCTGGAAGAGCACTTGGGAAAATGACACTTGGCATTATCATCGGAAGACGCTCCAGCCTTTTAAAACAATTTTAGTCTATGCCTTTTTTCATTCAATGGAATCTGCCCATGGGATTTCAGAAACGTCTGAAAATGTGAAATGTTCAGTGTCAGAAAATCGTGTCTTTTCTTGTACGAACACAGGCTGTTTTCTTTTTGTTTTTTTTGCACGCTGCCCTGATTGAGGCTGTTATTTGGATTTCGGCCCACTTCCCACGCACAGTGACTTTTAAACAGAGTGAAGAGTTTTAATGGAACGTATCCACTTACTTTTCCAGGCTTTTGCTCATATTGTTGTTCCCACACTGTCTGCTGCTCCGTGTTATCACAGGGGATACTAAAAGAAGAAAATAGAAAAATATAGCTCTCTGATTAGACTTTCAGTGATCAATCTGGATAATTAAAATGGAAAATTGATAAAAGTCCATATTGTTTGAAAAACAAAATGTATTGAACCGTATATTCTGTGTATTTAACAGTAGCTGTTTAATAAAACAGAAGTAGATGGAAGGAAGTTATGTGGTATGGTCATGCTGGATTTACAGAAAACATAACACAACATATTGCAACAGTGTAGATCACATTTTATTAATGCAATTCAGAACCATGGGATTCAGTGGACTAACCTTGAATTGGGTCTATTCAAACGTCACAAATCATATTTAAATGGTTGATGTTAATGGGAGAATTTCATTCTCAAGAATTATGGGATGCGGGGTGCCACAGAGTAGTATATTAGGTCCTTGATTAATTTTATTATATAAATGATTTAAAATCAGCCTCTACATGCAATGTTTTTCTTTTAATTATCAAATCCAAGGGGTATGATGAGGACTTGGGCATAAATTAAAAATCAGTAATTTTAAGTCCTTCCAGACATGGGCGTGAATTGTTTGTTTTTTTCCTTTCTCTCAGATATGCCCCTCCACGTCCGGCGCAGCAGCGACCCTGCCCTGCTGACCATCAACGGGCCGTTTAGCGGAAGTGAGTCACGGGTTCAAACAGAAGAGCCACCATCAAGGAAGAACCCAACCCGCTGGTCCACCACCGCTGGCTTCCTGAAAGCTCGCCACTCCTCTGGCACCAACAGCCTGGAGAGGAAGGTAGGTGCTTGAGCAACAAAAGAGCAAAGATTCATGCTTGCCAGCAAATCCAAATCAGAGCCCAAGAAATATACCCTGGAAGATGGATATTATCCCGTTGATTAAAGTTGTACCCATGCCAGTACTTCATAAATTTACTAACCGATATGTGAAAGACACAATAAAACGTCAACTTGATTTTAAAGAGCTTAGAAGGAAAAATTGGAAATTACATTAAGCTATGAAAATGACCTTCCGTTTCCGTGTTCCTGCAGGGTAAAGGTCCGGACACATACCGCAGCCTCCCGAGGGACGCAGGGACGTGGGCCAATCAGAGAGAGTTTCAGAGAGAGACAGCGCGTTCATCACTCAGCGCCAATCACCCCATGGTGGATCGCTGGCTGGAGAGACAAGAACAGGTTTGACCTTTTTACCCGTTTCTTTAAACACATGAAGGGGCTGACAAAAAGGATCCATTTTGTTCCGTGCTTCCGGATGCTTCCTTTACTACCATGAGACCATTTGTTTTTCACTATAGTGGGGATCAAACGAGGCCCGGCAGTGAACCGAGTGGTGTAAAAGCTTAAGTATAGAAAATCCCAAAAGAAAGTGGAAATGGTGGCACACAACAAAATAAAAAACAAAAAAAGAAAAAAAATAAAGCTTTTGAATGTGATGCATATTATTTTTATTAATTTATTTTTTTTAGTTCTACATCAGATCCTTCATCAGAGTATAGTAAAAAGCTGGTCGTTCATGCCTCTTTTTATATTGTGCATACTCATCTCAACCTGCGTAGGGGAATGATTAGGAGGAGGCACTTGTATAAATAAATGAATGAAGACAATAGGAAAGACGCTTCATATAAATCTAAAAAAAAATCTGCTCACAGTTTTGCAATATTTTTTTTTTGTTTTGCTTTTTGAGTGCTGCCATTTCCTCTTTTATGTCTGTTTTGTTCTACACTCTCACAGCACTGATTGTAGCTGAGCACCCACAGCCAAGGAGGCAATCAGAGGAAGCCACCTGCTCCACATTTTGATGTGAAAGTCTTGAAAGACTTGGTAAATGTTTCTGGATGAATATACGTACAGAGCCTTCACTCAGGAGTTGTAAGCTTCAGAATCAGACAGCATCAAAGGACCTGATCTGTAAAATTCACAAGGGGGGGAGAACAGATGCTGGTGATTTTTCTTTAACATCTGGTATATTTCTTTGTCTCATGGTGCATTTGTGTTTTCCATCATACCAAAAAAAGAAAAAAAAATACTATTACAGAAGAGGCATAGATATTATCAGTTTTATCAACTATATCCTTAATTTACTTGAGTGCCAAATTCTCACAGGATACGCTGAGTCGAGCCATGAAATTTGTAAAAACACCAGTGTTGAATGTACTGATTTGGCAAAGCTAAATAGAAAACGACTCTCTGAAAACATGTGAAATGTGGGGAAACTGTCCTTTTTTTCTTTTAAAATAAAACCTCTCATTAAAGATACAGAACACATTTTTGAAAACAATATTTCCAAACCTGCCACACATACTGTATCTGTTAAACACACATCTGCTCTCCATGTGATACCATGCATGTTAAACTAGCCAGCATTGAGTGATTTACTGTACTGCCCCTCCACAGTCTGTCTGCTCTGTTAAAACCTGTCTGAGTGGCCCAGATGCAGCCCAGAGCCCGACCCACTTCTATAATGAAGAGGTTAAAAAGTGGGGAATTTTTACCGTAAATCCACAATGACATAAGTTATAGACGAAGGAATACCATTATACATAAAATATACAGTACATATGGTCCTGTTTAAGGGGAATGTGTAGAAAGATGTGGGGTTAAGGGTTATTTTCCCTTTGGGCTAATGCATGCCAAAGTGTTGTTAGAATATGATCCTAAAATATGATAACATATCATGACCCACAGGTCATATTTTTTGTGTAGGTTGTATTGCAAAAAAAGAAAAAGATGTAGGTTAGAAGTTTTCGTCTTTATAACACTAGGGTGTGATAAATGTCTTTGGCAGGCGCAGAACTTCCATACATATCAGCGGCCAGTTGGCCAAGAAGGTGCTAACATGGTGCCAATTCTCTTTAACACACACATTTACACTCTCATAACGCACCGCTTACATTTAGATTAGATACAGAAGTGCCATCGAATGCCAATTTAGTGCAGCTTTTTGTGATATATTGTAGGTCTTTTTGTAAACAGCGTTTCCTCCACAGAAGGAACAGCCAGTTTCCATCTATCAGAAGTTGGAGCTGCACCGTTACCTTCATCTGTCTTACAACAGGTTTTAGAAATGAAAGGGGGTTAAGTGGTAAAGGTCACTGCAGGAGGGTGTAGTCTGTATTAATGACCTGCTGAAGGCCATCTGCCCTCCCCGAGACACACGCGCACACGCATTTGTCCCCACCATCCGCTCATTCTGCTCACAGCCTTCACACTGACTCAAGCAGCTTCATTCATCTTTGTGGCCTTGTTTGTTTATATATATATATATATATATATATATATATATATATATATATATATATATATATATATATATATATATATATATATATATATATAGTGTGTTTGTGCAATTTACTGCTGCTTCTCTCTGTTATGATTTTTGGTGATCGGGTGCCATGCTGCGTGAACTTGCGGTTTGCCTGTGTGTGTTGGTACAAAAACTGACTAAGTGGAATAGTCAGGATCTAAGTAGTGTGTGTGTGTGTGAATCTCCACAATGTTTTGTTTGACATTATCTTAAAGCTGCAATTGGCAACAACCCTAACTCAAGGGCAAGAGTAAGTAAGGTGGACCTTCCCTCTTTCTCTTTGCTGTCTCACATTATTTAAAAAAAAAAAAAAAAAAACAGTACTGCGTGGCAACAAAAAAAGCCGCCTTCAATTAAATATTGTTAGTGACATGCAATGTTCAACATTATAATAATATTACCTAATTCAGCTTTAAGCTCCACGTTGGTCTCTTTCTTCCAGGAAGAATGTTGTAACTGTACATGATGAGAAAAGCCTAGTTCTAGTTCCAGTACTTCATCATCAAATAACAATCATCACCACTGTGATGTAATACATTATAGATGTGTTGTGACATATTCTGTGATGGTCAGATACTCATAATCAACACTATACTTCAATTTAGGTAATCAATTTCTATACAGATGGATTCACAGCTGGCAAAAGTAAGTTTCTGAAGAAGTTTTTGGTTGAGTTTGTGTTCCTGGGAAGATATTGGCCCAAATCACTCTCATTACCAAACTACTGTCAACATTATCTGATAAAGCACACATACAATAAACTATAGTGGGAGGGAACAGCAGTGAAAGAAACCAGAACAAGAAAGGAGAAAAACGAGACGAAAAGAATAAAAATGAATGTCATCATGAAAATCCGATGCTGACACACCAGCTGGCTTTCATACTAATGTTGCAACGTTTTGTTTGTATAGCTGTGAGCAGCAAAGCACTGTTTATTTAGCACAATTCATTCCAAAGGCAAAGCCGCATGAATCGCAGAAAAAGCAAAGTGCAAGAGTGGAATGATTCCAAACAATGACTGCAACTGTTGGCCGTTTGACATCTTATTGTAAATCATCGTCCGGAGGAGGTAGAGTTTGAGAAATCAGCAGCTGATAAATACCAGGTGTTCCAGCTGATTGATCAGCAACATCAACAAGAATGATGTCACAGAGATAATCAGCTCATATGATCTGATTATCTCTGTGACATCATAGAGATAATCAGCTCATATGATCTTTGAGTCTTGAAGATCATACAAGCTGTTTCTGCCTGTTTATTATTAGACCTCATACCTTGAGTATCACTGGAGCTCCTGATATTAAACAGATATGCGTGTCTAATTGTTCCAAATAACAGCTGAACAAACTTTTCTTCTTATTATACATATTATTACCATGATTTTGTCTTGCTATCTGGCCATCTGCAACAGAAAGTGTAGGGCAAAACCAGCAAAGACACAAAGAACTGGAGAATAAAGGCACAGTTAACAAATGGGGACAGTTATATGTTGAAACATTGGAACTGATCTAGAGCAGTGAACAGGAAATAAGTGCTGCAATTAATGCTCCTCACAATCTCCTACAGCTGAAGGGGACGTCTTTAAATGCCATGTTTTGTCGGACCAATCCAAATATATTCAGTTTAATATTGCAGAAGAGTAATAAAGCCAGAAAATATTCATTTTATATTTTAAAAGCTGGAACGAGTGATTATTGCTTAAAGGTCCAATATCGTACACTTTTCCTGTGTTTTTATTTAAAGTTTTAATAAGCTGAACAATATATATGTGGTTTTAAGTAGCAATGATTATCTTAGTATAGTTTTACATCAACTTTCTGAAGCTTTTTTCATATTAATGAGCCTCCCCTTTGATTGGCTGATTCATGGAGGTTTTGGATTCGTTTGAGGCTCAGTTTCTGGCTATAGACTGTGTGCATTTCTCTGTGGATTAAGGGTTTTGAAACACATCAAACTTCTTGTAATCCAAAATATATTAAAATGTCACTTTCTACGATATGGGACCTTTTCAATTCAATTTACTGCAGTAAAAAAACAGCGACTTGGTGTTTCTAGTACTTATATGGGATAAAAAGCTGAAAAGTTTTACAGGTTCTAGAGACAGACGCTACTAACTCAGAATGGTAAAATAAAGCATATAAACAGAGAGAGTTATTGTGATTTCCAGAATGTGGCGTTGTGAATCTTTGATGAGCGTGCAGCTTCTGTCTCGTCTCCAAACCTCCTTCCAACACTTCATTACAGCAGCAGAAAGAAAACCGCTGTGACACAATTAGCCTAGAGAGACATTTCCCAGCACTGTATTCAACCTTTGTAAGAGTAAGAGTGTAAAATAGAATGGGAATGAAGAATGGCGCAGCGAGAATAGAATATGCAGTGATTTAATTAGAATAGAGCAGCTGAGAATGATGGATTAAGCAATGCAATTTCCTGAAGTTAGTTTCATCTAATCTTCCTGGAATGAATAACACGGAACAGAGGAGTGTGAAATGAAGAGAGGAATTAGAATAGGGCGTCATATAATGAAGCCGGGCCTATTTTACTCCTGTGAAGAATTTGGCTTTTCTCCCTCGTAACAAAACACGGAGAACAGGGCATTGCTTTGACACTGAAGTGAGCCAGATTGAATCGCATCGAAATGAATGAAACTATTCTCCGTTTCCCAAGTTGATAATTGTGCTCACCCGCAGCAGCACCGACGGGCTCCGTGACACGCAACGGAAATTGAACCGCGATAGTTTTTCAGCTGCGTTCACAAGCCCCGAAACTCCCCCGGCCCCCTTTGACAACAGGTAGGGAGCGTCGCCATGGCAACAGGGAACTGTCAGTCCGAGGGCGTATTAATGAGAGCCGGTTGGAGGTGCAGAGGCTGTGGAGAAAACACAATCCTGCACTGCACAGCTGTCGCGTGCATGTGTCAAAAGGGCATTTTCTGTGTGTGTGTGTGATTGTGTGTGTGTGATTGTGGTCCAGGCAGCTTTATATTTGGTTAGAAATCAACCAATTAGGAAGAAAAGTCACTGACACTTACACCTAATAATGTATGTGTTTAAACATACATATCTGAATGAATGATGAATGATCTTTAAATGATAAATAATTAATTTTCTTGTTGATAAATAATTAATTTTCTTGTTTCATTAAAAATGAAAACAGAATCACAAAGAAAACTGTATTCTCAGATTTATATGTTGCAGAAGGTTTAACATGTCCTTGTGGAAGCGTAATCTGCAGTTTAATTTTTATAAATATTTTGTGCATCACCGGTTGTGTTCAACCTTTTAACATGTGGAGAAAATGTTATAGATTTGCTGTGGAAGCGAAGTCATGTTTTTATAGTGCAGATTTAAACAACCATTGGAAAGTGGACATGCACTAGGATTAATAAGGCAGCAACATTCACTTGCTTTGATTGACAGGTGGATGCAAGTGTCACATGTTTTTTTTCTTCTTTTACTGGAAGAAAATGTGATTTAAAAATACAGAGAAACATTTTTTTGGTAATTTAGTAATAGTATTAGTAAGTTAGTAATATAGCTGAACAATATGAACAATGCATTTTATTTATTTCAAGAGGACTTGAATGCTTAATAAGAAGTTAGAAATTGTGGGTTTGTAGAAGTAGCAGGACTGGATGAAATATAAAAAAGGAAAAGAACTGGACAGTGAATATAAAAACCTACCATAAATGCCAACTGAGAATCCAAAAGAAACGTCACAGCGGTGACTCATTGATTGACCGAATCAGCTTAGAAACACAGATGTTGCCCCAAAGACGAGACCGTATTTACCGAAACAAAATTACAGTTAGCTTTAAGGTCATTTTACCATCAAAACTGTGTAACATTTGAAAAGTGGCAGAACAACAACTTGAATTGAATAACATTAGTTTTTCTAAGCACATTTCAAACTGTGATTTGGGCTTTTTGAAAAGAAATGATTTTGTGGTGCATTTAATGATAAGTTCCTGAAGGTCAGACTCTGCTGTGCTTAGTTTCACCACAGTAACACTGGTAGTGATGCAGATACACTCAACACACACACGCATACATATTTGTATTAGTGTTTGTGATGCTGCTGTGTATCCTCAGCCATTGCACTGCTGAGGGAGCGACTTATCTTTCATGGAGGTGTGAACTCACTGGGGATGTTGTTACATGGAAGGCAGGCACATGCGCACACACACACACACACACGCACACACACACACACACACGTACACACACCTACGCCCCTGTGCTAGAATTTTGATGCCGGTCTATGCATGTGTGTACTGTGACAGTATTCATATACAACCAGTCATACATCACACACACATGGATGTTAAATTCAATGACACAGGTGCTATCCAGCTAGTTTTGTTTGTGCACTTGTGTTACAATCAGACAAACTTTCGCTTTCACACAAACACATAGACACACCACAGGACTTCTCAACACCCAAAACCACACGCACATTTATAATGTATACACTACATTTCAAAGCACACTAAAACCAAATTTGAACAGGCACGCATGCATTCAAAAAAGTACAGTAAATTATACAGTAAGTTTATGCACCAAAACCTATAACCATTGGACCATATAAACACACACACACCCTCATCCAGTGCTTCCTAACTAACAAGGCTCTATGCAGTATTTGAGTGGAGAGTTGAGTCCCTCAGGTGCACAGTGCAGCTTTAGCAGGATAAATCATGCAAACCTGAGCCGAACACTCATAAATCACCTCAGCCTTAGTGTGTGTCTGTGTGTGTTTGTATGTGCATGCATAATGTGTGCTGAAGCCTGCATGTTCAAATTATGTTGAGTATCTGTCCGTGTGAGTGTGTGTGTATGTGTACATGCAGGTGTGTCTTCATGCATATCATTTCCTGTGTGAGGTCTTCAAGGAATCTATAGATGCATATTTGTGTGTTTGTGTACGAGTGTGTGTGACATGAAAGTGAACAGAAGAAGCAGGATCAGCGGAGAATCTGAACATATGACCAGTAGGTGCTGCTGTGGAGCTTAGATTGAAAAGGGGGGGGGGGGCGGGCGGCCTATCCTGCCCTTCTGTTCCTGTACTTCATATGAATGTGGTGTGAAATGGGGTGCATTTTAATACTGAAGGTGTGTGTTTAGTCTGATTCCATTTCTCTTTTCTTCTCACTCTTTTTGTTTCTGGTTCTGAGTCACATTTGTCTGACGCTGCAACACTGTGTTTCTCTAACTTACGACTGCTGATCTTTTTCTCAGCTCACATGCAATAGATAATCACTCCTGATCTCTCTGTTCCCCATGTTTCTCTTTTGTTTTCATTACTCATCTGTGTCCCTCGTCTCAGCCTTTACTTCTACTTGTCTAATAATTGTTTTTATTATCCTTTAACCAGTTAGTTGTTTGGTCTATAAATCATCAGTAAATGATTAAAACTATCTATTATTGATTCCAAAAGACCAAGGTGACATCTCCAACCATCTTCTTTAGTCCCAAATTTCAATCTGTAATTAGTTTATATTTCTTTATATATTTAGTTTGTTTTCATAGATGACTAAAAAACCTCAAAATATGAACTGTTGAGAAGCTAGAATCAGTGAATGTCTAACATTCTTTCTTAAAATATCAAGCTATGTACCAATTATAGCAGGTACCTTTTTCAGTAAATGGTAGTTTGATGAATATTTAGTGTCTGTTTTAACTGTTATTTTAATAATACATTCTCCAGATGTCAGATTCATGTTGACTTGTCAGTGAAATGTAAGTAAAAATTGATGCAGTTCCATACTGTACGTAGCATGGGTTGCAAACACTAATTTTGCATATCATCTAAAAATAGTGCTGCATTTCCCCCCAAAACCCTCAAGGGTTGCATTGTTGAGGTTTTATTACCACAGATATCCACCTGAAGGAAAAATAAATGACACAGCATTTATTTAGTATGTAGCGATAGGCAACATTTGACGGCTGCTAGCCTGCACGTTTTTAATGAAGATGCAGTGATAACGGGTAATTCCAGCAGCAGCTGTGAATAATCTGCAAATCACTTCTCCCAAGTGCCACTTTCCCTTGTCCTACAGAATGTGCATAAGCAGGGGTTAGGATTTGCCCAGGGATTCTTTGTTATTTTGTTTTTAGTAATTCATAACCATGGTGCATGTGGTTTTTTCCTTTTAATCAAGCAATACTCTCTTACAAACATTATGAAAAAGGATTGGAGGAATTTATCATGGAGGGACGAGGACAGTTTTTTTGGGGTCACATTTTAACACTTAGAATATATTTCCAATGGATTTTTGTGCCTCCCTCTTTGTCACATGTGAAATCTACATGTTGGAATCCAATCTGACACATTCATCATCAGTTATTTGGCAGACTTTTCCATCACTGTGGGTTTTACATATAGTTTTAAGTACAAAGACTCTATAGCTACACATAACTCATACGAATGCTGACATTTTACTGGCTATCATTCATTTCTTCTCCATTGTGGTCCCCCTCTCTCTTGATTCCTCTCCTCTTTATCTCTACACTTCACGTCACCCCTCTCACATCATCTCCTTTATTTTTATTCCTCTTCATTTTTCTCTCTCCCTCCTTTTCCTCTCCTCATCATCTTTGATCTTTGGCTTTTTAATGTGACAGAGCCGTGGGAGCTCAGATCACTTCCAGCTGGGACGGACAGGGTGAGGGAGCAGCAATAGAGTGATGGAGAGAAGATGAAACACACTCTTTGCTGAGGGTGCGCGGTTTCCCCCTGAGGGGGACCTCCACCTCTGGGTACAACCTGCTACTGGGACTTTTGCACACATACACAAGCACATAATTCGCCGCTCATCACCTCCTACCGAAATATAATTACACCCGAATCTAAACCTCATCAGGATGGACAGATGGCGGCTCATTTTGAAACATAATCCACCTGTCGCGCTTCAGCTGCGATTATAAACATATGCAGGCTCCAATCAAAGATAAGAATCTGGGTTTTGTAAACCCGCCACGCTCCACAGGTTTATCATCCGCTGCAACGAGAACAAACAAGAGATTGAGACGTTGGCAGATGAGAAGAGGAGAAAGTCATTTTGCTGAGGAGTTTATCAGAGAACGATCAAAGGCCGATGAGAGAGAGGACGACGACAGCAGGTGTCAGCTGTTATCGGACAATTGGAGGGATCTGAAGGAACAGGGATGAAGCAGATTATTGATTCTGGGTGTGTGGACAACAAAATCCTGCTCATTGAGGACAGGCGGAGAGGGCTGTACCTACAGGTCCAAAACAGCTGAAGTACTGACCTTTACCCCAATCACTGAATGCCATGTTTAGGCCAGTGAATTGGTCTGTAGATAGAATACAGATGATACAAAAGTTCACTTTGTTTGACTGATGCCATGTTAATATAAACATCAGAACCACAAACTTCTTATTGGAAGGTTTTGATGTTTAACTAAACAGCTTTAGGCCCAAATAATCCATATCACTCTCCATAAATATGACGAAACATTCATTTTTGTTTGTGATTTAGTCGAATTTAGTTTATTAAAAAGCTTTTAAAAAAAACACAAGCAGCACATGGATAGCACATGGATAAAACTTTATTAACACCAGCTGAGAGAACCAAACATGGTCAGATACAGGTCACTGAAGACTGATTGTGTCATATTCATCTTAATGAAGGAATCCCATTGAATGTACACTACTCACAATAAGTTACGGATATTGTTATTTACATGAATGTTTTTTCCTATTTGGTCTGAATTTTAATGAAATAAGTAAAAGTTCCCTTTTGATATTACTAGTAATGAATAAGAAGAAACACCATTTTCATTAGTTTAATAATTATTACCCCATAAATGTATCTCACAATATCCCTAACTCATTGTGAAAAATGTATATTGGATGAAAGTATAGTAGTAAATATATCCTTTAAGGAAATGAACTTCCACAATTATCAGTTAATGGCCAATTAAAGGTATAGTGCAGATGATTTAGTGATATTTGGCAGATCAGGCTTGACAGAAATTAAAGTAATCTTAGTTATTTTTGTATAAAAATCGAATCCAGATAATTAAAAATTTTGTTTTACTTTTCTTTAGATGGAGCCGTTTTATCTTCACAAGGAGCAGGTCTCCCTCAGTGAAGTCGTCCATGTTTCTACAGTAACCCAGACACCAAACAATGGCTCTAGAGATGGTCTTCCATTTTTTTCATTTATTTATTTTTTTTTCCCATTTTTTACAGCCTACATGCTTGGGGTACTCAATTTGCAAACTTGCCACCAGAAACTACACAAAGTACCTTTAAACTAATTAACTCATTAATTGGCTACCAAGTAATCTAACACATTATGAAGCCATAGAGCAGAAATGTAGACTACTATAATTAAATTGTTGGTCTACTTTATCAGTGGCTCTCAATGTAGGGTCCAGGAACCCTCATGGGTCCTTGAGGTGGTCCCAGGGGCTTTCCAGCAAAAAGGGGAATAATGTATTTTAATTATAAGTCCATCCATAAGTAACACAATGACATTTTTGTCTGGGTTTCATCCACTTTCTTTTACATCTAAAAGCCAAAATGTTATCAGATTGGGATGAAATCTTTTCAAATGGGGGTCTGTTGTCTAATTTGTGCCAGTTTAGGGGTTCATGACATAAAATAGACTGAGGACCACTGTGCTTTATGGCTCTCAACATGTTCAGTGGAGGTGTAATGTGCTGTGAACCTTTGCTGATGCTACAGCCTGCAGCAGGAAGTAAAAAAGAAAAAAAAATAATTTGCCTGAAAGGATCCAGGATCAGTGACTGAGTTTTTGTGTTTTCTCCCTGACACTCTTCTTCTCAGCAACAGCCATTACAGTTTGAGTCAGTCAGAGTAACGGCCCTCAGCCTGACGCGTGTGTGTGTGCGTGCGTGTGCGTGCGCGTGCGTGCGTGTGCGCGCGCGTGCACGCGTGCGTGCGTGTGCGCCCCTCAGAGGGCAGTTTGGTCGGCTCGGCCTCCATCTGTAGCCTCATCTCTGTGAATGATACATCACGTAACAAACCATTTGACCGGCCACAGCTCACCCTGCTCACCTCTGTGTTTACGGCACGCAGTGAACGCACCATAAAGTTTTTCACCCAAATTACTGCTCGTTGGAAGGAACCAGTAAACCACACATATGTAAACACGTGCAAACTTGTCAGTTCCTCTTCTTTTAGTGCTTTGTAGGATATAAAAATGTCAATGCGAACAACATGTTTATATTTCAGCTTTGGTCCATATATGTGGCTGTATGTTTGGCAGAATGAGTAGGGCAACAGTTGTTTCTTTTGTTTCACAATGCTGATGTTTTTTTGTTTTTTTTTCTTTTGAACATCACATCATCAGGCATGAAAACATCCTACATGGCCACAACATTTCAGCTCAGCTGTCTGCAGAAATCCTCCTGCTCACCTCACCAGCTGCAGCACATTAACCAGCATATAAACATAGTGTAAACAACCCGTCGTCCTTTATCTTGGCTCAGCTCAGTATGGCGCAGCACCGTTAGCCTTTTATCAGCAAATGTCAATCCAATCAAACACTGCTGAGGGGAATAAAAGGAGCATTTCTGATATTTTCAGTCTAATAATCCAAAAGCAATTAACACTTCCTGCAGGTTATACAAGGATTGACTTTACATTTTCTTAATTTAATTTCCTGCCTGCATTATGATGGAATATTTGATTTGATGAACATTAGATAGTAATCTCCACAATCATCAAAGGCGTAAATATCTGTTGGAAGATCAGCAGTTCTACCTTCAGTAGAATACTAAATCCAGTAGACTCTATAGCAGGGAGCCCTGCAGCTGTTGTGAAGTCTTGCAGCTGGATTTCCTTTACATTTGCCATCCATCTGTGTATGTGAAATACAAAGAAGACAAAATACACATATATCGTATGTTTAGTTACAAGTTTATTCCAGGTTTATGGAGTGTGCATGTCTGATCCGCTCAAGTTGACACATGGTTCCGTTTTCCATGTGGGTCACAGATGGTACCAACACGCATGCATAAACACATTTTTTGCAAACTTTCTATTTCTCCTCTCTCCTTTTTATCCATCTCACTTCCACCCCACCCACTCCACTCCTTTCTCTCCCACACAAACTGCGGACACACTCGCTCCCTCCACCTGTGTCATGTTTGACATTGTCTGGAGAGCCAAGTCAAGCTGATTCTGTCAGTGTGTGTTGGACTCAGTCCTACACCAACGACGTTCAGCCCGACCCTGGCTGATTACTGTCTAAATAATCTCCGCACACCACTGGAATGCCAGACATCCTCCCAGAACCAGGACCTGGAACCTGGGTTAAAGGAGAATAAAAAAGCAGCATGTATAGAAGCATTGCTGTAGAATCTCAAATTTCTATCTAAATACTACAAAAATGTGTGTGAAAGTATAGATGAAGTATAGAAGTGTAAACAATTAGTATCAAATGTCAGAAAGAGTCAGGAGTTTTCAAAGTGTTGTTTCTCATCCTTTGAAGAAGCTTCGTCCCAGTTTTCTGTTCTGTTCTGCATCTTTATCTGTATCTTTTTCTGCTTCTCTGTTATTCTCCTTGTCTCTCTGTCTGTCAGCCCTTTCCTTGTAATCCCCAGTATTTTAAAGATGACTATTAAATATTGAAAGTCGGCATAAAACATCCCGCTTCGTGTACAATGTACCGAATCAAAAATTGGAAGTGTCATTCACACCTTCTGTTGTTCCGTTTCAAGTGACACTGACAGACCTCTCAGGGGACATCACATCCTAAAAATATAAGTGCTGAAATTGCCCAGATTCCCGACTGCAGCAATTGCAGTTGAATTAAGTGGGTAGCTAAAGCAGCAGGCGTGGTAATTCAGGAAGTGCTGGAAGTCTCATTTTGTTCATGCTGTTATTGCCACTGCCTGTAGTAGTTTGATAATGCAGGGCTGCAGATGCAGTGTGGAGGCAAGCTGTGAGGAAAGGTAGAAAGTGTTTGCACACTGTGCTATAGGCTGAAAATAGTTATATCAACCAAAGTGCAAAAAAAGTTATTGGAAATATCTCAAGTGTACTTAGAAATATTTTTGAGATACTTGGACAAGAACTGCAACTTTAGTTCATGAAATGAAAGTATTTACTACAGAAATACAGAAGTATTTCAACACCTATATTGTTTCTTGGTGTGTTGATGAAGACATGTCTTCTCTTGTGCACAAATAGTTTTAATCCAAAAAGAACGGTGTCAAAAACATCTGAAAATCAGAGAGCACCTCTGAGGGCCAAATTGCAGACCTTTCTTCATAACGCAGAATCTTGTAGAGCCTCTGTGCCAATATGAGGCCTCTCCCTATTCATCCCAACCAGCTGCCATTTGTACTGTTTTTAGGTCTTCTCCTCCAAACATTCCATACCTGGTCAAACTTATCTCTATTTGGTCAAGCCAACTCACCATAAGCTCCTATTTCTGCTGGTCCGTTGCCTTGACAATCTAAAGAAAGTACAACATATGCTTCTCAACCTCTGACCTGGGCTACAGGCCTTTCGACCCCTTTGGCCATTTGTACCCATCGCATGGCCAGCTTCCAGGAATAAACAATACACTACCTTGGTAGGTATGAAAGTTACTTATTCTATCCAATTGTACATTATTCCTCCAAACAAGTAAAGTTCTTTAGATTAATTTAGATTTTAAGAGGTGGAAACCATCCTACACACCCTGTATAAACTTTTGAAATCAAGTAAACAATCAGGGGAGTGAACAGACAAAAGGAGCAGCTCGTTCAAAGCGTCCTCGTCTCCTTGTGTGACGGTCCGACTGGCAGCCGGGATGATGGAGACTCTGATAACATCCCCCCCCCGGCTCAATGAATCCCCGAGTTATTGACGAGGCCGTCCGCCCTCCTGGATCCCATTATCAAAGTGTCTTCAAAGGAGGCTAATCGAATTAACGCAGGGATCCGTAATTGAAAGCCGGGCTTTTAATGATGCATCTCGGTCGTCTCGCTCGGAGCCCGGCGTCGGCGGCATTCATCAAACACGCGTCTGCCGTGACAGATAGGACGACTGAAGTATCAACATAATCAAGGGCACCCAGGCCCGTTTGATCCCGAAAGAAGTTCTCTCGTCTTCTACCATTTGTCACTGAAACTTTTTTAAAAGGTACGCCCACATGTCTGCGTAATTGGAACCATGACCGTGAGCTTTTCAAACTTCTGTTTCCTTCTGTTTCCTCACTTTGCAGAACAAGTGAATTCACAAACAATTCGGCTAAATGAAAACCTTGAAATGCAGTATCCCTTTGAGCCTTGACAGCCTGCACCTGCATCGGTGCCAGAGCATCACTGACATCAGTGACCCGCCCAGCGAATGAATGAATAAAGACATAAGGTCATGTGCAGCGATGTTTGATCATCACATCCCGCGACACAATGAGACGTCTGTCCATTCAGGCGGCTTCAATGGACAGTCTCATCCCGCTCCCTTCGGTGAGGGTTTCGATGGAAATCTGAAGATAGGTCATCAGTGAGATGAGCACACCTGGAGCTCTGTGTATGGGTTTGTGTGTGTGTGTGTGTGTGTGTGTGTGTGTGTGTGTGTGTGTGTGTGTACGTGTGTGTAGTCTAACCTCCTCCTGAAATTGAACAGATTTATGTGCTGCCTCTTCCTAGAAGGGGTCACATGCTCATTGAACCAAAAGCTATTTGTGAGTTTTTTTCCTCCCACTGGTCATTTTGGGCCACTGGTCTTTTTTCAGTCTATGTGCTGTTTTTTTTTTTTTTTTTTCTTTGAAGTTCTTTTTGATCATCACCAATATGGCCCAGCATTATAACGCTTTGGTTCTCAAAGTGAGGTCAAGGGTCCTTGAATTTATTTTCACTATAATTCCATAAAAAAACATAATGACAGAAGGTCTAGCACCTATTTTGGTCATGGGTTTCATACATTTCTGTAGTGAAACATCTAAAAGCAAACATCTTATCAGACAGGAGTCTGTGGTCAAATATGTTAATGTCTACTATAACTCATTCTACTTGTTTTTGTGTTTAGTTCCTTTGATGCAGTTTGAGCTTCTGTATAGGCTGTTTGTTGGTCAGGGAAGCTGCCACTGTGAACACGAGACCAGCTCTGTTGAACTTGAGGAACACACATAATCCACTGCCAGCAGGAATTCCACATACATAGGCATGTATGAAGATGCTCCATCTCCATAGAGAGTTGAGTAGAGTGTTCTTCATCTTCAATCTATCTCTCTCTGCCTCTCTCTTAGACCCAGATGGTGTGTCGCTGGCCTTCAGGGTCAGAGGTTAAAGCTAATTTATAGACTTTGCATGAGTGTTCCATCCGGTAGTGGACATATGGGGCTCTGCTGGAGAGGACACAGATACCACTTAACTCTGATGGATGTCTGCATGTGTGTGTATCTGTGAGTGTATGTGAACGTTATGCAGTCTGCATATTGGAGTTCAGCATGTGTTCCAGTGGCTTGTGCATTTTTCAGTTAGCGACACATGTGAAGGTAAAGGTTCATACACATTGAGACCCACTGTATGGGTCTCAATGTGGTGTCCGGGGACCCCCACTGGGTCCCCAGAATAAAAGCAGAATAATCTATATTCACTATAATTCTATCCATAAGTAACAAAATGACAGAAGCATTTGTTTAGAGGACTGCTGCATTTTATTTAGTAGTTTTTCTATTATTTCCCCTTTGCACATGAATTTATTTAATTTCAAATTTTATTTTCCATATTGTATATTGATTATATTTCATGTTGAGGTGAAAATTAATGGGGGAATGAAGAAATTAATCTATCAATTAATAGACATTTAAAAAAAATAATAAATGGAATTTAAAAAATCTAATAAACTGGAAAATAATCCACAATTGGATATATTTTATGAATTAATTAAATGGAAAAATAAGTAAATATGGACATTACTGGCATATTTATTTATGTACCAAGTCATTTATTTATTTATTTTTTATTATGGCAGTTTCAGTCCTCCATATTTTGACCTTGGGTTTCCTACACTTTCTCTTCTAAAACATCTTAAAGCAAATATCTGATGAGATGGGGTCCGTGGTCTACTTTTGGAGAGTATAAGGGTTTTTGATGTGAAAAAGTTTGAGAACCACTGCTCTATAACACATGCTCAGTGGTCAGACAAGTCAAATTATTTTTCTTCAAACCAGATGTTCCATGATGTTACAAACTTCTTTACAGAACATATTCTCCCAAATCGTATTGAGGTTTGATACTCTGGCAGGTAAGAAACAATCAGCTGTAAAACATCCTCTGGGTACCTTTGAATTAGCAGAACATGGATCATGTGCAGGCTGGCAAAGACTCTTTCTACTCATTTATTCCAAGAGTTGACACATGAGCATTTATTTTTTAAACTTTGATTTGACTTAACTGCTGCTGTCAGACAGCAGCTGCAACCTGACATTTTCATGCCGCTAAATCAGTTAAAGAACACTTCCTATCCAGCCTTTCAGGCAGACTGTCATCCTGGAGATGAGCAACTTCAACATTTCAACATCAAGCTCAAACTTTTTTTTTTTTTTTTTCCAAAATATGACATTCCGGGGAAGTGATCATTCATATTTAATCAGATTTGGAATTTAAATTTTAATGTCATTTTTTAAAAATGACTGAAAGCAGGTACCCTGTCACAAACGAGTATATTTTTTCCCATCCCATATCAGGCACTTTTCCTGTTTTTTCTTTGAAGCTATAATAATTCTAATGAGGTACTTGTGGTTTTAAGAACCAAAAGTCATCTCAATATAGTTTTAAATCTCCTCAAGCAAATTCATTATTATTAATGAACCTCTCCTCTAATGGGCTGATTTGAAAGGACAGTGGATGTATAGTTGTGACATCACAACTCGACAGCCATCTGGACTGCTCCGTTTGAAGGCTCAGTGTCAGAATTCAGGCTGCATATTGAGGATTTTTTGCTCTCACTGAGCAATTTGAATCATGGGAAAGTATTTTTAGACCAGCAGAGCCTTCTGTAATCCAAAAGATATTAAAATCTCACTTTCTACAATAATGGACCTTTAAGGGAAGCTAAACATTATTCCTGTAAAATAAACCCATCTCCTCTCATGGCTGCCTGTGAGTCTACTCGCCTGCATCCACATCAGTTTGTCAGGGACTGTGTGGTCAAAGTGGCAGGAAAGGCGAGCGGGCAGCACTTCATTAAAGTGCAGCATTACTCCACTCATTCTCTCTCGCACGCACACACACACACACACACACACGTACATATACACTCGGCATAGACCACTTCATTTAGTCTGAGAGATAGAAAGGACAGGCCCCTATGGATTCTCCTATTAATCTTTAATGAGCCCCCAGGCCTGGAAGCTGCTCTCCTGCCTCTCCTTCTTCCACATCCAGGAAACAAACAATGACTCGGCTGGAAAACACATTGGGCCCACTGGTTGCCGTCCCCTCGGCCCGCCTGTCTGCCCCGCTCGCCATTAACCCCCCCGACTCTGGCCTGAATTATTAATGTGGCTATCTATCACTGCCCGGCCGCCCACTCCCACCGCCGGGAATGGGCGATGTCTTGATGGTGTGGTTTGGAAAGTGTGGCAATGCCTTTCTGAGTCTCCTGCTGGACTGTAGGAGGGGAGGGAGGGAGGGTTGGGTGGTTGAAGTAAAAGCTGATTGGTCCATCTGTCAATCAAACCACACGAGTCAGCTCGAGTTCTGTCTGGGAAGGAGCCAGCGTTATTTTAATCACAGCTGTTGCTACCTGGCTCTTCTCTTTTTTTTTTTTTAAATCATGCTGTTGCTCCTTTGGAAGCATTTACAGCCTCCCACCTTTTTTTTTTTTTTTTACATCGCAAAGCACAGCCAGATTAAAAAAAGATCCATCATCATCTGTGGTTTAAAGTTCAGTCCTGGCTTTTTGGAAACAGCAGCTTCTCGCTGCGAGGTTTCCTTCACTGAAGCCCTAAATCATTTCAAAGGAATCAGCAGATGGAGTTGCAGATGTTATATTTTAATTTTTTGTAGTAACCATTTTTTACACTAACATGACTGAGAGAAAGTCCTAAAAGTGTTTAGAAAAAGAAAACAGCATTTAACATCTTAAGGCCTGTGTGTCTGTTTTCTTCCAGCTGAAAATTGGCTGAAATCGCACAGCTGGAAATGTTTGAGAGATGAGACACTTTGGTTGCTATGATACAGAACATCAGCAGGAGTAAGATGCTGAGACAATATTATATCCATGTATTGGTAACCTACATGCTCTGGGTTAATCTATTAATGGCAGGACCCCTTTAAATGCCGGGTGCAGGTGTATATTTTGACAAATGACCTTCGGTTCCAAATAAACTCTGAGTCTAATTTATTAAAAAATACTGCTTGTGTGTTCTGTGTGGGCACGGGGCTATGCCTAGAGAATAGAATTTTTACAATTTTTTTCTGCGGAAGCTGGATGAGCATTAGAAAGTTACACCGCGCTGCAGACAAACGTGCTGTTAATACACACTTCCGCACTGATACCGCCCCACGCCACCCATCGCCACTACTGGTCCGCCTCACATCGCACATGCTCAAATACGCCGTGGATGCTTCAACTTCTCAGTCCTGACGCATTGTCATTGTGCTCAAATGACTTTAAAGAACACCGTCAGAAATTCACCATCCAGCAGAGCGCTTTCATTGTTGTAGCAGCAGCTGTGTGTGTCAGTATAACTGTCATACTGCGATATTCTGATTAACCGTGTGGTTTGACATGGAAACTGCATTTTATTATTATTGCATTATATATTATTATTATTATTATTATTAATGTGTTATTTTCATTGTAATTAACAGATTCACTGATCCACTGCTTAGACAACTGGGTGAAAAATTATTGTGGTGAGCACAGCGTTTTACCAAAAGGTTTAACATTTTTCAGCTCCCAGCAAACAACAGAAAAACAGAAGACGCTCAGCGTCAATGCAGAAGAGACAATCAGCGTCTGGTCAGAACCCTGCTGTTTGTAGCAGAGCATAAACACACCACCCTCCCATTGCAAACAATTAAAAAAGAAAAAAAAAAAGCAGGAGGCCTCAGGACAAATACACTTTGATGGATTCACTGCTTAAGTCCTTTCTAACTAGCTGACGGCTGTGTCTGCTGATGGAGATCATGTGACATGATCAATCCCTCATGAACCTTGACATGAAGTTTTCCCAACACTTCAATTATGTTCATGTCTTTGGGCGAGAAGCAACAGGGCTGGTGTGAAATTGAGAGAAACCGAAACAAACCATGGCTTCAGATAAAGGCTAATTTAATTCGTTGGTCTGTTGTAATTATTATTGTACCAGTCAGACATAGTAGCAGAAGCTGCTATGAACAAATACAGCTGTAAATACTAATACTTTATCAATGTGTCTTAGTTTGTTTCTGTAATTCTTCTTCCACCTTCTTTATTTTTCTCTTTCCATCAAACCTCTCTCTCTCTCTCTCTCTCTCTCACACACACACACACACACACACACACACACACACACACACACACACACACACACACACACACACACTCGCACACGACCTGACTGTAGAATAGAATTATCAGTGTGCAGCCAGATCTCCTCAGAGATTGTGTGTATTGAAATAAAGGGTGTGTGTGCTGTGATGAATGCCGATCTCATTTACTCCTCCTCAGATAGCACCAACGATCCCCCCCCCCCCACGTGTCGTCCACCCCCACCCCCCACCCACCCCACTTCCTTATCTCCTGATAAATATTGAATAGTGTTAGATGTGTTTCTGAGGCTCTTTTGAGATGTTTTTTTTTTTGTTTCTCTGTCTGCTAGATTCTCCTTATCTGGCCTCTCAGTGTGTTTAATAGTGTGTGTGACTGTATCTACTTGTGTATAATCGTGGGCGTATGGCTGCTCTTAAAGTTCATATTGTACTTACTAAATAAATCATAGGTTGGTATAAAGTAAAATCCTTTTTGGCAAGGGAGAAACGGGCTCATAATTTCTACATGAAGCCTTTATAATGCTCCCAAGTGTCTCGTAGATATGCTCATATTCTCATCTAATGAAATTTAAAGTTTAGTTGATTTATACAGGATAAGCTGGCAGATGCCTGGTACAGCAATGGTCCATTAATAGTCTAGTAGAAACAAAAGAATCCAAATTGCAACCTCAGACAGACTTGATTAATAAAACATATTTATGGATCCATAAGACACATTAAACTGAGATACAAACGTGGCTGCTTAAATCCATGTAGTTAAAGTCCCACATTTTAAAATGCCACACAGTCGAAACCATATAACATACATTCAGATAAATAGAAATCTTTAAAATTCAAATTACATTAGTTCAGCAAGTGACATCAAAAAAATGCTGATTTACCACAATAGTAAACATGTGACTCATTGATGATTTGAAGTAAACTTCCATTAATTACATTATAAATAAGTCATGACCTATATTCACACACACGCACACACACACACACACACACACAGCATCTATCAAAGAGCAGCTGTCTCTCTTTTTATGGTGACGTTTGGCACTTTGAGCAAAGCCAAAGATGTCTCGCGGCATCAGAACTCCTTCACAACTCACACACACTCACACAGTGCCCTGTAAGCCTTATGTCCTCCAGGCACCAAAAGTGTCATGGCAACCGTACAGCAGCCACGGTAACAGCAGGCTCATTTTCATACTGATGAGGCGGCTGGTTGCCGGGGAGGCCCGCGCTATTGCTGCTTGCTCCTCTCCTCTCCGGTGTCGCCCTGAAATTTTAATGACCTTCTTTTCTGTGCTTCTCATTTTTCTCTCTCTCTTTCTCTCTGAGTGTGTGTGAGTGTGTCTGTGTGAGATGCAGCAAAGTGTCCACGGTTGATACAAGAGGAGAACAAAGGCAATGTAATTTTGAAGGGCATGTATTTTTATACCTGTGGAAGACCTCCTCCGCTCCGCTCCTCTCGGCCTCGTCAGGTTAGCGGCTCGACCTATTTTCAAGCTGCTGAAAGATCCTTGAGAGTTTTTTAAGTTTTTTTTTTTTTTTTACATTTTACACATATCCAGGAAATCAAGAGATCTGACGCTGGTGCATTCTGACAGACTCAAGGGAATCGAGATTTAAAATGAGTGTTGGATAATCGGTCGTTTTATCGGTGAAAGTAGTCGTTTCCATCTTCTTGTGAAGATTTTAGGCAAACTTTTGACAAAAAGAGAAAATGTGAATTAGTTTTCCATCAACTGGTTTGGAGACTGAACTTTTGAGATTTTTGTGAATTTGTTTCAGTTGGTTAAATTATGTTGACGGTTTCATATCAGCCAGTATGGAGCATGTTTATGTTACTACGGTTGTTAAAGTTAAATGTTGGCTATGACAGAACTTCAACAGTTGTTTCCATCTCATGTTTAGCACATTGAGTCTTTTTTCACAAAAAATCAAAAAATCACTTCAAGCAAATGTAAAAACATTTTTCCAATTTGAGGAAGTTGCGAGTCTTTGTTATATCTTGATGAAAACAGGACTAGACCTTTTACACTCCATGCTATAACTTTATTCGATATTGATTTGATGTAAAAATCAGTCTAGGGATGTTCCGGTCAGGATTCAAACACACACCTTTCTCTTCTGTCTTGTTGCAGGAGGACGAGGCCAGAGAAGAAGAAAACGGGCGGATCGAGCCAGTGGGCCGGGCGGACTCCTGCATGGACCACACCCCTGTGAGGTCACTAGAGTAAGTCCTTTAGCCCCGCCTTTCTGTGTTCTAACATCCCCTCTCACGCTGAAACCCAATAACACATTAACAGGAGCGACTGGCACATCCTCACTGAATATTTTAGCAGCTTGATTCCAAAATGTGAACAGTGACGCTCCCTTTTTCAAACTTTAAAGATCAGAGCCGCCTGTTTCTGTACTGTCGTCCAGGTTTGTTTGTTTGCACAGAATCTCATTTTCTCTCCAGCTTCCTGATTTACATAATTCTCTTTTGTGGGAGCGAAAATGATCCTCGTCTCGCCATCGTCAAGCTCTCCCACGCACTAACTCATTCAGCTGCTGTTATTAACAACTGTTTTTGTTATTTTGTTCTGTTGCATGCTTCCAGTTTAATATGCAGGTAGGGTGGTGTTATTATTCCTCTGATTTCTCAGGGACTCTGACTTCTCTCGCCTCTTAGTTGTCAACAAGGGATCTATTTCTCCCCCGGGCTAATCATAGTCATTGCATCAAAACTGAGAGTCGATTAGATCCTGCATCTTGTAAATTCCGCCTGTGTGTAGATGTTTTACAGCCAAACAGGTGACGAACAACTGCCTCGGAAAAACAAATAACTAATTTCATGCTTTTTACGAGTCTACAAAACGCGTTCTCATAAAAATGCACTGAAATGATATACAGCTGAAGGCTTCATTGGAAATGCTTGATTCGTGAAGTAGTTTTCCTCACTTCTATTATCTTGGCGACTGCAGCTAAAACATACGAGTCACAGGGTTCATCAGTCGCAGTTCCATTTCAAAAAATAGCGTTTTGTTTTGTCACATGAAGAAGTCAAAGCACCTGTGATACACAGGGAGCAGCTTCTTTCTTTTTATTTTCCTCCAAATGATCTATGTTGGATGTTGTGACTTCAGCTGCTCGTGTCTGGTGTTAAACATCAAAGACGCTTCAACACAGCGACACTTAGTGAGATGAATACCTTTTTTATGAAAAATAGAAACCTTGCTAATATTCTTTAGTTTTCAGTATTTAAACCCTTTGTTTTAATTCTTCCCTGTTATCCCTTACGGTTTATTTGAGGGGTCCTGCAGGGTCTTAAAGTCTTAAAACCCTTGAATTTATGAATTTTGAAATAATACCTTAAAAGACTTGAAAAAGCCTTGAATTTTGATGGGTCTTAAAATATGTGCAGTACGTAACTTCACTGTACTACTACAGGTGAGGTTTTAGTAAAAAAAATGTTATATGGACATAGTACATGAAAATATTCACTAAAAATCAATTTATAGACTTTTTATTAGTCTGTTTGCTGTTGTACATCATATTCTCTATACCTTAACTACTGCAGGTGAGGTTTGGTGAAAAATATTTTATATAGACGTAGTACGCATTTAATACAAATTAACAAACACATTTTAGAAAATGGTGTACTTTGCTGGTAGGTCTGTGAAATAGGCATTAGGTTTTACATATATGGTCTTGAATTGAAGACTTGAATTTAACTTGAAGAAACCTGTAGGAACCCTGTTATTTGAGTGCTCTGCTGTTGTTTTTTTTATGTTTGCTTGTCTTGATTTATTTTCTGTTTTGTTTATACCTTTGTTGTTGTTGTCCTGTTTGTTCCATCATCATCATCATGTTTCTCGTTTTGTTTATGCCCACATGGTGTCACCCCTCCTCCCCTCTCCTCCTCCCTTCCCCCCTCACCCACACATCTTCCTGTCTCTCTGCCATCCATCCATCACCATAACCCAGAGACATAGTCAAACTGGTGGAGGTGTCAAACGACGGTGGGCCCCTGGGGATCCACGTGGTGCCTTTCAGTGGCAGGGACCGCAGGTACAGAAGTCCACAGCTGAACCACAGTGTTGTTCAGAGAAGGAGGGAGGAGAGAAGCAGGCAGACATCTAAAATGTTCCAATATAAAGAATCGATTACTTCTTTGTGTTACTCGCCTTATTCTCGAAAGTTCAGGCTCTCCACGCTTGACATTTTTGAGGACAAAGTTTGGTTTGTCCATTCTGGGCCACTGTAGAAGCATGGTGGTGCAGAATGGCAGGCTGCTATAGATTAAAAAAAAACAAACAAACAAAAAAAAAAACATCACATAAACACAAAAAATATTGTTTTGATTTATATGCTAATTAAAATATACTAATCAATCAATGAATCAATCTTTATTTATATGGCACTTTTCATACATTCAAGAAAACAGGCAACAGGCAAACATCCCCCACCCCCTTTCCACATACACACACACACCTACCACCAGCAAGTGATGCAGATGAGGAACCCCCCCAGTGCAGAGGCCCCCATGAGCAAACACTAGAGCTAAAAACGCTAATAGATTAAAAGATATAATAAAAACTAAAGGGTTAAAGACCACAGAATACAACAAAACTAAATACTAAAAGATTAAAAGCCAGGACAGGCTTTGACAATGAAAATACAAATACACAAACACATACAAATTTTGATAAATACTGTTTCTTTAAACTGTTAATTTTGGCTTTTTGGCTTTAAGTCACTGAAGAAAAGCCACACACACACACACACTAATGCATGCACGTACATACCGGACATTCCTTCTTGATGCACGTGTAATCACTTCATCACTCACGCAATTCAAGACAGACACACACACACACACACACACACACACACGGTACATAATCACAGGTCTGTGTTCTGGCATCATGAAGCCATTTGCCCGTTTACAGTGATCAATCATGGTTGTTTAGGTTGTGCAGGCGACCGTCATATTTCCCCGCTGATCCTGTCGCACCAGGTTTGTGTGATCCAAAGCTACACTGAGCAGCGCATGCAGCACATGCACATGTACCTACCAAACACTCAGGAGCACACCTACACAGCTGGAACACAGCCGTGAAGGAATTTCACATCTGGTTTGAATCTACTCAGGGCGGCTGTTCTCCAAGTCATGAAGCCCTTTAGAGCTGAGTGGAATATCTAACATTGTTTTCATCATGGACATTTACACAGAGGCTCTTCTTATTATTGCAGACACGTTTAGTATCTTTTTACAATGCCGAGCAGCACCCGCTTACTTTCTCCCAGTTAGTTTGCCAGCGACGGCCGCTCAAACGTCCCAGAATCACAAATATGATCAGTGACTGCAAAACTGAATCGCACTTTATTGAAAATCCGGATCGTTTTCTCACTGCCCGACTTAATCAACCTAAAAGCACATTTATGCACTTTTCTTTTATTGGGGAAACGTCAGAGGCAGGCGCCATCCCGAGATTAAGACGCCCGGACTTTCATCAGAGAAATAGCCCCTCTACGGCAAATCGCATTGTGTTCGCACTCAAATTCAATCAGCGGAATTGTCTCTTGAACTTTTTCAACTCCTGAACTTTTCCCGTGGCCTGTAATCACATTCCCATTCATATTGAATTATACGCCTAAAGCGAGGTTGAGTATTAAACCCCAAAATCAACCCAATTTACCTACAGAAAAACCCTTGATACACACAGACTTGGACTATATACCGAGGAAGACTCGATTAGGTTTGCGTTCTTTTTCCTGCATGCTTTTTTGACTTCCTTCCTCAGACTCGGGGTCTATAATCCGTGAAGCGCCCCTTTCAGGTGAAGTTAGCTACTCATCGCAGCAGCACGGCGACGAATAAGCCGGTTTGCCACAGCGGATTACAGCTGCGACAACGGCTGCAGCTCAGCACGGTCGACGCCTGCTGTCACCACTTTAACGCTACTCTCACACACCACTTTATTTTTTTTAGCTTTGAAAAATATATAAAAAAAAGAGATGCAAGCGTTTTGAACAGGAACGCCTGCAAAAAAAGCATCAACCCCTGGCAGATCCACACGCAGCAGAGCTTTTGAACGTGCTGATTGCCTTTTGAATAGATGCCTCCCCCACATGGCCTCTAAAGCCTGATGAGATGTGACTGCTTTCTCTCATAAGCCTCATTGGTAACACTGATGATGCACATGACAGGACCACATTGTACACAGTCTTCAAGTGCCACATGATAATGTAGAGGCATAGTGTTGCTTTTTTTTTTTTTAAAGAAACTTTTTATGCAACAATAACAAGGCACAGGCTGTTTCCTGCAGTCACGTGACCATGGGAAGAGGAATCTTTCTGTTCAATAATGCATTTTTGATGTAGAAATTATACAACTACATAGCGTACAATGAAAAATATGAAGATTTTATAACCACAAGATATAAAAACACTAAAATGCTTGAGGTGATACACAGGTGCTGGTTATATGATTAGAATATCAAGAAAAATGATTTGAGGAATACCATTCAAAAAGTAAAATTTTTATATTCATTCATTACACACAGACCGATTTATTTTAAGTGTTCTTTGGATGAACTGCACATTCTCATACTTTTCATGTTCATTCTTTTTGAAATTTCTTTTTTGGATCAGTCTGAAGTGATCTTATTTTCTGAGAAACTCAATTTGGGGTTTTAGTTCACTCAAATTAGTTGTCAGTTATAATCATAAATATTAAAATAAATAAACACTTGAAATATGTCAATCTGTGTAAAATGAATGTATACATTATACAAGTTAAATGGAATTACTGAAATAAATCAACTTTTTCATGGTATTCTAATTTTATCACCAGCACCTGTACAGTAGTGGATATATATAGGTCTAAGTTTAATGTTTTAACACAAAGTACAAGTATCTCTTTTTGACAGTGTGTTCTAAAACAATCAGAGTAATGAGTTGTGTTCTAGACCCAGCAGCCCTGCAGCCTGAACTGAATCCTCTGACACAAACTTTTGACCATTTCAGGACTCTTGGCTTGTTGGTCAAGCGTCTGGAGCGGGGAGGCAAGGCCCAGCAGCAGGGCCTTTTCCAGGAGAACGACTGTATCGTCCGTATCAATAACGGAGACCTACGAAACATCCGCTTTGAACAGTAAGACGGCAGCTCGCCGGGGCCCCAGCCGAGCTGCGTTGGTCTCCCGGGTGACACCTTTGATCGGCTTTTTAAACCTAAATCCTCCCCTTCTGCCTCTTTTCCTCTATTTCTACTTAGAGTCCTACCAACCCGTCGCTGTGGTTCTGTCCTCCCCCTCTCCTCCTGCTCTCCCGCCGGTGCACAGGCGCCACCGCCGCCCGTCACTGTGCTCGGCTAACCTCCTCCCTGTTTAACCAACGCAGGTTACAACCCTCAAATCACTGACGCGGTCCCTGCAATCCTTTCTGCACGCCTCTTATCCCCACATGTTTCAGTAACGGCTCCACTGGATACTATTGTAACACCATTGGGTTGAATGGGGAATCAGGCTCCTAACATTCATTGCAGTCTGCTTTACAGAACTGTTCACGCCTCCTGCCTTCATTTGCTGCCTAACCCGGTCCACCTGCTGACCCCGTCCTCCCTCTCCTAGACCCTCTACCCTGCATGCACGGCTGTGTTCTGTTCTACAAAAGCTGAAACCCAGTGATGCATACATGTGCTTGATCAGATTTTCTCCTGCCATCTTAATTATATATACACATGTTTTTCAACTACACTGTTCAACTCAAAGTGATATACATTATATAAGACCGCAACTGCATCATGCAGAGTGCTGCCCACACACTGCACACAGACGCATTATGATGATGCATTTCTGTTCCGTAGGACTTTTCAGTCTCAGGGAAAAGTCGGAATCCCTTTGCCCAAATTACGAATAAATATCCTTCACTTATTTCTTGTGTTATGTTGCCATGGAGATAATTTGGATTTTATGAAGCTTTCAGGTGCCTGTTTTGGAAATATTTGCCAATACACTTAACAAAATTGAGATGAATGGAGTCTCATACCATAATACAACATACATTAAAAATGACATAAGAAACCTCAGAAATATATTTCTTTCAGTCCCAGTACTCATGGGTTCCATATGCTTTTTATAATAAAAAAATCTAAATGCAAAAATCTTAGCTGATAAGAGTCTGGGTTCTAATTTGTGTAGTTCTTTTGGGTCGTTGACATAAAAAAAAGATTGAGAATCACTGCAATACAACATGATGTCAGCATTTCTCACAGATCCCATTATTTGCTAGAAATAATTCTAATATTCACCAACATTTTTTGGGAGTAAACGGAGATGAAAATTGTAAATCTGGCCAATGAAACCAAAACCTGATACTGCTGGGTACAGTGAGAAATCTTGAATCTGAGACCATGTTGTTGAGCCATAAGTCAAGCGATGGATGGGAATAAAGCTTCCACACATACAAACAGTTGATACAAGTGCATCCACAGTTGCTTGTGGTATTCAAACCATATTTTTATAAGGTACCATATTACATCTTGTCTGCTACTTGATCCAGCCTGAAATTGCAAAAATGCAGAGACGAGACTGTCCTCCTCAGGGAACGTTATTAGCGGCCTGGAAAAAAAGGGGGCCTGGAATTCCACTCCAAAATCCTCGGCAGGGCCAAGTCTTAGTTTTGTTGTTGTTCGGGGGACGGGAAGAGCAATAGAATTCCTGGGGGTGTCAGCAATTTTTCCTGAATGTCCGGTCAGCTGTCAGGCTGTGAAGGAAGAGCCGTACCAAACTCTGCTTTATTGAACAGGTGGTGCTAACAAGGCTCTGCTGTTATAGGGTGCTGACAGCCGACATAAGTTTCCATTCACACCTACTGTACATGAGCTCACACTGGAGGGGGGTTTAAAAGAGGATTTTCCTGCAAACTATTGGATCGAGGTCCCCTTCATCTGGAGCCAAATGAGGGG